>OX578272.1:78783587-79983587 GCA_951217065.1 Baccha elongata | reverse complement strand
CCAACTTTTAATTATAATAATATTAAAATAATCACAAATTTTTCAAATCAGATTTTTAATTAGTTGCTATATAGATTTGCTCAATGCTCGAAATTAAAATCGATTCTAAGGGTCAAATGCAAAAAGATGAGTTTAAGTTTTTAATCACTTTTCTGATAAGAAAGTTATCAGAAAAAGTGAGTAAAAGCTTGAACTGATCTTTTGGAATATGACCCTAAGTAATGCAAACGTTTCATATTAAATCAATAAATTTTATGCAGCTCTATTATTATTGCGTAAATATTATTGTAATACTTGCATTAAAATGAAAGGGCAAGGCTTCAATATGGTCACGCGTAAGCCTAGTTTGGAATTTGGGTAGTTCATTAGTCGACTCGCGTGCGAAAGATTTTACAGGAAGGTGTCTTGCAGATTAGACATTAATTGCCATCAAATTGTGAATCCTTTGTGATCGCGAATTTTGAATCTTCATTCTTGCTTTAGAGATTCCTATATTAACTGCGAATTATCATAATACTCAATTAAACAATTCGTGTTAAAACTTGAGAGATTTGTTTATTTGCGATGTCCAGAATGCATCCGATGTTGTGGATTTAAAATTTACGTTTGATTACGCTGCATGATGTTGTTAGGAGCAAAGAAAACATTTAAGTGCAAAATTTTACGATGAGGACTAATTGTATGCTGTGTTTATTATTCCAGTAAAATTAGCAGGAAAATGAACAAATAACTGCAAAAAATACTGTAGTCGTGATTATATTTTTGCTTTAAAGAGTACGAAGTCCACAAATTTCACACAACAAAACTTCTGTTATTATTATTGGCAACAAACTGTCAAATTTGTTGAGTAAAAATCATTTTAACGATTATCTCGCTTCTCGTTGATCTAAACTAAACAAAATAAAATTTAACACATTTTCGGTAGAACCTTAAATTTCCGACACAATAATGATAGGACAACTTTTTCATTTCTTTAAAATTTCCAACCTACTTTAAAAATAAAAAAAATATTGACAGCATTATCTCAGATAAAAAAATAAGTAGTGATCATTTAAGTAAAATACATGAGTATTTAGTTTGCATTACGTAAAAGTTATTGCAAAATTTAAAACTACCCGACACTATTCCTATACTATTCGAACTGATGTATGTCAGTGGTGGCTTTAACGTTTAACTTCTAACATTAATTTTATTAGGGGCCAGTTGTACAATCCTGATTCAACGTGGTTCAAATGTTTAAACCATTGATTTCCAAATCTAAGGACCAATTGTACAGTCGTGGTTCAAGTTTTTAACCCACCGATTTTGACAGATCTATGGAAATCGGTGGTTTAAAAATTTGAACCGCATAGAAGCACGATTATACAACTGGCTTTAAGGACCAGTTGTACAATCGTAAAATCAGTGGGTTAAAAACCTGAACCACATATATACAACTGGTCTTAAAAAATCAGGTTCTAGATCAAAACAAAGCTGCTTAAGTAATTTATGGGGATGATCATTGAATTTTTGTTGCTTTAACCTTGAAATACACACGAAAATTTTAACTTTTCTATTCAAAAATTCTGTATAAACAATTTCAAAAAATCATTGTCATATGGCTCACCACTATTCGTTACTTTTTTACACAACTCTATAAATATTCAAGATGTTGACTGCAACAGCCAATCAAAACTCCTTAAATCATTTTAACTACAGAAAAATCCCATTTGAAATGCACGTTCACGCATACAGAGTTAAATCTCTGCAGTTTTGAAAGTTTGTAGTCAAAAGTGGGAGGAGCCTCCTATGCTGGTGGCCCGACAAGAATTAAATATTCTTTTCTGTCGATTTTTTTTCATATTGGGGTGTATAATGGCAGTTGGATTTTGAATATTCGAATTGAGATGAATGCGATGAATGATGAGAGTTTTAGCATCTGATTATTAAAAATGTTTTTTTTTCGACATTTTTTTTTTTTTGAACCAATTAACTAATATATCTATTAATCATTGGAAATGTGATTTTTTTGCAAACAAACGTTCTGCAAAAAAGATTATGTTGAGTGAAGTAAATTATATTATCATACACAGGATGTCAAAAAGAATATGGAATAAAGATAAAGCACGTATGTAAGTATATTGAGGCTAAAAATGTTAAGTTTGGTCTTATCGTCTTCAGACTCCATATGCTCCAGCCGTCTCTTAACTTTTGTTTAGTTTTAGATTATTTATTTATCGCTAGATTAACCGACAATTGTTGGACGAAACAAATAAATTAAAATTGCCCGGGAATGTTATTGCCTTTACGGTCATACCTACGTACAAATAATATTAACAAAAACTTAAATTTCTTGTAAAGGTAGGTACTTATTTTATCATCATCAATATTTATTCATCTCAATTAAAATTGTATTGCAAAAAAACAATTCTTTCTTTTTCGAAAAACAAACTTACAATATCACGGCTCTGCCAAAAAGAATTAATACGCAATTTGCAACACAAATGTCGGTCCAAATCATTGTCTTCGTAAATCACTTTATATTCTTTAAAATCCACGGAATGAAAGCTGATACTCTCGTATATACACCTGGATACTGTCCTTTGCCACATCCAATGCCCCACGATACAATACCAACTTGTGTCCAACTACCACCTTCACTAATCATTAAAGGACCACCAGAGTCACCCTGTGATAAATTGGAATCAATAAACATAAAAGTTAATTGTAGATGATTGATCAAAAAACCTACACTACATGAATCCCTTGCCGCTTGACCAGCACAAAGCATAGAATCTATTATTCCACCAGGGGCTGCTCGTCCATATTTCCGGGCACAATCAAGGTTGGACCATACGGGAATGCTCACCTTTTGTAAAATGGATGGTTGTGGTCCATCTGAGAAAGAGATTCGTATTTTTATTTAATTTCTGAATAGGTTATTTATTGCACAAACTTTCTCTTAAGCTTCCCCAACCGGCAACAGTCGCCACTTGTCCAGTGTATGATTTCCGAAATGATCCATACGGTAAGCATATAGGACGAATCTCCTTTGTGAAGGATACTGGTCTGTCTAAAGTGAGAATAGCTATGTCGTTGTGCTAAAATAAGAGTTGGTTAAGGACCATCTTGACAAAAACAAAAATAAGAATAACTCACTAAAGTGCTAAATTCAAAACCCTTGTGACGCACAAGTCGTTTGATACGCCTCTCCACATGTTGAACCTCAAAACTTGTTCGAATATTATGATCTCCCAAATGAGCTGTCAAGCCAGCGACATCCCAAGAGGTCATTCTAAAAAGTAAATTCATCATGAGATGGTTGAAAATCTTCCTCTAAATCTCACCTTGCTACGCAATGTGCTGCTGTCAAAACGTGTATATTGTCAATCATTGATCCTCCGCAGAATTGTTTTCCTTTATTAAAAAGAACCACTACCCATGGCCATTCATTAGGACTGGAATTTTGTCCTCCAACTATTCGCTCCTGATCGGCAGAAACTCCGTTCTTCGCTCCACATTTGCCATTCACAGATGTCATCACTTCCTCAGTTGTGCTCGGTGGTCTAGGAGTCGTTGGATATGTGGGGTAGGTTGGTCTCTGAGTTGGTCGCTGAGTTGGTCGGTATGATGGATAGGTAGGACGAGGTGAGGTTACAGTTACCGGGGCTTTCGAAGGCAAACCAGGATGAGGTGGATGAGTTGGATAGTGATGGTTGGGTGGATGAGTTGGAGCTTGTGGTGGCCATTGACTGATCGACGGTCCATGAGTTGGCAATGGTGGTGGCCATTGAGCTGGAATCGGTGATGGAAAAGCTGGTCGTGGTGGTGGTCGCCAATGGAACTGATACGGTTCTACATTTTCATCCATCTCTTCACGATCATAATTGATTTTGTTGTCCTCGTCTATTTTGTCAGAAATTTCAACTTCACTACTATCTTGCTCTCGATGTGAATTGGTCTGATCAGCTGATGTACAGCAGATTCCAGTCACCTGACGGCCATAATTATCAAAGAAGCTACAAATGGATTCACCTTGCAGAAACCATGGGTTTGATAGTTCTGGTGATTGTCGGAGAAAAAAGTTTAAATTTCTTGTAGTGCGACTGCAACTGTTGAATTTGACGCATAAACCAAAAACTCCTGTTGAAGTTATACATGTACTGCCTTCACGGAATGGTTGGTACATTATGCTTAAATGTGGAAATTGGCGACCTTGACGGAAACTCGTATCAGGAGAGGCTAGAGCTGAAAAAAAAGAAAAAAAAAATATTATTTTACTTCAGAGATAATTTTTGATCCGAAAAGGTGTTGTTATCATGGTTTTCATTTAAGATTATAAATTTTAAGAAGGCAAGTTTCTTTTTTCACAAACAAAACATAATTTTAATGGATACTAATAGTACCTACATTTTGTATACTGATTTCATTCTTCAAGGAGACAATAAATTGAGTTTAACTCAAGAAACTTTATCATGTTCGTAAACGACACGAGAAAAATTGATGGGTGTCAACACTCTGAGTCATTAAATCACTCCACCATTGTCATCGCTCGGAATTGCAAAAATACTTAAGGAGCATTCAATTACTCGAATTAGAATAAATCTTTAAATCTTCCTGCCCCTTGGTACTGTTAAATTAATTTAATAAATATTTTATAATATTTAAAGAAATATGTTTTAACGAATATTTAAAAAGCTTGATGCATAAAACAGCAAAACTATCTTTGATTCAGATTTTTGAGAGTCACTCGCAAGTGGTCACAACTCACAGGTCTTGATCGCTCTCGTAGACTAGCTCGCAGAATTCCAATACATTTCGTATTTTGAGAGTAGCTGTCGGAGAGTTAACATGGCAAAATTACAATTTATAAGTCTGTGTCAATTTGGGAGTGAAAATCCTGCGTGCGACTGTAGAACCAATATTCAAGTAGCTCCGACCTCTTTCTCGCAAACATATCTCTCTCAGTATTTCCAACTGATAACTAGCAGAAGAAATCTAATATCAAGTGGACACGGTTATGAAAGTAAACTCTCGGAATTCTACCATAGAGAACTCGCGGTCGCGATATTTAAATCTCGAAAATATTACTCTCAAATGGACAGCTAATCGAGACCAAGAGTTGCTCTCGAGAGTTTAGTAGCAAAATTACTTTCAAATGGACAGGAAGCTTCATGGAGAGTTGAATTTTTACTCTCAACATTCTAAATTTTTAATAGTAACTCGCTAGTGGACAGTGTACAAAGTTCTTGATCACTATGGGACATTTGCTAGCAGAATTCCAACACGGTTCGTATTTTGCGAGTAGCTGTCCAAAAGTCAACATGAAAAAACAATGGACAACAGATTAGAAATCAACGTGTGTGTGCGACCAGCTCTTGCGCCAGTAATCAAACAGCTGCAACTTCATCACTCTCATCTCTCACTTTTCCAACTGATAACTTTTAAAAGAAATACATTAGTGGTATTTTTTTGGGATTTTATATATAGTACAGTGAATTTATGTATAGTACAGTTGAGAATTCCCAAAAAAACGAGTCTGATTTTTATATTTAGTCAAATCTGCCGCTAACTTCGTAAAGGCCCTAACTACATATTCACTTTTCGAAGATGAAGAAGAAAAAACTGTTTCGCTTATCGCAATAAAGAACGTCAAAAATAGAAAAAAAATATGTGTCTTTAGGCTCAAGTTGTGCTTTATTTTTTGTATATAATATAAAATAATAATACATCATAATAACAATACCCTGACGATAAACATGTCGTAAACTCAAAAAAGAAAATTTTGTAGGTAGGTCCTTAACAAAGTTAGAGGCAGAAATGTCTATCCATAGTATGATTTGACTCTACCTTTTATCGATGTTGTATTTTTATTTGATAAAGATCTTACTTTACTATGGATAGCTTTCCCAAAAAAACACGACTAATATCAAAAGGAAAGTACTCTCAGGAAATAAACTCTCGAAATTCTATCAGAGAACTCGCGATACTAAATCACGAAAACATCACTCTCAAATGGCCACCAATGGAGAAGAAATACAGGAAGAGGTGTTCTGCAAAAAGAATGCGGCACTTTTAAATATTTTAGTGTGAGTTGATCATTTTATAGACATTTGACAGCAGCGATGTGAAGTAACTCGCCTCCTCCTGCTGCTCTCGCAATGACAAAACGACATTTAGCATGCGATCTTTCTATGTATGCAAACATTTTGGTGCCGCACGCATGTACACTATACGTGTGCACAACACCCATTTCTGTATTTCTTCTTCAGTGACACTACAGCCACCCGAGAGTTACTCTCGAGAGTTTACTAGCGAAACTACTCTCAAATGAACAGGCACTTTTAGGTGCGGGCGTTCATGGTACTATGTACCTACTCTTAAAAAAAGAAACTGATATTTTGCAAAAGCCGGAGGCAACACTTACAAATTTGAATTTTTGTTTCCAATATAAATAACATGGGTACCTTAATAATAATTTAAACATAATTAATCTCCATGAAGATCATCAGAAGCCTGAGGGCCCTTTGAAGTACCAAAGTGATAATCCCATTAATAATTGCTTCTCACATAATCGATCAAAAAGAATTTAAGGTATACAAAATGACCAAGTTAATTAAAGGCTTTATTCATTATCCAATTAACTTGGAGAACTGGGTAGAGAAAAATCTTTTTACATTATTTATTAACATATTAATCAATGTTATCCTGCCAAACAGGATTTTCTAGAAGGTGTTACTGGAATTAAACATTATTGAAGCGTGCATTTCGAGAGCAATGCGCATATGCAACAATCTAGATAAGCTTAATATTAATATCGAACTTACAGGAGAGTGTTGCTCTTATTCACGTGCAAAAAGTATAAATTAGTTTTACAGCACTTAACTAATTGTGTTCAAGATAACAATTTTATTTGCGATTATAGGTATACTGGCAAGTTATGCATTCGTACAAAGAAAAAGGTGTTAGTGTTAAGATAACAATCAAACATGACATTACGATGATAGCGAAGTCAAAAATGTGGGGAAAAAAGTGGATCTGGATGTGTGTGTGTCTATCTATCTGTCTGTCAGTCTGTTTTTTTTTGTATCTCAAAAATTAACGGTTCCTGCCATATATCACAGTTATGAAGAAGCTTAATTTACTCGAAAACAGCTCCAACAATTTTCTTCAAAAAAGTTACAGATTGCTTGTTTTTATTTTCTTTTGTTAAGCCTAGTGAAACGAAATTTTCCGTCGTCTCCAAAAATACAGACGAAATGATAACGAAACGGTACCGGACAAATTGTTATGTATAGTTTCACCATTTGCAAAAAAAAAAATATTTTTCAAAACACACACAAAAAAAAAAAACAAATAAAAAGAATAGAAATCAATTTAATAATAATAATAACCACAAAAAAACACGAACAAAATACAAACGTCAATATTTCGCGAGCAATTAACCCGGTCAATTAAATTGTTTGTGAAAAGAGTGTAGAGAGTAGTGGAGAATTGAACCGGTTATCAACCATTTCATCGTGGAGCTGCGTACCACAAAACGAAAAGAAGGACGAAAAATTTCGTTTATGATTTCACTGTGTCATTTTTGTATGGGACTTTTCGTTTTTCAAATGGACAGGCATGGGCCACTGATGGAAAAGTCCATACAATTGCACTTTTTTTGATACAATTGAATGTGCTCAAGTACGAAAGAACACTTTCATGAAGTTCAGTACAATTTTCCTCAACCACTGAGTTAGATAAATTTAGGTGGTATTTTCATTGATAATCCCATATAACACAATTTGTTGGACCACATAAAAGAGTGATTTGCTCAAAATGTTCAAAATTATACTTTTCCTCTTGAGCAAGAAGAACTATTGGACTCAATTCTGGTTCTGTTTTTCGCAGAACTAGAACTAGTCCTTTGTACTAAACAACTAAACAGTTGTTAATTGTGTGGTCAGGTGGCAAAATGGTATATATGTATAAGTACATTTTTCAAATTTCACGTAGAAGCATTTTTAAAGCACAAATTGTTATAAAAAATTATAAACTTCTTTTAAAAAATTTAAAAAAATAACCAAAATCGTCTGGCACGGGCACCTCTCTATATTTAGATGAACTGTTTTGTTATTGTAGTAGTATTTATTTTGTTTTTTGTTTTTCAGACTTCAAATTTAAATAAAGTGCACTACTAGATCGGACGTACTTGCTCTTGTGGCAAGTTACATGTTAATTAAAATAAATTAAATTAATTAAATTATTTTTTTTATTAAATAAATGAAAAATACAAAAAGATGAAACTATTTTATTCATTATAGTTCAATCCAAAATAAAAGTATGCAGACATTTTGTTTGAATAAATATAAATTTACCACGAAAATAATTGCAAAATCAGTAGAGCATATTTTAAATAAATCGATGTTTATTATATAATTTAAAAAAAATTGCTCACAAACATAAAGTACGCTCATAAATAGTGCATAATAATTTGCATTTTAACAATACAAAATAAAAAAAATAGTCAAGACACATTCGAAACATCCAATTTACAAGAAAATACATTTTATTAATATTATTTTTTTTTTTGTTAAAATCAATTAATCCGTTCACGAGATAGCACATGAAAAAAAATAACAGTTCCATGGGATGTACAAAAGACAATTAGATAAAAACTATATCTAATTTGTTTTTAAGAAAATCAAGTTTCTTTACAACGGTTATGTGGCAACTTTTTTTTAGCTAAAAAATATACCAAATTTGAAGCAAATCGGTTCAGCCGTTGAGGCCAGTAGCTGCTGATAAAAACAGACTAACAGACAGAATTTTTGGAACCACTTTTTTCGTCTTCTCTATCATCGTAGTGTCAAGTTTGATTGTTATCTTAATTATTTTTTTGAACGAATGCATAACTTGCCGTATAGTAACCTATTAACGCAAGTAAAAATTGTGCGTGTTTTTATCTTCGTTATTCTACTTCGATAAGCGGGGAAGATTTTATTCCATTTAATATCTCACTCTTCGTTTCCCTCACCTAAAAACTCTGTTTTCCCCCGGTGCGAATCATCCTGTGTGTAGAGTAGAGGCGCAATCATTTTATCCTAACTCCCCTAATTTAATAAATCAAATTCTGACTATATAAGTAATTGACATCTGATAAGTGTAACATGGTCACACTAAAAATGTCACCCACGTGAACTTAATTATACAAAAATATAAATAAAAAACCGTAGGTCTCTTATGTATTCAGAGTGAATATCTTAAAACTGTTTTATTTTGTTTTGAGACAGTATTTTGCTGAAATCCTTTCTGTTGTTGACAAAAAATCTGACATTATAACCCACTCTTTAACATATTTCGTTACATCAAGGTCTTTAGTTAAATATGTCAGACAGCTTTAAAATTTAACACCGTTATACATGTGTAAACGTATTTCATCATCTTGTGAACAATCAAAATGAGGACAAGGATTCCTAAGAACCAACAACAACAATACGTGATCATGAAATGAGTTATGTTCCCAATAAAATTGATTGGAATTTGATTGTTTTGTTTGTCTTTTCTTTGGATTCCTTGATTCCAGTTAAAACTTCGATCATGCTTTATTTTAAATGGTAATGTGAGACAAAATTCAAAGCTCAACACGCACACATGTTGAATTTTGCAACGTAAAAAACATTAATGGTTGAATGGGTGTCTTATTAGATTTTATTCCGAGCACGATTTTTATCGGACATTTCTGGTGTCTTAATCATTGCTATGTATCATGAAAGTAAATGTTTGTCAAATTTTGTGGTTTAGAGTGAGTAAATCTACAACAATAAAAAACAAATAAGTTTTTTCAATTTTTCATAGTGGTTTATTACTTATAATAATTTAATTTTAGTTTGGGTGGAAATGGCGGTCTCGAGCAGTCTAGCCCAGCTATCCAATTATGAGTGAAATCAAATTTCAACATACATTTCGGTTGTTGTTAAAATGTTATTGTGGGTATAAACTAAAATAGGGGACATTTCAATAATTTCTATTTAAATTTTTGTATTTAAGCCAGCATCAGTGTTCGACGACGAACTTTATCAGCAACTTACTATTCCTGCCGGTGGGATGACATGGGTTGGGGGGTCCATCTCCCCCGGTTGGGAAGAAGGGGAAATTTCGTGAAAAAAATACTAAAAATTAAAAAAAAAATAACGACAATACTTACAATTAAGTATTTTAAAGCCAACAACCTGTTCTACAAGATTATTTTTAAATCAAGCAAAAACTTTGCATATTTTTTTAAAAAAGGAGTCAAATCAAGCAAAAACTTTGCATATTTTTTTAAAAAAGGAGTTTAAAACCCAAAATTTGGGGAAAAAAAACATTAAAAAATGTTTAAACTTTCTGAAAACTTTTAGATTTTATATTATTTTATTTTTTTCTAAGAATTCGTTGAAAACTAATAGATTTTATTGCTCCTAGTTTTTGAGAAAATCAAAAATTACCATTTTTTTTGTTTTATAAAATTTGTTTTGCTTGAGTATTTACGTTGTTTTATTTTGTTTGATAGTAATAATAGAATACGGATTAATTCTTATACAAATAACTGCTTTTTTTTGCATTACCCATTATTACAAAATTTATACAAACATAAAAATGTAATGCATTGGTCAAAGTTCACATTACCGAGAGCTAGTGTACTAAAGTATTTGTTTTTATCATGCATTTATATGTATTATGCAATTGCTAAAGTAATGTCCAAATAAAGTATACATATATACATATATACATCATAACTGATTGACTGATTGACTGACTAACCGACTGACTGACTCACTAACTGACTGACTGACTGACTGACTGACTGACTGATTGACTGACTAACTGACTGACTGACTGACTGGCTGGCTGACTGACTGACTGATTGACTGACTGACTGACTGACTTGGACGTGGAATGCAATGTATGTCTACCTCCTCGTGGTGCATTCTGGGTAAAGCTAAATGACTTACTGTCCTATACTTACTAAAAAGAACTCACCCCTCCCAAAGTAAAAAATGCTTTTATTGAACTGTTTTACAAAAAACCGTTTTTATTTCTTGGCGCCTCAGTTACCATACACGCACCCAGCTTTAAGGCGTATAAACAGTGAGGTATGTATGGTGGGCATTACCAACTTTTGAAGATTTTAAGATGGCCAAAACTTAAGCTCGATTGGATAACGCTAAATTGTGCTGACAATCGCTCAAAGGCAAGTTGAAAACTTGAAAATATCTAGGTTTTCAATTCTATGGTTGCCAAATTGTTTTTCTAGATTTTAATTCTGGGTATTATAGTTTAAAAAATTAAAAAATTCAAAAAATTGTTTTCTTAAAATTTAGCTTGCAATTTTAATTAAACCTAATAGAACTCTTAAAAATTAAATTTCGTTAAATACAATACAGCAGTATTAAAGATATTCTGCAATTAAAAAATGGTTCTATGACAGTTACCTTTAACAAGATTTTGATGGCAAATAAATCTCATTAGAAGCTTCGCCGTTGGCAACGAATAAAAAACTGTATCAAAATTGAATCTTTTCGTTTCGAGAAAAGTAGAGTTATCGGGTTTTAAAATAAAAAAAATATCCAAAAATCGTTTTTTTTTAATGTTTGGTTTCAAGACTTGATCAGCTTTTAGAATAATAAATTTCATCAAAATCAAAATAAAGAGATAGTTGAAATAAGCAAATACGCTTCTATGGTAAGACCGTTTATAACCTTTTTCGAAAAAAAAAAGATTTCTATGCTCACATAAAATTTTATCAAAATAAACGCAATCGAAATCATTCAAATCGTCAGAAAAAAAAGAAGAAGATTTTTCTCAATTTTTCACTTCACATCTAGTTACATTATTAATGTTAAATACTCGTGCCAACCATTCTTAATATTTGAAAGTAAATTCTTCAATTTATTTAGCAGCACTTAACGAAAGCAAACAATGCCCAACCCACATAACATGAGAACTCAATATAACTCATGACAGCTTTGACCTGATTTAAAAAAACAACCTTTATGTTACAGATAACTTAAATCTTTTTCAATTTCTTCTTTTTTTCATCTGAAACACGTTCAATTACCTGTCTGCGCCTGCGAAAAAAAAATCACTCCCCTAAAATATTGACAGTACTTTCACGAACAAACTTTGGTATTTCATTATTTTCTTGTTGTTTTCTTTCGTTCATTGGGGGCAGCTTATTATTTGTCATAAATATTTATGTTCAATACAAACAAAATAACAAAACAAGAGATAAACTCTGTTGACCATAATAAATCATAAGAAAAAAAAAATGTTTTAAAAAAACATTTCCGGGTTAATCCTATATTGGTTATTGAAATTGACGGGGCATAACTGTTTTGGACAATAGAACGTATCGATCGCGTGTCAATAATATAATTTGTTTATGCACAACAAGAAAGAACTTATCTATTGGCCATAACAATGGGATCTAAGAAAGTCAAGATAATTTGAGTAAACATATCGACGACACATGGTCTGCAAAAAAAAGTGCCTAACACTTAAGAACCATGACCATTGAAGAACCAGTTAAGACCACAACCGCATCATTGTACATGATGGAATATAGAAAGATAAACAAGAAGACAATCGAATTGATATTGACAAACATATCTACTGTAAATGGGACAAGATACAAAAGAACTAATTGTTGTCAAGGATTTTCGTTTTTTATTTTATGAATTTGGTGAAGAACTACAAGTGGTAATATTCATTTAATGAAATTGCCTAAGTATCTAAGTGAATAATTCTTATAGAAACAAGAAAAAGAATGGTTTGTATACAGATGAAAAATTTAATGGATTAATTATATATTAAAAATTTTATTACAAAAACATAAAAAAAGCTGTCACGTACAGACGAGTCCAGTCAAGTTGTTAGTTAAGCATCCAAATTTCAGTGAAACCAGAGGTCGAAAATATGCGGCAACCAGATGATAAAATAATATAAGTCACATATAGACATCATTCCATCATTGGAAAATTGCAGAAGTCATTGTTATACCAAAGCAAGGTAAGCCACCAACCGAAGTTACATCTTACAGACCAATATCGCTTATACCAATTATGGCAAAAGTTTTCGAAAAACTGCTTTTAAATAGACTAAGCAAAATAATAGAAGAACGAAAACTAATACCAAATCATCAGTTTGGATTTAGAAACAAACATTCCACGATAGACCAAGTACATCGAATTACGGATGTTGTTGAAAAAGCACTTGAAGAAAAACAAGTATGTTCCGCTCTATTTCTAGATGTTGCTCAAGCCTTTGACAAGGTTTGGCATTTGGGGCTCGAGTACAAACTGCACAGGGACCTTCCCAGGCAGTTCTATGAAATACTCAAATCATATATTACCGACCGACTTTTTAGAGTACGGTACGAGCAAGAGTATTCGGAACTTAAGAAAATCGAAGCCGGCGTACCACAAGGAAGTGTCTTAGGACCAACCCTGTATTTGTTGTATACAAGGGATATTCCAGTGGACAACAATGCGATCATGGCCACTTTTGCAGATGATACTGCGATATTAGTGTCAGATAAATGCGTTGTAAAGGCAACAGAAAAACTGCAATATGCAGTCGACAAGATAAGAGAATGGACGCAACAGTGGCGTATCAGACTCAATGAAACAAAATCAACGCATATAAACTTTACTAATAAAAAGATTAATAATGTTCCACTTTTTATTAATAGTAAAGTAGTACCTTACTCCAATACGGCCAAATACCTTGGGATGACTTTGGATGCAAAGCTAAAATGGAAAGAGCACATCAAGAAAAAAAGGGAAGAACTTAACTTAAAATATAGAAAAATGTACTGGTTACTGGGAAAAACCTCTGCCCTATCAATTGAAAACAAATTAATGTTGTATAAGCAGGTATTAAAACCTGTTTGGACGTATGGCATCCAACTTTGGGGTTGTACAAAGAAAACAAATGCGGAAACCATCCAAACATTCCAAAACAAAGTCCTTCGTGGAATAGTAAACGCCCCTTGGTATATAAGAAACAGCGATTTACATCGTGACCTTCAAGTAGAAATGGTTACAGAAGTAATTAGAAAACACGCTGTATCACACAATCAGCGACTGCTTAGTCACACTAACTCCGAAATGGAGACAGTCTTAAATGTACGTACCAATGTTCGGAGACTAAGAAGAACCAAGCCTCATGAGCTGATGGTCTAAAAGCGATGGGAAAGTATTAAATCATCAAACTTCCCAAAAAGTGAACTAAAAATTGAGAAACTAAAATCATTTGTCGATCTTTTATAGATTGGTCATGATTCTAGGTGGTTTTAGTGCGGTAGAAGTCCCACACTACTTGATACCGAATATTATCAAGTGTCTTTTGAAGATTTCCACCTACCGAAAGAAAAAAAAAAAAAAAAAAAAAACATATAGACAAATCGTGCAACGTGTCTGACTGTATTGACGTAAATAGTAATAATTATTAGGCTATGAATTCGTCATTTTTTTTTTAAATTCAAAATTTCATGTAGGTATTTGTTTGGGGCCAGTCAGTTTTCAACAGTCCTCATTCCGTGAGACATTTTTGTCGCTAGAAAGATAAATTATTCGAGTTTTGGACACTATACGCAAAGTCAATCAATACAATACTTATATGAGGCTAGAACTAAGCCAGATGAATTAAGTTTTTATTTCAATTTGAAACACACGATGACGACATTTTGCTTTAATTGTATATATGTATTATTATATTTTAAAGATCTATTATACTCAATTGTAAATTGTTTCAGGGAATAGACATTTATGCAAAAGGCTGAGGTGACAAACTTACGCTTATGGAATTTAGCCCACCAAGAGAAAAAACAAAAACTCTAGTTTTTGTAACCGTGATTTTGCTGGTATAGTTCACATTGTCTTTCTGTCAAAAAAATTATCAAAGCTGAGTAGAAAAAAAATTAAAATGGCGTAATGACAAGCTGCTTTTTGTTGGAAACGTCATCTAACGGGCCCACAAGCACGTACATACTGCTGGGATGGTATGGTCCCATACAATATCCCAAAGTCAAACTTAAAGCTATATTTTTTGCGACCTCCAATGTATAAATCAACTGGGCTATAGCTCGCCTACATATACGCTTTTCAAAACTTAAATTGTTCTGCCACCTAGGTTAGCAACCGAATTTCTGTCGGGCAAATTTGCATTATGTTCTTTGATAACAGAACTACATAACATACTATGTCATTAAAATGGCAGACATTCTTAAATGATTTGAATTTTTTTTTTCGTATTAAAATAGCGTCTGGCAAGTGGTTAACAACGGCGCGGGAATGTGTGGCAATTGATATTCATATAACTCAAGAAACATATAATATTATGACAAAAAAATAACGCGTTCTAGAAATATTTTAAAATCAGTGATTTTCACCTGACAAAAATGACGCTGACAAGCAAACGCAACCGCTCTCAGGTGCCAGACGTATAGCACACTCCATTTTATTATATTCAGTGTTGAATAAAATATCAAAAAATAAGCCGTTCTAAAATAAACTTTTGTACAACGTAGCTAGCTCTTAGACTATAATATACATACCTATTAATTTTTTTGACAATAAAGCAGATTAATTCATCTAAGCCCAGGAACGAGAGACATATTTTTATTTGTAGTGTTTTTGATACTTTTCGAGTTCGCGACCCCATTGCTAGTAGAAATAATTTGGCGACCCCCGCATTCACAATAATACTTTGTCAATTATTTAATGAGCAACATGCACTGAACCCATCATTCCCATTATCCGGGATTTCACTTATTCGCATTTATTGAAATTTTCTCGTGTTGCCAAAAATTATAAACATAAAGGGAACGAATGGGTCACGCAAACTTGCTCTTGTGCCAAGTTTCTTGCTAATTTAACACAAAAAAAAATTATGTACCTAATTCAACAAAAAAATATAAAGGAAAAATACAAACAGAATCTTATCAAATTGTATTATAAGTGCTAAGACTTCTTTTTATAAAAATTCAAGACAAAATGAATGCATACAAAAAATTTAGTTGGATATACATACATAAAAAAGTCAATTGTTTTTAAAGCGAAACTTGTATTACTTAATTAGGTAAGAAAATTTTTTTACTAAATTTCTTCAGCGATTCAAAAGATAGTCGGTGTAAACAGATAACGTTAATAAGCTGATTCTGAACAACATTCCCATGCAAAACATGACCAAATCAATTATAGAATTTTTTATTGAAATCGTATTTTTTCGAGAAAAATGGAATTATCGGTAACGCTCATAAGGTAGGTAACGTTACTAGCAGATTAAAAATTAAAAATAACATCCGGGGATATTTCTCTAAAAATAGTTTAAAGAAAATCGCCCGAATTTTTAAGGCTGTATAATTGTCGTTACATTATAACCAGATTGACAGACAGTCCAAAACCCATTTTTTTAACGTTTTCTCTATCATCATTTTATTCAGAATAATCCATAACTTGCCTTATTATATCGCAAATAAAAAGTTCAAACAGTGCCTGCAGTAATTTGCATTTTTCTCATTATTCTAGAATCGTATACAACCTTGGTTCAAGTTTTGAACTCGCCAATTTCCATACCTAATCCACCGAAATAGTGGGTTAAAGGAAGATACAACTATAAAACCGAATTTTGAAAATTAATTTTTTAACATATCGGGGCATATTCATAGACGTTGTCTGAGTTGTTTTTAAGAAAAACTCGAGTTTATCCTATCAAAATTACATTGCTTAAACCAAGGCTAAGCAAAACTGTAGTTTAAAAACATCTATGAATATGCCCCATCGTCTCTTTAAAAAATGGTATTTTAAATTGTTTTCATTGCAGGACTTATAAACTACGGTTACGACCGCGACCCCCTGTGAATATAAAGAATTACTTTGGCTCTTTTTTCATGTCTAACTATCAAAGGATTAGAGGGGGGAAAGGAAAGATCATTAAAAACGAAACACAAAACATTTTTAATATCATCGCAAAATTTGGGCAAGTATGAGAATAAGATTAACTGTGCTGTCTCACTGTTCCCACCATTTCCCAAAATATAATTTTTGGTACTTTATTTTAATTTTTAAAACCATCTTTGGTACTTTATTTCCTTTAAAAGTATTTGTATAGACAGAACTATTGATATAAAACTACTAATTTGATGAATTTTGTCTTAAAAGGATGTTGGGAATGCTGAATAGAAACAACGCATCAGAGATAATTAAATCATTAGACTCATTAATTTTACTTTATTTATATGCCTATATGTAAGAAAAATGGATATTATCATGTTTGGACAGACAAAAAAAAAACTAAAGAAAAATAAATTGATTATGCATCATTTAATGCTTGCCTTAGCATTGAAATTGTCAACACCCCTAGTATCGTCACACAAATGGATATTGACGGATTCTTCCTGATCTCCAAGGTGTAGTTGAAGTGCGACTTAATACCAATTTAAACTTATTCGCGTTTGGCAAAAAATTGAAGTGGATCATTCATGTATTTTTGTCGCTTGATGTAAAAGTGATGAAAAATTCAATATATCAAAATAAACTCATACGTAGCTATTCGTAATGAATTTTTCTGCCAGCATATAATCCTTCTTTTTTGTTTTTAATGAGGAAAAAAAGATACAGTGACAGAGACACCAAGCACTGGTTTGACGATAACTGTGAGGCAAGTTTTCCATAAAAATAAATGCTAGTGACTTCCTCGCAATGTTTTGAACAAACTGGATTTTTTTCTTCCATAACTGTGTCAATATGTATGCAGTAAATATAAAATTGTAAAATTGTATAAGAAAATAAAACACGTGTTAACATTTTATTTTATTTTAGTTTTTGCCACCCGCATCTTTAAGAAATTTTTCAAAATAAGTGTTGCATTTAATCATTATAGAATGACTGGTAAGAGAAAAATAATTTATTCATTGTTTTAGGAATTGGAATGATTTAATGTCTACACAATTAACACGACCGATACAAACGCGTTTATTATAGAAAAGTTTATTTTTCTTAAAAACAGTTCTTAGGATATTAATTAAATTTCATATTGAAGATCTTTGTCTTCAGTTAAAACCAAATGTCGAACAAAATTTAATGGTGAAGTAGCGCCTAGTTTGCCCACTTTTCTCATAAATAACAAACCATTTATAACCACACCTTTTGTGAGTTCCACGGCAGCAAAATTACACTCGAAAAAATCCTATTTACCTGTTCCCTTATTGTGAGTTTTGGATGAAAAATTGTTTATGTTCAAAAAAAACTTCGTTATTGTAAGCACTCATTCCGTGTGTGGAATTTCTTGTTATTGACAGCTAATATTTCCATTTATTTTTTGAGAAGAAACAAGGAAGAACGAAGTGGAAAATATTAGTTTTTAATTATTGTTTTTTTATAAGCAAAAGTAATATACAGTTTATCTTTATATTTCAGGAACAAAGCGAATAAAAATAAAAATCAAAAAGGAATGTTGCTTTACTCTGAAATTGCTAAAAACTTTCTTCATCAATATATGCAAAACATGGCAATTTTTAACTAAATGTGTTAAGCCGCGTATCGACTATGCGCGGCTGCCGCGCGAGCCATGTTCGATCGCGGCAAATCAAAAGTTTGGTTCGCGAGCCAATTTTTGAGAATTTTGTGACAAAGCGCAGCTGCCACGCGAGGCAAACGATCCAATGCTTGCGAGACAAAATTATTTATTATTTTTTTTTGTTATTTTACTTTGCTTTGCTAACTAAACGAACACAAAATATCAATTTATAAACTGATATTAGCCAGAACGGACTTTTTTTTTGTTTTCAACAGTCTTTGTTTTGTTTTCTTAACCACGAACATAGAAAAGCATACAATACCGTCCCAATTGCTCACGAGTCAAACGCTTGCCGCGCACAAAAATCTATCGAGATTGTCTCGCGGTGAGGCATGTTCGTGCGCGGCAATGTTCGTGCTGCCTCGCGCGGCAACCAGATATCCATTATGTGCGGGTGCCGCGCGAGCCAATGTTCGATGGTTTGGCGCGCATAGTCGATACGCGGCTTTATGTTTTGATATTCTTTTTACTACAAATAAAAAACGTTTAGCTTTTGTTTTATTTTCGGGAATATCTTCTTTCTTGTCATACTTTATCGCAGTTTAGTTTAAAATCTTCAATTACAAAAATAATCTTCTTGAATAAAATATTGAAAAAATTGGATCCGCGTCATTACGCACCTAGCACAACTTTTGTATATTCGATTTAGCAACAGGAAGGATTGTGGTGTATTTTTACTTGCGATTATGTATAGGTAGACTGAGCTAAGAAAAAATAACGTAATATCAAATAAAACAACTTTGAATCAAAGTAAAATCGTTACAATTTAGGAACAAACATGAAAATTTTAAAATCAAAATAGTGCAACTTGAAAAACGATTCGATCGAAAGTCACCTAAATATAAAATTGTTTGATATAACAATCAGAACAATCAGACATTGCATTACGAGAAGACGGAAAAAGTTTCCGTTAATGAGCTTCTTCAGATTTTTTTAAGAAACATGTTAAACATAATATGAAGAAGCAACTTCAATGAATTTCTCAACTTTTCGAAGAATTTGAAAAATTAAAACATTCTAAATAAATTTGTATTTATTAACCAATAAAATTTTTGATTTTCAGAATATTGAACGAAGTCTAGAAGTTTTTGAAATGCTGGCTGAAATTTGATTGATACCAATTCGACTTTGCATACATCATTTTTAATAGTCATTTTTTCACTCACCTTCTACAACAACAGAGTCATCATCATCCTTGACTTGCGTAACATTTTTAACACAATATCCAAAATCCAGAAAGACAAAAGTCAAAAGTAACACAAAATTAAACCACTTATCCATTTTCACTTATTTATCTTGAAGAGCAATTTTAACTTAGTTTGATGCCTCAATACAATTATACCAACTTTTTTTTGTGCGTATCACCGAAATTCCAGTTTCAATTATAATCATCCACCACGCAACTTTATTAGCAGTTCATTGATCCAAAAGTTAAGTACGTACTAGAACAAAGTATCTACACTTTTTCAAGTTTTATTGCTCCCGAATTTATCGAAACGACAAATAAAAAATCAATTTATTTAAATTTAATTATTCACCACCGATATCGATAATCGAAAAACCGTAAAAAGTAATCAAACAATTTGTCTCTTCACGGATAATTCGAATAGGTACTATCAGTTTGTCACTATAAGCCAAGACAGACTGCCAACGAAAAAACACTTTCAATTCGAAGTTTTAAATTACTGAGCTTCTGGAGGAGAACCTAACTTGGTGGTTGTTGTAGAACGTTTAAATTGTTTGTTGTTGTTGTCTATGTTCTTAAGTCAACAATCTTTGTGCAAGGTGAAGGTCGTTCTACGAGGCGGACATAATTATATGTACTTCCAACGTTAGTGCAACCTACTATATATATTCAGATACTTTTGCTATGCGAACCGTCAGCGTTCGTGGATGGAACTATAATGAACTTGAGTCTGGCTTCAGATATACAACGGAGCTTCTTGTGGTTGCTCTTACTTACAGATTCTCCTTCTTGTTAATATCTACGTTGGCGTTGTGTTCGTTGTCATCGTCGTCGTCGATAAACCAGAAGAAATATTCAATAATTCGATCAGACTGCGTGCAATGGTAACCCATTATACTTAGGTATTCCCTGGAGGCCTGATAACTTTGTGGGTTGCGTGTGTCTTTTTAGCAGTGCGTGAATATCACGATTCTCTAAGTGCAACGCATGTACCAGTATTTTGTAATGAATAGCGTGTGCAGATACTTTTTCAACTGAACTGATGTCACCTTGGCCTATCGCAAGGTTTTTATCCTGGCATGTAAAATTATTATGTCTATCTTAGATTGTTAACCATGGAAAAAGACTGGGTGGTGTCCGACGCAAACGACTTCTGTTTTTTTTTTTTAAACAAATTGGATGGAGGATAATGGTAGACAATTTATAGACAGAAGCTTAAGTGCAAGCTTTGGAAGTTAAAAGCGTTGCCAACTGAAAATTTTGTTCTTAACACTAATATTTTTAAAGTATAAGAAATATGGAATTGAAGTAAAAGCAAAAGCTATCGAATTGCAAAAGATGGTGATGGTGGCAACTTCTTCTTGGAAAAATATTGCACAGTATGTTGGCTATGACGCTTTGAAAGTGGAAGGTTCTGAGTCGATTAAAAACCAATAACTTTACGGGCAATCTTGAAAAATAAGCCGAAAACCGATCCCCAACAATAAAGTTCTTAAATTGTTAATAGTGTAACTTTTAGGAGAGAAACGGGTCCGCAGTTACGGATATACAGAAATAATTCGGACATTTTCAGAAAAGGAATACAGTTTTCCGACTGTGAAAAGTAAAATATACCATAGGAATAGGGAAGCAATTTTTGATAACGACATTGGGCCGTATTCATAAAAATGTAGCATATCCTCCCAAATATAAGGTAGTAGTATAAGGTAATCGTTGTAAGTAAAAAGTTGAAGTAAATGCATTTCCTTCTTTTAGTATTCATAATGATTACCGTATAGTTGCGAAGTAAAAGGTGCACTTGCCAGAGCGCTGAATTATGTGTTTTGCCAGCTTCCTTCGCTTCCCTTATGCACTACTCAGTCACATAAGTGGTCTGAATAACCACATCAAAGGTTTTTTCCGCATCAGAAGTAGAATTTTTCAATTTATTCATGAGGATTGGGGGTATCCTCATCACAAAATTTCTGAATTAAAGGTATCTTTGTTAATTTTTCCAAGTTTCTTATTTTCAGGTCATTTTCACGTTAATAAATATTTGTTTGGCATCACATGAAGCTTGAACATTCAGAGAAGAAACGCATTTTAATACCAATCGCTGCTTCTGTTATTTTACTATGATAACAACGTGAACTAATTGGTTGCTTGTAATTACACTGTCAACCGCTGCATTTAAAATCCAACGAGAAATCCGAGATAACATTATAGATTGACTAACTCCAAGTTCTTCAACGTTACTTTTCTAAAAGCCAGTATCGCTTTCGCTAATTTTTAACTATTACTTTAGTGATGAGTCTGCTACTGACCTAACTCAGACTTCTTAAAGGATATGCTTTATGTTTGAAGTAAAAGGACAGTTTTATGAATACCCATTTACTTTTATATAAGTAGATGGATGTGCTTCTACTCCAAAAGTACGAGGTTCTGTTCTAAATTATTATGAATACGAATAGAAGGATTTGCTTGAAATTTTACAAGTATAAGCATATATCCTTTTTTTATGAATACGGCCCATTATTCCAGCCCGTTTACAGTAAGTGCGTCGTATAGTGAAGTTGTAAATATTTCAAATTCATCTGTTGACATTTTGTCATAAAAGGCTTGCCTTGAAGATACATATGTGATATTGCTTGATAAAAAACAAATGTGCAAGAAAATCCTTCTTCTTCTTTTTCTGCTTCTTTTTCTTCTTTTCCGATTATGTTATGATACAGATCTGTTTCTGTCATTGTGGTCTTTTAACATTTAATTCGATCAAGTCTGTCACGTCTACTGTCATGATGTCAATTGCATCAATTTCATTCATTTTCTCCACTTCATCGACGCTACGCTTACGCGACGGTTGATGTCGTCATCACAAGTTTGACAATAGGGAAGCACTGTTCTGCTATTTCTTTTCGCAATGGGGAAGCACTGTTCCGTTCAAATAAATGTTCGAAATATGCCTGATTTGATTGGAAAATGGGCAACATAAAAATTCGGTTTTTTGGTCTTCCCTCTCTGCATCCATCCACCCATAAAATAAGTGCTCGTTGAAGGATCAAGGATCTTCAATTTTTTCTTTCCAATTTCAATTGTCTTTATTCTTATAAATTGTTTACAATTTTAATTTAACAATAACAATAATCTTCAATTATGGGCTTATTAGTCAACATTTAAGAATAAATTATTCACTTCCAAGTCAAGCGAATACCGACCGATATATTTGTTTTTCAAGGATAGTAAGAGAAGGAGTTGATGTTAGTGCATTGCGAATGCAACAACAATCATCAAAAAATTATAATTAATTACCAAAACCAACCAACCAATAATAAAAGTGTATAAACAATATTCCAAAGAGAAAGAGAACTAAGAAAAAACTATATTGTTTAAATTTGTATGTTATTGTAATTCTTAACTCTTAATTGTAGAAATTCTTCCGTATTTAATAAAAGTACAATGTTATTTGATTGAAAATAACTTCATAATGCAATCTCATTCAATACCAAATCCTGATTGTTGTTTTAATTGAATTAAAAAAACTATTCAAAAAAAAAAACTGAATCAAAAAAACTATTCAACAACCTACCATCAACTAAAAATATCTTAATGGACCCTTCAACATTTTCTTGACAGACAACTGACAAATTAGTCATGGTCAGTCTGCTCAACAGATTTGTCATTTACTGTCGACTATGTGAGTAATTGAGAACGGGTTCTAAATTACCAATCACAGAACAAAAAAAAAAAAGAAATAAACTTCTCAGAATGTGCAGGCGTGATCGAATTGTTTATATGTGCCCTCGGGGAACAAAATGAAAACACAATACGACAACTACACAACACAATTGACCAACCGCATAAGGTAACCTTCTTAGTTTTTACTTATACTTTACAATTAAATCTTTATCTTGCAGGAAATATAATTTGTTTTTACCCTGAGGGTCTAACTTAACAAATGAGTGTTGAAAATTCTATGAAGGATATGGTGTGGGATTTTTTTCTATTTTTCGCAGAAGTGATAATTTGACAAATTATGATTGAGAAAAATGTAGGCTGAAGTTCATAGAACCATAATGTGTCGCAATTACAATTTTAAATGTTTAACATTACAATAGAAAATGAGTGATAGAAGTGTGCCAGTAAACTACAAGATAATTGAGTAAAAGTTTATTGTTGTTTTAAACAAAGGACTTGAGAATTTAAAGAAAAGAAATCATTTGTCCCAAATAAAGCTAATGGCTTGTCTGTCAAATTTTTCGGTTCTTGATAAATATTTAAATGTTATATTATGCATACATATACTAAAACGTTGAAGCTATTTTGACTTAATTTTATAAATTTATTTATTTATTTATTTATTTATTTATTCATTTATTTATTTATTTAAATCTACGATAATTGAAATCCACAGATTTTGCTTAGAACTAAGTTAAGGAATTGGAAGCCATAATAACAAAGGACCACTATAGATTCTTTATGTCCAGTTGCACCAAAACACACTTAAAACCATTTTTACTAGGTACTTTAAGGCATGTCTTGGATTCGTGCAAAAAAAAAATTGAGATAACAACCAAATGAATCGATAAAATTCAAAGTTTGCCTTGTGTTATCTATATTTTTAAATTTAAATCAAAAAAACGATTTTTTGTCGCAGTAAAAATGATTGCGGAAAATCTGTTTTTTAAGAGCTATCTTCTTATATATAATAAATCTTTTTTTTATTACAATAATTACTATTTGGAAAAAATGACTAGAGCGCCACCTACACTGATGAGCAAGAGACTATTTAAAAATTTATTGGTTATATTTTATTTTACGTTATATTTTGTCATTCAACAAAGGCAATCTAGTTTTAAGGTAAACGTGAACCGTAGTCAATTAAACATAGAAAACAATTTTTAATTTTATTTAAAAGTGCGTTCAGCTAAATTTTATCCAAAAAAAATTTTCAAATTTCAATAGTCACACATAAATTCTTGTTGATATAACGACTTAGTTCACGAAAATTTGTGAAATGCTCAAAGCATTGTTTTGAGAGACATCAGATAGCGATTTTCAGGTTTGGAGTTTAATCATGATGCGGTTTTTTTTCACTTTGTTTTTGCATGAAAATTATTAATTTGCTAAAACTGGCATGCTCAACATTTTTCATAAAAATATTTAAAAATAATTTTTTTTTAAAAGATTTTTCCAAAAACCAAAATCGTACAACCAGATTTAAATGTTTAAATATACTGAAGTGAAGAGTGTCGCTAAAATGTTAGTAAATAAATACTGTCTGTACAACATCCATATAGCAAATTTAATTAGATTTTTAGATATTTGATACGGGGTCACACCATTATTCACGGATGAAATGCTGGGTTCCCAGTACTAATATGTAGTTCACGGTAGAAATACTGCGATTGCCAGGAAAATACTGCGGTTGCCAATAAAAAATACTGCGGCTCCCAGTATCAATACTGCAGCTCCTAGTATGAATACTGCGGTTCCCATTAGGAAAGCTGAGTTTCCAATAGAAATGCTGGGTTCCCAGTAGAAATGCTGGGTTTCCAGTAGAAATGCTGGGTTCCCAGTAGAAATGCTGGGTTTCTAGTAGAAATGCATGGTTCCCAGTAGAAATTCTGGGTTCCCAGTAGAAATGCTGGGTTTCCAGTAGAAATGCTGGGTTCCCAGTAGAAATGCTGGATTCCCAGGGAAATGCTGGGTTCCCAGGGAAATGCTGGATTCCCAGTAATAATGCTGGGTTCCCAGTAGAAATGCTGGGTTCCCAGTAGAAATGCTGGGTTTCCAGTAGAAATGCTGGGTTCCCAGTAGAAATGCTGGGTTTCCAGTAGAAATGCTGGGTTCCCAGTAGAAAAATACTGCGGCTCCCAATATCAATACTGTGGCTCATAGTATGAATACTGCGGTTGCCAGTCAAAATAGTGCGATTCCCAGTATAATAATTATTTATAATTTAAAAAAAAAAACAGTTTAAGGAATAGTTCTGTGGCAAAATATTTATTATAAGTGGATTTTTAAAATTTTACGTTCATTTTAAAGCTCAAAATTTTAAGGAAAATCAGAAAGTTGTTATTAGAGGAAAAATAAAATTTATTAAAAAAAAGAAACAAAAAACTTTACAATTTTAAAAATTCACTTACCTATAACATTTTTCTTTCTGACCACAGAGTTTCTCTTTCGAATATATTTTCTGAAATGCTTAATCAAAATTTAAAAAAAAAAAGAAAAACCCTGTAAAAATACAAACTAAAATTTTAAGTCAAGAACATGAATAAGATTAACTTAAATAGAGATAAAATTGAATTAAATTATATACATATAGAGCTAAGTAATAAAAAAAAATAAGATGTAATTAATAATTCTTGATTTAAATATATTTCATTTATAATTAATTTGAAGAATATTTGAATTTCACAGCATTTTAAAGGATTACACTCAGAGAAAAATATTTTATTACGCTCGTGTTTAAATTTAAATTGCGGGCTACTTTGAAAAAATGATGTTTTTTCATACGAACAAACGTAATTCAAAGTTGAAAAAACATGTTTTTAAAGTCGCACTATTTTGATTTTGAAAACTTGGTGTTTGGTCCTAAATTAAAACGACATTTTGATTAAACACGAAATTTTTAAAATCAAAATAATGCGATTTTTAAAACAATGGCGCAAAATTTTAAACGATTTAAAATCAATAGTTCTTTTTAACCTAATATGATGCTAAACATGTTTTAGTATGATACTAAATCGTTAAAAACGTATATTTCAACACGAGTGCTATAATATATATAGGTATATAATATAATATTTTTCTCTCAGTGTATAAATGCTCAACACGGCATCCGGTTTAATTTGAAAATGTGTCTTCAAGTAAGCTTAACATGGATGCAGGTTAATTTTGACATTACTTCACGTCAAATATACAGGTGAGCATTGTTGAAAAAAAAAAACAATACACCTTGTTAATTTTTCTCGATTCTCATGCAAATTTAACATGGCTACAGGTAATACAGGTTATATATATGGCTATGGCAATACGTCATGTCAAATATACAGGTGAGCAATAATTTACATTGAGTCATGTTAATAATACCTACGCGATACAGTTTTGAATCAACATTCAGAAAATGTTTGGATAGAGATTATTATGATTGATTCAACAATTCGCTTGTGTTGATTAAATGCGATTTTTTGATCAGGTACCTGGTTAAATATTTAACAGGAAAACAGTGTTGAAAAATAACAACACAATAATTGGTTAGTATTTGGTTAATTGAACATGATTTTTTCTCTGAGTGTAGTAGCATGCCACGATTTTCAAAGAAATATCTGGTTTGTTATAAATTAATTTTAAAAGCAATTTAATTATATTTATACAACTTCTTTATTATTCAATTTTAAATTAATTGAAAGAATTTCAAAATATTATTTCATATAACAGAATTGAAAAACTACAACATCCAAGAAAAGCACGCTCGACCCTGTTGCGCCTTTCAGCTGTTAATCGCTAGCTAAATAAATTCAATTCCTATTCTGTATATATCCCTGCAGGCTCCACATATCACGTTTGAAGGAAATTGAACCAACCGTTAAGGCACCAGGTGCTTAAACATACAAAGAAAATGGCAGATAGAAACACAGGTACATAATGATGTATATTATTCTAAATTAAGGTTCTTTTCAGCTCGGTTTATTTGTAACCTATGCTTAACAAATAACCAAAGATTTTGTATGTGTTTCTATGGTTACCAGTTACAATGGTTAAATTTAACCAGAGCTGAGTCTTACGATATAAAATTTCAATACTGAATACTATTTATTTATTTTTGTTTTCTTATTTTGTAGAAACGTAAAATTTTAAAGGGATTATTTATGTATAGAAAGTTTGGTTGAATAGGGAATGTTTCCACTTAAAATAATAGAAGTAATAAATATGAGACTTTTGAATGGAATAGGAGAAAGTAAATTCCTTTAATTTTAGACCATCTATGTGAGCTAAACGAAACAACACACAAATAATACTAATGAATCTCTTTTCTAGTATATAATGTTAGTTATAATTTATAAATAAATTTTTCTCTAAATGCATTTAAAAGATTTATAGTCATTTGCTTTCATCTTTCTTAGATTTTCAGAGAACTTTTAAATACAAAAATGTTAATCACCTCATAAATATGCTCAAAAAAAATTAAAAATGTTATAAAGAATCTTTAACTGATCCCAATTTCAATATTGGTAAGTTATCTGTGTTAATAATTTCTAAACATAACAATCGATTGAACATAATTAAAAGGTAAACGCCCAATTTCTTTTAAGACAGCCACATGGCCGTTATGTTAATTTTGATAATACATTATTAAAAGGAAAGGTTTTCAGTAAATCAGTTTTAAATGGTAAACCTTTTGCTTTTATCTCTATCGTAAATATTTTAAATAAATGCGTTAAGACAAAATTATTAGACAAATATTTATAATCTAATGTAGGTACATACATACCAGCATATTTGATCCCAGATTTTCAAGATGTTTTTTCAAAGGTATACATAGCTATTTCACTTGATGTTGGTGATGAATGAATGATGATGTTTATTTTGAATTTTTCAAACAAAGTTCCTAAAAACAAACAAATAGAACTATGTATAAATTTATAACAGGTAATAACAATAAATCAAATAAGAACAAAACACAAACAAAAATTAAAATCAATTTAACTTTATTCAGTTTATCATTGACGTTTGCGAAAAACATTGTTACCACATAGTCAGAATTTCAGGATTGTTCATGGCACCTGTTTAGTTTTTTTAGTAATAAATTAAATATTTCTTATTTTACCCATTACGAATTATCTGTAGTCTGTATGATCGGAACATTCCTCGATTTTACACAGGATTTTTACATCGAAATATTTTTCTGAACGTATACTTTTATGGAACGCACATTATTTTTGCTCCGCAGTGCAATCAAGTGGACTTTTAGTGAGATAGCTGAAAATTTCATACTATGATTTGTAGGATACCGGAAAATATTCGGTTCCATTTTCCTATATGTGCTGAAAATAAAGCTACAATTGCAAATAGAGATCTGTATTCGCTATGTGCAAAGAGACAGAAAAAGGAGATTTTCTTAGTCAGAACACACAAAAATGTCAAAAAAAAAAAAATCACAACAAGAACAATGTCTTCTATTATTTACTAGATAGTGTTTTTTCTTTGAAAATTTGTTCACAGTAAATTTTATTTTTGAACACCGATATCGCTGAATGTGTGTCGATACTAGAGGAGCAATGCGCACATAGCGAATTGGAGTGAAAGTTTTAAAAGTAAACTTCCTTAAATAAACTAAAGTAATACAATTTTTGATATAAAACATTTTTTTGTCTTTTCATTTTATTTCGTATGCAAGTTCGTTAAGTTTTGATTTAAATTGAAAATGTATAACAGAGGTTCTAAAATAGTTTAACAATGTTACCCTAAAAATAGGCAACACAAAAATCTGAACTTTATATTCAGAAATCATAATAACTTTTGAGGTGTTGATGATGAAAGAAAAAAATCATCCACGAAGTATGTAGCTATAGCGATGGCGATTTGAAGATTCATTTGAGCATTGATCATTTGTTCGCACACACAGGTAGTTCATAACATAGGTGGATAATTAAATTTGGATATATTTATAACTAGCTGTTACCCGGTGCGTTGCTGCCGCAGAACAAATTAGGGAGAACATGGAGAACACATTGTTCATGAAAGAGTAAGGCCACTTGAGTAACGCAACCACAATTTATGTATAAGCAAATTCAATATAAAAAAATACTTTCATAAAACGACTTTTTTATATTTTTTATGTTGGATTTGCTTGTTAGCGGCGTTGTATTGCTTAAGTAGACGATGCGCTTTGTTAAAGTCCTATCGGGCCAAAATTTTGCCAAAAGCTTTATTTTTATTATATACATAAATAACAATTTTCAAAAGAGCAACTCCAGCTCCATCTACGAGATAATTTAAATATCATAACTTACTTCTTACAACATCAGCTATTTGTCAGTGAAAGTGACGTTAATATCGGTCTAGTAGTTTCTGATCGGTTCATATTTACGAATCTGCAAAATATGTATAGAATATGTTCTCGAGATTATCCAGGACAAACAGACAGACAGACAGACAGACAGACAGATAAACATTTTAAAATGCATGTTTTGATATAAGTGCCGCATATGGTTTCATATGAATCTTGTAAAAAGCTGTTATTTTGACATTACAAACAAACACTTCATTTTTATTTATACGTAACGTATAGAATTATTGTGAGCTAGTTGTTAAATATCCGATTCACGTAGCTGCTTGAATAGGGCTTTGTAGAAACTTCTGTGCCACATAAATAATCCAGTCGGCAGATATAATTTTTTGAAATTAGGTCGGAGGTCAATGAAACTTTCAGATGTTGTTTTGGAATGGTTGATTAAGATTTTCTCAAGTTTTGGACCTGTGCTTAAAGGGGGAGGGGGTGAAAAAGCGTTAAAAGTTCATAGTTTCGGAGAAATTTCCAAAAAAAATGATGTTCGATCCGTTCCCCCCCCCCTTCAACAAAAATTTAGCTCCGGGCAAAATCATGGGTATTTTCGAGGATTTAAAGACATAAAAACAAAGGTCTCCAGCAAAATCCAGCTTTAGCCGAATTTTTTGGAAGTAAAAGTCTAATTCTACTGGGCTATCAATCTTAAGTTATAATAGTTTTATTTACTTGTAGCGAGAAGTATTATATTTTGAATGTATTGAAATAAAGTTGATTTGAAATAGACAAAGCGTTTGTCCTCAAAGGTTTTATCGATAAATGTTGCAGCTAATTTTGTTTGCCATGAATGAACACATCGCTTATCTCAAACACTTTTATATTTATCTGTAAGTACCTGCCGAGGGGTTTGTTACGAATGAAATCACCTGAACACTTTTATTGCAATCATTTGAAATCACGTTTAAATCAGGTGCAATCACTATTTCAAGTCATGAAATTAGAAACAAAAATTTTTGATATCACCTGAAATCCGTCATTTGAAATATGGTTATCATTAAACCATTAAACTGACTAGTGACAAGCCCCTCGGTACCTATATACAATCTCAATAATCTTAAGCTCCAAAGTATATTCTCTTCAATTGAAACACAGTTCAACCAAAACAGATAATGTGTTTGTCCTTAAAGATTTTATCAGTATATATATATAACAGCTAATTTTATTTGCCATGCACGAGTACGAGTATATCGTTTGTCTTTAATAGTTTTGTATTTGCCTGCAAGTATCGTAGGCTCTAAGATTTATTTACTTCAACTGAAGTCCAAAACGGTTTCGAACGATTCCGGACTACCAAATGAAAACGCTATTAATGACGTGACTTATAAATCCAACCATTCACTTAATAAACTTTGATAAAAATAAAATTTCAACATTTTAAATATTTTAATTAAAATAAAAACTTAATACTATTTTCTTATGAATTAAATGTTGATAAGAAATAAATTAATCAATTCGTGTACAAATGAACGCTTAAAACAAAATACTGTTTATACCTAAAGTAGTGTTTCTTAACCATTGACACTATGCCAATGATACAAGTTTATCAATTGGAATCTTCGCAAAGAATCCATTCAAATGTTGCACAATTATCGGTGCCCATTGATCTCGGGTTGCTGGAATTCCAACTCGAATGATTTCTGGAAGGTTTTCATTTACTAAATTCAAGATCATTGCATCTGAAAAGAATAAAATATACATATAAATATTTGCTTTAATCATAATAAATTTAAATTAAACTTACTCAAGTTAGAATCAGAGAAGATTCCGTTGGCAGAAATCTTAGCATGACCAACACTTATATCAGCATCAAGTTTATTCAGTTGAACACGACGACCGACTTCAGTCTCTTGAATTCCTCCATCTGTTAAAATTGTTGCCTTGATGTTATCTGAAAAAGAAGGAATATAGAATAACACAACTATTTATTTACTTACTATACTTGACTTACCAACAGTTATGTTGAAAAGACCTTTTGGAACTAATCGCAAGCCTCCAAACTTAACATCAGCCTTAAATTGACCATTTGCTTGGATCTTTGGCAATGTTGCATTCATTCTTACGACAAAATTATTTTCAGTGAAATTGCTGACAAAGTCACGTACGATAATTCGACTGATTCCGTAGATACTCATGTTCTTCACAAGCAAACCACCTTGTACTCCATCGTTAGCATATCGGAAAATACCCTTTTTGAAGAAATATGGATCAACTGCTTCCATGTTCAATTCGGGGATTCCTCTCTATGAATATGAATAAAAATTTTTTAAAAAAATGGAAAAAGTAAGTTAAATTGGATAAACATACATTAAGCAGCGGAATGATGGTAAGGAACTCATTTTTTATACACTCGTCTCGGCTTTCATCTTTTACATTACAGGGTGCTACAAGTGTTGGTATTGGTTCTGAAAAAAAAAACAAAAACAATTTATATAAAAGAAAAGTCTTCTAAAAAAGAAGCATAACATAATGATAATTAAATTGTACCTGTCTTACAAAGAGAAACGTTATTAATAGAAAACATGATGTGGATGTTGACTTGAAGACGAACACTGAGGCTTTTCGAAAGAGCTTAGGTAATCCTGTCACCTTAACTCATGGAATAATAATGTGTTCAAGCATGGAGTAATAAGATAACAAGGCAATGCACAAAGCAGCTTCATCAAATCATCACCGAAGTTTGGATGAAAGGAAATATTCTAATAAGTTACTTGACTATCAGTTCGATATACCTTTTCTTCAAAAAAGACGATAATATGTCCTCGAGAATTTTTTAAATATAGTCCTGCTAAATGTTGCAAATAAGATCTTATCAAATGTAGCTTCGAAACGTTATAAATACAAGACTTTAAGCGGCAACTACCAGTATGTCCTTCCGCCCGGCAGAAAATCCTGGAAAAGACCAACAAATGTCTTCTTCTTCTTCGCCTTCCCGAATAGGATCACACGATTCCCGATTCTCCACTTCACCTACTGATCTGCTTATGGGGTTTGTCGGGTTGATCCGTATTTTATCAACGATTTTATTTAAGACGTGAAGGGTTTTCGGTTTTTTTTCGTCAATTTTCTCTCATACTTCTTGTACCTTGTCCAACATTGTGAAGCGCATGTAAGCGCTGGACGAACAACTATTGTGTAGAATTTTTCTTTCTGCTAAGGTTGATGTTGTCATCACAGGATGCTTTATTGTTGATGTTGGGAAGCACTAATCTGTTCAAATAAATGTCCGGAATAGATTTACCCATTTCCCTGTAAAGCGTTTACCCATACATCAAGTGCTTGTTTAAAAGATATATATGAAGACCAAAATATTTCAAGCCAACATTTACCATTTTTTCGTAGATTTCAAAACAACATTATGACAGCGTTTGTCGTCAAAAAATGTACAGTTTTCGAACTCGGGATCTGGACAAAACTGATTTAGTGCTACGTGACATAAGAAAATAGATGTGTAGTGTGCAACTGGCAAATAGTTCATGTGAACTTTTCCAAACATACACATTCTACAGAGTCGCTCCCAACTTGCTGTCATAGAGATGTACGATCATTGAAAAACAGCTAAAATGTATTTGGCTTGAAGTTTACGAACTCAAGATCAAATACTTCTTATATTATCAACAAATAAACAAACATCTGTCCACCACATTTTACACTTCAGATAACAGCAATTTTGAGGTAATTAAGGAGTTTATCTACCTCGAGTAAACATTCTGCCGACAATATGCATTTTAGTGCAGATCCGATGCAAACTGCTGCTGCTTTGGATTGGTGAATCAATAAGTTTCAAAAGTCCTAACGCTTAAGACTAAGAGCACAATTCTAGTAAAACCTTATACTGCCAACACGGCTTAACGATGTCGAATGTTGATCGCTATGCAAAAAGTGGAGCTGATACTAGGACCTTTTAAAAGAAGAATTCTTCAACGAAATACAACTGCAAACTCTATGCGAGCTGTTCCCAGATCAGGATATGGTCTAGAAAGTCAAAAAAACGTCCATTACTTTGTCTCGCTCATATCGATCATTATGATCATCAAGGCTCTAGTTTTGGAATCAAAGCCCCTAAGTTCGAGACGACAAGAAAGACCGAAGACAGTCATTGTAAATGCCTAAGGGCAAATTTAAGCCAGCTTGCCTGAGATGGAAAAGGATGAAAGGCTGTCGTGTTTCAAGAGTTTCTACATAGATCGATTTCATAACTGTTCCTCCTAGTTTAGAAAAAAACGGGCTGTTGCACGTTTGTATTGTATGTATTGTATGGTATTTGAACATTTCTATATTGATTCTGAGTACTTCAACCGGCTAAAGACAGCAAAAATTCTGTCAACTGTAAAGGTAACATTTTCAAGTTTTGTAAAAAAAAAACTAGTACATAACTTCTTGCTACATGTCATGTACCATGAATAAGCATTGGTACTCTGTTTATGGTGCATTTCTGCAACCAAGTTTCATGTAAGCATCAAGACTAAAAATATAGCATAAACTAAAATATATGTAAGCCATAAAATGGAAATAAATTCATAGATATGCACTTCTGTCACGGTCGTAAATACATCATTGCAATTATTATGAAAATCCGTTTCATGCAATTTTAGTAATAAGATATTACAAAACAGTGTAATGATCTGATAAATTTGCTTCGCTATTTGCAAATTTAATAAAAAAAAATTGTTTCACAAATTATCTATTTGGAAACATAATCGAAAATTCCAATAAAATGAAGAATCGAGCTCAAAGTTCAATGGTGTTTTTTTCTGACAAAAAACTATATGATTTAAGAATTGAAGAAATTATTACAAAAGAGGTCAAAGTACTATTTATAGTAAAATTGTATACATTTAATGAATCTTAAGAAATGATAATAATAATAGAAGTAAACCACTGCAGTCAACCATGACACTTAATTCACGGAAATCAAATGTATTATTTCGTTGTTCAACCTTGAAGTTAAATTTCCTCGTACAAACCCATGCTTAAGTCCTAGTGAAACAATTTTTATGTTAAAATGATTATCTGATTATCGTCTATATTTTTATTTCTGGATTAATGCCAGCAAATAAATCAAAATAATTAAACAATATGCATTCAAGCAGCAAAGTGTAAATGTAATTACACGCAATAATTTGCAAATGCCATAAAAGAGAACAAAAAAAATAGGTTTGTACCTCAACTCTTTTGTTTGTACAATGCACCACAGAGTAAGTTTTGTAAATATTTGTATTTGTTTTACTTAGATCTTCACGACTTAAGTGATTGTTATTTAAACAAAAGAATTAAACACAAAATTTCATAAGTGCATGAGAAGCACTTGATTTACTCGCACTTGTTGCATTAAGATACAAGATAAGACAAGCAATCCAAATATTTTTTGGTTCAGAAATATAAAATTTTGTTTACGAATAATTTGAACAAAATCACTTTCTAATCTTCTGACCTATTATAGAAGTTAAACAAATTGTTTGTCACTTAAATAATAAACTGTCAACACCCAAGGTTGTTGGCGATCAATTGAATGTGCCGCAATTTATGATGTTTGGGTATAAAACCTATTGAACGTGTGTTTGGATTGAGTTCAATTGAACAACAACACACAGTTATGTAAGATGTAATCATTTGACTTGGTTATTGACATTGTGAACTATTTATTGAAGTCAAAAAGGTGATACATGTACTTAATAGAGTTATGCGTGTGACCTATATTTTACCAACTATACCCTTCATATTGAAATTCATTGTTTGACATTATGGCATTTTATGAGTATTAATTGTTTCATGGATTATGATTATGACATTATTTTAATTCTGATCAAACTTTGAATAGAATTGTATGATATGTACTTACTGTATGAAATAAAATGAGACGGTACAAAAAAAAAACAATTTTCCAAATGAGTATAAGAAATGTAAATTCAGAATTTATTTTCAAACCTCTAATATGCGGTGAATAATGTAAAAAGTTCTGAAAAAGTATATGTTTTCAAGATCCATAAGAAACAAAGGAGAATTTAATGTTTTCTGTTTTTCCTGCTAACTTGATACATACTCACATATTCATTCTGCAATCAACATCTTGGTCATTGAAAAAAAATCAGTACAAATGTGGTCTTAATACTGAGCGCTAAGGAAAACAATTCTACGACGATTCCCTTTGCTTTTCAACCGTCTCAGTAAGAAGCATGAAAATAAAATACTGGACAGAATTTTATTTTTTTTTTTCTGTGAAATATCTTTGAACAAATTATTTGGGAGTGTATAACTGGCCTCAGATTAGTCGATGTAGCGAAGTTAAAGAATGTAATAAACGAAACCATGGTGAGATACTATTTCCAGGAAAGAAGTCAATTCAGTTTCCAAATATTGAGGAGATATCAAATGTGTCATTATGTGTTTTGCTTATAAACTGACCAACTTTTATTTTTTGGTGACATTATCGTAATCTTGATCGAAATTTCGGAATATACAAATTTTGTATACGTCAATTTTATCATTTTTGAGATTTTGATGTAGATCAAAAGGCCGAAGCAAATTGCAAATACAAACATAAAAATAAAACTAAAGAAGATAAAGCACTTACACCAGTAATAACTATTTGTGGTTTTGAATTCATCAATTTATTGAAATTCAAGGGTGAAATTTTGTATGTTTTACTTGAAAAATCATTTATTTTTCTTGTAAAATTTAGAAAACAAATCAGCTCACAATTTATTTGTAAGCATCCGGAGCACTGGAATTTATGATTTAAAATTTTTTGGAATAATTTCAATTTTATGAGAACAGTTGGTAACATTATGGTGTTACCCAAAATTGGGGACATATTAAATCGGAAGAGTCAGAACATTTTCATCTATACTTTAAGCTTGAAACTGGATTACCTCATTATCTCCTTTTTATATATGCAAACTTAAGATTCAGGTTAAATATGTTTTAAAAACACAAATGGTGGATGTCATATAATTGCCAAGACAGCATTTAATTGAAGACATTAATATAAATACAAACTATTTGGCGTAATTTCACTTTTGTAAAGTGAAATAAGGCCAACCATTGAAAATTGGCTTTATGACACTTTTGGAAAGCGAAATAAGACCAACTTTCAAAAGTTTGTCTTATTTCACTTGGCGTTATTTCACGGCACCCCAGCACAATCAAAACAGCATATTGTTAAGCAGTTATTTAATAATATCAGTATAGTTAAGTTAACATATCAGAAGTGGGATCGAGTGCCAAAAAAAAAAGACCTACTTGTGCCAATGATAGTGACAAATTAAAAAAAAAAAAATGTGTATTTAAATGCGACAACGACAGTGTTCGTCTTTGTCGTAGTTGCCTTTATTTAAGCGCGCATTATCACCTTATCCTGTCGGTAGATACACCGGGCTTTATTCTTACATTAAAAAAAAAAATCGAAAAAAACAAGTAAAGGGGAATATAAATATTTTATATTTATATATTACTCACGATCTTTCAAATATTCAAATACATGCTCATCTCTATAAGGGTTGTTTTTTTTGTTTGTGTAACAAAAGGTCCCTTGAGTATCATGATTGCGTGGTTGTTGGTTGTCTGACTTTATGTGTCTGACTGTTGAATGTGTTTCTCTTTAAGTTTTTGATTACACGAAGTTGATCTGTCTGTTGTTTGTGGTATATCTATACTGCATTCCTTCCATCGGACAGCTGAGTTGTTTCTTTTGCCATGGTGCCACATACAATGACGGCAAGTTTGAGATATTGTGTGTGTAGAGTATGTCAAAGCATTTAGTGCAATGTGTCGATCGTAAGGAGTGCAATACTGTATCAACACAGATAGGGGTAGTTTTTGAATACAAATTCTTGCATCTGCTATTCAGCTAGTCTAGACGATTTTTTTATAAGAGGGTTGATAGAAGAGCAAGCAGAGGAATAGCAATTTGCTTTTAAGTTTCAACTGACTGTTCTCGTGAATTTCATCGAAGAAGGTTGTATAAATTTTTATTGAAAAAAAAAAACAAAATGAGTCGTAGAAAAAAAATTGAAGACAATTTGCTTTCTCAAATTGAACTTTTAAAAAGAGAAAACGAGCTCCTACGCCGCGAAAAAGAGCTTCTCCAGCGCGAAAGTGAACACCGATCGCAAAATAGCATGAGGTCAGCTTCCCCACCACCAGTGCGTTTGGGTGCAGAGGAAATAAAAAAATTAATTCCAACTCTCGATCCATCGAAGCGCGGTACGGGTTTTGGTGTCAACCAGTGGTTGGAGTCGATTGAAAATATTCAACAAGTTTACTCGTGGGACGACAAAAGCACCCTTTTTTATGCTTCTCTTCGCCTTGAAGAAGCTGCGCGGAAGTGGTTTATCGGCAGCGGGTCGAAATTTGGGTCGTGGAGTGCATTTAAAGTCGGACTCAGGGATGCTTTTCCTGACGTCGTAGATGAATCGCAAATACATGTTCAGCTAATGTCGCGACAAAAAAGTGAAAGTGAATCGTTCGAAAATTATGTGTATAGTATAATAGCCCTCGCGAAGGGAAAAATTAATGACTATACAATAATTAAATACATTATTTCTGGATTAAGTGATCGGAGGTTGGTGGATGTACTCACCGCGTCTGAGTGTTCCACCGTGCAGCAACTTCTCGCTAAGGTGAGAGCCTATGAGGGCATAAGCGAGCAGGAAAACTCAAGGGGTAAGTTTTTAAGCAAACCAAAGGAGAGGGGCCCCAAAGTTTTTTATGAAAATAAAAACCCATTCAAAACAAAAATTCCTTACCACCGTGCAGAAACTAGTAAAGTAGTCTGTTATAATTGCCGCTCTTCGGGACATTTCGCTCGAAACTGTCCCAAACCAAATCCTAAACGTTCTTTGTACGGAAAGTATACAGCACCACCGCCACATCCACCGCTACCGTCACACCAACCAGCTCGTAATATGCGGTGTTTGCAAAGTTCGAACGAGAATGGTCTTCTTAAAACCGTTTTTATTGATGGGCATTCTATCCAAGCCTTTTTAGATTTAGGAAGCGATGCTTCTACAGTAAAATTAAATGAAGTCGAAAATTATGGTTGGGAGATGCAACCATCAACAGCAATTTTGCGGGGATTTGGAAATGGTGCAGTAAAAGCTCTCGGAAAAATAGTAAAAAACATAAACGTGGGCGAGGTCGGGTTGGAGATTGAACTATTAATTGTTGAAAACGACGTACAGAGTACTCCGATGGTTTTGGGGCGTAACTTTTTGGATTCACCTAAAGTATCTTTCATTAAAAAATCGGGTAGCTGGGAAGTTAAAAAGGTAAACGAAGACATCTGACAAACAACAAAGGTCGCGGAAAACTATGCTTCGTCGCGTGTAGAAAAATCAATTATAAATGATAAAGACATTTCTTTCGGTAATTACGCCTTCAACAACAAAGACAAAATAACTCTGTTAGGTATTTTAAATAAATATAGAAATTGTGTGGCTCTCAGTCTCTCCGAACTGGGCCAAACCGATAAAATTACAATGCACATCCGGTTAAAAGAAAACAAAATTGTCAGATATAAGCCCTACCGTGTCGCGTATCAGGAACTCGAACATTTAAATTCAATTATAAATGAGCTTCAAAAAAATGATATTATAAGAGAATCTTCTTCTGAGTTTGCCAGCCCTGTCCTCCTCGTGAAAAAGAAAGATTCCTCTTACCGAATGTGCGTAGATTATAGACAATTAAATGCCAACACAATTCGTGAGAATTTCCCCACCCCAAACATCGAAGAACAGTTAAATTCCATGATCAACGCCCGAGTATTCATCATATTAGACCTGATGAGCGGGTACTACCAAATTTGCCTCGATGAAAGTTCAAAACATATTACTGCCTTCATTACACCTCAAGGCCAATATGAATTTAACCGCGTTCCGTTCGGTCTTACAAATGCTCCCTTCGTATTTTTGAGACTAATGAATATGGTTTTAAGACGGGTTAATTCAAAAAATATTCTCATCTATATGGACGATATCGTAGTTTTCGCAGAGGATTTAGTATCACTTCTAAATCTCTTGGAAGAACTCTTAAAAGTGTTATCCGAGTTCAATCTCACGCTCAATATACAAAAATGTAAGTTTTTCGCGAATAAAATTCTTTATCTCGGCCATGAAATCTGTGCGGACGGTATAAAACCAGGTCATGTAAAAATTGAGGCGGTTATGTCATTTCCTACTCCTTGTGACTCTAGGCAAATAAAACAATTCTTAGGGCTCTCGGGATATTTTAGACGCTTTGTCCAAAATTACGCAAAGCTAGCTGCACCATTAAACCTACTGCTTAAAAAGGGAGTTTCATTTAAATGGGACCGGGAACAACAAACTGCATTTGAATCTCTAAAGGAAACTCTATGTAATAGTCCAACTCTCGCTGTTTACGATCCAAAAATGAAACACGAGCTGCATACGGATGCATGTGCCTTAGGTCTCGCAGGTGTACTTCTCCAGGTGGATGCGTTAGGGGCAAAACGAGCAGTTGCTTTCTTCAGCCGAGCTACAACCGATCTAGAACGAAAATACCATAGCTACGAACTGGAGGCATTAGCAGTGGTAGAAAGCTTAGAACGGTTCAAATATTATCTGCTAGGCAAGCGTTTTAAAATATACACTGATTGTAACAGTCTAAAGCAAACCCAAGGCAAAAAGGATCTAGTTCCTCGTATTGCGCGATGGTGGCTAAAAATTCAACACTTTGATTTTGAGCTAGAATACAGAAGTTGTACCCAAATGCAACATGCGGACGCTTTAAGCCGGAACCCTGTAGAAAAGTCAACTGAGATGGAGGAAGCAGGTCTTGAAATGCGAGTGGTTGAGGTCCAAGGTGATGACTGGATTGCTGTCCTTCAGCGAGGAGACCCGCAACTAAAAGAAATAAGGATTAATTTAAGTAGTTTGAACCCGAATCGAAAGCAAACAGAAAAAGAATATGCCCTACAATCCGGACGAGTGTTCAAAAAGACTACAGACGGACTTAAGTTTGCGGTGCCAAAAGGTGTTAGATGGAGAGTAATAAAATCATCACATGACGATATTGGTCATTGCGGGCTGGAAAGAACGTTAGAAGAGGTTAGAAAGAGATTTTGGTTTCCGAAAATGAGGTCTGTGGTAAACAAGTATTTGAACAGTTGTATTCCATGTCTTTATAATAAACGTGGTAATGATGAAACCAGGTACCATATACATCCGATTCACAAAACTCCCATTCCATTTTATACCATACATATCGACCACTTAGGGCCTTTCCCAAAAAGTACAAAAGGCAATCTGTATATCTTAGGCATTATAGACAGTTTCACTAAATTCCTTGTTTTGCGCCCTGTTAAAACTACAAATACGAATGCTGTTGTACGTTCACTTAGTGAGCTCTCACAATTCTTCGGAATACCCGCTCAAATTATTAGTGATCGTGGGACGGCATTTACGTCAAATGCTTTCAAGGCATATTGCACTGAAAACTCTATTCGACACATCCTTAACGCTGTTCGGACACCTCGCGCTAATGGTCAAATTGAGCGTTACTTCAGAACGGTTGGAGTTTCACTTGCATCCATGACCAAACGACCAGACGGTAGAGACTGGGAAGATCATATTCCGGCTATCCAATGGGGAATGAACAGCTTGAAACATCGAATCACCAACCAAACGCCGCAGGAATTGCTTTTTTCATTTAAGCCGAAAAATATGCTCACAAATCACTTGAGCATAGTTCTACAAGAAGATGACACCGATGATGAAGAAAACATCCCACTCAGTGAACTTCGTGAAAAGGCAAGTGAAAGAATAAAATTGCAACAAAATAACCAAGCTGCTAACTTCAACAAAAACCATCGAAAGCCAAAGGTTTACCAAGAAGGTGACATTGTTTTAATTCGTGCCGAACATGGAGCGACAGGACAGTCTAAAAAGCTGCTGCCAAGATTCAAGGGTCCTTATGAGATAAAAAAAGTATTAACCAATGATCGCTACATCGTTGCAGATTCAGAAGAACTGCAAAATTCACAAAAGCCATATTCGTCCGTCCATTCGGCAGATCATCTAAAGCCATTTGGACAACTGGAAGATTTTGACTGGGAGCAAATAGACGATATTACAGATGATGAGACACCGCTCTCAAATTGATTTGTGTGACATTGACATAACCTTTTTTCTCTCTTTATAATTATTTCAATAAATATTACATACAAAAAAAAAATAAATAATAAATTTTGTAAATTCGCAATTATTTAATGTGTTAAGAAAAACAATAGATATTTCTCTTTGGGTAAGAATTGATTTTTTTTTTTATTGAAATAGGTACCTACTGAAATTCATTTGAAGAGCAAGATATGGGTGATGATGATGATGAAACGTGAGTATCAAACATATCGAAATGTGAGTAGATATAAGTATAGTTTTTAAGTCGGATGTCATTGCTAGGAAATGATGAATGTATTTTATAAGTTCCATGTTGGCCTGCCATTCAATTTTTATGTTTAATAGTACTGGGAATAACGATAAGTAGTCGTTATATTTGTAGTGAAATGTCTTAGTGACATAATGTCTGTGTGACATCGTCAGCTGTTATATCTTATAACACTGGGAATAACGTTAGTAGTCGTTATATTTTTGGTGAAATGTCTTAGTGACATATGTCTGTGTGACATCGTCAGCTGTTATATCTTATAACACTGGGAATAACGATAGTAGTCGTTATATTTGTGGTGAAATGTCTTAGTGACATATGTCTGTGTGACATCGTCAGCTGTTATATCTTATAACACTGGGAATAACGATAGTAGTCGTTATATTTGTGGTGAAATGTCTTAGTGACATATGTCTGTGTGACATCGTCAGCTGTTACATCTTATAACACTGGGAATAACGTTTAGCCGTTATATTTATGGTGAAATGTCTTAGTGACATATGTCTGTGTGACATCGTCAGCTGTTACATCTTATAACACTGGGAATAACGTTTATTCGTTATATTTGTGGTGAAATTATTCTTCGTGAGAGCATCGGTAAGAACTTTATGTTTCAAAATTTAGCTAGTAGTTGCACTGAGGACAGTGTAGTGTCGGATGGCCGAATGTTAACCGGCAAAAATCTATATATAAATAGTACGTTCATGGACAGGGAAACCCCTCCTGTTCATTAGTTAGTTAGTATTAGTGCAGGACTGCAAACGCAGCTCGGTGGATGTGGCAGGGTATATTGAGTTCAGTTCTCCTTGTGCCACTGACCAACAAGGGCGTCTTCCCGAGTTCGCGATCGTGCAGTTATTTAATAATATCAGTATAGTTAAGTTAACAATATATTTGTGTTGTCGAATATTATATTAAGTACAGCTTGTTATTAATTATAAGAATACATTATGTGGCCTATAACAGTCACCTTTTTATTAGAAAAGTGATCTTTATGGAAATTTTTTGTAAATAAAGAGGCAATTAAAAATCTCTTGGAAAATTCAAAAGGAGCAATATTGGTAATCTTGAATCGACATATTATTTGAAAATACAAATCATCAAAGAACTGGATTGTTGAACGATGTGAAATGCTGAGTCCTTGAAGATAATTGATTAAAAATGTTAAAATCGGAAAGACAAAGCGTCAAAATTTTGTTCAAATGTTAAGAACTTAATTTGGCTAACCGTGTACAAATTTTAATAATACGACTTTAAACACGACTGATCTTTTTAATAAAGTAAGAACTTGATTTTAATTATTGTTATGATGTGTTATCTTATAATTTATGATTGTTCTCAAAGTAAAGTTCGTTACTCAGCTCTTTTGTTTAGACAAAATGATTTTTTTGTAAACATAGATATTTATAGTATGGATGACAAATATTAAAATTAATTTAACAATAAGTCAAATTTGAAAAAAATGTTCTGAAAATCATCGTTTTATTAATGAATTTCGTTAAGCAGTTTCTTGAAAATATTTCTAAGCTTTATCACCTTATATAAAAAAAACAACACTAAATTCTAATATAGACTTCCCATATCAAAAGAAAATACCACCAAACTACTAGACTAGATTTCACTTTTTGGTTTTTCCCAACACAAAACACAAACAAAATCCACCAGAAAACAAAACTGAAGTAATCACACTTCACATATATATATATATTTAAAGTTATAACTAAACAAGGTGGACAAACAAGTAAACGAACGGAATTGCAAAATCTATTCAATATTTTTTTCGTGCATGAACCCAATCGAAACTATATTATACACATTTGTATAGCTCTTAGATAACAGAACTAAACAAAAAAAAATATTAATGTTTACGTAAAAATGTTAATGAACGACCTGCAATATCTTTCACATTTTTTTAATGTTATTGATTTGTGATCAATTAACATAAAAAAAAATCGTTGCAATACCTCTCTGCATAAGGTATATGGCACAAGCTTTAAACCACAAATATTTTGTCAAGTCATTAATTATATATGTTTACTGATCAGAGGGTATCAACTTGCAATACTTGCAACACACTAAAGAAGAAGTATATAACTTTTTTCACTTAACGAGATTTTTTTTGTTGTTGAGAAAAACTTAAAGTAAACCAAAATATAATGAATCACATAAATAACACACGACCTTTCCCAATAAATTCAAACAAAAAGAAAACCCCTTAACGATCGTTCAAGTCAATATTATGCAACTTTAAACCACTTAATGTATCTTATGCACCTTTCGTGTGTATAACTGAATATCTTTCACTTGTGCTAGATTGTTTTTTGTTTGTATTTTTTTTTTTTTTATAAAATCTGCTCCACTCACGTGAATTATATTCCTCTGGTATGGTAGCAGCAAATCCAATAGCAGCACACCCCCATACAATTACCAATGTGATAAACGAACTTAAATGCATTTTTGTATCTTTTCGGATATTTTCCTTATCGATGCGGAAATTAAAATTTAAACAAAAACTAAAACGTGAAAAATGTAATTCCTTTCGCTTTCGAATGTTTTCCGCGCCCGATATGAACTCAGCTACACTCGAAGTATCCACACAGATTAGTTTTTGTTCCACTTCTTCGTTGAAGTTAAATCTTTTAATGCGCCCGAAAAACTTTTATTTATAGTTTTTATACAGAAAAATTGTTAAGGCAGTTGTGTCGCTTTGGTATTTCTTTTTTTTTTTTTTTTTATATTTCCATCGATTTATGTTTCATGGAATACAATTTTCAACATCAAATCAGGTGGTGGACTTAACGTGCCGCAAAGTTTAAGAAAAAAAAAATAATTAAATTGAGCGTGGGGAGGTTTCGTTAAGTCTGAGTAGAAACTAGAGAGTGAATTAAAATTTTGCACTCGTATCTTTTGTTATTTATCTGAAAGATAAAAAGCTGTTTGATATAACCTCCCCACCAATATGTTATTGTTTTGTTGTCGAAGGTATTGCATAAAGAAATTGTAATTGAGTTTGGAGTTCACATGTTAACCTTGAAAAGAATTTCGGCTGATTGTTTTTCGGGTCGATTTTCTGTTTACTTTTGTTGCCGTTGATTTTTTTATTTGATTTTTTTTTTCTGTGGTTTATGGATTTTTTATATCTTTACTTAAATATGCATGGAGAATTTTAAATCAATTGACTTTAACTGAAGTTAGGGTGTGCGGTACGCAGTTTATAAGATTCCCTTCTCATTTGTATGCAATGACAGTGATGCGCATAATATGTTAAATCAAGTTGATTAATCTGAGTTTATATGAGATGATTTTTGTTTTTATTTTAACTATCTTGGAAGATACAATATTTAAAGACGTATAGCAGAAAAAAAATCTTTTGTTACACACTATATCTATTTTTTTTTGTATTGCAGAATGAATAGACAGAGACTAATGCAATTAGGTGGTGTATGCAATTTTTTATGGTGAGGTTTTGTTTTACTTTTGTATTTTTCTAGTGGATTGCTTCAGAGATTGAGAGGAGGTATGAAAAATTGGCGAAAATGTTGTAATGTACTGTTGTGTTTGAAATGATAATGGCCCTCATTGTTAAGGATAAATAACATGCGGAAGCTATTAAAGTAAAGAGGAGATAAAATTTCATTTTATTAAATTGCTCCTCTTAGGTCGACTGGTTATGACAATTTTTGGTGGAAAATTTTCCATTGCATGTTGATTCGTATCATTTAAGGGGCTTGTTTGTAACTGTAGTTTTTTTCTGATTTTCTGAAGATACGTATGGTACTTGTAATTTGAGTACAAAGATGGCAAAGTCAATTCTTCTACGTTATGTATGAGGATGTTTTTAAGCTTTGGCTAAAATGCACTGAATGAACTATACATGTTTTTTTTTTTTCAAATAAATAAATACATTTTGGAATATATATAATTTATGAGAATGTTGTTTACCAAAAATCTTTCTACTATAAGAGTTTATATTTTATTTTTTAAAAGAAGAGAGACGTGTATGACTTTCAAATAACTAAATTTCCAGTTTAAAAGTCATACACGTCTCTTCCGATTATCACTCGATGAATACCTAGTTGATAATAATTGAAATTGCTATTCTATACATCAATATACACAAAATGTTTGCTTATGAATGTGGCAATTGTGAATTTAAAGAAATTTAAAAAATATTAATGCAAATATAGACAGTTTACTAATGTCGAATTCCTTTTACCAAAAAATTGATATTGTTAAAAATCTGTCAAACGTCATATTTTTTGAAGTGAAATGAAATTTTTTGATCTGAAAAAGATTTTGCTTGAATCTCGATTTGGAAGAAAGATTTACACGTATTTGCTCGCATACTTAAAGTGTTTATAATTCCGGCTGTCAAACAACAAGCACACAATCACAAAAAAAAATCAATTTAATTAAACACTATCATGTCTAGAAAAATTATTTGTTGAGAAAAAAATCAATTTAATTTGTTAAAAGGAATTCGACATAATTAAATTGTTTTTAACTAATGTCGAATTACTTTTACCAAAAAATTGATCTGGTTTAGAAAAAAAAAATTGATTTTGTTTAGAAAAAACTCTGTCAAACGTCATATTTTTTGAGGGGAAATGAAATGTTTTGATCTGAAAAAGATTTTGCTTGAATCTTGATTTGGAAGCAAGATTTACACGTATTTCACGCATACTTAAATGATTTAATATTTTCGGTATGTTGTAGTTGAGTGTTTATAATTCCGGCTGTCAAACAACAAGCACACAATCACAAAAAAAGATCAATTTATTTAAACATTATCCATTTATGTCGAATTCCTTTTGACAAACAAATTGATCTTAAAAAAATTGATTTTTTTCTCAACAAACAATTTTACTCGACATTAAATGGATAGAGTCATATTCATAGATGTTTAACAAGTTCTAATTAAGTTGTTTTAAAACTAAACTCGAGTTTTTGCTATGCATAGAAAATTTAAACCCAAGTCTAAACGAAAAACTCGAGACTAACTTTAAACTGGACCGAGCCTATGTTTAAGTTGTATTTAAGGTACACAAATAAAATAATTTGTTAAGGGTCGCGAGTTATTTTCTTTCTTGCAAATAAAATGTTGGTAATTATGTACCACTTTACGAACAAAAAAAATTATCAATAAAAAAATATCGTAAGCATCTGGAATGTATTGTTTTCAACCTGTCATGCATTGTTCTAAGCCTTTCTTTTTCTTATTTAGTAAAAAATCAATATATCCCACTCACTCCACATATATGGAACCCAAATTTGGGACACGTTCCACTCGTGTTTTGCTTAACAGAACTGACAAAACATCTATGCATAACAACTGTTACTAACGTTACAACTGAGTGTTAACGTTAGACTCCAATTTGAAAGAATTCGAGTTTACAATATGTCTATGAATATGTTCCATTATATTTAGTGCTTAAACCTATAAATTGGTTCCCTGGTTTTATATTAAAACCTGGTCCTCAGGAATGTGTCCCTACCACGAGCAAATCAAAAGACGACCTCAGCAAATGAAATAAGGAGAACAATTTGGACATGCACAGGGATATTCTGACTTCAAATAGTTCATATGCAGCAGAAATAATTGACAAACTTGCTCTTGTGGAAAGTTACTTTCGTTTTAACGATTATGAAATTCGTTTACTTATTTTTGTTTTAAAATGATTTTCTGTATATATAAAAAAAAAATATAATTTTCGGTTTTTCAAACAATTTTTTTTTTCAAAAATGTTTTTTGCAGTATTAATCAATTTTAGCAAGACTTTTAGAATATAACGTTTCTTAATTTATTTTTTTTTCGAGAAAAATAGGAAAAAAAAACTTCTTAGAAAAATATTAAAAAAAAAATTGTTTGCAGTATTAAATTTTGTTAAAATCGGTTAAGCCATTTAAAAGATAATTGGTATCAAAAAACTACCGATCTATGGCAGGTACCAGTTAATAAGCTTCTTCGGAGGAAACATTTAAGATGAAATGAAAGACATCACCGAAATTGAAAACACATTTCGGTAACAGACTCAACCTGGTAGACTTCACGGCACCGACGTGGAATTTTATTATTGCACACACATATGCTTCCCTGACCTCAATATAGACAAGTTGACTTGGTGGTCTCACAATTAACGAACCATTTATCATATTGGGATAGACGTCAGACTTGTTTCCTGTATCTAGCTAAAGTATACGTATGCTGATATATATAACCCCACAATGCCAAACAGATGCTGTGCAGTTATTAATGAAGTCTTCAATTTCTGCATACTGAAAATGGAGCTGCTGAGTTTGAAGCCCATGAGTTTAGGGGAAGAAGATAATGTCGGCTTATCAGCGCGATAACCGAAGGTTATAAGTTCATAAGAGGAGCACGCGTTGAAATGATAGTCGGAATAAAGCTAGTATTAAACACAGAGTCACTGCTGAGGATCTGGAAGGAACACTTTTTTAGACAGTTAAACGGTGAAGATACCCATAAATTCACTGAAAGTCCTAACATACAATATAACTTGAACGAAGTGGGGTTAGCTTTTTTCAATCTTATATGACACAAGGCTGCGAATGTCCTATCATCTGAATTATTTGAAGCTTAAAAAACATAACTGTACATTTTGGTCTCATCAAAGCAAACTCGCAATGTCGCCTATCACCCACGACCCCTTGTAAATTGGGAGAATGTATCTTTGCCTCAACTGATTTTGCATTTGGTCACCACTGATAATGATAAATTTCGAGATGAAAACCGTAACCCATATAAGCTCGATGTCTCCCATCTCATTCTAGAACGAGGGAAAAGCTCTTCAAGCTGTACAGCTAAACGTCATATTTGTTCAAACAGTGACTGAGATGGATTGGGTAGCAGTGCATCATCATGACGAGTCTTCGATTTTATTGTATACGCACAGCAAAAAAGACACCACTTAATGGAGAGCGCATAAGTTTTTTTCATATCTGAAAAAACAAATCCTCACACATATTATTTAAAAATCAACTAGCAAGGGACCGAGCTTACTTATAACGCTGGTGAACTCATATCTAAAAAAGTAAACAAGCAGAAACAAAACGTACATAAGGTCTCTTTTAAAAACCAAAACAAAGAGTGACTTAATTTTTAATAATCTGATAAATTGCAGTACGTAGATAGAAAAATAAATACAAAATTGGAGGCGAAATGCACATGGACAAAGTACGTAAGAGCTAATCAGTGGACGTAGATCGGGTGTCATGAGCTAAGTAGTTTCTAGGTCAGTGAGCACATACAAACATCCTTGAACTATCAACCAAACCAGCTTACAATCAAACGATAATTAAAAACATAAGTCATCATCTTAAATAACTCTTAAATAAAATATTTGCAAGCACTGAATTTACTTCCCCTAACTTTTCATATTTCATATTAAGTAAACCGCATTTTTCCTGATCTTTCCATTTTTCCATTGCTCTGTAAGTTGTATGTACCTTTATATGTAACATATACCATTTAATTATTCGTGTTTTTATTAAAACCTTTTAAGGTGAAAATATAATTGTATCAATTTTTTTAAATATATCAAAATATTTTAAACAGTTTAATTTTAAATGCATCGTTTATTAAAAGAGGCATCTCAAAGGCAATGTACATAAAATAATAAATCTGTTATAAAATAGTTATAAACATGAAATCACTAATGGACGAAACAAGCATTACATTTTAATTTTTTTTTCCTGATAATCATAGAAGGCTCGTTATACACATACGAGGTTAGAAAAAAAACACCTTAGTTGATTGCCTCCAAGTTTTATCCTCGAGAAACTATAACGTAACTATATTTGTATAGCGGAATGGGAAACATAATTAGTCTTGCCTCCACATTTTTTTCAACAAACACTATATAAAGTATTGATCTTAAAAAAAATTGTTAAATAAAACATTATTATATTCATGGTCATTGAACTTAGTTTGTGCAAAAAGTAAGACCAAATTATAAGTAAAATTACACATATCAAAATTGGTTCAGTGACTCCAACGTACCAAGTTTAATTAATTAAACAATCTAGGTACACATATAATAACTAAAATTTCATATAATGCCCTATCTCAATGTCAATCTTATTGTAACAAACAACTGATGTGGGAAGTCTTCACGGTCAACATTGCCAAATAACTACACAAAAAAATGAAACCAGATTTTATTTGATAGCTCTACGACATTGGGTATCTAAACTTTAATTTTCGAACAACTTATTTATTTTGCTACAATTAAATTGCACTCAGTTTTTAACTAAAACTCAAACATACATGTATAGATAAATGCCTAACACGTTTCCTTACCCACCACAATATAATTAATAGTAAAAAAAAAACAAGTTTGCTATTCAGCTCTTTTGTTTTGCCTTACAGCTGACGCTAATGAAGACGCAGATTTTTTTTTCCTGGAAGTTAAGTTGAGTCAGTGGGCTTCCTATCGGAACTTAACAATATTGCACCACTCTTTAAGTATGTTTTTTTTATTGGATTGCACAAGAGTTTACTTACCTACCGTAACTGATGATAATGTTATAACGGAAATAAGTGCACTCAAAGTAGAGACATCGATGTGTGATGCAATTGAGTTCGCAATTGTTGCTGTTTGATTTCTTTTTTCTTTGACTGAAAATAAAGTAGAATCATTAATTAATATTAAAAAAAAGGAATAATATCGTTATTTGGTGGGGATGCAAAATGGCACAGTATAATTGTTTTTTTTTTTTTTTTTAATTCTATTAGAGACTATGACTAAAAATGGTATTTTATATGCGAAACGTAAATTTCTTATTACACTATGGAAAAAAACACAATTTAATTACTTTTTATTACTGCGAGACATGAATACAAGCTGATTTAATTAAAAATATATTTGTAAATAAATAAATCTCTTTTTTTAATTTAAGAAATTTTTATGATCTTTAAATAAAAAATTAAGGAGTATTTGAAGTGGAAAGCATTTTTGTTGTTTTTACCTTCAATGTAAAAATCTCGAGTTGCCATGAAATATTGGAAGTAATGACGGGCAAAAATTGTCACGTTTTTTTCTTTAACTGTATTTTTTTATGAATAAAAACAAAAATCTTAAAAATAATTATATTGAAGTTAACTTCGTATATCTGATGTTCACTTCAAAAATTTCAAAGTAGAATTGAAATCACAGACAAAGAACAATTTTTGCACTACCCTGTATATTTCGCCGGTCGCCACAATGTTGTTTTGCAGTGAATTTTTATATAATTGAAATAATTAAGATGAATATTTTGGCTTTAATTAAAGAAGGGTATTATAGTAAAAGAAGTATCCCATGGGGTAGGGTCTAGTGTGTCAGACCATCACCCCAGAGGTCTTGACTTGCACCTTAGGGAAAACATTTTTTTTTTTTCAAGGATATTGCCTCTTGCAAGGACGTTACATCAAATCCTCCAAGACCAATTCATCTTTTGTTTGCATCTTTAGATAACGCAGTTCTGGAGATATTGTTTCATGTATTTGCTTGTCTTCTTTTGAAGTTAAAGTTTTTTTTTAAGTCGGACGAGCTCACCCTGAGGATGTCATTTGAGAAGGATTTGATTTTGTCGTCTTAGTGTATTGCTATTTAAGCTGCGATGGTTCATTTTATCATTGATATGATTTTTTTATAGTTCCAAAAACATTATAGTAATTTTTACGATCATTTTGAATCTTCAACTATGCTGATTATATTGAAGATTTTGTTCCAGATGAGTCACAGTAGAGGATTGGAAGTGACCTACAATTTTATGTCAAAACCAAACGACTAAGGTGAGATGCACTTTTCATGACAATGATATACTCTTGAAGTATTTGTCACTTCCTCGCAAGAGTCAGTGCCCCTGAAAAAACAAGGTGTTCTCGAAGCTGGGCTCGAACCCAGACCTCCGGCGTGATAGTCCGACACACTAACCACTACGCACAAAAAAAGGATTGGTTGAGAGTTGTAAGACTTAGAGTGGTTCTTCGGAGCTGTCAGTGCCAATAAATTAATTTTTTATTTTTTTAGTCAGAGTAGAGCTTATAATAATTGTTACCACTAAACGACTAAACCCCATATTTAATTAAAGCTCAAGGTACAATTAAAGTTAAGGTACAATTTTTCGTGAATTATACCTTAAAAATCTAAGGCTAGTAATATGTACTTTTTCATAAAAATGATACACTTAGAGAATATTTTATTTTCTTACATTATGTACTACCCAGGTTTTTTTAGATGCAAAGTTGGATTAGAAGCTAGTAATGCGGCGAGATAACTGGTCTTGAGAGCAAACTAGCAAGTGGACACAGGTTTTGATCACTATCGGGGACTATCTCGCAGAATTCCAACACGGTTCGTATTTTGCGAGTAGCTGTTCGAGAGTCATCATAGCAAAATAATGTAGATACATCGGAGGAAAAAAATCGAGAGTAACTCTCGAGAGATAACTACTTAAAGTAGGTACTCCCAAATGGACCGGCATATATTTAGATTTGATGTGATATATGAGTGTTGGATTTCGAAAGAGATCAACGAGTGTTAAACATTTTTCACACCTAGGTTACAATCTAATTTTCTATATTATTTATATGTATGTATGTATAACCTCTAGATACAAGAACTCCAAAAAATATACTACAAAATATTTTTCAACCGTTACGTTGGTTATAGAGTTTCAAATGTGACTTTTTACTGTTCTGTATCTGTATCTTCAAACACTAAACTGTAACTAATTAATTATTGTGTGTCTCTCTCACGTCTTGTGATCGCCATTGTGTTTAAATTAGTTTGAAATTTAGAATTTGTCATTTTGCGGAGATTCATTATTTTTTATTTTGTGTTGTATGTAGGGGAGATAAATATAAACGTATATGCTGTAATGAAAAAAAAAATAAAACAATACTTGTGTTTTTGTTGGAAAAGCTATTCGTAGTAAAGTAGGATTTTCCATACAAAAATCTTACCGATCAACTCACTGCAGATAGATTTTCGACTTTAATTCAAGTATCGATCAAAATGTTTGTTATTGTTGGTACCAATGATAAATTCATGTATCTCGAAAGGGGTATGTTCGTAAAGTAGTAGTGGCTTTTAAAGGCCCCATATACACGATCGAATATGCTTGACTTACTACGATCCCAACCGTAAGCTCTCCATTCTCCATTCACGTTCCAACCACATAGCCAACATCAGTAAAAAAAAAACAAAAGTCAAACCGCAATAGAAATCATTTCTACACTTTCATTGCTCCCATTCTTGACATTTTCTGACACAATATCGATCGCTACTTAGCTCGTGTTGGAGTGTATTGCCAACCTAAGCCACAAGCCCATCAAGCGAACCACCAACACTATGTTGGCATCACCCACACACGTTCCAACATGCGGGCGGAGCCAGTCACCAACTTCATTTTTGAAGATGCTCGCCAAGCATATCCGATCATGTGTGAGGAATTTTAAAGTGTGATCTTATTGTATATTCGATTGCTCACAAACATGCTGAAATCTCGAAACAAATTATCAAATTTTTTTTAGAAAAATTTTTTGAAGCAAAGGTTTTTGGAAAATTTATACATAGGAAGACATTACATCTGGCATTTTCATTAAAAATGTACTCTTGTTGAATTTTTCATATTTCCTCGAGTAAAAAAAAGTAAGCAGTATCTTGTCAAACAAAATTTGTTTTAAGGTTTTGCACTGTTTTGCGCTGTGTAACTTTTTGGTTAGACATTTTCACGCGAATTTAATTTTGACATTTGCTAAGCATTCAGTGTGAACTTTTACAGTTCTTACAAATTCAATTCTGACATTTGTACAATATTTAGTACGAATCATCATCAGAAAAATAAATCTTTGAAATTTTCTAGTTTGACAGTTATGTACAAATTCAATTCTGACATTTGCGGAATATTAATTGCAAAGCAATGAAGGTTTGACACTTACTCTTTTGACAGATTTGTATTGCCAAATATGCAAATATTATAACTAAGGCTGAACCTTGATTGTTCAACAGGACTTAACAAATCCAGTTTGGACATTTGCAAAGTATTAAATGCTAACTGCCATAGAGGCAATATATTTGACTTTTTGTAGTTTGAAAGATATGTTAGAATATATTCTTGAGACTTGAAAATTACCTATTTTGTGTAAAACGTCATCGCAAAGCTATATATATAAATCGTTAATATGTTTTGGTTGAAAGTATTTGCTTAATTAATATAGAACAGCCAATAAGAAACTGTGCTCCAGAAACTCCAATGAAAATTTGAAAGAGTGTACACTCGAGTGAATTCATAACATAGCTACGTGCAAAATATATCAAACAAACCCAATTGCTCTTGTGTTAATTTTTGTTGCTGCAAAATAAAAAAAAACAATTACGTCTGTAAGAATGCCAATTTGACATGAATTATGTTATAAAGTTCAACTATTTCCATTTGTTATTGATACATTTTCTTCTACATTTTCCGATTTTAATATGTATTTCATCATTGAGTTTATACACATAGAGATATCATGTGTAGGTTTCAAATACTGCTCGTGGGATGTCGTTACTATCGACTTGTGTTTTGTTTACTCTTGTAGCAATTATTCTTGAGTTAAATGCAAGAGAAATGAAGAAAAACAAATACAAATGTATGCAGAAGAATTTTGTTCGGTTTGGTTTGAGTGATTTTCGTTACAGGGAATTAGGGCAATAATAATTACTCCTACTCGATATGCTCATTTAGCGACATCCACTTTCTTGATTCCTCTATGGGTATAAGCTCAATGATTTCATTGATGTCAGACAGTTCAGTAGTACCACATTTCAAATTAAAAAACGTGGCTGCCGATACGACCATTGACGTACTAGATATGGACCGCCAGTTGGTTGAAATTTGCATACAAACAGCCAAAAAAGTTGTTCCAGCTAAAAACAGTCTAAAAACGCCATCATCTTTTAGTGTTAAATACGTGTACTGATTTCGCCATTAGAATTTTAATGAAAACGATAATATATTCATCTGTAAGTAACTCATGGCATAAGGAGTGGATGTGTTTTGTAAAATAAAAGTAGTTTGACAATAATGTCCATCAAAATATTTCAATAGTAAATAATTATTAAAAAAATTCATATCACTGCTACGCAGATTCCCTGCTAGTAGTTGATGGCGCGCCTAGTTATGTTGGAACACGCGTGAAGTTGGCTTCTGGCGGTCCATACCTAATACGTCAATGGATATGACTGCGGATGTTTTTTTTTTTTGGGAATTTCCCACTTCACATGTATAGATTGCCAAAAAAAACATGGGTTATAACAAAATTGTTGTTTATGGTTAGTGATGTATGAGTGAAAGATTTTCACGAAAACAAAGCTTTACATCATTGAATACGTTTCGCCCGAGTAGGTTTATATTCACGGTGGGCTTATCAATAAGATGTCGTGTGCCTACTTTTCTTAGACGCATGATTTGTTATGGTCGATGGAAGAGGCCTTATAAAACAAATTTGCAATTACTGCTGTTAATTAATTGCTGGGAACGTTGTTTAAGGTTATGTATCAACTAAACAGAAAGATTTGTTATGTAAGGTCGCTTCCATCGACCAAAACAAATTATGCGTCTAAGAAAAATAGGTATGTGACATCTTATTGATAAGCCAAACATACTGGTGCGAAAAGCATTCAATGATAAGTAGGATTATGTAACCGAAAAAGCAAACAAAAAAATATTGCATTCTCATAAGACTAAGATAGTTCTTTTCACATTCCACTCAAATCGTTCTTTAATAATTTACTCACTGCTTTTGAGAATAATTCAATTATTTTTAGCCAAAGCATTAAGCCACAAGCAAATAAGTATAATGTAAGGATACAATTCATTTATTTATAAATAAAGTATTTTCAATCATTCTCTGAACTTACCTTTTGAAATGTAATTAAAGCTGGTGTTTTATTGTGTCTATCCTCTGTCTAATTATAGACACGCCGTTTTGAATAAGATGCTTGTGTGGTTTTTAATGAGATTTCTTAAGTTGTTCTTCTATACAAAACTCTTTAAACTCATTTACAATTCTTATCTGTTTTCTCATAAATATTAATTATTTTCGTTATAGAAAAAAAATTAATCAATAAACATTAAGGCAAACCACTTGCACTATTATCTATTAATCATCATAGATCGCGATACCCACAAATGACATTCAACAATATATTAACATCAACCAAATACTATTGATTACACATTCTAGTCATGCAATCAGAAAACGTTTGCCTCCTACTTTAAAGCCTATCACAAAATATCTAATAATAATAATTACATTTGCCACAACTCTATTGTTCACTGTGGCGTATGCGTGATTCTTTTTTTTTTATTTTACTGTCGTTCACCTAATTTCGGTTTATTCACTTATGCACTTGAGATCGCATGGCATTTTATGTATGTGAAGTAATGTTCATTTTGTTCAACCTTAACCTGTAAGTATAGTTATAAATTACGTAAGTTGAGAATACCATCATCACGGTTTTATGATTTTTTTTTTTGCTCTGTGCAACCACAGATAATAATTATAAAACAGAACACCTAAGAGTAAAAAATAAATTAAATCTAGTTTTTGGTTTTTGTAATAAGCTTGTCGAATGGAATGTGCAGCATGAATTCATTCATTGCATTGAGAGCAAGAGGTTCCCAGTAAGTTCGGGTTTCGGGTATTATAACTTTGTAGATCTCACGCCAGTATTGGTTGATGAAGTCCAAGACGATGGCATCTATTATAGAAATTCATAAGTCAGTTAAAAAATTGCAAAAATGAACTATCAACAAATAACATACTCAAGGTTGGATCTGGGAACAATCCACTGGCATAGATTTTCATATCAGCAATATCAACATCAATATCAAATTTGACAATTCGCAAATAACGTTTGCCATCCCTTGTTTCAAATTTGCCATCCATTGATTGAGTGAAATTGACACCATCTGTAAAATAGAATTTTCTGTTTAAGATTGCTAAATATATATTTATTTTGAGTTTTCTTACACATTGTAACGTTGAAGAAACCTTTCGGATTCATTCTGACTTCATTGAGTTTCATGTCAGCTTTATAGTTGCCTTCTACATAGACACGTGGTGTTAAGGAGTCAACTTCCAAATGTGTTCCATCTTCATCGATTTTAAAGCGAACATCTGTTATTTCAGAACGACTTAGACCATAAATCTTTGTATCTTTCAGGGCGATACGTCCTGAAAGGATTCCATTCGAATAATCGTACTTGGTATTTTGTAGGGCGAAAGGATCAACTGGTGGAATGTTGAGCTCTTTGTTGCCATTCTGAAGAAAATTTATAAAATAGTTTTACTATTTATAATTATTCATAATTTGTATAATTTCATATAACTTACGTGCAATTTAGGAAGCATTTGTTGGAAAACGTCCTTAAGACATTCATTTAGCTTTCCTTCATCTGCGCTACAGGTTGGAATGCCAGTTGCTGTAAAATAAAAAGAAAATTGTAAAATATTGGAGGGAACAAGAAACAAAACCAGGCCACATTTTTTAGAATGTAGCCAAGTAAGATTTTAAAATCTACTAGATACAGACTTAATAAAGAACACACAAATCAAAACGCAAAAACATCATGATTCCTCAAGATAGATTTGAATATTGTGTTGGTTGATTTTCAAGGAGGAGCCCGGTTCACGACTATTAATATTAAGTTCAAGAAGGCCTGCCTGGCATCAAAGAGAAAAACATCTAGGTATCATGCAATTTCATGCAATTTCGAAATATACTTCATAAAGACAATTTATACTCATGGATAATGATTTACCACTTCCAATCAAGAAGCAGTACCCATAAGTACCTACATAAGTAAAATAAAAAATAAAAGCCACGACTGAGTCGGACAATCTTGCTCTTGTGTAAGATTACTAATTTTTTTGGCTTAGGATACTAAGCAAGAAACGTTAATAATTAATCGGAAATAAAATTAGTTTCTATAGCGTTCTTATGGCAGGTACCGTTAAAAAAGTGATTTAAAAAAAAAATTGTAACGAAAAACTTTCTTATGAGCAAAAAATCAGTCAGTTCTTATTAGCAAAAAATCAGTCACACAAAATCTTATCAAAATCCATCGTATTTTTTTCGAGAAAAGTCGGATTTTCTATAGAATTTATATGACAGGTACCGTCAATAAGGTGATTTTGAAAAAAAAAAAATCTAACGAAAAACTCCGTCATTTGCAACAAATCAGTCACACAAAATTTTATCAAAATCGATCGTATTTTTTTTTTATCAAAATCGATTGTATGTTTTACAAGAAAAAAAAACTTATTCTGAAAAAAATGAAAAACACGACCTTTGGCTACAAATCAATTGTACGAAATTTTATAAAAATCGATCGTATTTTTTACGAGAAAAATGGAACTGTCTAATTCGTTTGTACCGTTAAAAATTTAGTTGTAAAAAAAATTTTTATCGAAAAATATCACCGTTTTCAAAAAATCAGTCATGTTAAATTTTATCAAAAACGATTTAGTTGTAAAAACAAATTTTTATCGAAAAATATCACCGTTTTCAAAAAATCAGTTATGTTAAATTTTATCAAAATCCAGAAAAATTTTATTACCTATCTGTTACGTTTATTTGGAAGGTACTGTTATTTTCAGACCTAGGATAAAAATCAAAAATACGCCTGGGCATATTACTCTAAAAATACAGAACACCAAGTTTGAAGAAAATCGGCCCAACGGTATAGACTGTAGATGTCGATACATCCAGACTGACAGACGGACAGACAGACAGACAAAGAGAATTGTCGGACCTACTTTGTTCATGTTCTCTAACATGTTTGATGTTATCTCAAAACTTTTTTTTTACGAATACAAAACTTGCCTTATAGTACCTACAACCGCAAGTAAAAAACCTTCAACCTTAATAATGCTAAACAATCAATCTCTTTGATTTGTCTATAATAAATGAAAATTAAATTGTGTGTCATTGTAAACTTGGTGCTTTTATCAAATATAAATATTTTTCTAATCAATGTCCAATTTGAGGGACAAAACCTCGGACAAAACATTATTTGCATGATAAAATCTAGCTACATTAGCAACATAATTTAAAATCATAATAATAATCATTAAATAATTAATGATACAAATAAGTTATAAACTATTCATGAAAACATTAACATACATTTAACATTACTTCAACAATTTAAACAAATTAACATGTCATGATGGCAAGATAATTTTTACTTTCATCGATAGTTTATTCTCTTTTCTTCTAAGTATATGTAATTAAAAAATTATAACTTATTTAAATAAACTAAAAGCTGTTAAGTGTGTTTACTTCTCAATGAACAATGCAACACATTGATGATAGCTGTTTCGTGTTCATGTCTATCAAGAAACAAATCCTATAGAAACATACAAAGTTGCATTTTAATAAATGATTCTTCTAACTATGATAAATATTACATTAAAATATTCAAGTATAATAAAATGGTAGCCGACAAACCATTAAGCAAAACAAATTTCATTTCAACGTCAACTCACGTCAACAGATGAGGTTAAAATTAGCATGCACCGTATTTGTATGTTAATTTATTTAGTTGTCGTGCCGGTTACTTTTGGTTTCATCGTGACGAAAAAATCAAAATAAATATTGTGCCATTCATTGCAAACATATCAATAAATCAATAAGGCAGTTGAAAATTTGTCATTTTAAAGACAAAAGTGACATTGCACATCAAGTGTTTAGGAATAAAGGTAAAACTTGAAGCCATTAAAAGGTAGAGTTGCATGGATCAGACCCTTATTTGATCGCTTTTGAATCGGATACTGGTAAATAGGAACGATTAACAACCTTTTGAGAAGGCTCCCTTAGGAAACGGGAAAGGTATTTAAGCAAAATAAGATGATCGACTGATAAGGGTCATTAAAAAACTCCTAATCACTAATTATAGTGTAAGGGGCCAGTTATAGGTATCATTGAAACGCATTATTGAAAATTTTCTTTTTTTAATTTTAAGGCGAATTATTCAACAATGTTGGTGTTAATTGGTAATAAAATAAAGGTAAGGAATTATAGGATTTTCCTATTAAAAAAAACTCAATTTGATCTCGATTGGCATTATATTGTCTTTTTTGTGATTTCAATGATCATTGAAATTTTAATGATCATTGAAAAAACAAGAATGTTAATATTTCGTGCATTTAGCCCAAATTAAGTAGTTTTTTTTTAATAGAAAAAGTCTATCATTCATTACCTTCATTTTAATACCAATTAAGACAAACATTGTTGAATAATTTGACTTAAAATTGAAAAAGAAAATTTTCAATGATCCGTTTTAATGATTTTATATCATTTGTATCAGCTGATTAAAATTTGATTGCAAAATTATTATTATTATTCTTCTTCTTTGCTTTTTAACACATTAAATAAAATATTTCTTCACAAAACACTCGGTCGCGGCAAGGTAAATTGTTTTTTTTTTTTAATTTATTGTGAAGCGTCAAAAGTGCTTAAAGTCAAAAGTTAAAAGTTGGTGAACTTGTGCAGCACCGTATGCGGCACCGAGTATGGTTGCATCGCGTTGTGTTCATAACATTGGATTTGCGTGTATTCAACATTTTAACAGCTATTCCGGTTGCAGCTTCAGTTCCAGCACCGTCGCTATTGTGATCAGGCAGTAAACCTAGACATGGGCAACTTGATCGGTCCTTATAGGTTTGATATACTACCAGAGAATTGAACCGACCACAGAATACCCATATCACAACATACTATTCTTTTGATAGCATTTTTAAAGTCCAGCATTTCATAACCATGCATGACATACAAACTCGTTAAACGAGCAGTTTTTTAAAGGTAAACAAAAACTCACAACCTGAAGATCACTTTTGCTCACTGTCGTTATGTAGTCCAGGATAGGTCTGCATATGCCACTATGTTGGTGGGGCAGATAGATTAAGTTAATACCGCTTTCCATATCTGACCAGGAAGGGTGGTAGTCGAGCTCCAGCGTTAATTGCAGTTTGTTTAATATTGAAGTGTACTTATAAAGATTATTAAAAGCCAAATATATAATTCTTCAAAGTTCAATATATAGGTCTGACATATGCAGATGTTTGTGATGTCTTCACTCAAATTTAAATTCAGAAATTCTATTGAGTTAAAAAAAGAAAAAAGAAAATCTCTAAACGTTATGAGAGGCACAACTGTAATTTATCGGCTTGGGAAGACAATTATCCAGGGTAAAACGCATTTGGATCGGTAGGCCATTATTGGTATTTCAGCCATTGTTTTGCACTGCACAAAATGGTTTCAAAATAACTGTACAAAAAGGATAACAACCTCATTACTGATCTATTGAAGTTTTTAATGAATTAAAAAAAAGTGATAGTTTTACAATTATTTTATCTTAGAACTGATGAATTGATACCTACTCGTTCAACAAGTTTCTGGCGACCTTCATTATTTCACGATTTTTTGGAAATTTATGTTCATTTATAGGCTAAAAAATTTATCCAAAAAAACCGGAAATACTTACAAAAAAAAGTGAGGAGAATTTTAAAGTTTTATTTTAAAGAGTTTCTTTTGGGGATCCTTAAACCACAAAGATCGAACAAAAAACCCTCTGCTTCGTCGGACATTTTGAAAAAAGTTTTCAAAAGCGTTTACTCACTTCTTTAGTTATTAAAGATTTTCAGAATGGCGGCTAACGAACACCATTTTTTTTTTTTTTTTTTTTTTGATACTCCTGAAAGACTCATAAAATTGGATGAATATATTTTTTTCTGTTTTATGGAACCCAAATTTTATTTCTGCTCATCGACCTATTAATAAAATCCCTTTTATAAAAAAAATAAATCGACAAAATATTGGAAACTTTGTCGTACTCTATTTGAGAAGTTTTTTGACCTATATAGTATAGAAATGTAGGATTTAAATTGAATGTTCTGTTAAAAGTATATTCAGTAGATTTTGATTTAAATTGACATTGGCTGAGGTTACCTTGAAAATATATTTTTTAACTCGATAATTTGACAGTTTTTCGACACTCACATTTTATGGAAGAAACAAAAGTTTTGTTTGCATTTTTTTTCGAAAGTAAACAAAAACAATAACGCTATGACTAATAAAGGTGAGAAAATCGAGTAGACGCTTTTTAAAGCTTTTTTGAACATCGCATATACGAAGCAGAGAACGGTTTTTACAAATTTTACCATAACTTGATAACGGCTAAGCCGATTTCTTTTTAATTCGGTATAGCTTGACATTTAAAACAAGATTTCATTCAAAGTTTTTTGCCTAACAACTATTTAATGATAGCTACCATACAACTTATCTTACAGCTACATACATATATATACGTTTAGGCCTTTTTTTGATATTTTTCGCCTTTTTTTAGATTTTAATAAACTAAAATTTTCGTAGTCTCATAGTTTGGTACAAGAACAAGTTCGTGCGACCCAGTCGTGCATTTTATTTAATTAAACTTTTGAACCAACATTGTTACATGATTCTTGATTTTGTATACATTGACAACTATAATTATAATCAAAATCGATCAACTGCCATTTAACAACTAATAAATTTACCATTTAGGTACATAAACTTATACTCAGGTTAATTATATGATTATATGCAGCTTAGTACAAAATATTAAGAGTTAATATAATTGTTACGTCGTTATAATAATCCATTAAATATAATATTAAGTTTATTTACATATACACAATAACACAATCGATGTACATTACATCAGTACATGTGTATATGAATATACCTATTCAATTCATTAATGGAATAACTCATAAAATTGACACTGAAATACTGACATATACAATGCATTTTTATATTATAAATTTTTAATATCGAAGTTAATTTGATGTTAATTAAGTTGCTTATTCTATTTGGCAGTATCGAATTTTGAAATATCATGCAGACAAACTGAATTTCGCAGATTTGGCACAAGATTCAAATAACTAAAATAGAAACATCATAACAATATTTAGCCATATTTATAATAAAATATTAAAGAGTACTAAACTTGAAATCACCTTTAGGTAAAACTTTTAATTAATTAATTTACAATTAAGTATTGTTGTTTAAACGCAACTTTACTTATACCCCATGAAATGAATACTCATAAAAGTTGTTTAAAACTAATTCCAACTTCATTTTGACGTAAATGTGTAAATATGTATATAAAATTGTACTGATAATACATTTGAATAAATATAATAAGTCTTGTTCGATTTGTGCTTAATAAAATAAGTTTCAAAAAACATGCTTGTATTTTTTCAAAAGAAAACCAATAATTGGGCTTATATAGTGCCTTACTAATAGGATTTTTAAGGCTCATAATTTTGCAGCTATTTCAATTTATTATTATTATATTAAAAGAAGATGATTATAGGTATTTCTTAAAAATGCTTGATTGTATCTGTATTTTGTGTATTTTGTTGCGTAACGTAACACATCGCTCTCTTACTTCACAATCAATTAAAAATTACTTAATCAGTATTTATATAGACAGTACGGTTTTTCCAGCTATAATGTTTGCTTTGTCGATAAAGGCCCTGAAAAGTGAATGTATGGAAGCGCATTTTTATATGATCTTAACACTGAACTACATATATAAGAATTCTAATAATAACGTTGCTCAAAGAAATATCTAAGCAAACTTTACACAATGTTGTCTGAGACATGGCTAATGGTATTTTTTTAGAAAAGAGACTTATTTTTATTCAAGTAAACATTATTCTTAATTACGGTTGTCAAATATTGATAAACAGAAATAACGGCTCCCTGAAATTACGCCACATGATATTTCGTCTAAAAAATTATATGTCCTCCTTTCCTAGGCAAAAACACCCAAAAAGGCATTTGCCGAAAAATTTGGCATCTTTTTTTCATAATGAGTATTCTTTCATATACGAATCCTGGAAAAGGTCAAAATTTATTATTCGCAAGAAAAAAAGTTGTTGACTTTTTTCCTTGGGAAACACTCCAGAAACTATGCTTTTTGGCTTTTTTTTAAATCGAAAATGGAAAAAACTCCAGATTTACAATTTTAAGACCAAAAAGAACCAAATTTGGTCTTAAATCACGAAATATTAACACTATTGTTTTGTCAATAATCATTGAAATTTCAATGATTATTTAAATCCCAAAAATTACAATATTACGCGAATGAAGATCAAATTGAATTTAATACCAATTAACACCAACCTTGTTGGATAATTTGCCTTAAAATTGAATTTAGTCATACGTTTTACTGATAGCTATACACTGACCCTTAATTTACAAATATGGTAGGTATTAAAATAAAACGGGAAAAAGCTATTTTTCGTGTTTTAAGCCAAGCGCGCACTTGACAATATTTTTTAAGTGCAGTTAAAAACTCGCACATTTTTACATTGACTAATTTGCGCATGTGCGGGAGCTTTAATTTTTTGCAATCGCGCAAGTGCACGCTTTGGCCAGATTTCCAAATTATATTTGGAAGTCTGGCCAAAAAGCATATCTTTTTTGGGCTAAATTTCCATTTTTACTTTTTGACTCTTTTTCCGAAAATTTGGCGTAATTTCCATGAATTTTTTAAGTGCAGTTAAAAACTCGCAAATTTTTACATTGACTAATTTGCGCATGTGCGGGAGCTCTCATTTTTTGCAATCGCGCAAGTGCACGCTTTGGCCAGATTTCCAAAATTTTTGGGCTAAATTTCCATTTTTACTTTTTGACTCTTTTTCCGAAAATTTGGCGTAATTTCCATGAATTCTAGAGAATTTTCATTTTCAAAATTTTGGTGTTTTTTCCAAAATTATTATAAGCCAAAATTTTTAAGCTCTTTTTCCAAAAGACTTTTAGCCGAAATTTCCTATGGCGTAATTTCAGGTAGCCACAATAACATTATGATAAATTGTTCAACTATTATGAATACTGAATACTAGTGTGTTCCAAATTTTATAAAAGTATAGGTATAGTCTTGGCCTTGTAATTGTTTTGTCCATTGAAAACAAATCATAATTAAATAAAATTCAATTCAATTGAAACATTAACAATTTTTTGACTTTATATAAAATTATAGTTTGATCTTCAAGTGTACTCGCATATAAATAATGGGTTATTGTCGTTCCTAATGTACAACTTTATTTTTACAAATCGAGTTCATATTTTCATTTTCTTTATTTTATTTATTTTACCAAACAAGTAATTAGTTTGTAATAATACCACGGTCTTTTTACACACAAAAATTGTAAAACGTATATATGCAAAGTTTACTCAGTTTTGTTTGTACATTGAAATTCTAATAAAAACAAATTGAACACTTTCATTATGTTCAAAGCTAAAAACTCGTATTACAATAAAACATGTTTATTTATAATTGAGATAAAATATCTAAAAAAAAACATCACTTTGGCCGATGTTAATTGCAAGTGACTTTGAACTGAAAAGAAACTGAAGATTTGTAAAAAGAACAGCATCAACAGACACCAAGGTCAACAAATCAAGAAAAACTACATAATATCCACAGATATATGTATACGTATGACAATTAAAAAAATATTGTGGACTGTTTTGCCACAGTGATGCGACTGAAGGTTTTTTTTAACGACACTTTGTTGCAAATTGTTGGGTACTGCATTATAAGTTTTACCTATATCCGTCGTTGGTGAAAAATATGAAAAAAAAACTATACATAAAAACTTTATTCGGGAAAGTTATACATTTTAAACTTTTAATTTACAGCTACGGAATTTTCCTTTTTTTATCGATGGATCAACCAAAATGGAGTCGAAATAAATAAAACTGTCGGATTGGGTGACCTGGGAATCCTAGAATAATACACAATAAGCCAAATTTTGGAAGAGGAGTTAGAGTTCTTATAAGGGTTAGGACACGAGGAAGCATGTTCATTATAACTTTACAGTGTTAACGCATCATAAGAAACTTAGTTTTAGCGGCTTAAATCAAAATATGTCAGTTTTCACTTGCGATTATAGGTATAGGTTGGTACTATTTGGCAACTTATGCATTCGTACAAAAAAAAAAATACAAAAAAACAATCAAACATGTCCGCAAAAGTGGGTCCAGAAGTTCTGTCTGTCTGTTCGTAATTCTCTCTGTCAGGGTTCATAAACCATTTCTTAGAGAAGAAACTGAAATTTTTGTTCCAGCTAAAAAAAAACGGTACCTCTGCCATATAACCGTAAACGAAAATCGGTTAAGTTTTTCATCAGAAAACAAAATTCGTAAAAAGATAGTCCTGCAATGCCTAATAAATATTGCGCACAAATCGTTAGAAAGAAGATAACTTGTCACAAGAGTAAGTTCGTGCGATCCAGTCGTGCTCTTTATTTTTTCAAGCATATCTGGAGAAAATCAGCTTTGGTCCCAAGGTTGTAGTTGTTAACAGTCAACTTATGTTTAGCAAATATGTGGTAGAAAGGCCTCAATTGAATTTTGTTGACAAAAGATACTTCCAGAATATCAGGCACCTAAATGTTTAAGCCTGAGATTTTTTGAAAAACAAATAGTTAACTAAACAAGCAGGTTTATAACGGGTAACAAATGTGTCCTCAAATAAAATAGGCGCACAGAGCAATTGCGAAGTCATCGCAGTGTTAAAATCACATATCGACTTTTTTAATTTAAACAATCCGAGCCTATTTTTTTTTTGAGTATTTTTTAGAATGAATTGTTCAATCTTAAAATACCTGTAAACATGTATGTAGACATTTGCTATCAACTGATTTTATGCAGCACTTTTTATTTTCTTAATAAATCAATCAATTGTTTGATTAAAAAAAAAATTATCACTATTACTTAAGAAATAATTATGATTGAATTCAATATACATATAAAAAAAACTCAAAACTCTAAAACTTCACAACACTCACGTAAAACAAATTCTGTTTCCTCAGTTGATGATTTTTCTGGAACACTTGCACCATAAACTACAGCACATAAAAGTGCAACTTGTAAAATGAAGAATTTCATTTTTTTTTTTGGTCTAGCTATACTTAAAAAAATTAAAAAAAAAAAACTTAAAACACAATATCCAAAAGACCAACAGTCTAACACAGCACTGCACAAAGATCAGAGAGTATCTAAAAGATACTTCGACCGAAGACCTTGTATATATTGGATTTTATCATAATTTTACACGTTTATTTATTTTTTTTTTTGTTGTCTCTTCCATTCACCGTCATCGAATTAATTACATGGATATGTTGAATTGCAACGAGTTAAACAAATCAAAACTTGAAGACCTCTCCCTCCACAATATGGGTATAGCAGTTTGCTTTATTATAGCGCAGCAATCATGTTTGCAAAAAAACAAAACAAAATCTGTTGGATTACTTTGTCGTATCTATTCAAATAAATTTGCCAGATTTTTTATTTGATTTAAATTTGGAATCGATTATGACTTTGTTATAAAAGTGTGTTATTGTTGATCCGATAGGAAAATAAAAGAAAATTAAGTTTATAAATATTTGCTTATTATTTTTATTGAACCAAATATAAAATAAAGGTTTTTTTTTTATTTCCAATAAGTTATTATTTTAGTTTTATTAAAGTTTGCAATTAATAATCGGTTATATGTGATTGGTTTGTGTGTTAAATAGGTCAAGCAACAAATTAACTTTAATCACCTTAAATTTGTAATAACTGATTTGCTACAAAATAATTTATAGCATGTTTAAAACAACACGAAACGTGTCTTTGGAAACGTATATCATAAAAAGATTTTTGGGTCCGACAATATGGATTACAAAATCACAAATGCAAAAACACAAATGAGACTTTGAGTTGAATGTGTTTGAACAAGCAGAGACTTTGAGTTTGAATTTCGGGATCAATTCAAACTCAAAGTCTCAGTATATTTATGTTTGTTTGTTTAAGCTATTTTATCATACAAAAATGAACAAAAAATATGAACAAAAACCTCAAATAGTCGGCGCCGATTTATAAACAAAACGAACACTTACGTCAGACATGCAATATGTGGATTGGATTTAATAAGAATATGACAATTATTTAAACTTACAACTGAAAGAAAAATATATTTGCAAAAATTTCTATAGCCGAGTCAACGAATAATGCTCAAAAGAGGGGTCTAGTTGGAAGAATCGAGGGCAGAAAAACTTTTTATGCAGCTTTATTTCTACTAGAGAGGAGGTATAAACATACTAAAAGTCCCCAACCCTAGATTGGTCGCAAAAGTGTGTGAAGGGGGGGGGAGAGGCTTTAAATTTGACTTTTATCAGTTTTTTCAGAAATCATTCATCCGAAAAAAAATATTAATTACAAAAATAATTGTAACAAAATTTTCTAAAAAAATTTATTCAAAGTTTTTTCGTAACTTTAATAGTTTCTGAGATATAATCTTTAGAAGATCAATTCAAAAACAATAGTTACAACTAATTTTCGTTCACATATTAGCGATCTTCTAAGGATTATATCCCAGAAACTATTGATGATACGAAAAACTTTTAATACATTTTTTGTAGGAAATTTTGTCAGCTTTAATTTTTCAGTCATATTTTTGTTTACAGGGTCAAGGATTTCTGAGTTATAAGCGAAAAACTGAAAAAGGGAGATTTAAACTTTTTGCGGCCAACCCACGATCGGGGAATTTTAGTTTGTTTACCTCAGTGCCAGATTAGCCACATATCAAGAGTAGCATATGTAACGGGCCCCGCGCACCAATGATTTCTGATCATATTTTTGATTTTCTCTACAACTACAAAGCATTTTAGCATCTGGTTTTCTGTTTTTGACTAAAAACTAATAAAAGCATTGAATTTTGGAAACAAAAATTATACTTAATTACATAAAACTTTTAAAAAAATTACTTTACATTTTTTTTTTTTTTTAATTTTGAGTTTGAAAATTAATTTTTCAAAAGCTATTCACTAAAACAACTTTATTTATAAAGAATATAAAAGAATGCATTTCTGGATTTCTAAAAAAGTAAAACATTCTGTTGTAGCTTGTACCGTTGTTTTTTAATATTTTTTTTTGCTGTTCTAAGTAATTTGTTTAGAAAATTGCCCCTCCCGCCTTAACGGGGGGATATAGACCACCCCCCCTCTACGATTTTTTTCTTCTCTTAACCCAATCTACTTGCTCCATCTTTTTGGCACAGCTTATGTGAATCACCCTGTACCCTGGCTGTATATACGAGCTTCTTACAGCATGTCATTGAGGACTAAAATGTCTTACAGTGTTATTTTCTTGTTTATACGCATTCAATGAACAATATATTAAAAGATGAGTCTTGCTGAAATAATTAAGATGAATGAGCACCTTTTTTTAACATCTTTAACACTAAAAATGAAGGACTCGCATTGAGGGCACCAGAGTGTAAGAAAGACATTTTTGTGTTTGTCGGACCTACATTTTTCTTAGACAAAGCTTAAGCCTTGCTGAAATGAGGTAGGTAAATCGGTCGCTACTTGCTCTCCGTCTAAAAGTATTTAGTCATACAATAAGAAACCTCCTTCTTTTCCAATAACAAATCTCCATAAATATCATTTCTGCATAAATATCTTTATTATTTGATGATCTTATTTCTTTAATAAATAATTGTTTGAGTGCTCTTTACTATTTTTCTTAGTAAACACACATGTATTTAAATCATTTCTATGAAACTTTTACAACTTAAAACATTGTAGTGCAATATTCGTATGTTTACCTCATTATCTCTACTCATTCCTGTTTTGAAAATGGTTTTACTACTATCTAGAAAACTTAGGAATACATTTTCAATAATGTGGCCTCAAGCTTACAAACTTATCTATTTCAAAAATGAGTAAGTTATAAACGGGCAAAAATGACAATATTGTGGAATAGAATCCTAGAACGTTTGCAAGCGACTAGTGCTGCGCTGCAATCGGATGATCAAGACCTTAACACTTGATACGCCCTTTATGAATCATTACATGGATTCGTTAAAGCAATGCGATTTAAATTTTGCAGATATTGAGGCAAAAACCAAAGATTTAACTTCTAGACACAAGAAGCGAAATACAAAATACGACAATTATAGTGGTCCAACTACACCCGACGACTTTGATGAAAATAAGACACCTGTGGCCAAATTATCGCAAACATTCCGTTCGAAAACCGATTTTTTAGATTACAATTAAACAGCGAATATCCTCGCGAATATCAACATTCAGACGTTTGTTTTTGGTTAGGGGATTGACGAACAATACCCTCTTCTTATTTTAAAAGTCGAAAATTTGTGAGTGCTTCAATTAAGAAAGTTACGTCAATCGAAATTAAGGATAACATTACGAACGTATGTGGCAAATTGTTCCCTGTACAGCGATATAAAAATCAGGTGTTTATTGTCACCATTGATAACGTAATCACTGCTTTAGGTAATCGTATAAACAGTTATCGAATTGCTGGCGTTTTTGGAATATTCCGAGAGCTGAAATCTTTTAAACCAGAAGAGAAAAATCTGCAATCATCATAGGTGCTTACACAGATGATTTAAATTATTCCAGTTCGCTGCAATGCTAAATTCTGATGTTTGCTAGTAATATTGACAGCAAGAATCATGAGGCTCTCGAACTGCATCAGGTTTACAATTTTGATTTGATAAATAATTCTTTACAATCTTGTCTCCCGAACGTTGAAATTTCTTTACGCATTTATTTGTCTCTCTTGATTACCAACTGCAATGGTAAACCATCTTTTTTAACATTAAAACGTATTAAAAATGAATTCAGGAACACGCTGAGCCAACAACGTATGAATCATCTCACTATAATGAACATTGAATAAGATTTACTCCGAGAAGTCGATATTAACAGTATTATTCATAAATTTGCTCAAACTAAATCAAGATAAGTTTGTTTGTAACAGTTTTGTTTTAATTAACACTATAAACTTGGTTCTAAAAAAATCCAGGGGCCCCTTGAGAGAATTTGCTACAAGACCCGCGTTGGCATAATCCGGCGCTGGTTTACCTCGCTAGTCCAAAAAAAAGTTGCATACTTAGTTTTTCTGCCCTTTATTTTTCCGCCTTGAATCATTCGTGCAACGAACTTATTTATATTATAGGGACGAATATGTATTATTTTCCTTTCAAAACTTTTGATTGTGACATTGACAACTTTAGAAATATATTTTTTTTTGTTTCCTACAATTCTAAAGCAGTCTGCAACACCATCAAAAACTAAGGTAGGTATTGCAAAATTGTATAAATGCATACCAATCAAATTGTCACAAGAGCAAGTTCGTGCAATCCAGTTATTACGTTAGTTTATTTTTTATTTTATTTGCAGTTTTGTAATTCTATATCTCTTTGTGCCTATACTGAATGCTTAGATATATTTCAATTCATCGGATGGAACAGGTATCTTCGATTGAAAATACTAATTACCTTACCTTGACAGGAGTTACTTATTTTCTTATTAATATTTATGACCTTTGGGTAGTAAAAATGTTTTAACGATGTAGGTTTCAATAGAAAATTTATTACAATAAAGTTGATCAGATTTTTAAATATTCAGTAGAAAATAACGAAATCTGTTTCGAAAATCTATGTATATTCTGATAATAATGGCATATTTGATAATATAAAAGAATATTTTTTTTTCTGCATTTTATGAGGGATTTATATTTATCACGCCGTGTTAACTTTATTTTTTATGTTTTAACTATTAGATAAATATGAATCACGTATAAGTATATTGATCAATGTGTTGGACTTCAGCATTAGAGATTGCTAGTTCATACAAAGAGAACAATTGACAAAAATTGACAAATAAAATGCAACTCAACTTAGCATTTTTGAATTCAGCTGCTGTTGCAGCTGGCAATTGGCAATGAAAAATCCATAGAAGATTGTTAAGCAATATCCAAATCCTTATAGAGAAACCACTAATGGAGCAACCGAAGGACTAACAAATGAACAATTTTAAATTTAACCTTTGCGGTTCGAATTTCCGACAAACTTAATATTTAGCAACTTATTTTGCTGATTATCTTTTTTCACAGATGCGGTAAGAGAGGAATAAAATATTGCCTTAGTTATTCAATATGCTGCCACCATAGTCGTCAGGATTCTTCGATAAATTGGTTTTAAAATCTCATGCAACGTACCACATTCGAAAGACCCACATTCGAAATAGCAGCACAAATAGTTGAACAACCTATCGAGAAAAAAAAAACCGAACCATCCCTTTCAAACAAAAAGAACGGTTTAAAAATGGGAAAGCTCTAATTCACAGTTCACATGTAGAAGAAATTTGCAAAGGGCAATATTTTGACCCAATACCTCTCAGAATCAAATCGGAGACGAATCTATGTCATATTTAGAAAAATTTGACCCAACTACATATACATATATAAAAAATCTGGAAAAATCAAATTTGTATGTACGTACATATGCACTTAAAAAAAAAAAGACTAGAGAACGATTAGTAAATTTACCTTTTTTATTTATTTATTTATGTTACAGATGCCATGAAATAAATAAATTAAAAATAATAATTTAAAGGTACTGCTGATGTTGTTCAAGTTACCTTATCTTATGTATTCGAAAATTTTATTAAAAGAAAAGTGATGGCGTGTGATTTTATATGGTAACTAATTTATATGGTAAACTTTTGACGAAGAGAGGACCAATTTGGGGTGTGAAAATTACTGTAAAAAGCAGTACCTTTATTTTCGGCCGTGTGCCAAATGCTATAAAATTGTTGTTTAATTCTAGTTAAATTTGATCCCTTTACATTAGGTTGAATAAAATTTAGGCTTTTTGCTGTGTCTATTGAATTAAATAATTTTTTTTAAATATAAATGTTCCCGAGCCGAAGACCTATGCAGCTTGTACTCTCGCTAGTACTGACTTAGGAATTAAATATTACTATGTTAATTTTATTAATAAATAAAAATAAATAAATAAATTTCCCATTGAGATTCCTTGTATTCAAGACCCTATCCAGAAATGTTCAGATATACCTTAAGTACGTTCTTTTTATAACAATAGTGGACTGTTAACAATTGTAACAACATAATTTTAGTCGAATAAAAAAGCTAATTTTAATTGCATTAATTAAGTTAATTTATTTTCTTAACATAAAAATGATTTTCATCAATTCTTCTACTAAATTTCTACAGCAACTTAAGAAATTGAGGATACAATTTTCCTTTGCTAAATCATTTATAGAGTTTTAAGAATTTCATTAAGTTGACAGACGAACAATATCTAACAACGAATCGTTCTAAAATGAAATTTGTAATAATCATATTAAGGTCTTACAATTACACTTTAACACTTTTTTTCCACATTCAACAACAATTATCAACTAATTGTTATAAAAAAAAATGTACGACTGAGTCGCACGAAACTGCTTTTGAAGCAAGATTGAAATTTTATACTGAATTTAAATATATGGATAATCGGTGCAGCCGTATTCAAGTTATGGCCGAATTTGTAAAAACCGTTAACACCAAATCTTCGTTACCTACATTTTTAGCCAAAAACCTGAATTGAAGTTATATGCAGACTACTGCATATATAACGCACATTAAGTTTTATCAAAATCCTTAGAGCCGGTTTTGATAAAATTTGTAAAGACTAAAACCGTTATATGACAGGTACTCGTTACAGCCGAGCTAAAACAATAATTCGAATTTGTCCTCTAGGGAATCACAAAAAAGTACAACATAAGGTTTGAAGAGAATACGTCCAACCGTTTAGCTTAGCCTGTAGCTCGGTGAACATACAACCGAACATCCGCACATCCGCACAGACAGACCGACGGATAGAATGACGAAACCTACTTTTTTAAGGGCTTCTCTATATCATCGTATGTCAGGTTTGATTAAAACCTCTAAATAATTTTTTTTCATGAAACCTTCAATAAAAGTGAAATTAGTTGTCTTTTCACTACAATACCAACTGGTCAATTTTGTTAAAAAAAAAAAACATCAATATCGTATTGATATTTGACAGCTATAATAGCGATGATAGACGTTCAAGCTGCCAATTTGTCATTCTTCAACAATTGAAAGAGTCAAGAGAATTAGAAGTCGGTTGGGTCCCAATGTGTAAAATTAGAAGTCGAAGTTCCTATAGGTATACATATTATGAGAAGATATAAAAATTAGTACAAGATAACCCATTGGTTCGATTTATAACGAATATGTATAACAGTCTAACTAGAAAAAAAACAAAATAAGAAAAAGAAGGATATTAGTGATTGATTAAATACGACTTAAAATAACATTTTCAAGCCTGATTAGAATTAAGTAATATATTATTGTTATGATTTAATATGTGTTTACTTCTTTTTCTATTTGTTTAACTTGCGTTAAGTTTTGTAAGTATCTAAATAATCCACAAGATAATTATCATGTATAAATGTAGAGATAAACAAGCAATAGTCTTCGGTCCAATGGCTTGAAAAGCATTAAACTTTGATCGTTAAAACATCAACGAGGGCAGTAATCTATGAATCAAGGCGATCCAGTTTCAGTTTTTTTTTTTTTTTTTGTTTCATTCAATGCGGGTTTATTGACTCATTACGAGCTTCACTAAATTACTCCAATCACAACAGAGACGACAAACAGACTCTTGGATTATTTTATGATACCAACTTAAGTCATCATAATAGGTACCTGTATTAAACAAGTGCATCTAACAAAGTAGGGTATAGGCTTATGCCAATTGAAATGTGCAGGTTACGCAAAAGTAGGCAAAAAAAAAACTCACCGGAAAGTGAAAATAATATGTCATGGTGGTTAAGCCCGCATATATCTATCTCTAATGGGATTAAACTTATTTCAGTATTGAAGAAACCTGTCGCAACACAATATAGTATATTTTAAGGAGAGCACATTTCCGATATAAAGCAATATGGGATACAGTTTTGTCATAATCGTAAACTATAAGACATATTAATTATGTTTGTTACTTAAACATTGACAAACGCGCACAGTGGCCCGTTTTTGGAAAAATATCAGTATTTTTCTTTTAAATAATTAGTTTAAAAATGTTCGATTTAACTATTGATTTTGTTTTTTAGTTACTGTTAAATTGATGTCTAACTACATTTAATTTCAATTTAATATTCTTTGTTTCTTGATTACTGTTGTAAGTAATTTTGACGTCACATTTTTCAAAAATGATTTTAAACATTGTATACTAATATATGTATGTATTATTTTGTTTCTTTTGTTATATGTACATATATAAAGGCCTGATGAAGAGTATAGAGTATAGAGTATAGAGTATGAATAAATAACATCTTTTTATTACAATCGACCTATGGTATGTTTTTATATTATGTTTTTGTTACCCGTAATAAAACTTTTAATTAGAAATTTATGATGGTATGATTATCCTCAAGTAGTTTAATTTATAAATGATTTTAACCGGATTAGAACATTTTAATAGTATGAATGGTGAGCATTGGAGGAATCCTTGCCCATCATCATGCATTTCTGCCAATGTTCCAATATGCTAAGGAAACTAGTGAAAAATAATATATCAATAATATATCACATATGTATCTAAAAAAAATAACACCATAGATATGTCTAGCTGGAAATTCAACGTTAAAGATTCCCTAAAAGATTAGAGTAGTAAATGTGGATAAAACGACAGAAACAGGAGCATATGCCAGCATCAACAAATTTCAAGTAATGTCTTGCATTACCAATAGCGCGGTACTGATTGTGTCAGAGCGAGAGCTATATACTGATCCTTGAGGCTAGCAAAGTAATGCAGTACATTAGTTGAAATCTTAAAGGCCCCATACAAGCTAGCGATTCTCCATACATGTGCCAATCACATGGATAACATCGGTCAAAAAGCAAACGTCGCGGAAATCAAATCGCAATAGAATCGTAATTTCTAAACTTTTATTGACATTTTTCAACACACGCAGCAAAATGATCGTTACTTGTATCGTGTTGGAAGGTATTGCCGAGCTAAGCCACGAGAAAACAACGCCAAACGACAACTATGTTGGCAGCATCCACACACATTCTAACATGCTGACAGAGCCAGTTACCAACTATTGAAGATGCTCGCGATTGGACCAGCCGTGATACACAATCTGGGTTCTAAAAAAAGATTTTGGAGACATCGGTCTGGGCTCTAGGATGATTCACGAATCACGATTCTTATGTCCAAACTTATCATTGGTAACAAAATGCAATATCAATGGAGGGAAAATTATCTTTTATCAATTTACAAGGAAGAGTAACACGATTTATCTACAGTTTAATAAAGCTGTTTTCACACACTATAGAGATCATTGATTGGGTATTGATGGTATATCGAACTGCATGAGTATTGTGAACTCTGGCTGTCGATGTATTAAAAAAATAAATGAATTATACGTATAGAACTCAACGAAGAATGAGCTCTTTAGAGCAAATATAACTTCGGTGAGTTCGAGGTGAATGATCGAGATGGATGGACAGATTGAAAAAAGAACGATATACACCCTTATTGTGTTTTTTTATTAATTTCCCACTTTTATTTTTAACTAGCTGTTACCCGGTGCGTTGATTTCTATAGTAACTACAGTGATATTGGTTCAACCGAGCGCCATCTTTGGGATAAATTACTTCATAAGTTACTTCCTATACAACAACAGCTATTTGTCAATGAAAGTCCCGCTTAAATAGGTCCAGTAGTATTTGATCGGTTCATATATAACAATATGCGAAATAAGCGAACCGAGCGCCACCTTGGGAGCCCAGCAAGCTATCTGTAAGTGGCGAGTCCCGTCAAAATCTGTCAAGCTTAGTTTCTGACTGGGCATAAAAACGATTTTTCTAGAAAAAAAGCTACCTGAGCGCGATTTTATTCAATTAATTAAATTAAATAGCCTAAGTTCCGCGTTACATCATTATCTATCTGCCATTGAAAGTGTTATCAAAATCAGTCCAGCCGTTCTCGAGATAAGCACACAGATAGACAGACAGACAAAAAAAAATTGAAATGTGTGTTTTGTTATAAGGGTTATGTGTGCTTTCATATGCGTGTAGTAAAATACTGTTATTTTGACATTACAAACAGACACTCCATTTTTATTTATGTGTATAGATAAGCTCTTTTTAGTTGTAAAGTGATGGAAATAATCTACAATCGGTTTTTATTAGTTAAATGGTAATAATGGTGCTGAGCTGTCGATACAGGTGGATTAATGTTTGTGAAAAATACGGCTATCTGATGACCTGTGCGGGTTGTTTTCGGGTAAATCAACCCCAGTCTCAATTCAAAGTGTAAGAATCAAAATGAAAGAACATAAAGAAATAGCATATAGTGACCCTAAGGAAACGAAAAGATTGGGAAATCTACTTGCGAATGATCATCAATATGTATTAATAAAATTAAATTGAAAAAAGGTTATAGATGCACTGCAGGAGGCACCAACCAACTCTGAATCAAAGTTTACATCAAGAAATCTTTATTACAGTTTTAAGTTATCTTTACTTGGAGATAAGGTGATGAATCAGAAAGTGAATACGAAGAACCACGGCCTAGTGAATTACAACTCTCAACCAATCCTTTTGTGTGTGTTGTTAGTTCTAGTGGATTGGAGGGAACCTACAATTTTACGTCGAATTCGAACGACTAAGGTGAGAAGCACTTTTCATGACAATGATACTCTTGGAGGATTTGTCACTTCCTCGCAAGAGGCAGTGCCCCTGAAAAAAAAAACATTAGATTTTATCGAAGTTGGAAGCTGGGCTTGAATCCAGACCTCCGGCGTGATTGTCCGACACACTAATAAATACGCCACGGGGCACTACATTTTAAAGCTTTTCGTTTTTTAAGCTTTTTCGTTTTTAGGGCATCGGTAATAAATGCTGTTTGCAGAAAGAACAATAAATTGTAAAAATTTCAGAATATATCTACTGGTAACTAATTTTTTTTATTCTTTAAATCACAAATTGTTTTATACAAAAGAATTAAGAATATTTTTTTAATCTATTACAATAACATCATCTGAATCTATAATTATTACATCTGAATTTATATCCACCTTATCAGCCATATTCATACCTCCGCGTACCTTAAAATACGCTGCTGAAAGAATCGCATAATCTTCCATTCGCAGATTTGAGTCCTTGTCGGAATTGATTTCTGCTTCGGTGACCACAGGTTCTATTTTGTTAATTCGGCGACTTCTTCTACGGGGGACAGTGCTGTTTTCACGACGTTCTTGTTCCTTAGTGCTTTGTTCATTTTGAAGAGGTTGGCGGACCTTGTTGCTTCGAAATCTTCTAATGTCCTCATAGATTTCTTTAGGAATCGTTGCCACTTTGTCGTCCGATGAAGACTCGGACTTAATAATTTTGATCGGTCTTCGTTTCCTTCTTGCAACCAAAGATTTGTTGGTAGTTCCATTAGGTTCATTATCTGTGTCTTCTTCTCTATCAGTGGTGAAGTCATTTAGATTCAGTGGCAAGGGGATATTTGTTGAAGGACTAAAAGTGGGACTTCTGCACTGAAATTCTTCGCTCTCCAAATCGATGATTTCCTGATCTTTTGATTGAACAACATTTTCGAAAGGTTGAATTAAAATTTTTGTTGGTTGAATTGCTTTACGTCGTCTTTGTTTAAACGGTGGTGTTAAATTTTCAGCTGATGAGATTGAATTCGTTGGAGATAGGTTATTATTCGAATTTGGGGAAAAATCTTCTTCTTCAAAACTTCGTTTTCTTTGATCGAATTTCTTATGACGATATTCAAAAAATAATTCAGTGCCCATTTTTTTTTTATAAAAAAATGTGAAAGTTGATGTGCTTTCTCTGAAAACAGAATTACGAATGTGGTAAATAAATTCAACATCCTAGTGATTTTATACAAGAAATTAATAATCTACCTGAAAAAAGATGATTCCTAAAAAAGGATAATTAGGTAATATGGAAACAGGTCAGTAGTTGAGTGCAATTGTTTCTTTCAAACAATAACACGGTCATAAAAATAAGAATATTATTGTGTTAAGTATTTGATAGAAACAGTGATAAGATAGAAATAAGGAATAATAGAGAAAGCAACACCTTGGTTTTTTTTTAATAAATTTTAAGAGATGATCCCTGGTGGTGATGCCGAATATTAATTAAGATTAGATACTTGTTTGTTGTTTTCGAAAAAATGGTTTATTTTGGCAATAAAGATAATTTTGTCAGCATTGTAGAATTTTTTCCTATTTTATTTATTCATATGGTGAATCAAAACATTAATATTTTTGACCCAAAAATGGACATTTCGTAAAATAAACTGGTAGGTTTTGGTTAATATTGCATATGGCGGCCTATTCAGCAATGAGCCGCCAATTTATTATTTTATAACAGCTTTAATTTTAATGGAAAATTACACTTTCGCCACAATAATGACTCCAATTGATAAACACGAAATATATCATCATTAAAAAAACTTAAATATAGTTGTTGAACATAGGCATACGAAAATAAACAATTTTTTAAACAAAATTATAGAAGAGTTTAATATTAGATTCAAATTAATGTATTGTTCATTTAACTCATATCCGGGACTTTTTCCAAAACAAATTCGTCGCCGGAGCTTGAGACCAAAAAAAAGTAAGTTTCGTCATGCCGTCCGTCGGTCGGTCTGTGCGGATGTGCGTATGTGCGTATGTGCGTATGTGCGTATGTGCGTATGTGCGTATGTGCGTATGTGCGTATTAGCAGGTGTGCGTATGTGCGGTTTACTGTTCACCGAGCTACAGCCTAAACGGTTTGACGGATTTTTTTCAAACTTCGTGTCTAGCACTTTTTTATGATTCCCTAGAGGAGGATTTCGAATTTTTGTTTTAGCTCGGCTATAACGGGTACCTCTCATATATAACGGTTTTAGTTTTTCCAAATTTAGTCAAAAACCGCTCTAATGATTTTGATGAAACTTTGTGAACGTTATATTTGAACTGTTGTTAAAATAACTGCATTTCAGGTTTTTGAAAAATTCACATAACGGAGAATTGTTTTTAACGGTTTTTACAAATTTGGACCTAATTTAATGACGGCTTACCAGATTTTATTTAAATTTATTAAATTAGACAATTATAAGTTTTTGGCTAAACAACGGTTTTATGCTAGCTACCATAGACATATTGTAAACTCGAATTCTTCTGAACTGGAATCTAACGTTAACACTCAGGTTAGACACAGTTGTTATGCATAGATGTTTTGTCAGCTCTGTTTAGTAAAACACGAGTGGAACGTGTCCCAAACTTGGGTTCCACATATGGAGTGAGTGGGATAGATTGATTTTTTATTAAGTAAGAAAAAGAAGGGTTGAAAACAATGCATGACAGGTTGAAAAAAATCAGACTTGGGAAATAATGATTACATTAAGTAATTAATTACAAGCTCCATTACAATTACATGTAATTAGTAATTTAATCTTTTTCAATTACAATTACATGTAATTGTAATTGAAAAATATCCAATTACAATTACTTTTAATTGTAATTGAAAAATTTTCATCAACCATTACAAGTAATTGAAAAATGTAATTGATATTTCAAAGTAATTGAAGAAAACCACTGAGTTATTACTTTTTAAGTAATTAATTACATTTTTTTTAATTCATTACATAAATATTTGAAACAGCATAAAAAAATAAAATAAATAATAATGCACATGTAAAGTTACAAGAAACTTAGTCTTTTAACAACATACAAAATAAACATTTCTCCATTAAATAAACAAAACAAAAATCTATCGACAAAATATTTCATTCGCCTTCAAAAGCACTAACATCTCAAAGTTAGTGTCATTGAGGTTCTGCCTTCGAGGAGAAGACACAATCCCAGCAAATGAGAAAAGTCTCACAACTGTTGCTGACGATGTCAAAGGAGTATTTGATCTCTCAAATACTTTAGACACTAGTGGATATTTTGTTAAAGCTTCAGTTTTATCATCCAGGTCCATTAAAAAATTATTGAATTCTTCGTCCGATGGACTTTTGGGTAGGGTCATAGTTTCAGATGAGACTGAAAACGTTAAAAGCAGTATCAGTTTTAGTACTTATAAGAATAGATTTTTGAGACACAAATACCTTTTATATTGGATTCATCTTCACCAAAATCAAAAATACTGATTGTTGTCGGAATTACCTCTGGTACTTTTTTTAAATTAGTGTCAAATTGATGAAAGCTGTGAAACAATCGTTCGGCTAAGACCGAATGATAACACTTCTTGTTTGAAAAGTTCGAACAAGTTTTTCCTGAGGTCCTGTAAATTGCTTAAGTAAAATATATATTCATTCTGATACCGCCATGCCTCCCATCGTCGAATTATATCCGGAAAACATATGTCTATTTGGTTACTAATGTAATCAATATTTTTCAAAGTAGATCCCAGTACACTGATCATTCTGGTGTTTAATTGTTCTTGTTTAAATTATGTATACACACTATTTTAAGATGGCCCTCTCGGTCCAGAAACTGATTTATTATGAAAAAATAATCATGCTTGGCCTGCCTTTCTCTTGCCAAGCTATTCAAAAATAACCGAACCTACTTCTTTATAAGAACAAAAAAATCTTGCCTACGATCATTGCACAAATGATCATTTAGCCAATTTCTTCGTGATCTTATGATGAAGTGGGTTCGGTCATTTTTCAATAGTTTGTGCAACAAAATTTCCTAGAACCGTACAATTTTCAGTGTTTGACTTAAAATTAATAAGAGCAATGAATTTTAAAAACAAAAATTGCTGGTTTTTGTTTGAAATCATCTTTAGGTACTTGCGATTTATTAGTACATCTACATACTTTAAAGCAAGTAATGCGTTCTTAAAAACAAAGAAAATTTAAATACCAACAATAGATATGTTGTAAAATAAAGATTATGTTCATGCTTTTGGGAATACGTGCAACCCAGTCGAAATTTTTTTTTTAAGTATAAATGTTCGTTTAAAATTTTCAACCACTATGTAGAAATTTGCTGCGAATGAAGATTATTTTTGTTTGCTATATATATTTGACTTAAATTAAATATGAAGACCAAAAATTGTATTACGTTTTCAACTCTGATAACAAAAAAATAATCTATCGAAATGAGTATTTAATTACTTTTTTGTGTAATGATTACTCAAAAATGTAATCATTGCAGCTTTTTTCACCATTACATTTTTTATCAATTACTTCCATGTAATTGAATTACAAGTAATGGATGTTTTCCAATTACAAGTAATTGTAATGGAATTCCTTCAATTACAGTTACAAGTAATTGTAATTGATAATATTCCAATTACAATTACAAGTAATGGTAATTGAAGTTATTTGTAATCATTATTTCCCAACTCTGAAAAAAATACATTCCAGATGTTTAGGATATTTTTTTATTGATAATTTTTGTCTAGGAACAGAAAATTTGAAGAATATCAAATGAAAATTAAGAAAATGTCTGCTAAAAATTAAAATTTCTATGAACGGATCATGAATTGGATATTGGACTTTCGGTCTCGTTTTTTCTGTTAAAGTGCAATCAAAAATAAAGAAGTCTGAGGATCGGCTTGGTAGCCATTAAATAGCTATAATTCCTGAAAATAGTGTGTGTTTGTGTGTACAAATTATTGTTTTATGTTGGTTCACACTTCTCGATGTACATTGAACTATGGAGCTTAAACTATGCAGCATAACGTAAAGGTTCGACTTTGACCAAAGTTTTCCTTTAATATATATAATTTGCAGCGCTGATTGCTTTTCGTTTTATATGGTCACCTACAGCGACCAAAATGAAGATGCCTACCGTTCACACTCAGACGAAACACATCGGACTAAAGGCTACTTAATCTTTTTATTTTTAAATTTCATTCACTTGATGCTCCGCTAAAAATAAAAATAAAAATTAACAACTAGCAATAGTTGTTGTTATTATTATTTTATGTAGCATAACTGCATATGTTTAGTATGTAACCATACAAAAACGGTGCAGGAAAGGAACTCTAGTGCAGTGTAAACTTGGGGTAATTAGGTATTGGGTGGTAGGAATAAAACTGAGTACGTACTCCTAGCAGGTACTCTATAGAAATCAAAGGAGGTTCTTCAAGCAGAAGAACCTTCTCCATTTTTATATGAATAAAAAATAGCACCATCTTCAGAGCATCTCCTCTATCAAACGGAGTAGATGCTTTCATGTATCGAACTATCTTATGTGTAGAAGATAATTTTCTTCGGTAAATAGGTATGATTTCATGAACAAAAAATATAATCGTTGGGGTTGTTAAACAAATCAATTTTTCTTTAATAACTCTTAAAAAATATATTTTGACAAAAAAATTGGGTCTGCTAGTTTTAAAAACTAGTTGGGTCGAAAAAGCATTTAGCTACCTTTTTTAAATTCCACAACTAAGCACAAAAAGATAAGTAAAACAAAATAAATTAAAAATTAAGAACAAGTATTTGAATGGCAGATACAGTGCAGATACCAAGAATAAACCCATAATAATAGCTAAAATTAGAGTTTTTTTTTTTTTTTTTTTTGATTTTAATTAGAATTTTTGAAAATTTTCTGAGCAATATAAATATTTAAAAATCTGAAATGCTTCGATAAATATAATAAATTGTTTTGAAAATATATCAAAAGTTCGATCGTTTTAAAGTTTAACTCTAATATTTGTTATTAAAAGCATTTTTCACTGTGCTACAAATGTTAAATTTTAAGACGACATGCAAATTAAACCTCAAGTGATATTGAGTGTTGTAAAGAAAGCATTTTCTGTCTAACAAAAAAAATTGGTTTAACGGCTTAAGGAATATACCACGTTGCACAAGGACTTCATTAACGCGCGTAAGTTTAACTGATCTGTGCAGGAAATTTCAAGAAAAAAAAGATACGTATCCGACTTTTTGTGTATAAAGACAAATAAATCAAATATTTTAAATAATACGTTATTTCTAAAAACTCACCTCGCTTGACAACAATTTTGAGATTTTTTACTGGTTCTGTTGAAAACGAAGCATACAAATCCGTTGCATTCTGCTTTACACTTTTTTCTGTTTCTTTTGAAACCATATTCTCTTCTAATGTTTGTTTTGTTGTTGTCTGGCTATCATCAAGCTTCACTTGTCGAGTATAAGCAGTTTTAGAGCAATCGGGTAATGTTTTGCTGCTGCTAGTTAATTGTACTGTTTCACTTCGCGTCACAATATTTTTTTTTGTTGGCTCTGTTGGCAATGATGAATTTAAATCCATTGATTTCTGCTGATCACTGTTTTTTGATATATTTGGGGCCTCATTCTGCCCTAAAGATTGTTTTGCTGTTGTTTGCTTTTTATTAGAAATAGCTTTTATTTGATTATCAGCAGTCTTAGTGGAATTAATAACAGCCTCGTTTAAGTTTGTTCTTGATTCTGTTGATAGGATTTGTTCAACTTGCCTTTCATCAGCTTTTTTATTTTTAATAGGTTCTATTAACAACAGTGCATTGTGATTCGTTGCACTTTGTTTAATTTCTTTTTGCGATGAGATCAGATTCTCATCTAATGTTTGTTTTGAATTTGATTGCATTCCATCAGAGTTTTCTACAATTTGATCCGTTTTCAAGAAATTAACTGAATTTCTGTTACTGCTATCTGTTTGTTGGACTTTTTTATCTTTTTTTACAGAAACTTTAAGATTTTTTGTTAATGATGATGTGGGCAATGTTGACTTTAAATCCGTAGTATTTTCTTTGATACTATTTTCTGGTCGTTTAGAGACATTTCGGACGATTTTACAAGAATTTATGTCTTCCCTGTTAGAATTAAGTCTTGTTTCTGTTGATTTAACTTTCTCCACTTCAGTTTCTTTTTCTTGATTGTGAGCTGTTTCCACTAAATTTTCTGTAAATGAATTAAAATCAGGTGTGGTTTCGATGTTCGTATTTGTACAACCATCAATGCCTTCTAAACATGTTATATTAATTTTAGAAAACTCTGTCCTTTTGTGTTGTGGTGTTTTCTCTGAAGAATTTACGTGTAACGAAAGTTTTTGAATGTTTTCCGTTTCAGAATTTTCAACTACATTAGAATTAAATAATAATTTTTCTTCTGATGTGGGATATGTTGATTGAAACAGTTCGGAATTTGTATTTTCTAAAATTACATCGACTACAGGAATTCTTTCAGCAACTGTATTAACATCTAATAATGATTTCGAATTTTTACCGACTAGAATATCTTGATTGCTATTGCGTTCAGTAATATTGCCCACAGAAATATCAGAAGTATCTTCTTGAACAGTCATTCTACCAAAAGGATCTTCAACCTCGCTTGTTTCATGCATACTAAGAAGAGTAAAATTATTTTCTTCAGTATAAAAGTTAACACTATGGTCACAACAAACATACACAGATTCTTGAGTTTGAATTTCAGCTGGTGCGGTATTAGGACATTTGCTATCACTCTCTCCACTAGATTGGAAAAGATTTGGCGATGGTGGTATGATTTTATCTTCGCCAATTGATTTTTGGGGTTTAACGTTCGAAGAAACACTATCGGTTGTTATTAATTTATCAAGAGCGGATAATTGTAATGACTTCTCTTTCGTGATAACATTTGTTGAAATGTTAGAACATTTGAGATTACTTTCTTTTAAAGTAAAAAAAAGGTTTGGTGAAAGAAGTATCAGCTTATCAATCTCAGGAGACGGTCGGTGGGAATTTGTTTGAAGCAATCGATCTGGATTTAGTGTTGGACTCTGTGAAATGTCTACAGCTTTCTCTACTATATGGTCGATAGTATCATGTTTGTCGCCAGCACAACCACCCATTTTCTTGGCTTTAGAATTTTGAACATCTTCAGCTTCACATTGTGGTTGACTTTTTTCCAAAATTAACTTTAGCTCTTTGCTATTGATTGGATTCATTGGTTCCGTTGTATTCTTGGTAAGGTGTTGATGTTCATTTCCTAAGATTTGATGCATCATAAAATCTATCTCATCAGTGCTTTCACTTCTTATCTTTTTTGATTTCGGTCCACATTTGTAAGGCTTTTTTATTTGTTTGTCACTTAGAACTTGTACTTTTTCTACTTTTTTTGTATTCTTAACATCTAAGCATGGAGAACAAAGTATATTTTTTTTAGTGACCAATTCCTCTCCTAATATTAGATTCATCAATGATACAGCATTGCTTTCTGTTCGGATATTCTCATCATTGCTTTTTAAAGACTCTTTTTTAGAATCATTACTAAGACCCGAGTTTGGCACAATTCGTAACATGTTTTGAGCGACCTGCGTATTTAACAAATAGAAGAAAATATATAATCAAACAAAAACACAACCATAAGTACTCACATCACTTCCTATCATATTATCATTATTCTCGTTCTGTTGAATATTTTCACTTTGCGAAGGAGTCACACCAAACGGAGGCATTGACATTGATTCGGTAAATAATTTAATTGACATATCCTGACTAAAGCCACTCTCCTATTTGTTTGAAAAAAAAAATAAATAAATACTTATTTTATTGATTTTGTTTATTTGATTTTGTTACCTCTATTTTATCACTTAATTTCAAATTTTCCGTCCAAACCATTTCGGTGCAACACTTTTCATATTCTTTTTTGCACAAATTTACTAATTTTGTATACGAATCTGGTGGTTGTCCATCTCTTAGACTTACTAATTCTTTCATATTTGTTTTCTCCAAAACTTCGTTGAAAGATAAGATTCTTGGTGGAATGTCTTTTAACTGAAAATTTCTAATACCTTGCGAATGTAAAAATTGCTGAATAAATTATTGTAAAATTAAGTTTTTGGTGTTTGGGACAAATAAGAAATCATGAGATCAATCAAGATGTGAATTTCGATTTGCCTTATAAAATATTAAATAAATACAAATTAAACGAAAAAAATCAAGTGAAATTTTATTAAAAGAGTGAGTAAGTAAGTATAAATGTTTTGAGACCTAAATTTGTTACATCTTTGAACTTAATTTCATAAAAATCTTTTAACAGATTTTTTAAATATCAAATTAACAAAAAAAAGATTTAAATTTTTTTTTTCTTAACAAAAATATTTAGAAAAAAAATTCGTATGCTGCCTTTTTAGAATTAGCTAGAGCAGCTTAGGAAAAATATTTAATTAAGATCGCTTGAACAGTTATCCAAAAAATTACCGTTATATGGTAAGTACCGTTAAGCTAATTTTCTCGGATATTCAGTTTCCGGTATCTAATAGGCATTTGTTCCATATCTTATTAAACGTATGAAATTTGGTTGATATCGTTGGAGCCGTCCTCGAGAATTAAAAGCATTTCAATAGCGGTTATATGAAAGGTATCGATATTTTTAAGTTTAGAATGCTAACTAATATTACGTTCGGGTGCATCACCCTAGATATACTACATACCAAAGTTTGAATGAAATCGGCCCAACCCAAGGTGCCGATACAGACTAACTTTGGTTGGTCTTCTCTATTATCGTAATGCCGATTGATATCTATTATTTTTTTTTTTTGCAGGAATCCAAGATTATTTTTGGATTAAACTAAAAATTGATAGCCATACTTAGAAAACATATACTCTATGTCGAAATAGTTTTTAAATGTTTCTTGTTATTGCAAAAGATTACCTCATATCATAAAATCATAAACAAATCCATAGCCATAGATATGACGCATCCTCATCCCCTTTTCCTATGTCGCGTACCAGAAATTATCAACATCTATAGATTTAGCTAATTTTTTTTGGATCGGAGACCTTATTTTAATCCGAGTTAGTTCTTTTATGACCTTGTTATTGTGTGAGTATGAGGTGATTCTAGAACTTGGAAAACAATGAATGAATCCAGGTCAATTTATGTCTTTGTTATAGTATTTTTGTTGTCCTTTTTTACGAAAACATCCTCATTCTGTTAATAATTATTTAGAATGCTATAAATTTGCAAGAAAATCGGTGATACTTACCATAACAGCAATAGCGCTCAACGAGTATACTTAAAAACGTAGCCAAAAAAAAAAGAACAATTTAAAAATGTCTACAGAAGCAGTTTTTGAATATCGACACAAAAAATTTGATCAATTGAAGCGCAGTCGAGAGGATGATTCTTTATCATCGGAAAGTGGAAATAATTCATCTTTTATTGACAACTGTGATTCATCTCAGGCTTCGAATTTGTCAACATCCAATACAAACCCACATAAGCAAAGAAGAATGAACTCCGTTGACCAAATGACACAAATCCAAAGTAGGATTGAACTAATGGATTTAAGTAAAAGAAAACCTGTAACCAGTTCGCCCACCAAAATTATTCTACCATTGAACGGAACCATCTTCACAGCGAATAACAGAATCATAATTAAAACAGAATCCATCGAGCCCAATCAAACTGCTATTGGAAATTCACTTGCGAAACGAAGAAGTACATCAGAACAATCGAACCAAGTAAAAATGAAAGAAGAACTCATCGAACTTAACACACAACTGCCAGCAATTCCAAAAGAAGCTTACGAAAACATTTGTAAATTTCGAAGTAATATGGTTCGAACATTTCCAAAGAAAGAACGAAGCGCCAAGGAACAAGAACGCCGCGATAAAAATACTTTTGCATGCCGTAAAAGCCGCAGGGTGAAGAAAATTGAACAAGTTGCCGTCGATGAAGAATACAAAGGATACAAGGACACTAACTTACGGATGGCAGAATATGCGATTCGAGCAGCAGCTTATTTTAAGGAATTGATGAAAATGACTGCTGAAGCCACTGCCTCAGAAGTTATTGTAGTAGATTAAGAGTTATATCTAAGTTTATTTATATTTTAAAATCTAATTTATTTTGATAAATTTTAATGTGTAGAATTATAAGATAACGAAAAATAAATAATAAATATTTTCTAAACTAATTTTTGTAACTTTTGATTGCGCATGAAATTGAATATTGCATAAACTGATGTTTGTAAAAATGATTCAAAAATAATACGGTCCTGGTCTGCTTTCTGCAAAATCATGTTAAAGTTGGGTCTTTAAAATCAATAAACTATATCAGAAGATGGAGCGTTGGTTGGGTGTTGTAGGAAGCGGGTAGTCACTGACCGGCATCAACATGGCGATGTCAATTGATGTAACATTGAATACACACCAATTGTGCTTATTATACCTCCAAGTGGTAACCAACGGGTACTGGTCTCGTCCAACCGGATTTGACTTGCCGACCTAATAAGTGCGAGTGTTGAACAGAAGACAAAAATAGCAACACTATAATGCTCTGTTGGATAGGACTGGCTGTCTTATTCGGCTATAGTCCAGGACGAGCCAAACCATCAGAAGGATGGTCTGCAGCAGATGAATTCAACTTAGAGAATCAACGGTGTCACTAACAGCCTTGAAGACAGAGACCTTACATGAGCTAATCTGAAATACTTAGAGCTAAGGTCAGTAAGGGTTTTCAGTACTTGCTAGGGTGCTGAAATAGAGATGGTGGCGGATGAACCCTTTATGGGCCAACGGCAGCGATCATATCCCCGTAGTGGGTTACTGGTATCAAATTCGTTTTAACATCTATAGGCAAATAACACCAAAGAGAGCCTAACGACACAATAACACCTTAAAGCTTTCCCAACAGCGTGCATGCGTGAGTCCTAGGGTTGCGCGACTGGAGATCACCGGCGTGGTAAAAGGCGATCACACAAAACTAGCGCATGCCAGTGTCAAAAACATGCGAAAACGTTACGCGAAATTTTCGAAAAATTTCGAGCATTATGGATAGACTTGCTGATACAACAGGCACTACCCCGCCAGGCAATACCCCTGCAATGCAAGGTACTGATCCTGGACCGAGCAGAAATGACCGGGTCAGAGCTAGACGGATTCCGGGGGCTAGCAACATGATGCAACAGATTAGTCGAAATCTGAGAGTGGCGAGTTGGAATGTTGGAAGTATGAACGGACGAAGCTACGAGCTGGAAGAAATGAGGAAAAGAAGGCGATTGGACATCTTGTGCGTCCAAGAAACAAAATGGCGAAACACTGGAAACAGGGCCCGTTTTCTGGATGTAAAGACGAAATCATACAAGATGTTCTATTACGGGTTGGAACAACGTCGGAACGGTGTCGGTATCATCCTTGCGGAAGAGTTACTTGGAAGCATCTTGGCTATTTCAAAATCTAGTGACCGTTTGATTTCTATGAAGCTGGTAATACAAGGAAGGGTGTGGAATATTGTCAGTGCTTATGCTCCCCAACCTGGGTGTGAGCAAGCGGAAAAAGATAAGTTCTGGTTAGATTTTCACAACCTCCTTAAGAAAGTCTCGAGAGAAGAACTATTGTTTGTGGGAGGAGATTTGAATGGACATGTCGGGAAGACCAACGAGGACTATGAGGACTGCCATGGTGGCATGGGATACGGCATCAGGGATTCTCCTGGTGAAGACATCCTTAGCATGTGCAGGTCATATGGTCTTATCGTTTTAAACACTATGTTCATCAAACACAGCCGACACCTGGTCACCTTTAGCAGTAGAGGGAATGAAACTCAGATTGACTACCATTTGGTAAACAGTTTCATGAAGCCACATGTCAAGGATTGCAAGGTGATACTAGGAGAAGCGATTACCCAGCAACATCGTCTCCTGGTGACAGAATTTCTCATGGAAACGAAGAGGAAAAACAAACAAGCAGAGACTCCAGGAAGAATCAAGTAGTACAATCTGGACAACGAAAAGGGAGAAGCTTTTATCTCTAAGATGAAAAATGTTCTGTTCCACACCATCAACAGAGCTGGTTATGAAGAATGTGATGCACAAACTATGTGGAATTCTCTGCAACGAACCTGCCTTCTGAAAGCCAAATCACTGCTAGGCACCGCAAAAGGACACTACCATCAACGGAACAAGGAAACATGGTGGTGGAGCGATGAAGCCAAAGCAGTGATGACTAGGAAAAAATTAGCTTTCAAAGCTTGGTCAATGTGCCCCTCTCATAACAAAGTGGAAAAAGCACGCCTTGAAGTAGCCTACAGATGCTCCAAGAAAGAGGCAAAAAAGAAGTGTGCCCAACTTAAAGCAGAGAGTACGGAGAGCATGTATCCGGATTTGGGAGAAATATCTGCACCGGCTGCTGATGCAATGATGCAAACCAGGCCCTTCAGGGACTGCGACATGTCAACATTAACAAGGGCGCAACTATCTTTAAAATTGCCGCTCAAAGAAGGAGAAATGCGCTGGAGATCTGTTCACCGAAATTCATAAGCGATGCTCAAGGCAACATCGATGGCGACAGTATTGCGAAGGACTTTTAAATGAACAGTTCCCCAGAATATACTTTCCAACAGCAGCACCAAACTATGAAGAAGTGCCCGACATTACAGTTGAAGAAGTTAATGCGGCGGTGAAAAGCTCCAAAAAGGGAAAAGCGATTGGGCCAGAAGGGATACCCTCTGAGTTCTGGAAAAAGATGGGGGACATCTTATCAGAGTGGTCACCTCTGATAAATGCCTTATCAATGGAGGGAAAGTTATCTTCAATCAAGCTGATGTCACATACTATGAAGATCGTTGAACGGGTGTTGGATGGCCGCCTGCGAAAAATAATACGGCTATCTGATGACCAGTGCGGGTTTGTCTCGGGCAAATCAACCACAGATGCAATCCAGAGTGTAAGAATCAGAATGGAAAAACATCGCGATTCCTCGAACGATTTGTGTTCGTTGATTTTGAAAAGGCGTTCGATCGACAACCACGGGATCTGATATGGGTGGCCCTAAGACAACGAAGAGTTCCAGAAATCTACGTGCAGATGATCATAGATATGTACGAGCAAGTCAAAACAAAGGTTCGATGCACTGCAGGAGTCACCGACAATTTCCCAATCGAAGTTGGTGTACACCAAGGAAGCGTCTTGAGCCCATTGCTCTTTATAACAGTGCTTGATTATCTACTTGAAGATAAGGTGAGGGACCCGAAAGTGACTCAGTTATTCTTTGCTGACGATGGAGTCATCATAAGTCAAGATCCTTCATCCTTGCAACGAGCACTGGACGTATGGGTGGACGTTCTGGAGGGAAATGGGTATCGCATAAGCGCCAAAAAGACCGAATACCTTTGCTGCCCATTTTCTGATCCACTCAGGCCTATTCCGGATATTTATTTGAACGGAACTGTGGTTCCCAAGTGCGAACAGTTCAAATACCTTGGATCTATGATCAATAAGAAAGGAACTTGTGATGACGACGTCAACCATCGCGTAAGCGTAGGGTGAATGAAGTGGCGTGAGAACTCTGCCATCTTCTGTGACTGAAAAATGCCTACTAAGCTGAAAGGAAAGCTCTACACTGCAGTGGTCCGTCCAGCGCTTACATGCGGCTCACAATGTTGGACTATGTACCAGAGGTATGAAAGCAAAATGACGGCAACTGAGATGAAGATGCTTCGCATGACAGCAGGAGTGCCAAAGCTTGACCGAATACGGAGTAGAAAGATCCGGAAAAGCCTCCACGTCAAAGAAACCATCGTTCAAAAAATGCAGCACGACAAACTCAGCTGGTACTATCATGTACTTAGAAGAAACCCTGAGAACCCCGTCCAAAAAGCATTATCATACAACGTTCCAGTACAATCGCGGAAGAGAGGCAGGCCCAAGAACTCTTGGAGGAAACAAATGAAACGACACCAGCATTCAGTTGGCCTCAGACATGGAACAATCCATAACCGGGAAGCTTGCCGACACTTTCTGAGGTCAACCCGACGAACCCCACAAGCAGACCAGTAGAGAAGCGGTGAAGTGGGAAAGTTGTGATCCCACTTGAGATCATAATATCGTCGGAAAAGAAGAAGAAGAAGAAGAAGAAGAAGAAGAAGAAGAAGAAGAAGAAGAAGAAGAAGAAGAAGAAGAAGAAGAAGAAGAAGAAGAAGAAGAAGAAGAAGAAAAAGAAGAAGAAGAAGAAGAAGAAGAAGAAGAAGAAGAAGAAGAAGAAGAAGACGAAGAAGATATCAGAAGATGGAGCATAAACTAAAAGTCGGATGATAAACTTTTATTTCAACTAAGTAAGCTTTACATACTTCCTTCTACAAATTCTCTTGAAGCTAAATTTGTTTTTCTATTTTGGTTTCTTGAAAATCATAACAAATAAAATTTATTAAATCTTAAGTATGTACAGAATCAATATAAGAAATAAATATTTCACGTCTTTCTTGAATACTTAGCTTCTGGAATGTCCCTCTTCAGTGTCCAACAGTAATCTGCCAACATTTCCTTTCCTTGGTATCTCTTTTTCATTGAAGATATATCCCCCGGCGCCCTACAAAACTTAAGACTTATATTGTCAGTAGTTGAAATAAATAAATAAAGATTATATCGAAGAAAACGTTCACCAGTTCAGGCTAGAGTCCTAAATATTCTGTTGCTGCCATCAGTAACAGCACCTGCATTTATTTGTGGTGCCACAGCAGCAACAGAAAATTTAGGACTCTAGCCTGAACTGGTGAACGTTTTCTTCGATATAATCTTTATTTATCTTAAAGTTGTGTAGGGCGCCGGCTGATCATCAGTATATATCTTCAATGGAAAAGAGATACCAAGGAAAGTGGAGGCCTAACATGTTGGCAGATTACTGTTGGACACTGAAGAGAGACATTCTAGAAGCCAAGTATTCAAGAAAGACGTGAAATATACATTTCTTATATTGATGCTGTACATTTAATACATTTGTTGTAATGATTTTCAAGAAATCAAAATAAAAAAAATTAAGGACAGATTTATGCATCTTGAAAAACAAATTTAGCTTCAAGAGAATTTGTAGAGAATTTGAGTAAAGTTGAAATAAAAGTTTATCATCCGACTTTTGATATAGTTTCTGATATAGTTTCAAATATTGATTTTAAAGACCCAACTTTAACACGATTTTGCAGAAAGCAGACCAGGACCGTGTTATTTCTGAATCATTTTTACAAACATCAGTTTATGCAATATTCAATTTCATGCGCAATCAAAAGTTACAAAAATTAGTTTAGAAAATATTTATTATTTATTTTTCGTTATCTTATAATTCTACACATTAAAATTTATCAAAATAAATTAGATTTTAAAATATAAATAAACTTAGATATAACTCTTAATCTACTACAATAACTTCTGAGGCAGTGGCTTCAGCAGTCATTTTCATCAATTCCTTAAAATAAGCTGCTGCTCGAATCGCATATTCTGCCATCCGTAAGTTAGTGTCCTTGTATCCTTTGTATTCTTCATCGACGGCAACTTGTTCAATTTTCTTCACCCTGCGGCTTTTACGGCATGCAAAAGTATTTTTATCGCGGCGTTCTTGTTCCTTGGCGCTTCGTTCTTTCTTTGGAAATGTTCGAACCATATTACTTCGAAATTTACAAATGTTTTCGTAAGCTTCTTTTGGAATTGCTGGCAGTTGTGTGTTAAGTTCGATGAGTTCTTCTTTCATTTTTACTTGGTTTGATTGTTCTGATGTACTTCTTCGTTTCGCAAGTGAATTTCCAATAGCAGTTTGATTGGGCTCGATGGATTCTGTTTTAATTATGATTCTGTTATTCGCTGTGAAGATGGTTCCGTTCAATGGTAGAATAATTTTGGTGGGCGAACTGGTTACAGGTTTTCTTTTACTTAAATCCATTAGTTCAATCCTACTTTGGATTTGTGTCATTTGGTCAACGGAGTTAATTCTTCTTTGCTTATGTGGGTTTGTATTGGATGTTGACAAATTCGAAGCCTGAGATGAATCACAGTTGTCAATAAAAGATGAATTATTTCCACTTTCCGATGATAAAGAATCATCCTCTCGACTGCGCTTCAATTGATCAAATTTTTTGTGTCGATATTCAAAAACTGCTTCTGTAGTCATTTTTAGATTGTTCTTCTTTCCGGCTGATTATATAGATAGTTCTTGAGTTAGCTTTAAGTGTACCTTCACGTTGAATTCTATTGCTGTTATGATAAGTATAATCGATTTGTTTGACAATTTATAGTATTTTAAATCGATTACAGAATAAGGATGTTTTCGTAAAATGGGACCACACACATACTATAAAATTTCAGAAACCGGAAAAGCCTCGATTCATTCATTGTTTTACAGGTCTAATCACCTAACACACAATAACAAGGTCATAAAAGAATAAACTCGGATTAAGATAATAAATGGTAATTAAAAAAAATATCAGGTAGATCTATAGATAAGGAATTGTACAGGTATATTGTTTTGACATGCGACATAATGAGAAAAAGGGAAGACGTGAAGGTGACGCATCTGTGGCTTAAGATTTGTTTGCGATTTTATGATATGAGGTAATGTAATCTTTGCAGTAACAAGATAATTAGGAAAGTGTTATCCTTTCGCAGGACAAGATGATTGTTTATCGGCTTGATGTTTTAGGGTCTTTTCTTATTTCTTTAATAATGCAGATATTTGGGTGATGGTAGATATTGCTGGTCTAGAACCTATCAGATTGTCCATGAATAGTTTAAGATGCTCAAACTAAATGGCAGATAAAATCGTATAAGAATAATATTTGGGAGATTGCTTTCTTTGTAATTCCTGCCGAGAAGTAAAGGCTTTCTTTTTGAAGATCGGGCTGATGTTCCATTCCGACTAGATAACATTATTTGTAGTGAATGCAGGCACAAGATATTGCAAACAAATATTGGACAAAATAATGAGTATACTTTCCAGAGAATTTATTGAAATACTATTATTGAAAGATTTTATGTTACTTTGGGGTTTACTAAAAGTGATCTGTAAAGTACACGTACACTTTTCTTCAATACTTTAATGACAATCGATATACATATACAGTGGCCAACATAATTATGAAGACACACATATGTTTCAAATTTACATTAAATTTAGCAACAAATGATGCAAATTAAGAGAATACTTTGAAAGGAAATAAAATTTTACTTAGTTCAGTAAATAACAAATTAAAAACAAGACAAATTCATCATCACCATGGCTTGTTTCTTAGTGTCATCATGTCGTAAAACAGAGTGTCTTAAAACTTATTTCGCTCGTTTGCAGTGCAAAAATGCAGTTTTAATGACAAATTATACTTTGTTTGTATATATTTTTTATGTATATTTTGGGAACTGTATTCCTTGAAATCCTGACATCTCACATCATTTTGCTGTTTTTGGCAAATCCGAAATCAAAGTTGGAAAAATTCTAGAAAGAACGGGGAAAATGTTTCACATGAAACGACATGGCCAAAAAATTCGAAAATAATGAATTATATACTAAATTTTTCTAAAAGAAGAGATTTGAAACTTCTGAAAACTTTGCTATAGACAGCAAATTCAAGTTGTGAATATTTTTAAATATCTAGGAATACATTTAGTTGGGATAAACAACAATCGATCTTAAATACAAATTCCATTAACAGTTTTTCAATTGTTATGATTGATAACGATAAAACCATCCGTCGGAGTTATCGTTCTCAATCAAAACTTTGTTAACAAACGTCAATTATAATATTGATAATCAACAACCGTAAAACGACCTTTACACGTTCAGTCATTTGACATCAATCTGCAATTTAGTGTTTGTAAAAATAAGTCTTTATGCGTGCATTTGTTTGACGAAAAATCAAAACCCTTTTGATTTTGCCTGATGATGACTGATTATATGTATATAGATGACTGACGTCCTCTGAATGACGGTGTAAAGGTCGCTTGACAGAGGTGAATATTTTTCAGAACGATAATATCAAGTTTGAAAAAATTGCAATTTCATATCTCCAATCTAATTGGCATCTACAGTCGATTAAAGATTTTTATCGAATCAACTAATATACTAACGTAAACACAATTGATCGGTGGTATTCTCGCACTGATATGTGTCTATCTTAATAGAGTTATAAGTATTGAATTTATTACACGAACTAAAATTGAAACAAGGACAGAAGATAAAATCCAAAAACAATTCAAAAACTAAATCGTAAAAAAAAATCCAAATCATTCAATAGATAATTCAAATCAATTTTGCAAGTATAAGCATATCCTTTTTTGTATGAATACATCCCGATGATTGCTATTAATTCTACAATAAGGTAACTGAAAGATCAAATGTTACTTAATCAAGTGATATAAGTATGTGAAGTACACTGTTCCTGAAAATTTTTGGATTCGCTTGCTCAGGTGAGCACTTATTATATCTCTAATCTAATTGTCATCGTATTGACATTTTTGGCTATAGTAAAATGGGTGACAATAGTTATAAATATAGAAGTGACCTATAGAGTTACGAAGGTCAGTGTTTGCAAAATTAAATTTGATGCACATTCAAAGATTACAAAAAAAATTTCGCTGTGAAGACGGTTCCGTTCAATGGTAGAATAATTTTGGTGGGCGAACTGGTTACAGGTTTTCTTTTACTTAAATCCATTAGTTCAATCCCACTTTGGAATTGTATCATTTGGTCAACGGAGTTAATTCTTCTTTGCTTATGTGGGTTTGCATTGGATGTTGACAAATTCGAAGCCTGAGATGAATCACAGTTGTCAATAAACGATGAATTTTTTCCACTTTCCGATGAAAAAGAATCATCCTCTCGACTGCGCTTCAATTGATCAATTTTTTTGTGTCGATATTCAAAAACTGCTTCTGTAGACAATTTTAAATTGTTCTTTTTTGGCTATCGTTATTTAAAGTATAATCTTTGAGCGCTATTGATGTTATGGTAAGCATCACAGATTTTTTTGCAAATGTATAGCATTCTTAATAATCATTTACAGAATGAGGATGCTTTCGTAAAAAAGGACCACACAAATATCATAAAATTTGAAAATCTGGAAGTCTGGATTCATTGATTGTTTTACAATATTTATGGTCTGATCCCCCAACACAAAAAAGGTCATAAAAGAATTGTAAACTCGGATTAAGACATTGTCTTTGATGAATGGTAATTATTGCACAATTTAGGTAAAGCTACTGATAAGGACTTGTTCAGGTATTTTGTTTTGCTATGCGACATAAGAAAGGGGTATGAAAGGACGCATCCGTATTCTTGAGGCAATATGAGGCAATTTTTTGCAATAACATCATAATTAGAAATGTGTTACTATATTAAGGTGTTATCCTTTCGTGACGGAAAAAAAGTCGTTTTGATGTGTATTTGGGCGATTATAGTAAGCTTTCATAGTCTTGGAACGCACTGATAAGGACCGCAGGGACGCAGATAAGTAGAAAATAATAAATTTTTCTAAAAGGAGAATCCTTCATCTCCAGAAAGTTTACATGCAGAGGAAACTCAAGATTAGGATATTTTTAATATTTAGGTATACATTTTTTTATTAAAAGTCAAAACACGTGCAGTACCAGCAATAAGTGACAAAATTTTGAAAAGTTCTCCTATGAAAAATTGGAATGGGAGATTATGCTAACTTGGTGATGCTACAATTTACTACAATATTATAAGATCGAAAATATAGCTCTTCAAAAATTTAATTTTTTTCCTAAACAGTCTTTCATTGTAATTTTAGTCGTCTTGGATTTTTAAGAATTACTTCACCATGATGGCAAATTCTGCAGCCGACTTATGTTACAGGAATATCAAAACAGTAAATTCTATGGCGGGTGGTAGAAGAAGTCTATGGACTGTTAAATTTTTCGATTTATTTTATATCTTGAGAAGAAATCACTTTTAGGCAAAACTAACGATATTTATGGTCCATTTATTTAGAAAATAAAAGCTGTATCTTCTCTACTGGCAAAACCACTGCGCAAGCTTTTCTATCTTTCCTATTCTTCCGGATGGAAAACAACATTTGTCCAGCTAATCCCGACCAATTGCACTGACGTCCCTTCGTTATAAGGTCATGGAAAGGATGATTAACAAACAGCTGAAATATCTTCTTCAACGAATGCTTCATAATGACCGGCAGTACGACTTTCGTAGCAATAGGTCCACTGGTGATCTGATTGCAAATGAAGCTTAAAGTATTGTATATATCATGCAGAATATTCACAGCCAGTTTCTTACATTTACTAGTTGTCTTTTCTATTACCATGTCAGCAGACAAAAACATACATATATGATTATTTGTTTTGATGGCTTTATCATGAGTAAATGATAATACTTTAAAAATGTTTATACAATCGTATTTACATTAAACATACTGTTATTTGAAGATTTTGTTACAGAAAGGATGTCGGTCGCGCAGACGTTAAATCCAAGCTTGTAAAATATTTTTAAATGGTAGTTGTCATAATATAGGTTTATTATATTATGCAAGCAGCAATTCAATGCCCGCTTAACGTTTTCAAAAATCGTTGTAATATTGAGTTAACAAGGGTTTTCGACTTTTATGTAATGTATGCTCATAAGTAAAATTCTAAGAAACGTTTTTGAAACCAAAACCGTGTGAATTAATAGTTTGTTCGTTTGTAATATGTTTAAGTTTAATGCACATTTAACAACCGGTGTGGAATTTAATGCTTCTTAAACGCATTCTGTCGTTCATTTCACTTGAACCACTTTTGCCACTTTTCATTATAGGCACTTGATTTGAAGAAACTGACCACCTCTTGTGGAATGATCGCATATTCCAAGTTGCGAAAACGCAGCTAAATGCCCAGACAAGCAATTTTTCTCCCTTTCTCATCTGGTTACAGTTTATAAGACATACATTTGTCTAAAGCTTGAATACAACTTTCATATCTGGGCAGGTGCTTCGATAAGCCATTTGAATCCATTAGATATAATCCAAAAAAGAGCCTTAAAACTGATTGGAGACAAATCCATTACTGAATCTTTTGTCTAACATTATTTTATCGCTTTTTGGCCCCCGATTAGGGAATACGAAGCGATTCGTTTTCAATTCGATATCTGCTTTTTGACCAACATATAGTTGTTTAATTATTTAATTTCAAGCAAATCCTTTCAATCCTTCCAATTGAAAGCTGATTTCCACAAAAAAAGCGAGAGATAAAATCAAAAAGTTTGTCATACGGAATTTCATTTTCGCTTTAAAAAAAAACTCGCTTTGTTTCCCTAATCGTGGGCCAGTGTTCAGTTTAAATAGCCAATTGCATTTCTCTCCTTAAAATATTCCGCCGTAATGCCCGCTTAGCTATGAATGCTCATCAGTTCACTGTTGAGCCTAACTTCGGACGTACTATTAAAATACAGAGATTCTTTCTTTAGATTTCTTTAAATTTAGATTTGTATTCCTTGGTTAATTTTATGTATGTATATGTACTTTAAGGTTTTATTAATAATATCGAAAAAGGATGTACTTACCCCTTGTGTTCAGACTTTGTAATTTTATTTTTTTTAAGATCTTAAGGGATTTTATGCTTCTTATTTTATGGCGAACAGTGCGTCCTTTTAGCCATTTAACTTACGATATTTTGGTCACAGTTCTTACACGACAATTCAAAAATTCCAGTTTCACCAAAGGATCTACCGAAGAAAAAACATAGAACATCAAATAAATTTTCCAATGCGTGTGTAGCATACCTTGAAACTTTATTACGGCAGCTTTGAGGTTTAAGTTTAATTGTGTTTTTATCATGGGATCGTGATCATGTGCTTCTTTTCTAAAAATAAATACAAATAGAGATATGAATTACTATTTAGCTTCATAAACGAAAATTATAAAAAAAACTCACATTTTGGTTAAAAAATATATATATATTCTTAAAAAATAAAATCGACAGTTAAAGACTGCTATCGACATTTATAACTATTGTAAAGTTAACCACTGGTGTGGATCTCCAAAAAGAACCCACAAATCAATGTAGAAATTAAAAACAAAATGCAAGACGTAAATGGTCTGTTCTTTGAGTTTAAAGTATTTATTTTTTATTTATTTACGTTCCACTACTATGTAGTCACAAGAAGCATTAATACGTCAAATATGCAAATAGGCAAACAAACTGGATTCAAATGACGACACTCAGTTCCAATTGAAGTCAATGCTTTCTTAAATGTGACTATTTACGTTCCACTACTATGTAGTCACAAGAAGCATTAATACGTCAAATAGGCAAACAAACTGGATTCAAAATGACGACACTCAGTTCCAATTGAAGTCAATGCTTTCTTAAATGTGACTATTACGAACTGTTGCAGACTAACGAGCAAAGCCTAATCTTTCAAAAACGCTTGACCCTTTTGCGCTTATAACCTTCTTACGAGGCGTAGAAGACGCTGAGGCAGAAGCTGAACCCGTATTACTTGCCAGGCTTACTCGACCAATGCGATTTGTTAGCTTAGAAAGCCCAGAACGAACGGGCGAAACTCCTAGACGACTATAGACTGGTTTCTCGGACCTCAGTAGCTCATCAGATTTCATTCGAAGCGTTTGAGCTTTGCTGGGGCTAATTCTGGTTTGTGGAGGAGATGGTTTTAATTTCACAGGTTTTGCAGTTCGATGAATTCTATCAGCTGTAGGAGGAGGGACGTATTAAGAAAAGAAGAGATTAACACCAAAGAAAACTTACCATGCATTCCCGATCCCATTCGAGACTTTATTCCTGACGTACTCAATCGATTTTTAGACTTCAAAGAGGCAACTCGAGGAGCGATCTCTCGAACTTCTGCCTCTGATGCAAACGACACAAACTTATCTCCGCTGGTGTCCATTCGCACATCATCTTCATATGAATCATCTGAGTAGTCGGAGTCCAGTTTGATGGGAACTTTCTTGACCAACAGGACTTTCTGCGATTTTGGGACAGGTTTGGTTACTCCAGAGGAACTCTAAAAGAATCGTCAAAACTTAGAAAGCTAAAAAGGCAACAAGAAATCTTACAGTTTTGTGTGATTTCTTGAGAATTGGTTTAATCATGTTCTGTGACGTTGATGACAAAGAATCAGGTTCTGATTTGCCTCCAAGTCGAGCAAAAATCGATGAAGAGGAGGTCAAAGTTTTGCTGCCGACCCCTGTGATTCTTACAAGTTGATCGGTGGATTTTTGTTTAATTGGTTGTGTCAAGTCTTCGAATTCAAAATTCCTAGAAAGACGTTCGAAGACTTTTGGTTTTGCAGTTTCTTTGTCCGAGTAGAGCATGGCTTTCTTAGCTAAAATCTCTTTGCTGCGTTTTGTAGTTCCAGATGGAAGTTTAACTGTATACTTTCCTTCATGTTCGGGAAGAACTCGTCGTGGAACTTTGGGAAGTGGGACTATTGAACTTTTTGGGTAGTTATCTGTAAGGGAGTTTTGTTTGTTCTAATTTGTCATATTAAATAAAGGTCTTCTTACTGCTAAGAGAGATTTTGGTGGATCGGCGTTCAGTGGGTACAACAGGATTTGCGACTACTGTTGCAATTGGCAATGCTAAGTCCGAAGAGAGAACTCTTTCACGAGCGGTTTGTTCGCTTACATGTTTTGAATGCCTGAAAGAGTAAAAAAACATTTCACACCTTTTCATTTTGAGTTTGTTTGAGTGGGTTTACCTTAAAATAGCTATAATATCACCCATCAATGTGATTCCCATTTCGCGAAGATATTCTTTGTTTAAATCCATTAACATGTCGATTTGAATGCGATTCTCAACAAATATATGTGCGTAGGTTGCTGCTGATGGCGATGGAACACCAGCTGCATTGAAAAATTTGACCCATTGGCCTAAAAATAGGAAATATTTCGTAAAATTAAAAAATAACATAGGATGTGCTTGGCCAGATGACGACTTACCAGCAGATGTTATAGACATAATTTCTAAGTGATGGTAAACAATTCTTATAAAACAAATGTTAGTTATTTAATAATTGTAAAGCTATTTAGGAAATTTGCAGATGAACGAAGACTATTATTTATATAAAAAAAAAATTTAAACGCGCTTTGAAGTTAAAAACAAACAGCAGCCATTTGTAACAAATTTTCTTATTTCTGACACTGACAGACGGAATTTTTTAAAGAAAAAGGGAGATAGACAAGTATCCGAATACGTCAGAGTCAAATATCGAATCAGAAAAAAACTGACAGCTAAATCCTTTGATGGAAAACAATCCCATTTTGTTCTGGCGGAGTACAATGTCGCACTTCAATTCCGTATTAACACTAACACTTCCATTATTTTTAATCGAATTATTATCGTTTAGTAGCAAAAAATAATAAGAAATTCTAGTCCAAGATAATTTTTATTTATATTTTGTGGAAGATCGATCTCTTTTCCTTGCAAAAATCCAAACTTTTGGTTTGTTTTCCAACAAAGGATTTCGTTTGACGTTTTTTGATGCCTTGGAGTGAGAGAAAAAATAAATATATATATTTCTGTATTGCCGCTTCCTTACACACTGGCTCCACTGGCCATGCCGATGCCCAACAACTCAACAGCAATCTAATCCACTATCCAATTCTCATTCGGTCTGTGGGCAAATTATGTCTTGTCGTTTCATTTCGTTCTTCAACAACGAGTAAAAAAACATGCGTCCCTTTCCCCCGTTTCTTATATCAAAAGATACAGAAGTACATTCAAAATGAAAGAGAATGACAAACACCTGAGGAAATTACACATATACAACAAAAATTCTGCAAAAAGCAGCTCACACATACGAAACGTCAACATTCATTTCCAAATTTTCAACAGCGCTCATGTCTTGTCGAAAAAATGGATTTCTACATGTCTCCTGATTGGGCATGGATTTTTCAAACTCCATTGGTTGTTCAAAATTTCTTATAAATTCCCTCAAAATTAGAGCAGCGTTCATGCCCAGTGGAGGCAGTGTGTTAAGAATTCTATTCATGAATCTGTCAAAGTTAAGAAAAAATAGTTCGTAGGCTAGAGGAGTCAGGGGTGATTACTCTCGTGAGGCAACTTCAAATTATAAACATCGGAAGCGTGAGTAATGTTCCAATTCCAAATTCAATTCAAAAATTCCACGCGCTTGAAGTGAGGCGTCCTTATTTGAGGACCTGTGTAATCACGAGAGTACTCACCATGCCAGACTCAAATTTCCCAGTCTGAGGGCCAGTCTTTTCAGCTCTGGTTATTTGTAACCATTGGTTTATTCAGTTGTTAACTATAGATTTTGAATGTGTTTCTATGGTTACCAGCAAATGGTTAAATTTAACCCGAGCTGAAAAGACTCCAAAGCACGCGCACCTTTCTGAACACAATGACCGTGTTTAGACTGGGAAATTTGAGTGTGGCGTGGTCACTGATCTCTATATATAATAATAAATAAATAGAACATCAACTCAGGAGGCTCCGCCCACTTTTGCCTACAAACTTTCAAAACTGCAGAGATTTAAATCTGTATGCATGCCCGTGCATTTCAAATGGGACTGTCAAATTTGGCTAGACCATACATTCTTACAAATTTGCATTTAGCCGTTAACACGTATTCACGTATAGAAAAGCGCGTGTAAAAAAAAATTCTACGGGAGGAGTACAAGTTGATGACCTGTGGCTCAGAGCTAAAAAAGAAAAACACCTAATAAACGCACGCATTATTTTTGCAGAACACCTATTCCTTGTGTTTCTGAACTGAACGCATTCACTAATCTTTCCATTTTTCCCAACCGGTAGCGCAACGTTGCGGTCGCTTAAGAGCATAACAAAAATAGACTGTCATCCGCCTCCGTTATAAAAATCTGCCTGACTTCTACAAATACTAAATAGTGTGCATATTTTCTTAAATGTTTTTGGAAACTTCTTTGTGAAATATTCCGAAGAATCTTAAAAATGTCTGGTTACAATCTCCTCAGTGAACAAGGACTCCGATTAGATGGCAGAAGGCCTCACGAATTGCGCCGAATTAAGTGTAAACTCGGTGTTTTCTCACAGCCTGATGGAAGCGCTTATATAGAACAAGGGAACACAAAGGTTCTAGCCGCTGTTTATGGACCACATCAGGTAAAGCAATTGCAATTTGAATGAATTGAAAAGGTAAAAATAATTTTTATAGGCTTCATCGAAAAGAAGCAATTACGAAGAAGTCAGTGTCAACTGCCAATATAGCATGGCAACTTTTTCGACTGCGGAAAGAAAGAATCGCCCTCGTGGTGATCGAAAATCACAAGAGATAACCCTTCATCTTCAACAAGCACTAAAAGCCGCCATCAAGACTGAACTGTATCCCCGATCGCAAATCGATGTTTTCATTGAAGTTCTACAATCTGATGGCGCAAACTATGCAGTGTCGGTGAATGCAGCAACGTTGGCTTTAGTTGATGCCGGAATTTGTCTCAAAGAGTATGTTTGTGCTTGTACAGCATCGTTAAGTAAGGACAATATTCCCCTGACAGACGTATCAAATATTGAAGAAATATCAGGTGGTCCCACACTTTCCGTGGCTTCACTTCCCAACTCAAATAAAATCGCCTTCTTGGATATGTCGCAGCGTTTTCACTTAGACAATCTTCCAATTGTGATCGAACAGGCACTTGGTGGTTGCAGAGAAATTCAGGCAATCATGGAGAAGGAAGTAAGAAAACATTTGACTCAGATTGGTTCTGCTGCCGATTGGAGTAACATTGCCAAATGAATTGTTTATTTCTTTTTGTTATTTGATTTCAATAAATCTTCACTTTCCACATTGGAAATCAAATCCAATAGTTTTGTTTTTCTATTTTCTTTAGCCAGACGTTCAATGATCGATTCTAGATGTTGAGTTCCCTTAAAATATTCTTCAAGGTTGTGCACAGTTCCTCCTTGAATTCGATGATCTGTAATGCGATCCTGAGCGAAGTTATACGTCCGGATCTTTTCGTTTCGATTTAAGGATCCAACTTGGGATTTTCTTGTGGCACTTTTATTTCTCTCTCTTTCCTCAAGTGTCGTTTGAAGTAACTTTGCCTGGAGGCGTGCTATGGCAATTTCACGATTTTTCAGTTGGGATCGTTCACTTTGGGCTTCCACAGCTACTCCTGTGGGAATGTGAACTATTCTCACAGCCGAATCTGTTGTGTTTACATGTTGTCCACCAGCGCCACTTGCACGCTTAGTTTCTATCTTCAGATCTTTTTCGTTGATCGTACAATCGACATCATCCGGACGAGGAATAACTGCAATAGACACTGTGCTAGTGTGGACTCTTCCAGCTTTTTCTGTTGCTGGGATTCGTTGCACACGATGAACTCCTGCTTCATATTTTAAAAAGTCGTAAGCATTTTCTCCGTGAACAATGAGATTTGCATGGCGGAGTCCTTATGGACAAATAGTTTCATTTCATATTTAATTTGATAAACAAAAAAGGAGTAATCTTCACAACTTACCTCCTATGTCGGTTCGATCCTCTTCTAATGGTTCTACATTCCATCCTTTGTATTGCATAAAATTCCAATAAGTTTCAAAGAGTTCTCCAGCGAACAACATGGCTTCTTGTCCACCAGCGCCAGCGTTCACTTCGAAGATGAGTGACGAATAACTTTCGTCATCAGCTATGGTTAGCATTTGCTTAAAGAGCTCTTCTTCTGTCTTGGTCAGTAGATCTGCATACACCTGTTTAAAACGCTATTGAATACAGTTCCAATTGGCAACCACTTCTGTCTTACCTGATTCTCCTCCTTTATTAACTGCTTCATATCCTCGTCTTTCTCATTTTTCATATCATCTAATGATGTTATATTCCCCAGAAGGACATTGCGTGTTTCTATTGAACGTACTATTTCTGATAGTTTATTGATTCTTTTATAGTCTCCATTATTAACGCGGAGTTCATAGAACTCTTTGCGAAGATTTTCAAGAAATACCTTGACTTTGTCATCTTGAAATGATATGTCCGTTGAATATTTTGGACTGGTGAGATAAATCTGGCGTGTGTCAAGTTTGAAAACTGATTGAAAAATATGTGGACGATGTTGAGTAATTATTTTACGAAGCCACATTTTTGAGTTGAATGTTATTTTGTTTTAAATTTATAAATAAAAAAAAAAACATTAATAATCAAGGATTTTTTTCTACTTTTTGGACTGGTGTGACGTTTCTAGGTGACAGTTGAAAAGGTTTGTTTGATTACGTGTGAATCTTGCTATCAAATCGAGATTGAAGAAAAGTTGATCTGATTGAGTGTGCAGCTGAAGTGAAACGAAAAATCCCATACAAAATTGACACAGTGAAATCATAAACGAAATTTTCCGTACTTCTTTTCGTTTTGTTGTACGCAGCTCCACGGTGAAATGGTTCACATTTATAACAAGCGTTGAGAGAATAAAAACACATCAATATTAAAATAATTTAAAAATGGCATTTATATACGCGTTTTAGGCGGAAGATGAAAAAATTATTATTCGTAATAAACTCGCTCCTCAAAGCCTAGTATGCAGCTGAATTGAAACGAAATGTTCAGTCGTCTCCAAAAGCACAAACGAAATGCTAAAGAAACGGTGCCGGATAAATTTTTATGTCGCGTTTCATTATTTATAAAATAAATATTTTCCAAAACACACAAAAAACAAATAAAAAGAACAAAAATCTATTTTATAATAACAATAACTACAAAAAAACATGAACAAAACACAAATGTGAAAATTTCTCGAGCAATTAATATCCCGGTCAATTAAATTGTGTGCGAAAAGAGTGTAGAGAGTAGTGGAGACTTGAATCGGTTATCAACCGTTCTTCTTATCAAGACTGGCCACATAGCAATATATTATGAGTGTTGTTTTCAAATTTAACGTGCATTTTAAAGCTCAAAATTAAAAAAACAGGAAGTTCTTTATACATATATTAAAAAAAAAACAAATTTACGAATGATGTTTACCTTTTTTTTGATTCCCGTACACAATAAAACAAATACAAGCGTCCAACTCGGTTGGTGTCTAGCTGAGAACTGTCAAAACTTGACCCAACGTTTTTAATCAGTGATGTGTAACTGAAATCGATTTTTCGATATTTTTAATATTGTTGGTTTGACTAAAAACCTCAACTGGCAAATGATCCCCCTTCTACCCTACAATGGTACAAGTTGATGTCCTGTTGTACTATCATAGGTATAAACATTGACGTACTAGGTATGGACCGCCAGTAGCCAACTTCACGCCTGTTCCAACATAACTAGGGGCGCCATCAACTACTAGCAGGGAATCTGCGTAACAGTGATATGAATTTTTTAATTAATTATTTACTATTGAAATATTTTGGTGGAAATTATTATCAAACTACTTTTATTTTACAAAACACATCCACTCCTTATGCCATGAGTTACTTACGGATGAATATATTATCGTTTACATTTAAATCCTAATGGCGAAATTAGTACACGTATTTAACACTAAAAGATGATGGCGTTTTTAGGCTGTTTTTAGCTGGAACAACTTTTCTTGGCTGTTTGTATGAAAATTTCAACCGACTGGCGGTCCATATCTAGTACGTCAATGGGTATAAATTAAAAACAAAAAAAAAAGAAACAAAAGTTGAGCAAAAACCTTCATAAATAGAAATAATTAAATAACTCATTTTGATCCCATAATACCAAACAGTTTCCGTAGTGTAGTGGTTATCACGTGTGCTTCACACGCACAAGGTCCCCGGTTCGAACCCGGGCGGAAACAGTCAAAAGTAGATTTATTTTTAATTTGTGTTCATAACATATATTTTTAAGGTTGTACCATTGAATAATTTGCTTTTTTATCATTCCTAAATAGTTTTACAATTTAAAAATTTTTTTAAAATAATTAATTTTGTCAGTTTTTGAATTGAATTTCCTTTTGAGAAAATGGTTCGAAAATGAAAAAGTTATTTACCTAGTACACTTAAGAAATGGGAAAGATTTATGTACGAGCTCGAGTAGGGAAGATTCAAAGTTTTATGCAATACAGTGCCTCATACATAATTAAACAATTTAACCATTGACGGGTCGAAATGTGACTAAAAAAAAAAAAAAATACAGATATGTATTTGATCGTTTATTTTATGTTATCTGTATGTATACGTATATCAAAATTAATATTTACTAAAAAAAAAATTATTCTCAATCTATTAATCCAGTTTCGACTTGATATGCTGGATGGCCAATTTCAAAAATTGGATATGTCATTCCTGTGCGTCTTGCAATCACATCGGCTGTTTCTTCAGAATTGTTCTTAGCCTGAGCATCAATATTTCTGTCTAAAAGAAGAGTCATCGCTGTGTTTCGGCAGTTTGAAACTGTGGCAGCAACATGAAGAGGAGTCTGTAGACCATCTGACTTAGCATTTACATTGGCTCCATGCTGAAGTAAAAGGGCAGCACATTCAGCATTACTCCATTTACAAGCCGAGTGTAATGGTGTCCATTTCAGCTCTGTTTGAGCATCCAACTTTGCATTGTACTTAAGCAAAAGTTGTGCAATGTCAACGAAATTATTATAGCATGCTCTAGAAATGCAGCCAATGTACTAATCGAAGCATTTTCAATCAAGTTTACCTGTGCAAGGGAGTATATCCATCTTCATCGACTGCATTTACTGTTTCAGGATTAAGTTCTAAAATCTCACGAACTTTATCTATTTGACCTTCGTTTACTGCCCAAAGTATCAAACGTTCCAAACTAGCTAAAATTATATATATTTTTTTTATTTTAGATATATGTACCTATGACTTTTTTGCATGGTACCTTGGGGATTTTTGTCTTCTTCAATCAGGTCATTCTCGTCGTCCCAACCACTGACAAACATTCCGGGCTTAACATCTGCATATTGGAGTTTCTCCAGTTGGGATTTATCCTCGTCCGAATCGTAGTCAGTCATTTTAATATACTTACGGCGTATTTTGTATTATTAAATGTAGCAAAAATGATTTTTTTTATTTTTCGTGAAACAAGAAATGTCAACAAAACAAGTTTCTCTCAAACGAAACTAGCGCATTCTATCTATTTGTTTTTATTTTAAGGGTAACTTCACACTGTATCTTTATGCATGAAACAGATTGAAACATCTACATCGCAAGTGTATGTTAAGCGAACCTTACACGGTCAGTCATTTGACATCAATCTTTGTCTGCGTCCATTTGTTTGAGAAAAAATCAAAACGCCTTTGATTTTGCCTGATGACAGATTATATGTGTACGATGGTTTTGATTTTTCGTCAAATAAATGCACGCCTTTTTTTTTGCTTTGCATTTTTATAAACAAGAATTTTCGATCAAAAAAACAAAAAACAAAACAGCAGATGGCTAAAATCTACCAAATAAAAAATTGGAATGATGATGTTGCAAGTGTCATATAAATGAAATTCTATTTTATTGTCTTACAATTTTCAGCAGATTTAAAATATTGCTTGGGGCACTGGAGTTTAATTGAAAATGTGTAGAACTTAACTTAAGCCTAGTATGCAGCTGAAGTGAAACGAAATTTTCCGTCGTTTCCAAAAACTCAGACGAAATGATAACGAAATGGTACAGGACAAATTGTTATGTAGAGTTTCGCCATTTGCAAAAAAATATTTTTCAAAACATACAAAAAAACAAATAAAAAGAACACAAATCCATTTTATAATAATAATAACCACAAAAAAACACGAACAAAAAACAAACGTCAAAATTTCGCGAACAATTAATATCCCGGTCTTTTGAATTTGACAGCGGTGTTGGCTACTGCTGTAGCTACACCATTGTGTTCAGCCATTAATGTAGGCTTGTTTTTTTATTTATTGTAACGTGTCCTTTAATATTTGTTTTAAATGTACTAGAACAATTCATTCTTTTTTCTTTCGACATTCGGGAGTGTTTTTACTTTTTAGGCCATCTGTCACCAAATTGATAAGTGCAAATAAGAAATTCCAAAAGACGCGTTCAGTGAAAGAAAACGAAGAAAGCTGCTGGAAAAAATAACAAAACAATTATTTATTTATTTCTCTATTAAAAGTTAGTTTATTCTTTTATATTATTTAATTTTAATTTTTATGTTTTTAACCATAAAACGATGACATCTGCACTTTATCTAGAAAACTACCTCGATAGTAAGTACAATTCTCTGCACAAAAACACATAAACACATACACTGACATAAAATCAGCCAAACTAGCAAAAATATGGATTCATTGCCGTCTCTAGGTCTAGAGTCGCTGCCCACAGAGTTGGAGCGTAATTTTAAGTTAATGCGAAAGCTCGATGATCGCGCACAGACGGCAATGAAAAGCATAGACAGTCATGCAAAGGAATACATGAAAAACCTGGTGACCAACAAGGATGCGATGACCGAGGAAGAACGGAAGAAGCGACTTCTTGAAATACAGGTGTTGTTTGGAAAGGCAAAGGAGTACAGTGATGATAAAGTTCAACTGGCTATTCAGACGTACGAGTTAGTTGACAAGCAAATACGAAGGTTGGACAATGACTTGGCCAGGTTTGAGGGAGAAATTCAGGAGAAAGCATCTTCTACGCGAAGTAAATCTGAAGAAGCTGTTGTTAAGAGTAAGTTTGATTTCAATAATTTTGAAGGTAGTAACATGTTATTTGTGTTTGTTTCCACTTACGAAACACATTTAAATACCCTCGAATAACACATTTGATTCGATCTAGCGCTGTAAAACATAATGAGATCATCGTGTTTGTATAGAAACAACCTCTTTCCATTCAACCGCTCTTAAAAAAACAATTTGTCAAGCAATTTTACAGTCACTACATTATATTATTGTCATCCTCAGAAGGTCGAAAGAAGACTAAGGATGCCAAGGCAACTGGTAAAAAGAAACAAACACCATCATCAGAAGATGAAGCTCGAGGAGCTGGTGGTACTGCGGCACAAGGTAGCAAAAAGAAAAAGCAGAAGGTAAATCAAGAAAAAGAGAATCGCAAGGGTCAAAAGGTAATCATCATCTCGTTCATTAAAAAACAACACTCATCTCAAACAAAAAATATGAATTTTTCAAAAATTAACATTTTTTTCTCGCTTTTCCGTTTTCTCCAAAAATTTTAAAAAACGTAATGGTTTTTTATTTTCAAATCGAAATTACAACAAAATTCTTTCAATTTTAGTTGAGTTGCTTGACACAGGTAATTTTCCGCTTTGCTTTTTTTTATTTTTTTTTTTTTTCAAATTGTGTATTGTGCATGTTTTTTTTCTTTTTGTTTTTTGAATTTTCCTCATTTTTCCCATTTTGTTCATCACCCCATTACCGTTATAAATTTATTTGATTTTTTTTCTGACACCAAATCCTGTCTTTGTTTTTTCGAGCGTTTTAGAAATAAATGTTGTAATTATGATACCTTATTTGTTGTGTTCCTTTTATCCGTTTATGAACATCAGAAGAATGCAGAAGTTGAGGAATCAGAAAAAGACTCTGGACCTGCAACACATCCAAGTGATGTATTAGACATGCCGGTGGATCCCAATGAACCTACCTACTGTTTGTGTCATCAAGTGTCCTATGGAGAGATGATTGGATGTGACAATCCAGATGTAAGTTTTTTGGCGCTTTCAATAGTTTAAACAACTAATATTTTTTTTTTATTTTTTAGTGTCCAATCGAATGGTTTCATTTTGCCTGCGTTGGACTCACAACAAAACCAAAAGGCAAATGGTTTTGCCCAAAATGTACACAAGATCGAAAGAAGAAGTAAAACATTAATTTGGATCTGTTTTACACATTTTGCTTAAGTTAAAATTTTATATATATATACATTATACCTATAACTAAAAACAAGAAAACATCATTAAATATTCGTAGAATATAATGAACCAAATATAGTGTTTTGTTTACTATTGTCTATTTTATGGTACTCATGGTTCCTATTTCATTTTTATATATTGACATTATACAATGAAATGACTGCGAAAATAACTAGCAGAAATCTGGTATAAAGCAGAAGCACAGGGGAAACCATTAACAAATTCCTGAATTTTCAGTTCAAATCACACAAAAAGTAAAAAATAAAATTAACAAAAAAAAAAAATTATCGAAAATTACGAACAAAATTTTAAAGGTGCTAAAACAACTTTTTAGAAAAATTCAAGCCAAAATTAATGTATGATCTAGTTTTTGGATAAATATAAATTAAAAAAAGTCACACTTTTCATCGTACCATCAACCAATTTCGAGAAAAATATGTTAAATCATACAGTCTGTTTTAAAATTTTTCAAATTTTAACAATATTTAACACCTTTAAAGATGCGTGGTGGCCACACCTACCACTGGAGGCTGGTCAGACTTCCGGATTATTTATCACACGTGCACGATGAAATAAGAATAAATTATTTTCGTTATCAAATGACGAATGTATGTAAGTATTTTTGTCGCTATAGCTCTTAGACTAATAGACGGTACAGTAATTTTTTATTTGGACTGAGGTAAATTGGCTTCATTCTAAAAAAATAAAGCTAAATGAATTTTAGACTTGCCAAAAATTCAACCGAGCCAGCCTAGCCAAGCCACTTATGAAGTTTTATACACATGATGGATTTTAGCTCAGCTCAGCACGGAATGTCAAGATAATTAAAAAAATACTTGATACTTGTCAGAGGATTGTGCAAATGAAGCTTAATTTATTGTACATTTCCTATGAATGACATCCCCTTGAGCAACAATTATCTCTCGTATAAAATTTTATCAAAATTGATCGCATTTTTTTCGAAAAACATTTGAATTATCGGATTTTTGAAAAAAAAAAACCTTTTCAAAAATTACTTTTTTTTAAATTTTTTTTTGCAGTATTATTTAAGCTCAGCAATTGTTTGATAATATCAAATTTCTTTTCAAATCGGTGCAGCCGTTCAAAAGATATTGGGCGTAACATAAAACGAAATTAGAATTATCGGTTTTTCGAAAAAAAAAACTTTTTCTAAAATAGCTCTTTTCCGATTTGTTTGCAGTATTATTTTGGCTTAGCGATTGTTTGATAATATCAAATTTCTTCAAAATCGGTGCAGCCGTTCAAAAGTTAGTCTAGTCAGTGTAATAAAAAACGGTTCTATGGCAGGTACCGTTAGTAAGCTGATTCCGAAATAAAATTTCCTATGAATGACATCACCTTGAGCAACAAATCACTCGTATAAAATTTTAATAAAATTGATCGTATTTTTTTCGAGAAAATTTTTATTATCGGTTTTCGAAAAAAAAACTTTATTTTTAATATTTTTTCTTTAAAATCGGTGCAGCCGTTCAAAAGATATTGGGCGTAACATAAAACGAAATTAGAATTATCGGTTTTTCGAAAAAAAAAACTTTTTCTAAAATAGCTCTTTTCCGATTTGTTTGCAGTATTATTTTGGCTTAGCGATTGTTTGATAATATCAAATTTCTTCAAAATCGGTGCAGCTGTTCAAAAGTTAGTCTAGTCAGTGTAATAAAAAACGGTTCTATGGCAGGTACCGTTAGTAAGCTGATTCCGAAATAAAATTTCCTATGAATGACATCACCTTGAGCAACAAATCACTCGTATAAAATTTTAATAAAATTGATCGTATTTTTTTCGAGAAAATTTTTATTATCGGTTTTCGAAAAAAAAACTTTATTTTTAATATTTTTTCTTTAAAATCGGTGCAGCCGTTCAAAAGATATTGGGCGTAACATAAAACGAAATTAGAATTATCGGTTTTTCGAAAAAAAAAACTTTTTCTAAAATAGCTCTTTTCCGATTTGTTTGCAGTATTATTTTGGCTTAGCGATTGTTTGATAATATCAAATTTCTTCAAAATCGGTGCAGCTGTTCAAAAGTTAGTCTAGTCAGTGTAATAAAAAACGGTTCTATGGCAGGTACCGTTAGTAAGCTGATTCCGAAATAAAATTTCCTATGAATGACATCACCTTGAGCAACAAATCACTCGTATAAAATTTTAATAAAATTGATCGTATTTTTTTCGAGAAAATTTTTATTATCGGTTTTCGAAAAAAAAACTTTATTTTTAATATTTTTTTTTCAGTATTATTTAAGCTTAGCAATTGTTTGATAATATCAAATTTCTTTAAAATCGGTGCAGCCGTTCAAAAGATATTGGGCGTAACATAAAACGAAATTAGAATTATCGGTTTTTCGAAAAAAAAAACTTTTTCTAAAATAGCTCTTTTCCGATTTGTTTGCAGTATTATTTTGGCTTAGCGATTGTTTGATAATATCAAATTTCTTCAAAATCGGTGCAGCCGTTCAAAAGTTAGTCTAGTCAGTGTAATAAAAAACGGTTCTATGGCAGGTACCGTTAGTAAGCTGATTCCGAAATAAAATTTCCTATGAATGACATCACCTTGAGCAACAAATCACTCGTATAAAATTTTAATAAAATTGATCGTATTTTTTTCGAGAAAATTTTTATTATCGGTTTTCGAAAAAAAAACTTTATTTTTAATATTTTTTTTTCAGTATTATTTAAGCTTAGCAATTGTTTGATAATATCAAATTTCTTTAAAATCGGTGCAGCCGTTCAAAAGATATTGGGCGTAACATAAAACGAAATTAGAATTATCGGTTTTTCGAAAAAAAAAACTTTTTCTAAAATAGCTCTTTTCCGATTTGTTTGCAGTATTATTTTGGCTTAGCGATTGTTTGATAATATCAAATTTCTTTGATAATATCAAATTTCTTTGATAATATCAAATTTCTTTGATAATATCAAATTTCTTTGATAATATCAAAGCAGCCGTTCAAAAGTAAGTCAGTGTAACAAAAAACGGTTCTATGGCAGGTACCGTTAATAAGCTGATTCTGAAATAAAATTTCCTAAGAATGACATCACCTTGTGCAACAAATCACTCGTATAAAAGTTTACCAAAATTGATAGTATTTTTTTCGAGAAAATTTTAATTATCGGTTTTTCGAAAAAAAAAACTTTCAAAAATTACTTTTTTTAATATTTTTTTTAAGTATTATTTAAGCTTAGCAATTGTTTGATAATATCAAATTTCTTTAAAATCGGTGCAGCCGTTCAAAAGATATTCGGAGTAATATAAAACGATTCTATGGCAGGTACATTCAATAAGCTGATTCTGAAAAAAAATTCAGATCAAAGACATCTCCATTGGTAACAAATCACTCACATAAAATTTAATCGACATTGATCGTATTTTTTCGAGAAAATTGGAATTATCGGTTTTTGCAAAAAAAAACTTCTTTTTTTCGTACAATAATTTAATTTTATTTAAAAGTTAACGTTTTCAAGAATAATTATATTCTCATCATCATTATACTTCTTCTAATTCTACTCTTAATTTTTTGAATAAATTTAATTTTATACTTTTCAATATTTCAATAGGAAAACAAATATTTGTAAATAAATTATTTTCAATTTTAGTTTTGCTTGTCTGATGATGAGAATATAATTGTTCTCGAAAACGTTAACTTTTAAATAAATTTAAAATATTGTACGAGAAAAAGAAGTTTTTTATTTTCCTTTAGTTTAAATTTAACTACTCATGCAGTTGTTCCGAATTGTCTTAAGACTTTACGCACATATAATTTTATTTTAGTTTAACAATAGTTTTCGAATATTACATTTCTTTAAAATCGGTTTAGCAGTTCAGAAGATAGTCGGAGTAATAAAAAAACGGTTCTATGGCAGGTACCGTTAATAAGCTAATTCTGATTGCTGATTGATAACAAATGACTCATGTAAAATTTTATCGAAATTGATCGTATTTTTTTCGAGAAAATTGAAACTATTGGTTTTTGCAAAAAAAAACTTTTTCAAAAATTAGGTTTTTTCAAAAACTTTTTACAATTTTATTTCAATTAAGCATTGTTTCCAATATTAAATTTTGTTAAAATCGATTAAGCCGTTCAAAAGATAGTCGGATTAATAAAAAACGGTTCTATGACAGGTAACGGTACCTGCTGATCATGAAAAAAATTTTTAGGTGATGGACATCACCATTGGCAATAATTCACTCATATAAAATTTTATCGAAATTGATCGTATTTTATTCGTGATATATAAATATAATTGGTTACGCTTATATGTTAGGTACCGTTATTTGTATGCATAGGTCAATAATAAAAAAAACGTCTGGGGATATTTTACTTGAGAATAGTTTATGCGAAGTTTGAAAAATTCGGCCCAACCGTTTTGGCTGCAGGTTTCGATACATCCAGACAAACAGACAGAGAGAATTGTCGGACCTACTTTTTTCGTCTTCTCTATCATCGTAATGTGATGTTTGATTGTTATCTCAAAACTTTTTTTTTAATGCATAACTTGCTTTAGTATAAATAGAGAAAATCGTCGTTTATTAATGTGGCTTTTAACTGCTACCCGAAAAGTCATGTAAGGTTTGTTGTTTTTTACACCGTACTGTATATTATTGTATTTTTAGAAATAAATATTAACTTCGCGCTCGCAAAAACTGTACCTAGGTAGAAAGAAACATGCATGTCTTATATTATAAAATACTCTTACAAGCGTACACTACGGCGTGTACGTACTATTTCTTGCATTCACATAAAACTAACTAGTTTTACCCTATTTAGCTTCTAAAACAAAATTGGAATTCAATATCGTAAACAAAACATGGTGAATGTCATGCTAAAGAGAGTTAAAAAAAACAGCTGTCTGACAATAGAATAACATTAAAAAAAAAAAACAAAAAGCGTTTTAGTTAAACAACCCTCTACCAACTAACAAAGATATTATAGACAAAATAACAGCAACGTCCAACGAGTCTGGCTGGCAGAATGAGTGAGTGTTTCTTTTTTTTTTTTGTTTGCTGTTCTTCTTCATGGCGTTGCTTTGCATAGCCCCGAAATGATTTTTCACCAGACAAGCCATAGCTAGTCGAACGGAGACACTGCATCGTAACGGTTGTGTTATGTATCTTTCAGAATGTTCTAGTTTTATTTTGCTCTGTATATAAATAAAAACCCTCGAGCTACATAAGTGAAAAACTGGTTCGTAACCATTCTATATTCTATCGGAAATTCATTTCAATTGTAACAGCTTGATATTCGCTCGTTTTCCGTGTGATAAATTACTTATTGTTAAAGAATTCGCATTTCGTATATTTAGAACAAAAGAGTGAACTATATTGCTTTGCAACTTACATAATATATTCTTCTGACAAAGAACCTGGCTCAGATTTTTTTTCTATCTAAAATTTAACCCAACACCTCACCGCTGGTCTTCTTCCGCAATCTACAACCCTTAGCAGTGGCACAAGTTCCTTGGGCTTCCTTTCTTTGCTTCTTTTGATTTCGTTGTGGTGCAATCACTCTTGTCATTTCACTGTCGTTGCATCAGTATCAGTCAGGGACGTACTCTCTCGCGTGTAAACTGACGTCTGTCGGAAACGTGCACTCTCTCTCTTTCACAAGCAAAAAAAAAAAAATCCTATCAATTCGCACAGAGTTTGTAAACAAAAAACTACAGTCTTCCTCACGTGCACTTAAATCTACTTAACTACCACCCCTCAAGTAAGGGGATTTCCACAAAGGAGGCGAAAGATTGCTACCACAAATCTGAGTATCACCGGAAGTGACAGTTTTGACTTCTACAAAATGGCCTGGGAGCACCTGAGGCCGGGCAGCTCGCCCGTTGATTGGTGCGAAGGAAATTATTTAATATCATCGAACATAGCTGAGTTCGTCAACACGGTAAGTCAAAAAGGGGGAGTAAAACGTCATTATATTTGTTGTCGATTTTGGAATTTCATATGTGTGTCAAGTTTCACATATAATATGTAATACATATAAGCATTTTTTCTATAGTTTCTACTGTTGCGCATTGCGTGAACTTGAAAAAAAAAACTGTTTTAGCTAGCGCTATGTATATTATCTGATATTTCCTTTGTTATAAAAGTTGTCTGTTAAATAGGTTTGATTTTGTTTTGGTTCACATTTTTATGGAGCTTTGTAAGAAACGGAAAATAGCAAGGTAATGGAAATTGCAAAACGAAAAGGGAAAGGAAATTATCTTGTTCTATGGTTATCTTGTTCTGTGTCTTCTTTGTTAGTTCATAGTAAATGTATTATATTGATGTAATAATAGTTTATTTTTTTTGTAAAAGATAAAACTTAGAGCGACAGAGTTAGTCTAAATTTTAAGATGTTGGAGCAAAATGAACATACATAGGTACAATGCCCACCCAGATGACTATACTGTTTGTATATTATTATGTAGGTCGTTGACTGTTGTTGACATTGGACTAATATGCGTTATTTACTTTTTTGCGTCTTCCGTTTTTGGGTTGGAAAACTATTTATGACGAACTTGACCTAACGCATACAAAAGAGTCTCGAGAGGAAAGTTTTAGAACAGAGAAATAATTAAGTGGGCGACAGAAATAAACTTATAAGATACCCATGAAAAATGTGAACATCACACAAATAATATTGAAGTAAATATTTGAGTGGGCGAATATTATAAATCTTCAATCTTTCATTAAAGCTGTTTGTTCTTACAAAGCACACCTGGGCAAATATTAATATTTTGCAGTCCAACACTTATAATTAAGAAATAAACATAAGTTTTTAAACATTATTAGTTATTGGCGTAGATTTCTTATGTCATTTCTGTGGCAGTAGTGTCATTTCCGATTAAAATTAAAGGTGTTCAAATAATAAAATGGCGGCCCATAACTGAAAAACATTTCCTAGTGCAATATGAACCAAAACCTTGCATTATAAAATGAAATCAGTTTATTTTAGGAAAAGTCAATTTTTGGGTCTAAGATAGGTATCTACATAATGTAGATACTAATTGTTTTGAAATTTTCCCCCCTACATTTTTACCAGCGATTATAGTTACTACATATAAGGCAAGACTTGGATTCGTGAAAAAATAAGTTTTGAGATAACAATCGAACATGGCATTACGATGTTAGCGAAGTCGAAAAAAGTGGGTCTGGAAATTTTGCCTGTGTGTCTGTCTATCAGTCTGTCATTTGCATCTGCAACCTAAACTGTTGGGGCCCGCTATCCTTGAAATTTGGTATATAGGTTTTTAAGGTTGATGTTTGGAATTTTTGTTCTAGGCCTAAGACTAACGGTAACTATAATATAACGGTTATGAAAAAGCTTGTTTTTCTTGAAAACGACTCTAACGATTTTGATGAAATTTGACATAAGTGATAAGACACCTTTCAGATAATTTGAACCATTTTTCTATAGGAACAAATACAAAACCAAGGCTTGTTGCGTGTTACACCATCTACAAATTGTTATTGCTCCAGAAAAGGTCCATTGGAAATGGGTGCAGTTTTAGATTTGGTTGGGTTTCTATCGAGACCATTCAAAGTAGCCCATTTAGATATGTTCGTTACATCAGCATTTAATAGTAAAGCAAGCTCATCGATTTTTGCAAAGGGGCGAGCAAAATATATTGGACATCATCCGCGTAGAGATGTATTGTTGCATGCAAGCATACAAGAGGCAGATAGAATATAGAAAATAATATCGGACCTAAGATAGAACCCTGAGGGACATGACCATGACCAACGTAACAAGCCAAGTAAAAATAGCCGGATTGCTATCCAGACCAATCAACATCTTTAATGGTCTCCGACAAGGGGATGGTTTGGCCTGCCTCCTCTTCAACCTGGCGTTGGAGAAAGCAATCCGTGACTCTGGCACGGCAACAAGAGTAACCGCATCGTCAACAGGTCCAGCTAGATACTGGCTTACGCAGACGACATTGACATCATCGGAAGAACCGAGCAAGCTGTACACGATTCCTTCATCCAGATCGAGCAGGCGGCACAAAATCTGGGGCTGCACATTAGTGAAGGTAAAACAAAGTACATGGTGGCGTCGAATGCGAGAGGAACAGTTGGTCAAACAATCAAGGTAGCGGAGCACGAATTTGAAATGGTGCAATCCTTTAAATACCTTGGGTCAATAGTAGCAGCCGATAACAATATAGAAGAAGAAATACGCGGGCGGCTTTTCAAATCCAACAGAGCCTACTACAGTCTGTCAAAGCTCTTCAAATCCAGAAATCTCACCATAACTTCAAAACTACTGCTGTACAGGACCATGTGGTCCTGCCAGTACTCACATATGCATCCGACCCTTGGGTGCTTAGCAAAAGGCACTCTGACCTCTTAGCCGCGTTCGAGAGAAAAGTCTTAAGGAGAATTGTTGGCCCCATATGTGAGGAAGGACGATTCCGAAGACGGTACAATCATGAATTCTACCTTGAAGCAGATATCTTGACTAAAAATTAGGCTCGGTAGACTTCGGTGGACAGGGCACCTAGCTCGCATGAGCGAAGAGGAACCTGCTCGGAAAGTTCTTTGTGGTACATTCTATGGCAGACGACAGCGTGGTAGACCATGCTTGCGCTGGAGAGATGGTGTAGACCAAGACGCCCGGAGCCTTGGGGTGCGCAACTGGATGGCGTCGGCTCGAGACCGGGATAGGTGGAGAGACTTGTTGACGGAGGCCAGTACCGGACCCCGGTTGTCGAGCCGATGATGATGGTTCTTTTCCAGTTTCTGGCTATAATTTTGGTATTTACGGCATTAAAGGCGGTTTTCATAACTAACATTCAACACTGATGCATGCATCTCATATCAACCACCCTGTATAATAAATAGCAAGTAAAAGTACAACTTAAATAAACAAATAAGTGCCTAGGTATGTATTTGAAACGTTTCTCTAATGAAATTTAAATTAATTTCAAATATGCCACCCAACTTAAGTGTCATTATTAAATCTAAGCATGTTCAAAAAATTCAATGACATAAACATATGTCTCATTTGAATAATAAATTTTATTAATGAACAACATCAATCATCCAAATAATTTATTGAGGCAAAATTCATTACTTAATTGTTTTGATTATTAATTAAATACTCATTATTTATTTTGACATGATATCGTCAATTTATGGTAAAAATTAATCATTTGATCGCAAATTTTATTATCTATAAACATTTTATTTTTTTAAGCGCTCAGTAGTCCAATCACAAGCATGTGACATTAATCGCAACAATATCTGAATTAATCAAAATCTGGTGGCTAAATTACGAAATTAGTTTTTTTTAGATAAAAGTTATAAACTTAAGAGTGATGTATTCTTTGATTTCCAAACTCAACCATCAACGTGTGTTTTTTTTTTTTTTTTGGAAAAGTAAACACTTAAGTCAATGCAATAAAAACAGCTACAAAACTCACCGCAAATTCTATTTCGAACTTCAGCGCATATGTTTGTAATAAATTTGGAATATATATTCAATCCGAGACCCAATTATAAAGCGAAGTACAATGACCACTTGGCATATGAAATATCAAAACCAGAATATATGATAAAATATATAACAAACAACTCGGTTCAAAGTTGATTGCGATAATATACGACAATGAAGTGCTTGGATACGCAGTTGTATCGGGGAGAAGCACACCAGATTTGGTGCTTTGTCTCTGATAGTCTGGCTGACTATTAAAAAAAAAAAAAAAAAAAAAAAACAAATCTTGGATTCACTTTGTCTGTTCCAAATGAGAATCTCTTCATTGTTTATGTACCTTGATGACACACAAGATGAACGAACACACAGTGGGACGAGAGAAGGCGGAAAGTTTTCTATAAAATTGAAATAGGTACATATACGATATATAGCGCCTCAAGTCATAAAAAAAACGATAAAATCAGAATACATATTATACTGTGTCAATCCATTGCTTTAAATTGCACTTTGAATATAAATTACAATCAAAACAAATTGACAAGTTTGCTCTTAAAAACTTTTATTTTTTGTGAAACAATATTTTGAAAAGAAGGTAAAACAACTTCAATGAATGGATTATATTAACAAATAAAATATTCCATTAGTAAAGAATAGATAGATACATTTTAATTTCCTGAGTGGAAATGCGTTAGGGTAGGTAATAAACAGATTGTCACATTTCAAAATCAAAAATTAACTTTATTTCGAAAAATTCTAGTGAATGTTTATTAAAAGCGCATCTAATTCGGAAAGAAATTGGGAAGTTTTTGGAATGTATTTTTCGAAAAAAAATTGCAATTTTAAGACCCCAAATCGATTCTTTCTTTGTTAATATATTTTACTACACTTATTTGATTTTAATTTTCCTAATTTTCATAATAATTCTTCCTAAAAATATTTGTCTTACAATACACTATTTGATAATAAACAAACTTTCTTACAATAGTCGGTGATTACTTACGGCTACCTACATATATATATACACTTTGGAGAGAAAACTTATTGCTAATTATATTTTTCTAAAAAACATTGATTAAAGTGAGACATTAGAATAAGGATATTATGCTCGTAGTCATAGCCAAACGAGTTAAATTAGAAAATTTTAAAAGTTTTTCAGTGCGAGGTTATTCCACGGTTATATTAACCTCGAGTTAACTCTAATGGAAACACGTTTTTCGGTCAGTTTGAGATCCCGATTTAACTCAGAGTTAGCGCAGTTATATTGTTGAGTTAACTCTAAGTTAATTTAGGATCTCAAATTGACTAAGAAACGTGTTTTCTGTTTCCATCAGCATTAACTCGAGGTTAATCTAACCCTGGAATAATCTAGCACTAAAAAACTGAGCTTTAAAAGACTAAAAATAGTAGAACAAAATTTTATTAAGTTGCATTATTTATAAATGAAATTTAATTTGAAAGATTTTGTAGCCTTTACTACAAAATATGCGTTTTGCCCTGGAACTGATTTGTTGGTATGGTCATCATTTAGATTCACCTTCACCTCATACCATATTTAATACGCAATAATTGCCGATGATTAAATGCATAATGTAGTACAAAGTAGTTTGATGGGTTCTATTATGAATGGAAACATATTCCTGATAGATATATATGAAGCTGCAACGCCAAACTGTATCACCCAATTTTGTTATCATTTCTTTTTTTGACTTCAAATTTTGCTCTTTTAAGTTTTTCGCTTACAACTTAGAAACCCTTGGTCCTAAACAAAAAAATTAAAGCTGACAAAATTTCCTAAAAAAATACATATGCATCAAGTTTTTTCGTATCTTCAATAGTTTCTCAGATATAAACCTTAGAAGATGGCTAAAATACGTGAACTAAAATTCGTGTTAACTATTGTTTTTGAATTCTTGTTAACATATTAGCAATCTTCTAAGGCTTATATCTCAGAAACTATTGAAGATCCTAAAAAAACTAGATGTACTTTTTTTAGGAAATTTTGTCAGCTTTAATTTTTTTAATTTTACATCTGTATTTAACGAGTGAATAATATGGCCGTTAATGAATGTTCATGTGGAAGAGGGAACATACAAAATCAACCTTATCTCAATTTTAGAAAATGACATGAGAAAGACCGTTAACAAAGAAAAGATACAAGCGAAAAAATAATATTCTAATTACAGGGAAACAGAAGAGTATAGAAGTATGTATTAAAGAAAACTTTTTTCGGATTGAAGAAGGTTCAAAGAATAAATTTAGCTACTTCTTAACTCCTTCTATCGGACTGATCATCATTTGCGTATTTTATCTATACTTAACTTTACGAATTAACATCGTTCTTAAAGAAGAATGTATGTATTGTTTGCCAAACGGCAGTAACAAATAAAGCAAATAATAAAGCTGCGATTTGTTCTATCAACCCAGTGTGAAAATATTAGAGGGTAGAAATATTAGAACGCAATACCAACATTAACATTCATAAATCAAGACTTAAAGCCATTAGAAAATGGGTTTAAACCACGGTGATTAACTGACCAGATTGTTTTTAGTTATGAATTATGATTAATTTAATTTTTAATGATCGAAGAGTTTTTGATTTTAGTTTAAAATAATTGTAAAAATATAAAAACGACAGCACTGGAAAATAATAAATTTAAATAAGAATCATTGGCTAAATATATTGCAAGGAATTTAACAGGGTTTAACCTTTAGGTTTCGTGGAAAGCGGGTATGATGAAGATACGAAGGGTTTCAATTTCAAGAAATATACAGTCCATTTGATCTTCCAGCTGGACTACCGACATAATGCTTTATAATTCTTATATCCTTCTTTAAGCAATTTTGTGCTACAAGTTGCCTGGGAATAGTCCCCAAGTTGTCGAAATAAAGAGCACGACTGGGTTGTGCTCCTGTGGCAAGTTACCTTCATGTTAACGACTTGAAAATTTATTTGAAAAATAAAGTAGTTTCCAAACAACTTTTTTTTCAAAAAATACTTTTTTCGAAATATTTTTATGCAATATTTATCAGGCATTGCAGGACTATCTGAATATCAAATTTCATCAAAATCGGTCATTTAATTTTCGATATAGTCGGTACAAAAAAAAGGTTTTATGGGAGGTACCGTTTTACCATTTTAAAGATTTTTACGAAAAAGTTTTTTTGATAAAAGACTTTATCGTTGACAATTAATCACTCAGGTGAAATTTTATCAAAATCGATTATATTTTTTTCGAGAAAAATTGGATTTTCGTTCACGGTTGTATGGCAGTTACCGTTGTTTTTCAAGCTAGAACAAAAATTTCAATTTCTCTTCTAGGTTTATGAACCCTACATACCAAATTTAATGCTAATCGGTTCAGCCGTTTAGTATGTGTAATTAGGTACTTATACAACTAGACTGACAGACAGACAGTGGCCCCTGTTGCGATTGTCGATTGCTGATCGATAATCGATAACAAGCGATCAACGATCGCTAAATTGGAGAAATGGGTATTGCGAGTGTCGATCATGATCGATACTTGTCGAATTTGCGATCGCTTGTTGTTGACGCCATTTTCGTGATCTTTGCGGTGTTAGATGGTTGTGAAACAGTTCGTTGCAGACAAGTTTTGGTAAATTTTATGGAAGAAAATAAAGATATTGCTACAGGAGTTTGTACAAAAACGCATGGCAAAAATAGATGAAACATGCATGAATTATACAATATGTACACAGAATAGATTATAATATAAATGTTGTATTTCTTTATTTTTGAGCCATTAATGCAACCAATAACACCAGGGAATCTAAACATTTTATAGAAATTCAAAATGCGGTACACAATTTTAGTTGGTAAATGATGAATTTCGTATGGCTGCTCTTACTTTTTCATTAGTTTAGGAAAGCAAGTTTCTAAAAGCTGGTTTAGTTAATCGAAAATAATTTTTAAAGCTACGAAAAAAGATAAATAAAAAGAATCCCAAAGTTTATCATCCTGCTCTAAGGGATTGGAAGCATCTCTTATTTGTCTTCGTCTTCTGATAGTTTCTAAATCCAAACTTCTTGCGTTTTCTTCTTCAGATTCAGAAAAACTCAATCATATATAAATTATATCCTTTTTTGTTTTTAATTTTCTAATTTTGTACAAAAATATACTATTTTATTGAAAATCTTCTCTAAAAGAAATAAAAAACAATATGAAAATTTCACTTCTGTCAAACGTCAAAGTATGAATAATTCACAATCGATGCTTTTTCATTCACAATAACTAGTCTAGTCGATCAAGTTACACAATTCCGATTGTGTGATCGATCGACGGTGATTGTTTTGCGATCGCTGATCGACAACCGCATTAGGGGCCTGTACTATATGTACTATGTACTGGTTGGTACTAAAAAGAAAAAAAATCCATGGAAAAACATAAAGGTTGAAATAATATTTATACATAATTTACTTCATCACTTAAGCTTTTCTAATTGTTTATTTATTTTGCCAAACTTATACGCAATTTGACTCTGATATTAGCTCTTTGCCCTCCTAACACCTATTAAATAAGTTTTGCTACTTTGAAGCAGTAAATATTTTTCTCCATTAATTTATTACTATAATATTATGTACATTAATTTTTAATTATACTGATACTTTGTTTGTATCTATCTTTTTTGTTTAATTACAGATAAGCAATTTCTTATTTCTAGTGTTTCCGCCTGTATTAATATATCTATTCAAAGAATATGGAAGATTTGTCACACCTGGAATACATATATTATGGGTGCTTTTAATTGTCGTTGGCTTGAGCTCTATGTATTTTCATGCAACACTTAGTCTAATTGGACAACTTCTAGATGAGTTAGCGATCCTATGGGTATTTATGGCAGCATATTCATTGTTCTTCCCCAAACGACATTATCCAAGGTTTTGTCACAATGACAGGTATGAGTTGGTAGAATAAATACAAGTTCTTAATTTAAACGTTCTTAAGACTTAAAGGTTTATTAATTTTTTCAATCACCTTCATAATTCTTCATCTAGTACATAATAATTTCTTCTCCTCAAAAATAAAAACAAAATACATAAAAAGTAAATCAACAACGACCTAATGTAAACAACCGCGTGTATTCACTTTCCTTTGTTTTTCTTTCACTTATCTTTCTTTTGTATCTTATTATTATTTTTTTTTTTTCAGAAAAACATTTAGCAAGTTTATGTTCTACTCAGCCCTATTGGCGACTGGTCTATCATTGTGGAAACCATTCATTAATGCCTTTGTTCTAATGGCCTTATCGGTGCCTACTATGGTCATGTTATATAGCGAATTACAACGGTGAGTAGAGTGTATAAATTCAGATAACAGTGTGTAAACAAAAGATTTAAACGATTAGCTTTATTTTTATAGTTTGTTTTGAAACTAAGCTACATAATAGGGGAGAGTTAATGCTTGTCTATAATACTATAACTTAATAAAACAATAAGCTGTTGCATGAAGTTATTTCCCATTTGGTTTTTAATTGGAATTTAGAGAATGGAAATTTCAGGTTTTAAGTAGAGTTGGCTAAATGTGTAATAGTTTAATTTGAAGATATTAATTGAGACCAAATAAACAAACAAAAAATAAATCTCATGTTCTTAATGAAGTTTTTCAAGGCCAATAAGGTATCTTATGATTATCTACTAATACACAAATCAATCTAATTGTCACAGAATAATAAGTTGAACACGCAGCTCGTTTCTTTAAAAATATCTGTTATTTATGTTGCACACCGTTCTAGATCTACTTCTGAGCTAGTCAAAGAATCTTAGATCTGAGCCAGATTCTGTACGAAAAAACTATCGTACGTTTTCGTCTGTGCGAACGATTTTTTCACCAGTTGCTATGGAAATCGTTCGCACAGACGAAAACGTTTGATCGTTTTTTTAATACCGAATCTGACCCTGGTCATTATCTCCTGCGAACTCTCACTGAGGTGACTGCGAAATTATTATAGATACTTACAGCTATTGAATTATTGAAATACTTTTGACTGTCCTCAATTATAAATTACTTCCACAAGCGCAAGATTGCGCCTAATACGAACATTAACGTAAAAAGTTTTTTCTTGTATTAAAAACATTAGTAATTGCTTATTAGTTATAGAGATCTTAGAATCGTCTTTAAAGCGAATCTTCATTTCGCAGATTATATCAATACTATTGTTAAAAATGAAAATTCAATGTTAGGTAAATCGTTGGGTCTTACTCATGAAACATTTTTTTTTATATAATCGTCCGTATTTAAGGACTCTATTTTACGATGCTCTTATAGAATAAGCTTTTGATTAGAGGCACCTAATTTACTTTACTATTGTTAAAATACAATTCTCTCCACATGAATGATAATAATCGATAACCAGCAGTCGTTGAATACGTTTCAATGTGGCTAGATCCATTTTCCCATGCGAAGAAAGAGCTTGCAGCAAGCTAACTTGCAGCAAACAAAACTTTCATTGTGTCCTCGCAAGCAGGCAATTACTTCAGGTGATTTGTTTGCATGCAATCCTTTAGTTTTGAAAAGCTTGCTGCAAGAAATTTCCTTTAACTTAAACTTCTTACGAAATTTTTACTAAATGCAAGTTTGACATTTGTAAATTTAACAACAGGAATTGTTGTTGGTATAGACACTTATCTATAATTACCTATAATTAAAGTGCCTCAAATATTTTCTCTCTGTCTATACCTATAGCTACTTTATGGGAAAATATATATATTTTCTTCTGCCATTTAAATTGCTTAATTAGCTTCAATTGCACACGTTTGAAAGCACTCATGGGTCCATACAATGCCAAATGTCTCAATATAATTACGTTCATACAAGCAGTTTTGATGATATAAAATCAATGATTCAAGCAAGGTCAAGGGTGAATTTTCATTCCACGTGGAAGTGTATACTTAGCTTAAATATAATGTAACGTGTTACACAAATAATTAAAGGGTGCTGAATATTTTCATCTCTTGAGGTAAACGCCATCTACCTGTTCGGTACATCTACTAAATCTCTACACCTACTACATTACCTACTCTATACTGTACTACATTGCCTACTCGATATTGTTCTAGCAAGTTCAAGAACCTTCCATGAGCCAAGCATTTCTGTATAAAAGAGGAAGCGGATGCGGACCGACAGTCAGTTTGAATTTGAAATCAGTTGTGTACAAGTCGGTAATTTGAAAGTGATAAAGTGTGAATTTAAAATAAAGAAAGTAAAAAGGAAATAAAGAGTGTTTTGAAATATTAAGTGGAATTAAAAGTAAAAAGACGTAAAGTGAGTTGTATTAAAACGGAAATAAGTTTTATTTAATAAAACGAACCTAGATAAAACCTAACATTGGTGTCAGAAGTATAATTAAATAAAACTTTAGTGAAAAGTGATTGTGTTGAAAGCAAAAAAAAAAAAAAAAAAAAAAAAAAAAAAAAAATATGGGTAAGCTTCTGAAGGATTTAAACGCTGTTGAACTAAAAACAGAACTAAACAAACGGGGTCTTTCTACTACTGGAACGAAAAATGACCTCATTATTCGTCTGCAAGAAGCCATGAGACGACACGGTGAAAATCCAGACACATCCGTCTTGGAAATAGAAATGGCAGAAGAACAAGTAAGTACCAACACAGACTTGCCCAATATGTTGGCTCTTCTTCTCGAACGTTTCGAAGATCAAAGAAATGAACAAACGAAACTTCTCGAACGTTTCGAAGATCAAAGAAATGAGCAAAAGAATGTTTTCGAAGAACTTAGAAACAGCATTCTTGATGAACAAAAGAACCTCCTCGAAGATAAGCTCACTGCTTTGCAAAACAAGTTCGTTGCTGCTGACGAAAGATTTGAAGCCGTCGAAAAACAACTCATAACAGTTGAGACTAAGATTGACGGGAAGTTCGAGAATTTAGAAGGAAAATTCGAGCAAAAATTTGAAAATATTGCTAAAGAATTGGACAAGGTAAGAAAACTGAAGGTACGAGAAAATTCTAGTGACTATTTAAAGAGAAAAGAAATGCATCCGCCAACTTTTGATGGACAAACTTCTTGGTCAATCTATAAAAGACAATTCGAAGCAGCAGCGATGACAAACGGCTGGGACGATGAAGACAAGTTCGTTGCACTTACACTGGCTCTTAGAGGACCTGCTGCTGAGTTACTGCAAACAATACCAGCAGAGATGCATGGCAACTTTAGTGCACTTTCACAAGCCATTGAAAAACGCTTTGGAGATGGCCATATGCAAGAAGTCTTTAGAGTTCAACTAAACACCAGAGTTCAGAAACGGGGTGAAACTCTTCAGCAGCTTCAAGCAGACATCGAACGACTAGCTCACTTGGCATATCCAACTGCGGGCGAAGAAATCATAAACCAATTCGCCGCAGAAGCCTTTGTTCGTGCCTTGTCTGACATTAATCTCCAGAGAGCAGTACGAACAGCTGGAAAACGAACACTTCCAGAAGCATTAGCTTTCGCCTTGACTATGGAAGCAGCTGAACAGGCTTCACTAGGAGTACATCGGGTAAGAGAAGTTGCAATAGAAGAATGCTCTTGCCAAAGAATGGCATTCCAGAACAACCGTCGAGATGGACAAATCCGATGCTGGAATTGCAACAAGACTGGACATTTCCAGCGCCAGTGCCGAATGCCACCAAGAAGAAGCGCATGTCAACATTGCGGAAACAGAAATAATACATCAGACAAACAAGACCAACGCCCAACCTCGTCAAGTTTCCCAGCAGGGAAACGAGTAAGAACCAACTTCGAGGGGCAGAAGCTGGTTTCTGGTATCTATGGCCCCAGAAACATCATCCAAGTCTCGCAGACTAAACGAAACAATAAAAGTCTAACTGTGGAAGCAGCTATTAACAACAAGCAATACGTGGTTACCATCGACACCGGTGCCACCGCTTCCATTGTACGAAGAGACTTGGTCAAGATGGCATGGCTAAACAACACCAACAGCTATTGTCTGAAGACTGCAACAGGAGAAGCAGCAAGAGTGTACGGAGAAGTCCGTCTTCGGATCCGCTTGGCAGAACTAGAGTTTGAACATCCATTTCTAGTGGCAGATATATGCGATGAGTGCATTATTGGAATCGACTTTATGAAAAAGCATGAAATAATTCTCGACATTGGTAACCAAGTTCTTAAATACCGAAATATAGAGATTCCAATGGTTTATGGCAATAATCAAAACTCATCATCGATAAGAGCAATCATCAAAGAAGATATGTGCCTACCTCCTTCGTCAGAAGTCTTTGTTTGGACAAACATCAAAGATGATTCTGGAAACCATCGATATCTCATGGTGGAACCAGACTCTGAGCATTGCTCCCAAAATTACATCGTGGGAAAGACGCTGGTGGCACCTCAAAATAACATGGTGCCCATACGAATACTAAACATCAAACCATATGAGATCAAGCTTAGAAAAGGAGAAGTTGTCGGTAAATGTGACCCTGTAGCGGCAATAACAAAGATAACCGAAGAACATACCGAAAAATCAGTGAATCCAGATAAAGTCATTGCTTTGAAGAGAAAAATGTTTAACTGCTGTAATCTCGATCAACAACAGCTAAGAGTTGCTGGAAACCTTCTACAAGAGTTCGCTGATGTTTTCGCTTCACAGGACGGGCAATATGGACGAACACAACTTGTACAGCATCGAATCGATACTGGTGATGCAAGGCCGATCCGTCAACCAGCAAGGCGCCTACCTTTAGCCAAACAAGACGAAGTTACTAAAATGAAATCGACAATGCAGACAGATGGTTTAATCGAGAATTCAAAAAGTCCTTGGGCATCACCAGTCGTACTAGTCAAAAAGAAGGACGGAAGTACTCGATTCTGTGTGGACTACCGAAGGTTGAACGATGTCACCAAGAAGGACAGTTATCCTCTGCCTAGGATAAGCGATACTCTGGATGCGATGGCTGGAGCTCAATGGTTTTCAACATTGGACCTGAAGAGTGGATACTGGCAGGTTGAAATTCACCCAGAAGATCGGGAGAAAACTGCATTCTCGACAGGTAACGGTTTATGGCAGTTCAAAGTAATGCCTTTTGGCCTGTGTAACGCTCCTGCAACATTCGAGCGTTTAATGGAATGCGTACTACAAGGCCTTACTTGGAAAGCCTGTCTAGTCTATTTGGATGATGTCATCGTGTTTGGGAAAACATTTGACGAGCATTGTGAAAACTTGAAAGGGGTATTCCAGAGATTGCGAAATGCTCATCTCAAGCTCAATCCAGAAAAATGTACGCTGTTCAAGTCTGAAGTGAAGTATTTAGGGCATATCATCTCGTCTCAAGGAGTAAGAACTGATCCCGAGAAAGTGGAAGCTGTGAAGAACTGGCCAAATCCACAAGACAAGCATCAACTTAGAAGTTTTCTTGGGCTAGCTACATATTACCGACGATTTGTGAAGGATTTTGCCGGAATCGCCAAAAGCTTGCACCAACTCACAGAAAAAGGAAAACAATTCAAGTGGTCAAATGAGTGTGAGAAAAGCTTTAAGGAACTTAAAAGACGCTTGTGTGATGCTCCAGTGTTAACCTATCCAACTCCTGGAAAACAGTTTATAATCGATGCAGATGCAAGCAATATCGGAATAGGAGCCGTTCTCTCCCAGGTTCATGACGGTCAAGAAAAAGTTGTAGCATACTTCAGCAAGGTGCTCTCAAAGACAGAGAGAAATTACTGCGTAACCAGAAGAGAACTTCTTGCTTTGGTTTTAGCCACAAAACACTTTCATAAATACATCTATGGACAGAGGTTCCTTTTACGGACGGACCATGGAGCGCTAAGATGGCTTTTGAATTTTAAAAATCCAGAAGGTCAAGTAGCCAGGTGGATTGAGAGACTTCAGACATATGACTATGAAATCCAACATCGAAAAGGTAAACTACACTCGAATGCAGATGCCCTATCTCGTCGACCATGTAACCAAGACTGCAAGCATTGCACTCGACAGGAAGAAAAGGAATCTATTGCCATACAACGAACAAGAGTTGAACCCATCGGCGGCTGGAGTAATGAGGAAATCAGGAATGCGCAGCAAGAAGATTTGGACATCGAACCCATTCTTGCATGGAAAGAACATGAAGAGAAACCAGAATGGGGAGACATTTCTGATAGAAGTCCTACCCTCAAAGCCTATTGGGCACAATGGAATTCCCTTCATGTGCAGGAAGGTTTGCTCAAACGAAGATGGGAATCCTCAGATGGCAAAACCTATGTGATGCAGCTTGTTGTACCCCGGACAAAGGTTAATGACATTCTACGTGAGATGCATGGTGGATCTTCTGGAGGCCATTTGGGTATCAACAAAACTCTGGAGAAAATTCGAGAACGTTTCTACTGGCTGCATGCAAAAGATGATGTAGAAAAATGGTGCAGAAAATGCGTCACTTGTGCAGCCACCAAGGGACCAGGCAGAAAACTACAGAGTAAGATGCAACAGTACAACGTTGGAGCACCTTTTGAAAGAATTGCCATCGATATTGCAGGCCCATTTCCTGAGTCTAACAGTGGAAACCGATTCATTCTTGTTGTCATGGATTACTTCAGCAAGTGGCCTGAGGCGTTTGCCATTCCAAACCAAGAAGCGAAGACAGTTGTGGATCAGATTGTGTACAATTGGGTCAGCAGGTTCGGTGTTCCTATGGAGCTCCATTCTGACCAAGGAAGAAACTTCGAATCCAAAATCTTTCAAGAGGTCTGTTCGCTCCTTGGCATCAAGAAGACGAGAACAACACCACTTCATCCGCAGTCTGACGGAATGGTTGAACGTTTCAACAGGACTCTCAAAGAACACCTTTCCAAAGTAGTAGGTGACTTCCAACGAGACTGGGACCAACATATTCCTCTATTTTTAATGGCATACCGAAATGCGGTGCACAGCACAACTGGTCACACTCCATCAGAAATTGTATTCGGTACAAATATCCGGTTGCCTAGCGAAATTAAATTCGGATGTCCAACGGGCGAAAAACGAAATGAAGAGGAATACGTGGATTGCCTAAAGGAAAAACTGACTGACATCCATGACAGGACAAGGACTAAAATAAAGCTAGCTAGTGACCGAATGAAAACACGTTATGATGCAAACATCACAACGAAACCTTTCCATGAGGGAGATCTAGTGTGGCTGTATAATCCTCATCGACAAAAGGGACTGTCACCAAAACTTCAACAAAACTGGGAAGGACCTTACCGTGTTGTTACAAGGATCAATGATGTGGTTTATCGAATTCAGCGAGGTCTAAGAGGCAAGCCAAAAGTTGTTCACATTGACCGGCTATACCGCTACAGTGGAGAAGATGGTGAAGATATTGTTCGGGGCGAACAATCTTAGGAGGAGGGCAATGTAACGTGTTACACAAATAATTAAAGGGTGCTGAATATTTTCATCTCTTGAGGTAAACGCCATCTACCTGTTCGGTACATCTACTAAATCTCTACACCTACTACATTACCTACTCTATACTGTACTACATTGCCTACTCGATATTGTTCTAGCAAGTTCAAGAACCTTCCATGAGCCAAGCATTTCTGTATAAAAGAGGAAGCGGATGCGGACCGACAGTCAGTTTGAATTTGAAATCAGTTGTGTACAAGTCGGTAATTTGAAAGTGATAAAGTGTGAATTTAAAATAAAGAAAGTAAAAAGGAAATAAAGAGTGTTTTGAAATATTAAGTGGAATTAAAAGTAAAAAGACGTAAAGTGAGTTGTATTAAAACGGAAATAAGTTTTATTTAATAAAACGAACCTAGATAAAACCTAACAATAATAACGTGGTTATAGCGAACATTGGCAAACAAATAATTGTAATAGGTAAGGTAGGTATACGTACATACTACATAGGTATGTAGATTAACTTACTTCCGGCAGAAAACCACAGAAAAAGTAATCTACTTTTACGTCCAGCTAATAGAGTACAAGTTTAAACTTGAGAAGTTTAAGCCTTGCACTAGATATCTATGGCCCAGAAAAAATAATTATAATGAAATCTTTTGGAGAAATTAAAGATTTAAAAAAATTTTTTTTTTTTTTTGATCTCAATAACTATTTTAAATTTGAATATCAATTCAAAATTCATACGTCATTTTTAAATTAACCAATTCAATGAATACGTTGAAAATAAATCTAATTTCCGAATTTTAATCTCATTTATAAGAAGCAAAATTATTATGTCGTGGTAAAGTCACTTAATTGTAATTTATTTTTTATCAGATAAAATGATTAAAACAAATAAATTCGAGTCAAACAAAAAAGCAAATAATTGGACAGAGACAAAAAACACATTGAAAACTTTCAATTTTTAATTACATATATCGGGGAAATCGTTGTCAAACTGTACATACATAGTTTGAAATGAACAAGATAAAAACGAACATCCAATCATAATAGTTTTTTCAAAGAAGTTCATGGCAATGATCTTCCAAGTTACCTTAGCATTTAAAAAGGTTCAAACAAGTTGAAAACACTCTTGTCAACATTTTCTTTTGGTGCGTAAAATTAGGAAGAAATCGCTTTACCATTTTTGCAAGCATAAGAAATTAGCATTATTAAATTAGCGGGTGTGCGGCTGTCGGATCACCGAGCAACAGCTTAAACGGTTTGAAGGATTTTGTTCAAACTTCGTATAAAGCACTTTTCGGTGATTCCCTATAGGAGAACAAAGGACATCCGCCAATTTGGGCAAATTTTATTTTAGCCGGCCACTAGACAAATTCGGTATTCTGATAGAGCGTATTAAAATGAACATTTTATATTCACTAAACCAAAGTTCTAAGTCCATTTGCTGAGGAGATATTCTTCACCCTCAAAATATCTCACTTTTCCACTTATCATATAAAATGCAGAAAAAACAGCTGGAGCAAGTAAGTTTATGGGAGGGGGTTTACCTTTTCCAGTTTAGCCAGGAGGGGCAATTATCTAAAAATTGACTTGATAGGTATAACAGAAATAAAAATAATAAAAAAACTTTAATACTTACAATGCTATATACCTTTTTGAAAATCTAGGAATCTCACATTTTATTTCAATTTTAAATAAAGATGTTTTAGTTAATAGTTTTTGAAAAATATATTTAGAAACATAAAATTTTAGAAAACAAAGTTAAAAACCTTTTTTTAAACTATTTTTTTTTTTTCAAATATATCACTATCTCCCATATAACAGTTTGTTTTTCAATTTTTTTTTGAAAAAAACTCGTCAGGTATTAATATAAGTCACTTTTTTTAAGTGAAGTTATTTCCCCACTTTGAGTGGGTAATAAACTTACCATTTTGGTGGGAAATTATTTCCCTCTTTTGGGTGAATTTACAAATTCATATAAGTTCATACCCAAATTTGCACCCACCCCAAATCCCATAGTGAGCCAGGCGGGGGTGTTGACAGCAATCTCAACTGTTGGGGCACTGATTTTCTGTTTTTATCAAAAAATACTTATGTAGGTGAGAAATAACTTCACCAAATTTCAGATTATATTATTTCCCACCTCAAAAAAGTGAAGTTATTTCCTACTAGTGGTGAAGTTATTTCTCTGCACCTTAGTATATATGGTGCAGGGAAATAACTCCTCGGGCAAGTGCTCCAACATGGGAATTTATTCCACTTTTAGTGGGAATCTGCTCCACTTTTCAATGTGGATTAATTTTCCACTGAAGATGGGAATTTATTGCACTTTTAAGTGGGAAAAGAATTCACTTTCTAAAGTGGAGTTGTTTCCCACTGACTGTGAGAAACAATTTAACTTTCACTGAACAGTACCTGGGGTGGACCAATTGTACCCCAAACAGTAGAGATAGGTAAGGGAGGACATGCTGCCCCCTGCAACCCCCTTCCTGGCTTACTATAGGATTTGGGGTAGGTGCTAGTTTGGGTGGGTGCAATTTTGGGTATGCAACGTTTCTAACTCATTTGGGTATACTACCGGGAAGTAAAGTAGGACCATTGTTTTTTTTTTTTTTCATTTATACATATCTAACATCATTTTTCTGCATTGAGGTGGGAAAGAATACCACACTTTTTAAAGTGAAATACAATCTTACTACGACTGGGAATCAACTCCATATTTAAAATTGGAGCAGATTCCCACTAAAAGTGGAATAAATTCCCATGTGGAGCACTTGCCCGTGGAGTTATTTACCTGCACCAGTTTATATATAGGCGGCGAGATGTTCTATTAGAAGTCTTCCAAGGTTTCGCCAGTGACGACAATAGCCGAACAAAAAGGATTCCTATCTATATAGGCTTACCAGAAAAGGCCCTAAGGATGTTACTGATGTCACTGTGGAATCCAGAGACATAGTTGGAATTATATCCACCAATCACAGTTCTGTACTCCTTTACGCATTTCAGACACAAACTTTTGTGATTAAGTCGTATAGAATTAAATTTTCTTCAAAACGAATGTAATTATGTCTTACACTAACTATTATTTGTTCACATATTAGCGATTTTCTAAAGCAAAAATAATGCAGGAAACCCAAGATGTATGAATAAACTTTGGAGGTAACAACTATTGTCAGCTTTAATTTTGACTGAATAACTTTTTATGCAGGACTTTTCGAATTATATAAGAGAAAAACTAAAAAAAGAGACCTTCAATCACGCTCCGCACCCCTTGGGAATCAGCCTAGGACCGTGGACTTTTAGTATTTTTACCCCTTAACTACAACAACTTAAACAAAGCTGCAAAGATAGTTTTCCTGCCCTCAATTTTTCCTCCTAGAAACCTCTTTCGAGCATTCGTTGACTGCAATATAATATCTAGATATGTATACAAGTATGCGTAACTTATCAAATCGATAAGCATCATAATAATTAACACTATACTGGTAATTTATATGTATGTGTGTAACTAGATATATAGAAACGTTTTTATACATACAAAATTGTTAAAGCATCGATTGAAACATACAAAACCTAATGCCAACAAAATTCCTAAGGGAAGCATTTTCAACCACATTTGGACGGAAGTAAACACAGACATAAAATAAAGACTCATCACCAACTATGGGTGGTAATTAGGTTTTTAAGTCATCCAATGTGACCTCGATGAGCACGTAATCTAACGGGTGATTTTTTAGCTGGTTCGGTTTTGGCAACACTGGTTTTGACAGCTGACGTGTGTTTAGTACCTTGTGTCACTGTCAAACAGCTTCAGTTTGGTTTGCAATTTAACCATGGATCGTCTTACAAATGAACAACGCTTGCAAATTATTGAATTTTACTATCAAAATTCGTGCTCGGTTCGAAATGTTCGAAATGCTTTTTTATCGAAAAATTGTGTTCAGCGATGAGGCTCATTTTTGGTTGAATGGGTACGTAAATAAGCAAAATTGCCGCATTTGGAGTGAAGATCAGCCAGAAGCATTGCAACAGCTACCAATGCATCTCGAAAAAGCCACTGTTTGGTGCGGTTTATGGGCCGGCGGCATTATTGGGCCATATTTCTTTAAAGATGATGCGAATCGCAGCGTTACTGTCAATGGTGAACGCTACCGAGCGATGATAACAAACTTTTTTTTTGCCCGAAATGGAAGTTCTTGACTTGCATGATATGTGGTTTCAACAAGACGGTGCCACATGCCACACAGCACGCGAAACAATGGCGCAATTGCGAGGCGAGTTTGGTGAACAGTTAATTTCACGTTTCGGGCCGGTCAATTGGCCGCCTAGATCGTGCGATTTGACACCATTAGACTATTTTTTGTGGGGGTATGTCAAGACTAATGTCTATAGGGACAAGCCCGCTTCAATTGACGCACTGGAAGCCAACATCCATGCATTCATTCGTGAGATACCGGCCGATATGTGTGAAAGAGTATGCCAAAATTGGACTCAGCGGATGGGCTACCTGAGACGCAGCCGCGGTCAACATTTGCATGAAATTATCTTTAAACATTAAATTGCAAGGTTCAAACTATCGATTCAAATAAATATTTCATTCATTTTTTCGAATTTTTTGTGTTTTTTTTTTTTTAAAGTTCTTAACCTCTTAAAAAATCACCCGTTATAAGGAATGTGACATTTATAGAACAAGTTGTATAGTGTTTTTATGTTATTTAACATTTGGCGCTTCTATGTTTTATTTGTCATGGCGTGTATGGTATTAGACAATAATTATACATGACTTTTAACCTTTTTGAAAAAAAATCTCAAAATAGATATTGTAAGATTTTTTTTGAACTAGACTTACACAAGAGCACACAATAAGGTTTGTTTTGTGCTTTGGTTTATTTTGCTATTTTTGTGTTGGTGGTGAATTAAAACACATATTCAAAACGTCCCGATTTCCGACTAAAAATTTACTTTTTTCTAATTGATATCAGCAAGAGGGTGTCCCTTATTTTCCACTCGCTTATTTTTCGACTCATATGTTTTACTTTTTATGGTATCGGAGCTCTAAATATACACCCTTTAAGTTAACAATAAATCGACATGTTCTCGCGGTAGTTTTTTAACATTGCGTACTAATGAAAGTTACGATTTAGCGATTCAGACAAAAACAATATAACATTTGCTCGAGGCACCAAAAGCGAAAATATTTGGTTCAGCAAAACTTGTTTGAAGCTTATGTGCATATTGGTAGTAATATAGTTCTATAGCTAGATGCAAATAAGGTGCTATGATATAAGAGTCTCTAATACAGATCGGCTCTTTGGAGCCTGTGAATTTTTAAAACAAAACTTTGAATAGGAGCTTTTATTGTTCTCTTGTCGCTGGTGTTAAAAAAAAGTGTTTGAGAAACACATCAAGTTACTAAAAACTCTGTGGCCTGATTAGGGAATACGAAACGAATCGTTTTCAATTCGATATCTCATTTTCGCCTCTCCTCACTTTGTTCAATTATCGAATACGAAGCGAATCCTTCCAATCGTTCCACTAAATTGACAGCTACGGCATATTTTTTTTAGTTGAAATCATCGTGGCCAGGAGTACGAGCTGTCATTAACTTCGAAATAAAATCAAAATATTATTAAAAAGAAATGTGTATTGGTGGTGTTTGTTGAATATTTGTTTAATTTTCCCCACTATTTATAAGAAAAGTAGCTTCAGTATTAGTTTTATTAGCTCTTTCGCGTTGCGTTCGTGTTCTCATTGTTGCTGCTGTCGTGTGATACTGTTTTGTTTTTGTGACCTTACACATTGTTTATGAAATAATTTATTGTTTATCTCTTTAGTTTTAGATAAATAAAAATATATATAACTAATCAAACTCACATTTTTGTTTAATTTAATGCAACAAAACTATAACCAAAAAACATTCGCCGTCAATACACTAATCCGCCAAAAAAAAAGCTATCAAAAATATAAAACGAAAACAACATTACCAAACTCATTTTTGCAACCAAAAACGACTCGCTTCTTTCCCTAATCGGGCCACTGATATTTCACTTTTCAAACAAATTCAGATGCAATATGCTTAACACTGATTCCATTTTAACAATCAAACTTGTCCCGTGTTTGTGAAATATCCTATAAGTGACAGTATTCCGGATTGGCCTCATACTAGGAATACCCCTCTGATGTTTTGACCTCGAGAACACTGTGCTAAGTTGGGAAGGTAGCGAAAAACCACTTTTTTTTTTAATTATAGGTGTTACCGTTGTTCTGAAATCACTTTTTTTTTTGAAAAATTGCCATTCCCGGTTAAAAACTCCCGTCCAACCAGAGTTTTTTCTTATCTTGACCCAACCTACTCGCTATACATTTTTTTTACAAATTATCTTAATAACCCTGTATAAAAAATTGCTGTACAGTACAAACCTTCTATTATTGTGTACTCGAGGTCAGAAACTTAGTAAGGTCTTCCTAGTATACTCCACAACAATCCATGCAAATGCAAGTTTCATTAAGTTCCTAATATTTTCCAGGAAAAAGTACATATCGACTGCCGACTTGATTAATATAGGTCGGTTCTGTTGCGGTAGGCGAATCATATATACTTTAATACAGAGGGTAAGGGTTACCAGATCAGGGTATCACAAAACGGATCTAAATCAATGTAATTGTAACCAGCCCACTAACCTAACCTAACCTAGGGTTACCAGAATCGACAAAGGGTTTAGGTCAATTGGTTGCAAAAAAACACTACCGATTAATTCTCCAAGAAATTCATTGGGCCTTATTAATAATCAAATTTAGTAACAGCTTAAATAAAATCTCCACACTTTAGACAAAATTTGCACCGAAATTTTCGTAAAGTGTGGGGATTTTTATTTAAGCTGTTACTAAATTTGATTATTGATAAAGCCCATTGTGATCAAAAATACTTGTTGAAATCGTTAACCTCTTTCTCTGTCCTTCTTATTTAATATAATAATATAATGTAGAAACAGGCACATTAACTCATCCTCTCCCATTACTCTTTCGTATATTGTTAGATAGCTATAGTTTTGTACGACAGCGTACGCACCGTTTCAACTATTATGGTTTATGCTTTATTTTTTTATTAACATTAATATACAAATAAAATTTATACTTTCATTTCAGAGTTCGTGATCAGCGAGTCTACCGTCTTGGTCTTCGGTCGTGTGCTGTTTGGTTAATAGCAGTATTTTGCTGGGTCAACGATAGAATGTTCTGTGAAGCTTGGTCAGCCATAAATTTTCCATATCTCCATGGACTATGGCATGTCTTTATATTCATTGCCTCATACACCGTATTAGTCTTGTACGCATATTTCTATGTAGACACTGAGTTACCACAACGCCAACCAGTATTAAGATATTGGCCTAAAAATGAATTTGAGCTTGGAATTCCGTTCATATCGTTTAGAAATTTAAATCCAGTTCACAAGAGTGCCATATAAGCTCAAATATTAGTAATTAAGAACAAAATATATAGATACACACTAGTTAAAAATACCAAAAAAAAAATTAATGAAAGAAGTTATAAATAATAACAAAAAATAGATTTTTAATTAATAGTTAAACAAAATATATAAATGCAAAATATATTTTATTTGTTGAGTGAGAATAATTAAAGTGAAAACAAACTTAAACACTTTAAACAAAATTTGCACATTTACACATAAAACTCAGTCTAAAAAGAAGACACTCTATTGAGCGCATAACGATAAAATTTAAATATATATAGAAGTTATTTATTATTAGTGGACGATGAAAAAAAATATATATATACATAATATATGCTTCCAAAATAAATAAAAACCCAAATAGAATTGCTTTACTGAAAACATCGAACGCAAATAAATAAGAAAAAAAAAAAAAACAGATTTGGTCTAAACTTAAATTGTTATTAGATTTATAAACATATCCTATAAAATAGATATTTTATTTTGTTATACGTTTTCCAGAATAATGGAAAATAATGTTTTAAGGTCTGACATGTAAGATGGAAAAAGTGTAGTTTTTTTGATTTAAGAAAACCTGCCATTCGTAGTGCTCGTGATAAATTTATAAATAATTATTTTCCTAAGAATTGAGTCTTTTTTTTTATTCTGAACAATTTTTTGATTGTGGTGAACATTGAGTATCATCTATTAAAATTTAGGTTTTTTTTTTTTGTGCTGTTGTATTTATGTGCAAACAAGAAATATTGATATGAGTTTGCTTAAGAGTGATGGTCGGTTACTTTTTGTATAATTTATAGTTAGTTTTTAGGTGAACATTTAAAATCATAATATTAAAAATAATAAACATAAAGGACGTCAAAAGAATCGAAAAGGAGTTTGTTTTATTAATAATTTGTGATCTATGTATATTCATACATGCAATCAATATTTATAGTCAATATTAATATTAGTCAGCTGCCGAATTCTTATAGCGTTTTTCATTTAAATCTCAAGATTTGCCATCAAAATCAAGAAGTGCTCTTTTATATGAAACACGTTATTTTTTTTTTGTAGTGTAAGACAGAGATTAATCACGCATAGGCCATTGTATATACATTTCTATAGTATTTTCATTGTATATAAATTTCTATAGTACAACCATGGAGCAGCGCCATCTAAAGAAAGTTGTGAGCCGCACATTTGGAGGTTCTTACATTAACTAAGTGTCTATTCTGTTACCCTAACAAAAGTCGTCAACAAAACAAATTAATAATATATAATGTATTTTATTGGCTCTAAAATCCATATTTCCTTGACGGGAGTCGCAAGCAAAACAAAAATCATATATGTTTACGACTGTTATCAGGGTTACAGAATAGACAACTAGTAAATGCACGAACCTAAAAATGTGTTTTTCACAAGTTTCTTAAGATGGCCAGGCGGTGATTATTCAGCATGAAAATACTATAGAAATGTATATACAATGGTATTTTCATGCTGAATAATCACCGCCTGGCCATCTTAAGAAACTTGTGAAAAACACATTTTTAGGTTCGTGCATATACTAGTTGTCTATTCTGTAACCCTGACAAAAGTCGTAAACGTATATGATTTTTGTTTTGTTTACGACTCTTGTCAAGGGACTATGGATTTTAGAGCCAATAAAATACATTATATGTTATTAATTTGTTTCGTAGACGACTTTGTTATGGTAACAGAATAGACACTTAGTAAATGTAAGAACCTCCAAATGTGCAGTTCACAACTTTCTTTGGATGGGGCTGCTCCATGGTTGTATTCCAAACGATCACCATAAAATCACTAGGATAGCTATTTTTTTGTATGCTTTAAGAAATAATAAGCTATTATTTATATTTTACACTTCCATTCAATTACAAGTATCATTATTCATTATCATTGTTTGTTTACTTGAACATTTGTACACATTCATAAAAATATTGTTACATTTATGAAAAATATTCATGCCTATTACCGTTGTCGTTTGTTGTAAAAAACGACACGATAACGAAAACGACAACTGTCGTAAGTGTCAAACGATAACGGTAACAGATATGATATTTCATGATTTATTGTTGAGATTTGCTCTTTTTCCCCTCTTTTCATTTAAATGAAACATCAAAAATACAAAAAGATCAAATCAAATGAAGGAAAGAGAAAATCTTTTCGCAAATGAAAAACGCTATTAAAATCTATTCAAATTGTCCTTTGTTTTCAACATTTATGGACCATATATTATAATATGACCAAACAAAAATAAACTCTTCTTGAAAAACTAGAAACAAATTCTAACCCAAAATTACAATTTGGATTTGAAACCTTATTGAAGAGAAACGATTTTTTTTTGCAAAAAGAAGTATTGGACGTGTGAACATGTTTTAATTACTTCATATGGGTCATTCTATTATAAGAGCTGCCAATTGTAAAAATCGGAGTTAAAAATTAATATGTATTATATTTATTGCCGCACACATTTGTAACGTCAAAACTCTTATAATAGAAAGACCCGTATAGACAGTCAAACGTATTGTAAGAAATCATTTTTCTAAATCAGATGTGAGGCATGGACGCTAAAAACAAGTCTCATTTAAGTATGATTCATTAAAAAATTGATGTTGGTCTTTTTTCAAAAAAAATATTCTGGAATAGAGGTGCACAAAATCAAGTTTATATGAGGACAGTGAAGTTTAATGTCATTAATTTAGTGCGTTAAATTGACATCGAATTGTCTTGAACATGAGATCAGCCAATTTGCGAATTTTTAATTAGCCTGTCCCATTTGAAGAAAATTCATTTGGGGATTTCCCCTAGTAAAATGCTACGCAAAACCTATGAAAAGTTGTGTTCATGAATTCCGAAGGTAGTCAGAAAAAGCATTGCCACATTCGACCCTCCCATTTTCATTTTGAAAATAAACTCTTGAACTTCTAAAGGCACATAATTTTGGGTATGAGACACCAACAGCTTTGCGGGTTCAAGGAATTATAAACTCCTTTTCTGTAGTTCAGTCCCGCTCACGCAACTTCGTTGCTCAGCTTAGTGTATGTCCAGGAGCGGTAGAAAACTATTTTGCGTAACTTTTAGACAGACTCTTGTTTTAATTCATACAATAATTGTTGTTCTGTTTCCGTTTTTAATGAAATATGGAAAATATTCGTAAAAGGAATCTCAGTTTTTTTGCTTTTAAAGATTTTGATTCGCTAAAACATCAGACAGTTTTATTTCGATTGCTTTTCACACATTCTGCGATTATAATATAGAAAATTCGCTATTCGTTATCGCTCGCAAACAAATTAGCAATATTTTTATAATTTGAAGCACAATTATCGAATTCGCAATATGTTATCTTTAAATCCCTGAGAACTGAAAATTAATACGCTTGTTTTTTAAGCCAAGTAACAACGAATTACTAAAATATAAACCATTTATTTATGTATAGGTATATAAAAAAAGAGTGATTTACAAAATTTCCAAAAATTAAAAATATAAAACATTTTTTAGTAAACGTTTACAAGGTTAACATTATAATAATCTGTTAGGTATAATTATAGTTCTGATAATAAAATTATCATATCATTGGTCCCGTAAAGCTCGATTTGCATGACTGAAATATTTTCCTCCTTATAAATATCTCTCTTTTAAATTATTATTTTTTTTTGTCACTAAACATAATCAAAAGTATATAATTATTATAAAAAAAACTTATCAGACATGTAAATCTAACTTTCATTTAATCACAAATTAGATAGAAATTATCGAAATCATTTTCTATCAATTTCGTTGGGTTGGTCATTTATTATTTTTTGTCGCAGGGAATGTCAGCACCTTCAGTTAAATTGAAGAAGGTTGTTATTTTAGTCCGAGTCCGAAGAAATATTAGCACAGGAATCTTTTTGGCTACGTTTTCCATTGGCAAAAATATAGTTTTGGAAATATGGTCCACGGTAAATTACTGAATTTTTGTCAGTTTCATATATTTTAACTTCATACAAAAGTTCAGGTTTCTTAAGCTTTTGACGAAGATTATCCCAAATGTATACTGCAACATTTTCAGTTGTACTAGGCTATAAAAAAAAATTATATTATCGTTATACAAACAGAAAATATCAAATCTAAAATACAATTTGTTTAAAAAATTCCACATCCATGTCCAGGTTTTTATGGTCCAAGTTTTTAAAGATAACACCATCCATTGCTATTTTAAGATCAGTTATATTCATAACCATTCCAGTACGAACATCAATAGGTCCACGGACAGTAACTTCAACTAAAAGAAAAACAATTTATAGTAAAAATATATGGGAATAGTAAAGATCAGCATTACCGTTTGAAACCGATCTTGTCTTGACTTAGAAATGAATGATTTGAAATGTTTTTTTGATTTTTGTAAGCTTAAAAGTATAATGAAAAATTCACTCAACATTTTGGAATCAAAGGACACACACGTTTTCGATATTAGTTGTAGGAAAAGTGAGTTGTAGTGGAGCATATAAATATTCTCATCATCCATTAACTAGAATTGACTTCGATTAAAGGTCTGATTGTATTCATCAATACCATAAACTTGTATGTAATCAGAGAATTTCTTTAAATCATTCAGCTTTAAATTTGGTAAAACAACGCTCTTATAATTTGTCTTTATATTACTCTTACCACGATATAATACTTTCATATTAAAATGGCTACTTCGATACTGCCACGATATCGTTACGATAAATTTATTTTACAAAATATTCTTACACAACAAACAATGCGTATATTTGCATATTTGTATAGCTCATGGATGTTTTTGTTTGCGGTAAATTATTTGACGCAAATTATTCTAAAATATGCACGAGAGTTGATCGGAGTTTAATATGTAGGATAGTTATGTTGGAAGGGTTATCCCATAATCCCTTTTGAATTGTGGACAAAATGCAAAAAGTCATCTGTCCCTGTAATTAACTTCAGAGCTCAACAAACACAACTATTATTTAACAAAAAAAGGCACAAGAATGAGTATTCCGCGATGTAGATTCAAAAACAATACAGTATGTACCCTTCGACTTGATAACAAAAAAGTTTTGAATACCTACAAAATCAGACGAAGTAGATATCGACTTATGGCTCATGCCGGTGGCGCCTACAATAGTAAAAAAAAAAAAAAAAAAAACTGGAGCAAGGAGCTAACATAATATATTCCAGTTTATATCTTTACATAAATAAAAACAATTTTTTGTGGGCATTTAATAGAAAATATCTATTAAGATATACTTATTCTGAAATAAAGCTGATAGCTTAAATTCAGTTCTTACTTAGAGACGAACTCAGTTATCTGAATAGAATTATTTTCAACAAATTTGACCGGTCACCTCTTTGAAACCAAAGATGAATCTTATCTCTGAAAAGAATTGTCTAAAACGAGAATCACTATCATATTGCGTACACACAAGACACAATTCATAAACTATTCATTGCGAATTATATAAAAGATTATAAAACAAACTCGATATTCTTATCGTTGAATTAGTCGAAGCGTATACTTGATTAGTGATACAACTCAGATTCCAAACCACATAAAGGCAATGAAACCTATTTTGATGATGATGAGACATTGAGAGAGTAAATGGTAGACAATTCTATTAGATTGTGGCTTGAATGACCCCAAGAAGATGAAATTATAGATGTCACTTAAAACTCTATCACTTACCAATGTAATTGTGTCCATGGCCATTGGGATTATTGCATTTTCCATAGATTTCTAGATTTTCTGCAGCTGTTAGTTGATTGCTACAAAGAAAATTGAAGTTATAAATAGAATATCTAAATATCTAAGTATATTTTGGCGGATTGAAGGTCTGGAATTTACCTGTTTAAACGATGACAAGCACTGAAAATTTCTTTGCGAGTTAAAAATGCAACAGGTTGAGACATTATGCTGCAAATAAATAAAACATTCAAAAGAACAATAAAACAACTATTTTAATATAATTAAGTGGAATATCTAATTAATGCATGTCTCATTTAAGAGAAAAGTAAAGGAGGAAGGTATAACAAAATAATGAAAAATAGTATGTATATTTTATTGTGAAATACAAATCAATTAAAAGAGTAATAAATATTTTTCAAGGAAAAACTTACTTTTGATTGGAATAATTAAATGTTTTCGTCTTAAATCTGAATTAAATGTGGCGATGATTTCTAGAGAGCTTGTTGATTTTATTTGTTTTTCTTCTCACTCGACTCACGACTGGCATTAATTTGACGTATGAAACTTTTAAACAGTTAGTATATCTTGTTGACTACAGGTGGCGTGATCGATGGAAGAGAGAAAGCTATAAAATAGTGCTTTCTTCTCGATATTGATTTTACTATTCTATTACACAATAGGGGGACAAGATATGAAATTCCTTTTTTGCATTTATTGTGCTATAATAGGTGGCGGTGACAAAAATAATACATTGTTCAAATTTAAATACGAATACATTAGCAATTAATGACATGTGCAATTAATGACCGAATGTTAAACAAACCTTGTAAGTTTGCTTAAAAAGTCAAAAGCGAATGTGTCTCGTTTGACTGACCATGTAAAAGCCCAACAATAATGTGCACAGAGTTGTTAAGTACTTAAGTACCTACATTTGTACTGCAGTACTGAGTAAGTACCCACTACCTTGTACTGGTACCTTTACTTGAAAAAACAATGCAGATGTACCTTATTTATTTATTTATTTGAAATGCATTATGAGACGAATCTCGTAACAAACTGTATAGTTATGTATTACAATAAGTTGTTTATATATATAATTATGCAAACTTAAAGAAGTATCAAAATGAAAGTACTTCTTCAAATACTTGACTTTTACTGGGAACTGTAGTACTATCCGGTGGATTTAATGATGATCCTAGTGTTATATTGTATTTATAGGTACTTAATTACGAGTTGATATGTGATTCAAGTGGTCAAAATAGAGTTGTACTTGAAAAGTACTTGAAAGTGGACCTGTACTTGAAAAGTACATAAAATGGACTGGTACTAGAAAAGTACTTGAAAATGTAATGGACAGTATTACAGTACCCAGTAAAAGTACTTGGCAGGAAGTATGTATTTGAAAAAGTACTTGTAGTTGTACTTGGTGATTTTCAAGTACGAAGTACATTTGTATTTGAAAATTTACAGCTCTGAATGTGCATGAGTTAGCATGAGCTACTGTCGAAATCGCATGTGATGAGTGAATGCGCACAATCATTAGGAGCGTCCAACTAACAAATATCTGAGGTCTAAGAGATTTTTTAAGTGTGACCATTGTACATAAATTTCTATAGTACAATCATGGAGCAGCGCTATCTAATGTCGAATTCCTTAGTTTTTTTCAGATTTGATCGGAAAAGTTGACTTTTTTTCCTTCCTATGGATGTTGAAACAACAAAGTTGCTTTTTTTCTGTAATTGTGTGGTGTATATTTTATAGACGCGATCTAAACAATTCACTTAAGTTCACTTTATTAACATATTGCACTATTAACAACAAGGTTCACGTCCAATAGATTATTTTAAAATTATTTTATTTGAGAAATCTATATTAAAATAAACCAAACTACACAATTAAACGGCTCGTCTGACAGAAGAAAACAAATCTGTTAAGTATGTGTGCAAATATGTGTGAATCTTGCTATCAAATCGAGATTCAAGAAAAGTTGATCTGAGGGGAAAAAAAGCAACTTTTTCTTGTCTATGGATCATGATTTTCGGAAAAAAAGCAACTTTAGTCCGAAAAAAAGCGACTTTTGTCCGAAAAAAGTCAACTTTTTATTTCAAAGGAATTCGACATAAAGAAACTTGTGAACCGCACATTAGGAGGTTCTTACATTTACTAAGTGTCTATTCTGTTACCCTAACAATTAGTCGTCAACAAAACAAATTAAGAATATTTAATGTATTTTATTGGCTCTAAAATAAATATTTCCTTGACAAGAGTCGTAAACAAAACAAAAATATATATTTACTACTTTTGTCACGGTAACAGAATAGACAACTAGTAAATGCATGAACCTTAAAATGTGTTATTCACAAGTTTCTTAAGATGGCCAGGCGGTGATTATTCAGCATGAAAATACTATAGAAATGTATACAATGGTGGGACACAAAATCTCACCTGAGAAGTGAGATTTTTCTGGAGATCACTTTCAAAAAGATTGTTCAAAAACATTCAAGATTAAAATTTGTTGGATTCGATTTCTCAGTTTATATTTCTCACTCTAAACAGATGTTTTTTGAACGAAAATCACTAAAAAAAAGAATAAAAAAACAAGTCGACAGTAACGACATCACGAGCAGTATTCGAAACTTACACATTATTTCTCCACAGGGTGATTGGTATAAGGTGCACCAAGAAAGCTTGAGCGTGTAGATGGAGTTAAGACAAGAAAAAAATCGTATAGGAGGGAGGGGTCTATTTCTCCCCGTTTAGGCGGGAGGGGCAATTTTCTAAAACATTGACTTAAATCAGAAAAAAATTATTTAAAAACAACGGTGAATGATCAAAGCCTTGTTATATTTTTTTGGAAAGCCAGAAAACTACTCTTTTATTTATTTTTTAAATTAAGTTGTTTAAGTGAACAGTTTTAAAAAAATTTATTTTCAAACTCAAAATTTTGAAAAAAAAACTAAAAGAAAAAATTTTTAAACTAATTTTTTTCAAAATTTTATGTAATTAACTATTATTTTTATTTTCAAAATTTAATGCTCTTATTAATTTTTAGTCAAAAACAGAAAACCGGATGCCAAAATGTATCGTAGTAAAACTATAGTAAGTAAAGTAAAAAGTTAATTCTTTTTTTTTTATTATTTGATTAAAATCGGATAATATGCAATAAAAATAAAAAAGGGATAATTCCCTAATTAATAATTGACCTGAGCAGGTCAAATTTGGGAAAACCAAAAAAAAAAGTGTTTTTCTTGGTAAAAAATACTTCTAGTTTTCCTTAATTTCTCAAAAACTAAGATACATTTTGGCATCCGGTTTTCTGTTTTTGTCTAAAAATTAATAAGAGCATTGAATTTTGAAAATAAATTTAATAGTTAACTACATAAAATTTTGAAAAAAATTAGTTTAAACACTTTTTTTTTATTTTTTTTTTTAAATTTTGAGTTTAAAAATTAATTTTTTTAAAACTGTTCACTTAAACAACTTAATTTAAAAATTAAATAAAAGAATAGTTTTCTGGCTTTCCAAAAAAATACAAGAAGGCTTTGTATTATTCACCATTGTTTTTAAATAATTTTTTTCTGATTTAAGTCAATGTTTTAGAAAATTGCCCCTCCCGCCTAAGCGGGGGGAAATAGACCCCCATCCTCTAATACGATTTTTTTCTTGTCTTAACTCCACCTACACGCTCAAGCTTTTTGGTGCATCTTATACCAATCACTCTGTATGTGCATTTCGTTCAGTTTCGTTATACTTTGTTTCCACAAAGCACTTAATCTTGGTTTGAAAATATTTATCCTTAATCTCCTTTTAAGTCACTAGATTTACCATACAAATTTAAATCCTGAATCTTCATGATTAAAAAATAATTCTCTTATAAATCTCATGCAAATTACTTACATCCTTTTAGGACCGAACGCTTTCATTTTAAATGATATTTTAAATGGCAACAATGAACTTGTCAATAAATTTGTAAAAATTTTAGCTTTTTGTTAATTTTTTACCAAACAAAATATTTAATTGCATTATTTTGACGGTATATTATAAATAATTAGTGAATTTTGTGAAATAAGTGCATTTTATAGATATAAATACAAAATTTCTGAAAGAAATGTTGCTGTGGTTTGAAGTTGTAAAACCTCTTGTGAAGTTAATCATTTAATAAATCTATTTGACCGGTGGAAACTTTACTAAATCTTCTTCAATTCAGGTTTTTATTCAGGTTTTTATTTTTGGTGAAAACATAGCTTTAAGCACGGACTACGCATAAAGGTGTGCCATTTGAATGGCCCTTACGTATGTAAATTTGACAGATGTGCGGGCATTTGACAGTCCCAAAAAGACTACGTATTTGTATTAAATTATCCGATTTATCAATAATTCAATAATTTAAGCAATAATTTATGTATTTTTAACACAAATAAAAGAAACTGAAAACAAGTGATTTGCACATATTTCGCATGTTCATTTTATAGTTTATTTATTTATTTATTTATTTAAATTCATCATGTTTGTATAAACATGACGAAAGAGTTCTTTTAATTTTGACAGTAGTCGTGTTTTGTTGGTAATATTTTGTTAGTCAGCACTGGAAAGATCCTATAAAATGCTATATTCACTTTTATATCCACTTTTTTTTTTATTTTATTTCAAAGTCGGTATTCTTGACTATATGCCCAGCCGAAGTTTCAAATAATTTTATGGATAAAATTATTTATTATATTTTTGTTATTTTACTTTGCTTTGGGAACCAAACGAACACAGAATATCAATTTATAAGCTGATATTAACGAGAAAAGACTTTTTTTTGTTTTCTTAACCACGAACATAGAAGAGCATTCAACACCGTCTCGATTGCTCGCGAGCCAAACGCTTGCCGCGCACAAAAATCCATCGAAATTGGCTCGCGACTAATCATGTTCGTGCGTGGCAATGTTTGAGCTGCGGCGCGCGGCAACCAGGTATCCATTATGCGCGGCTGCCGCGCGAGCCAATGTTCGATGGTTTGCCGCGCGTAGTCGATACGCGTGGTGCCACCAAACTTTAAGCAAAAATTGTATTGACATTATTTTTCGCTCCAAAAATTTGCAGGCATTCCAAGATTTTATCTTCACTTTTATGTTCACTTTTATCTTAACTTTTATGTTTGAAGAGAGTTTGAATATAATTATCTCGAAAACCATTAGTCTGACAAAAACATGCCGAATACAAATTTGTAGAAAATAAAATTTCTCATCTTTTTTATTTACACTAAAAATCAATGTTTTACTTGCTTAGTATTCATAGTCACGGAACTTTTTTTCATATTTCATAAAAAAGTCAAGGTCAAAGTGGTAGACAAGTGCTTACGTCACAAGTGAAAATAACGTCACAAGTGAAACAACAACAAAGTGAAAATGCCAAAGAGTTGTAATCTTATATTCTTTCATTCATGTTGAGGTACCTACCTTTATGGTATTATGGTATATCTAGAAGTAGTATAGTCTATATGTATGTATACATTGTCCATAGTTATACTTTATATTTACCAATAAAAGCAATTCATAAAAGTTTTTTTTTTATTCGAGCACCGTCAACCGTCATTCGTCAACCATATATTGAAGCAAACAAAATAAAAATTAGCTTATCTTCGATGCGTTCCCAGATTGAGGGGAAAAGCACCAATTTTGCAGACTTTTTTATGGAAAAGGGGAAATTTAGGGACAAGCACTAAAAACGGGGAAACAAAATTCAAAAGGGGAAATTATGACACGGAGAACAATAATTTTTTTTTTCATTCAATTATACATATAATATAATAGTTTATGCTCATTTTAACTGTAGCGCGAAACGCCAAAATATTTTAAAAGAATTTCAAGCATTTTGCAACGTGAAGCCACACAAAATGCTTCATTCTTCACAAACCAGATGGTTGTCGCTTCATTCAGTAATTAAAAGACTGATTGAACAATATCAAGCCTTAGTTTTGTATTTTACTGGTTCTTATTTAGAAGATAGTGTAAAAAAAAGCAATGTGAAAAGGTGTATCGCATTTTGGAAAAACCAACCACCTTACTATATTTAGATTTTCTTAACTTTTTTCTTCCTCTTTTTACTAAAATTAATGTTGAGATGCAATCAGAAGACATAAAAATTCATATTTTATACGATCGGATAGAGCTACTTCTTAAAACAATTGCTGATTGCTTCTTAAAAAAAGAGTATATGGACAGTTTGTCGCACATTTTTGAAATTAATTTGAGCAACGTAGAAAATTTTGAATGCTTATCCAAATTGTATTTGGGAGCACAATTATCATTAAAACTGGAAAGTGCATATTTAAATTACGAAGAAAAAACTGAATTTAAAGATAACTGCAGAAATTTTCTCATAAAATCCTGCAAAGAAATTTTAAAGCGTTTTGAATTTTGCAGTGAAGGTGAAGTGTTTAAAGTTTTAAAATTTATAAGTCCTGGATCTCTAAAAAACGAATCTTTCACTTCGCTTGGACCATTGTCCAATTTTTTTTCTCATCATTTTTCCCAAGATGAATGGAATGAAATTGACCACGAGTATCGTGAAGTTAGAAACTTAAATTTAAAAGATTATTCCGTTGACAATGTGCAAGAGTTTTGGAAAACTGTTTTAAGCACAAAATTTTGTGATGATGAGGAAATGTTTCCAATCCTGAAAAAAACTAGTTTTATTTATTTTTTGTCTACCCCATAGTGGAGCTGGGGCAGAAAGATTATTTTCCACCATTAACCTAAACAAAACTAAAATTAGAAATAGGATGCAAAATCCAACATTAAGTGGTATACTTTACACAAAAAATATTTTAAAAAATGCTAAAAGTGTAGACTTTCACGTTGAAAAAGATTGCATTAAACTGCATAACCAAAATATGTATAAATGATCAAATAAGTTTTTTGTTTAAAAGAAAAATTAAAAACAATTCAATGAATGTGATATACTGATATTATTTCTTTAATTATTTTTTTTTATGAATCTATGAAGTCGAATATTTTTGTATTCTTTTTGTGTTTATTTATACTTATTGTTAGCCATTATAAAAATATAAACACAATATTTCTTTCTTTTTGATTTTTTTGTGGATCAAAATTCAGATTTTTGAAGGAGGGGAAAAAAAGGGATTTTTTATTTTGGATTAGGGGAAAAATATTGAATTTGGTGCTAAAACAAGGGGAAACTGGTTTCAAAAATCTGGGAACAAGTTCGATCGAACAATTGATTCGTTCGGATGTGCATGGTTGCTGTCACCTTCTAGGTCGCGACGAAACAAATTTATCAAAATTTACTTATTTAAGGAATGAGAGTGCATACCTATTTTAAAAACTAAATACATATTAAAATTTATTCTCTTTCAATTGATGTCAACAAGTTAATTGTAAAAATGTTTAAAATTACATTTGTTTGTCCATGGATAGATCTCATTTGTTTGTTATGGATAGATTTCACTTGATTTAAAAACTGGCTAGTAAAAAAAATTATTGGTTAACAAAAATATAATATTTAATTGTAGGTATTACCGTTATTATTTAATGATTTTTTTTTTCATTTTTAGTACTTTTTTTCATTAAAATGCCCCTCCGCCCAAACGGAGGGAAGTAGACCACCCTCCTTTAGTAAAAAAATGCTTGTATTTGTCCCTCCCACAAAAATCCGTTATCAATTTTCGGCGTCAAAGTTATCGTACTCTCCCCACATTATTATATGTAATATTTTAAAAATTATTGTTGCTAAGAGACAAAAAACAATTTATTATGTCGAAAAAACTTGTAATTGTTCTTGTTTTTTTTTTGCATTTTTTATTTTTATTTTCAACTTCACTGTATGTTTAACTTATTTTTTTTAAGTTCCATTTTCGTTTTCCACAACCTGGTTGATATTTAGTGCTATACTATAGCGTTCCTTTCAACGAGTCTATTCCCTTGATCCTTATAATTGCATGACAAGGTACTAACATAAAACCTCAATTTTACTGCTCAAATTAGCAAATAACTCAAATTCCTAGCTTTCCTTTCCTATATCCAAGAGCCTGTAATAAAATGACAAGCATTTAAATTCTATACTCACAATAATTCTGTCAACTTAACACCCACTACACAATAACGCCACCACATTCAGTCATAAAATTCCCGCTCTCTTATTTTCACTATGGCTTTAAGTTTGTTACCGTAAAGAATTCCATTCGGTTTTATAAAGGTACTCAAACTGCAACAACTGCAAGTGACCCAAACTTCACTTTAGCCATAAATATCCGTTGAAGTAATTTCTATGTTCTCAATTTCAAACAGGAAAATATTTTATGATCCACCACGGGAAATAATGAAAATAATCCTTCCACCTTGTGTGGCAAAGCACCCTTGATAGAGAGACTTCCTCCAAAAATAAAATAATAAACAAAAACAAAACAAAAAGTACAAAGCCAGCAGCACACAACAAATTTGGAACAATAACCAACTTCGTGGTATACCTACTAAGTATACTATCTCACCAGTTTTGTTGCCTCTTCCTTTTAACAGTTAACTAGTTTATATGCCAGCCTGGTCGGCTGGCCAAGCATAAAGGAACAAATAGTTTTTAGCGCACGAAGCCCATTCAACCACAGAACAAACGACGACCTATACGACGACGACTATGTTCAGACCAAAACAATGGTGAGAGACTCAAAACTTCAACTTGACCACCTCGTTCCTTGAGTAATAACTTAGTTTTAAGGATAATTTATTCGAAACAATGGGCCACTTAAAAATGTTACCGCCTGGACAAATGAATGTGATATTTCATTATAAACTACACACTACCTATGCTACTTCAGCAGGAACGGAACCGGAACTGCTCTTCGTTCCTGGGTGCCGTCATACGAGAAACTTTCAACATTTATCGGTATTAAAATTATTTATATCTGCGGCGCGCGCTGGATATACTTATAAATTTTTTTCATTCACTACTTTTTTATTATTTTATAAATATAACTATATTCTCCCTGAGAAGCTCCAAAGTTAAACTGCTGCTGGTAGAAGTTAAACAAGATAATAAATTTAAGTTTTCATTTATGACTGCAGAAAGGGTAATACCTATAAAGTATTTATGCTTCTATGTCGTAACCGTACGTACAGTGTTAACTGTGGCTGCACCCTGTACCAAAATCTATTCTGTTCGTATACCTAGTCGTTTCGTTTCGACTCTCTTGCTTGAGACTCTTGAGAGCTGAAATGTTTAAGGGATGTGTCTTGCCGTTATGATTAATGGGAGATGGGTCATGGGTGTGTTGTGTATAACAGGCAGGATCTTTGATACAGATGCAAGTCCTTGCAAATGGCTGATAAGCTTCTTGTGAATGAGTAAACAGTCATCATCGGGACGATGATAGTCATTAAAATGTAATTGGATGGAAATTGAGATATAGATTAAATTGTTTCAGAAAATATACCCAAGAATCTTTATATTAAAGGCATCCTCTTTGTATATGCTTCAATATGGATTCGTATGATTATATTATAAATACATGATCCGTCATTAAAGTGGTAAGTGGGTTAGAAACGTGAGTTTCCGTGAAATTAGTCTCGGTGTTATTTTCTTGACTCCAAAACAGAATCAAGAATTCATCATTTCCAGATTGAAGAGTGTACCTACTATACCTAAGTACATATATACCTTATACCTATTCTCTATTGATTCCTTGTAGATTTGCATTAACTCAGAAAAAACAGCGTAGTTGTCAGTAGGTATCACACCAGAAGAGTCAAATGCACGTGCATTTCAAATTCTAAGCCACGATGTCCGATGACAGTAATACCTCACAAAAATAAAATTATCATCAGTCTCCTTATTAATGGTGCTGATCTTTAATCCAATTTTATTATGAAATACTTTCTACATGCAAGGCCGTAGCCAAGGGGGGTTCACAGGGGCTCAAGCCCCCCCCCCGATTTTTTTTAGAAATGCATCTGTAAATCAACCTTTTCCGCATAAGTATGAAATTTATTATTTTAGTTTTAAGCCTTCGTAGTTACTTTTGCTTCGATTGCACATGATGAATAACTAAACGCCTCAAGGAAGTTTAGTATACCTAGATAGGTATGTGTATGCTCATCATCCACGAAGATAATTTGCCGCCTCAGAAATGGCTCTTGGGAAGAGTCACGAATGTTATCGAAGGAGCTGATGGGCGAGTCAGAGTCGCTGATGTAAGAACCCAACGAGGCGAGTTTAGACGACCCATCCGCAAACTTGCAGCTATACCGTCTTGAAAGGTGATCCTTTCAAATGAGGCGGAATGTTGGAGCAGAAACGTATTCATTTTCGCATCAGAAAATCATAATCATTTAATCGCAAGTAAAAAAAAGGCATTAGTTTTGAACTATAATAAGATTAGGTGCCTATAGTGAATTAATTAATATGAATAAATGAAGATATAGTTGTCATTGTTTTTGTGCGCAAAGGAAATGTGAAAAGACGTAGGTACCTATAAAATTGCATAAATTGATAAATAAATAGTAAGTTTGGTTTAAAAATAAATACAATTTGGCTGCTAAACATTTTCTTGAATTAAGTAACCTTTTCTATATAGGTACTTTTAGGCGGTGCTGAACCTGGTGCTTTTGACGCCCTATAGAGAAATTATAATTTTGCAGCCCTGAAAACCATACATATAAACATTTAATAGGTACCTACCTATTTAAGAGTTTTATTTAACACTTTTTAAAGATTTTCTATAATATAATTTTACAAAATATGAATCTTTGCTATTAAATTTTTGTAAATCTTGTATAGGTAGCTGTTTCTTTTTCTTAAACTCCAAATTATTTGAAATATCGCAAAGGAACCGGAAGTATTCGTTTAGATATTGATACTAATAGCGTTTTTCATTTAAAACTCAAAGATTTGCCCTCAAAATCAAGAAGTGCTCTTTTAAATAAAACATGTTGGGCTGTTTTTTTTTTGTAGTGTTAGACAGAAATTAATCACGCATAGACTGTGTGAATAATATGCCCGCGTTCCAAACGGCCACCCCATCATATCACTATAGGATAGATTTGTTTTTTGTGTGCTTAAAAAAATAATAAGCCGTCATTTATATTTTGCAATTGCATTCCATGACATTTAACATTATTCCTTATTATAGTTTGTTTACTTGACCATTTGTATAAATACGCAAAAAAAATTGTTAGATTTATGAAAAATATTATAAATTTGTATTTTCTTGAGTGCAATAATACTCGTATACCTTACCTACCGTCCAACAAGGTAAGACAACACAAAGCTATCCAATTGGATAAAACAGAACGCGCAAACAAAACTCCGCCATTAAAATGTTTTCATGTGTCAGTGTCAGCGCTGCCACCCTTTAGATGACTGAGCGCAGTATATTCGAGAAAAAAAAAGCAGTAGATTGCGAAATACCGCAGTAGATCTTACAATATATTTTCTATATGAACTAAATAAAAAATCAATATCTACATTTTAAAGACATTTATTTCTTAAAAACACAAACAGCATCAAAAATAACTTAAAAACAAACTAGGTAACAAATTAACAAAAAAAAAAAATACTTTTTTTTTGAGGAATAATAAATAAAATAAAAAGAAAAAAACTAACGAATATTTTTGCCCTACTTTCTTTGAAATTACCGTTTATAAATTTAAATTTACTGAAAAAGTCAATAATGCCTGGTGAGTCTGAGGGAGCCCAGCAATCTTCCTTGGGGTCTGTTAGCTCTTTGGCTAAAATAATATTTTGAACGGTCGTTAAAAATTTTTCGTCAAGTTGTGTAGAAAATAAATTATGTTCAAAATTCTAGTAAGATTCGTTTTGCTGCGCAGTAGATTTTTATCTGGGCCTAAGCGCAGTAGATTTAATGCTAAAGGAGTAGGGTGGCAGCACTCTTAGTGTTCAAATCTCCCAAATTTGCGAGATCGCAATCGCATCTTTCTTGTTGAAATTTGCTCTTTTTTCTGTTTTTTCATTTAAATAAAATACCGAAAATGCAAAAAGCAGGAAATGAGGAAAGTGCAAATCTTTTCGTAAATGAAAAACGGTATAATACTGTCCAAAGCGCTCATCGAGAGAAGATAACGTCACATCGATAATTTGGTGGAAGAAATTAGCTTCTAATTTAAATTTTGGATCGATTGTTTTGAGATTTTTGAACTGATTACTGATAACGTCGAAATTGGTTGATGGTACGATGAAAAAAGACCTTTTTTGTAGAAAATCATATATAAGCTACAATTTTTAACCAAACATTTTTTTTTTCAAAAAGTTCAGTTTCCCAGAAACTTGGAAAAAACAGAATTTCGATCCCTTTTTTCCCCCCAAAACAATGTAGCTCCGTGCCAAAACATGGATACTTTTCAGGATTTGCTCAAGACATAAATACAAAGGTCTCCAGCAAAATTAAGCTTTGTGCTAATTATTTCGTAATTTTGCCTTGTTTTTTGTCTAATTTTCATGGACTTACAGTATTTAACCCGAAAAAACATACCAATGACCGGAAAATGTTTCGGTTATAATCGACTGGAAGATTTCAATGTCGTTTCCTAGACCACCATGAGATACAGGTGGCCAACGTGGTCAATGTTTATAAGCAAGCTACAAAGTAAAATAATTTGTTTTAAATAAAATCTTTTAAAATTTCTTTAAACTAAATATTCTGCATTTCAACCTCATACCATAATATCCGTATAGCTATTGTCATCCTAAAGGTTTCGTTTTATCCTCTCACAGTTCACTTTGCAAATTCTGTATAAAAAAAAACATTTTAATTCCCTTTTTTTTTCTAGTTGAGTGACTTCGTAAGTTTCATTGGTTTTTATCTAATTCAAATGCAAACTAAGTTCAAGCTAAGAGCAGTAAAACGCCCTATATATACTATGTACATTCGATTGCACGCAAGACTTTCATTGCCACTGCCATTCTCCATTGAATTGAAGTGGTACTTATATAGTATAGAATGTGGTAATCGTAATTTGCCTTGCCATTGTGTGGCAGAAGCAGTGTGCCACATACCATACAACTTTGTGGCAAAGCTTAAAATGTAGAAAGGACGATGACGACGACGTGCTTTTACCGCCTTGCTCAGGACTCGAGGACTCCAAAGTAGTAAGAATGTACAGACTTAATTTTTGAGGAAAATACGAGAATCCTTTTGTAGATTTATTTCATCAGAATAGAGATATACATTTATTCACATTTAAGCATCTTCTGGCATTGAATTAGAAAGATATTTAGGAAGAGTTTTTAGTGGATATGTTTATGTTTGTTTTATTTAATGTGATAATGTCGAGAATTGCTGTAGGGAATTACCACATTTGTTATGCTAATCTTGCTGATTTTTAACTTAGAAAACATTTAAGAATAATTAAGTTATAAAGAAAAAAATATTTTGTTGGGTAAAATATACAGTTTTTAATGGTTTTTGCATTATTTCTGAAAATAAATTAAAAAAAAAACATTTGTGAATCACATGTGTACCAAAACATTTCGATGTCTTTTTCTTATATGTATGTAATAATAATTAATAGTCTCTTGAAAATTAATTCTTGAACTTCGCCAGTTTGGGAAAAATTTTCCCAATCAGAGACGAATATTTTTTACCAACTAACTTGCAGAGCCATCTATACTTCAATTCAATTCATAGCAACTTTATGTTCACTTCTGATTACAGACTTATTTATACACACTTTTGTTTTTTTGTTGTGATTAACATGTAAAATTTTACTGAGATGGCTAATCACTTCACGCCGAAACAGGCTAATAGTTGTAAAGTTTAAAGTAGTTAAAAAAAAGGAAAACCGACCAGCAGCCATCAAGATTGTCGTCACATAAATAGAATAGATTCAGTTAGGACGTTATTAAAGGCTCCTTCTACGTCTAAGAAAGCTGCCAAAGTAAATTCTTTATAATATAAGGTATTTTCAACTGTGCGCACAACCTCGTGTAGAGCTGTCTCAGTAGACTTGCCATTTAGGTATGCATGTTGTGATTTTGATAGAGGGGAAATAGTTTCCCTAATGCAATTATCTAGGATGCGTTTTAGGGTCTTTAGCACAAAAGAGGTTGCCTTCCCACCTTTGGGCTAAAAACAACTCTAACCTGTTTCCACGACTCTGGAACATGATTAATCAAGATACAGCCTTTAAAGATATTATCCAGCCATGAAACTACTACGTCTTGTAGTTTTTGTGGCATTATAGGAAGTATGCCGTCCCAGGAGATTTATACGGGGAAAAGCTTTTTATAGCCCAACCTATATTTTCTTTTGTTATGACGGACGTAATATTTTCTAAATCTACTGACCGTACTTCAGGGGTTCGATATGATTCTGGATAACTATCTGAGCAACCTGGAAAGTGTGTTGCCATCAATAACTCCAGAGATTCACCAGCCGACTCAGTCCACGTACCATCCTCCTTCCTAAGAAAGGAAGGGGTTTGAGTGCTCTTTGGATAAAATCTTACCCAGTCTTACTGAGTCCCTGATATTTTCTATCAAATGACAATACTCTCTCGATGCTTGTTGCTTTACTGATGCTAAAATTCGCTTGTATAATTAAAGACAGTCTTTATACTGATTAAAATATCTACCTATGCTTGTAGTTCATAGGTATTGAAGACATCTCTCCTCAATCTCCTAAGATTAGAAAGATCTTCATTCCACCATGGAGGCAGGGTTTTTTTGCTAATTTTTATTGGGCAGGAGATTTTGAAAGCGACACTCATAGCCTACAGTACTCATATTATACTCCGAGTTTCCATTTTTGTTCAAGTTCGCGCATGTGTCAAAAATGGACATCCGCTGTCACTCGGAATGCGCTGTCATTTAAGTAAAGTGACACTTCAGCCACGCACAAATCCAGAAATCATTAATACATTTTTGTTATCAAACAATTTCGTGTAAAGAATTGAATAAAAACAATTTTTCTCGTGTATACAAATTAAAAATGGACAAATCTTTGTGATCAAATTTAAATTATTGATCAATAATAAAGACTCATTATTTCTTCACTAATTTCTTATTAAATAGTTAAGCACCTTAATATACATACTTAATTGATCGCGTCTTAAAAAAAAATTCCAAACAATTCTTTTAAATCACTAATATCTTGATTTGTAAGAAAATTATGTTTCTGTGACAGAAAACAACAAACAACAGGATAATTAAATTCAAATTGATAATAAAAAATGACATATTGGTTATAGACTTTTTATAAGTAGAGTCGAATCTAGGGTCACCAAATGTTTTTTTTTTCATATGTCATTCGATTTTTGACAACCTGCGCAGGTTACTTTTAATATGTGTACTGTGCTCATAGCCGCCTCATAAGTTTCAACCTGTCTCTCGAGCTCGGCCACAGAATTTAGATTAACGTCAATTCTTCTAGGGTTTTTGTAAGGGGATGGCTTTACAATATTCAAGTTAAGACTGAAGAGGATCAATTTGTGGAGTTAACGTTAGTGGACGCGAATGTAATGTCAAGTACATCCTCCCATCCCCCAAAATTCCCAGAATTAGGAAATGTGGGGGTATTACCACTGTTGCAGATTGTTAAATTGTTTCCAATAATAAAATCAAAAAGAGACTCACCTCGTTCATTGGTTACCGTCCCGAGCTACCCCAGAATTCATGTCGGGCATTGGCGTCGCAACTAAGCAGCAGGTTACCTCTTTCGGATCCGATTGCTGTTTGGAGTCTTCTTATTTCGTCTGGCGGTGACGGCTTGTCATGAGCCATATATGCGGATGCAAGGTGAAAACTTGTTGCGTCCACGTTCTCGATCTTGACAACTGTCAGATCAGAAGAGCTAAAGTTTGGACACAAAAATGCGTTAATGTGTTTTTTTTACTAAAATACAGCTACGAGGCTTACCTTGGCTTTGATGTTCGGGTTTGTCGTCACATACTATTGTTCTCCTTCTTAGACCCAAACAGTTAAAAATTACAAGACACTAGACATACTAAACTTTTCCAGATTTGTTTCACATGGCCAAATAGTTTTGCTATAATTGAAAAGATAAACCAACATTGCATAAATCATAAGAGGAATCTTTTATATCGAAAATATTGTTTAACTTTATTTAGAAGTTTCAATTTTAAATTTCTCGAAACGTTCTATACAATTATTATTTCGACTGATTTAATGTACTTCAGCTTCTTATAGTTTTGAAAAAATTTAAATTGAATTTACAAGCATGTTTTGAATTATTTTTGAAATCAACATTTTATTTCTTTTAATTTTTCAATAAAAACCATCATATTTTTGAATAAATTTTATTATATTCTTTTTAAAAATGTTCCCGAATATCAGAGAAAAAAAACTAATATAAAAAACTTCTGTTGAAACGTACAAGTGCATTGGGTAAACTTTAGCAATGGTGAAAAATAAATAAAAAAATCTATATAGAGTTCCTGTATATTTTTTACATGATTTTCCACTCAATTACCACTCTGTGGCCAATGAATCATTTCACATTTTGCAATTGAATACGAGCCCACAAAGCGATAGGAGAATATGGTTATTTATTCCGTGGCATAGTGATTCGATTGGATAGTCTTTGAAAAAATACCTCAACAATCACCCTTGTGATCAATTAAATTTATTTCTATTTCTATCTCATTTTTGAAAGTTATCCTAGCTTTGGATATTGAATTAAAAACATAGACAATAATTAGAGAAAATTAATATAAATGGAATAAATTGATGTTTCAATAAATAGAGAAAGATATTAATTTAATTATTATTTTCTGGTGTTTTTAATTGCATAGTAATTAAATTGAATGATTGAAAGTAGTAAAACGACCCCAACTATACCAACATAAAGGATCACTTCAAAATAATAGTTAATTAAAATTATCAGTGGAATAGTTTTCTCTCTAAACATTCATTTACCGTTTACACAATGTTCGTACATATGTGTGAAAAAATTATTGTTTAAAAACTATAGCAGCCTTATTTATAAATTTGTTTTAATGGCGGAGTAAAGTTACTCCTACTTAACAACGCCTCTAATCCTGAAAAAGCTTATTTTTAAAAAGTAAACACGAGGGTAAGAGGTAGGGTTACCATTTGAGAAAATGAAAAGGGGGGATTTCGAGTTCAATTAGGAGGGACAATTAAGTACCAGGGGGGACAAAAACTTAAACTTACTTTATTTAGAACTAGCTGATACCCTCGCGTTGTTACGGCTGTGGCGTAAATATTTGTTCACATTTAAACCTCTCCCATAGTGTTTTTTAAGGGATAAAAATACCCTATTCCATCTATATCCACCACTCATACATACATCCGGTCTGGCTGCCTGTTGTAGAAGCCGAATAAAAAAATGTCAGTCATTAAACATTTCACACTTCAGCCGCTCCCATAACTGTGCATTTTTCTGTGATAAAATAAATACCTCCTATGAATTAATCCAATGCCTCGTACATCAACCAAAAGAATTTTTGTATGCAAGTCCGTTGAGTCGTTGAGGCATAATTGCGTAACAAAAATACCTGCAAACATTAAACACGATTGTGACAGAGAGAAAAATAGGTACAGAACTAAAGTTGGAAACTTTTCGTTAATGAAGAAAATTTAAGTATTCCAGAATTGAACATTGTATTTATAATAATAAAAACATTCACAGTTTTTTTCCAAAATAGCTTAAAAAATAAAATAAAAATGAAGACTTGTAGTATGAAAATGTTGCTTTGATAATAAAAAGAAAACATTTGTAAAAAGAAGGGACATTTGCGAGAAGAGGGGGGGGGGCAGTCCCTTCAAAAGGGGAAAGAATGGTAAACCTAGTTAGAGGCGAAGTCAAAATTGGTTCATAGGAGGTTTAAGGCCGTGTAGTAAAGTCATTTTAGTATCGAAATGTCATTTTGACATGACAATGTGAAGGTGCAGGGACTAATTCACGGGAACTAACTTCACATGGGAACTAAACTTCACGAATAGTGGAAACTAATTTCACTTTTTTTTTTGTGAAGTAAATTCCCACTTTGAGTGGGAAATAAGTTAACTTTTGCTGGGAAATTATTTCCCTCTTTTGGGTGAAGTCAAATTTTTCATACAATATGCAAATATTGCGTACCCAAACTTGCACCCACATAAACTCGCACCCACATAAATTCGCACCCACCCCATATCCTATAGTGTGACAGGCAGGAGGTTTGCAGGAGGGCAGCATACCCGCCCTTACCAATCTCAACTGTTAGGAATACCGGTAACCAAATTCGCTCAATGTTTTCAGATTTCTATCTCCTGTAATATATACAAATATGACAAATGGGAACTAACTTCACACAATCTTCAGATGAAATTAGTTCTCACCTTTAGTGGGAATTTACTTCACAAAAAAAAAAAGTGAAATTAGTTCCCACTAGTAGTGAAGATAGTTCACATGTGAAGTTAGTTCCCGTGAAGTTAGTTCCCTGCACCCATTGTAAAACGTCAAATTGAATATATTCAAGTGTCTGTGTATTTTATTAGTTTGTCAACAAAATACATTTAACGACTTTCGGAGAATATTTGGTTAAGAAAAGATATGTTCGAGTAACTTAAGTAAAAAAATTTTAGGTACACACAGAATGTAATCAACCAAATATGACTACCTATTTATTTCAAGTATTCATAGTTCTATTTCACTCGTTTCCATAACCCCAGCTTATGGATTTTCTCATCAGCGAACGTCACAAGGTTATACATTGACGTTTATCATAACCAGAGTTTAAGATGGAACCTTTTTTCTAGGTTTTACGATACGTTACATTACATGAGCTCCGAGTAACAATAAAAGCTATGGATAACAAATTATTTATAAACAAGGATTTTTCTGACGTGTCGTAAAGATGAAAGTTGCCAAAATTATACTTGTAAGTGGTAAAATGTCCCGCTCAACGGTTGTAAGTGTTACTTGGTATGATGCCAATTAACTCACATACAAAAGATCAATGACGAACAAATAAGTTTTTTTTTTGCTTTTTTTTTTGCATATTAAAAACGGTTCTGACACCGAAAGGTCTCGGAGTGCGGTCCATTAGCGGCCCATTTTCATATCATACATGGTGAATGCTTCATTAAAATTTGGACGACTAACAAATTGGTCGTTTTTTACTGTCGCGGGCTCCTGGAATATAACTAATGAACAAACTTTGAAATATTTTTGTACTTGAAAATGTGATTTTTAATGTTCGAAAATTGAATAAAGCTATACATATAACAAAGAAAAAACAAAAACTGGTCTTGAAATGATATTGAAAGTTTCATTTATTGTAAATTGAGAATAATTTAGAAGCGTTCACAATACCAAACGAATAAAGTTGCATTCCTTTCCTATATAGTGTCACTAGTCAAATTCGAACACCTTTCAATTATAATGTCAACAAGAGAGTTGGCATTCTTCAAGTGTCCATTTGTGTAGTACACTCTTGACTCTTCCTTAATCTCTACAATTCTATTTGTAAAATAAACTTCTGATATAAACCCATCACCCCACTTCACAAAAATAAAACCAAACACAAATCAATAGTCAGCAAATTTAGAAAATCTCTTGTATATAATTTCTCACTCTCCACTATTTCACTCTCATATTTGGTATTCTATCGATATCGCCAACAATATACCCAAGAAATATTCCATCCAACCACAAACAAGGAGCAATCAAATAGAATTCCCTATCCGAACAACAAAATCAACCCAAAGATGTCAATCAGTTCTTGTGAAATTCAAAGCTGTGGGAAGAACTACTATAGGTAGAGGGTCTTCATTCCATAAGTGAAAATCCTGTCTGAAACAAATGAATATACTAATGCTCCGATTGTAATCTAGGACATGTGTGTTGAATGCAAACGAAAGCCTTTAGTCCTCGTCCTTCCTTCTTCTTGTTCTTCTAACTCGACCACGATGATGTCAATTCTGATGTTGGAATGCATTCAAGCGAATCGAAGCTCCTTGCAAATGGCAAAACTAAGTGGGCTAATTTTGACAATAAATATAGAGACAGGGTTGGGGTTGGATGTTGGTATTTGAGGGTACCAAAACGATATTGTCCTTCATCTAAACAGAAGCATTTGGGTATTGTTTCGAATGTCTGGTTGTATTGTATCTATCTACACTTTACTATAATATCAAGTCTGGCTACTGAATTTGAAATCATAAGTTGTGTTTTGTGTTTTCTATTTTAGAACCGTATATCTGCGAAAGGAAGAAGTTATATGAAAAGTCATAAGGATTAATTTTCCTAAATAAAGTGTTTATCAATATTTGTATGTGTAGTGGTTTGTGGCTATTTGTTTTTTGTTGAAAAGTTTCATATGTCAGAAACGAGCAGCAACGCGTCATCATAAACAAAATCAATCGAATGGAATTCCTGAAGTGCCTGTATAGACATACAACACTTTGAGATTTAAATTGAAAGATATTGTTTTCTGATATGGTGTATGTCTATTCATTTATTTGGTTAATTTGAGGACATCAGTCAAAAACTATGCAGAAAATTTGGTACTGACTGACCTTTGATGAAAGGAAAATATATTTGATTAAGTTTTTTCCGTTCCAAAATGTTAGAATCAGTAATATTATCAATACATACATATATGTCATATATGCAATATGTATATTGAATTCGATATTTTTTGTTCATTTCTTCTATTTTGTTTTACAATAAAAAGAACGTAGTTTTAAATCCGAGTTTCTTTTCTTGTTATCTTGTATAGACTATAATATTATAGAAACTATAATATTCTTCAATAGGTTATGGGGCCAGTATCCCACGATTGATAGAAAAGAGAAATAGATGATACGGGATGATTTAAGATATTATAGATATTTTTTGTCCGTTTAAGAGAGAGTAATGTTATAGGCGGTTATGAAGATTCGTGTCCACGTCTGGTTGAAGGAGAGTCCTGTTTTGAACAAACATTTTAATACAGTGAACTCTCTCTTAAGCGGACACTGACGATGACAAGAAAAGTTAAAATCGTTATACATATGTTTTTTGTCCGTTTAAGAGAGAGTAATGTTAGAGGCGGTTATGGACATTAGTGTCCACGTCTGGTTGAAGGAGAGTCATGTTTTGAACAAACATTTTAATACAGTGAACTCTCTCTTAAGCGGACACTGACGATGACAAGAAAAGTTAAAATCGTTATACACAAGTTTTTTGTCCGTTTAAGAGAGAGTAATGTTAGAGGCGGTTATGGACATTCGTGTCCACGTCTGGTTGAAGGAGTCCTGTTTTGAACAAACATTTTAATATAGTGAACTCTCTCTTAAGCGGACATTACCGATGACAAGACAAGTTAAAATCGTTATACATATGTTTTTTGTCCGTTTAAGAGAGAGTAATGTTAGAGGCGGTTATGGACATTCGTGTCCACGTCTGGTTGAAGGAGAGTCCTGTTTTGAACAAACATTTTAATACAGTGAACTCTCTCTTAAGCGGACACTGACGATGACAAGAAAAGTTAAAATCGTTATACACAAGTTTTTTGTCCGTTTAAGAGAGAGTAATGTTAGAGGCGGTTATGGACATTCGTGTCCACGTCTGGTTGAAGGAGATCCTGTTTTGAACAAACATTTTAATACAGTGAACTCTCTCTTAAGCGGACACTGACGATGACAAGAAAAGTTAAAATCGTTATACACAAGTTTTTTGTCCGTTTAAGAGAGAGTAATGTTAGAGGCGGTTATGGACATTCGTGTCCACGTCTGGTTGAAGGAGAGTCCTGTTTTGAACAAACATTTTAATACAGTGAACTCTCTCTTAAGCGGACACTGACGATGACAAGAAAAGTTAAAATCGTTATACATATGTTTTTTGTCCGTTTAAGAGAGAGTAATGTTATAGGCGGTTATGAAGATTCGTGTCCACGTCCCGTTGAAGGAGAGTCCTGTTTTGAACAAACATTTTAATACAGTGAACTCTCTCTTAAGCGGACACTGACGATGACAAGAAAAGTTAAAATCGTTATACATATGTTTTTTGTCCGTTTAAGAGAGAGTAATGTTAGAGGCGGTTATGGACATTCGTGTCCACGTCTGGTTGAAGGAGAGTCCTGTTTTGAACAAACATTTTAATACAGTGAACTCTCTCTTAAGCGGACACTGACGATGACAAGACAAGTTAAAATCGTTATACATATGTTTTTTGTCCGTTTAAGAGAGAGTAATGTTAGAGGCGGTTATGGACATTCGTGTCCACGTCTGGTTGAAGGAGAGTCCTGTTTTGAACAAACATTTTAATACAGTGAACTCTCTCTTAAGCGGACACTGACGATGACAAGAAAAGTTAAAATCGTTATACACAAGTTTTTTGCCCGTTTAAGAGAGAGTAATGTTAGAGGCGGTTATGGACATTCGTGTCCACGTCTGGTTGAAGGAGATCCTGTTTTGAACAAACATTTTAATACAGTGAACTCTCTCTTAAGCGGACGCTGACGATGATTAGAAAAGTTAAAATCGTTATTCCTTTTTTTTTGTCCGTTAAGGAAAGAGTAATGATAGAGGCGGTTATGGACATTCGTGTCCGGTTGTCGGGAAGCCAGCTTATCGGAGAGATAATTATATAAAAAATCAAGTTTTTATATTAGTTCTTTTAAATCTGTCCGGTTATGAGAGGTTTCCGTAAGTAGAGTAATTTATAAAAAAAACTTAACTACAACTATCAAACATGGAAGTAAAAGATGGAATTAATGCCAGTGAAAGGTAAAAGAAGATAATAATTATACTTTCGATTATAGGTACTAAGTATACATAGTGGAATCAAGTACGTTCGAAGTATCTGATTTGAGATGGCGTTACTGCTTTCACTTTGAGTGTAAAATATTCTTCGTACTGCATTACCACTTATTTATGAAAGTTGACGTATTGATTTCTTTTTTAGTGTCAAATATTAAGTTGTGGTGTGAGGTTCGTTTGTTCGCAAAATAATAACAATATATGCTGTAGGTGTAAACAAGCATTTTTTACTATAGGAGGGTGAACCATCTCCACCCATTTTAGCATTTTTAGGGACCTGGCGTGCTAGCGAGGCACGACTGAGCTCGTCACAAAACATAAATTATGCCATAAGCAAAGAGATGTTATAATTAATTAAACCCCATCACCAAACTCAGTAAACCCCATCACCCAAGACTGTTCAGACCTAAACTGAGTTCAAGTTTGACCTAAACATGGTTTAAAACAGGCTTAAACCTGGACTAACCTGATCAGTTAAAGTTTGGTTTAAACCAGGTCTTAACCAAAATCAATCCAGGCTTTAACCAGCCTATTACACCACGCATTGGTGTAATAGTCCAGTCGGCAGAGACTGGAAATTTGGGTTTTATAATGCAACCATATAATTTTATGATTGGATATGTTTTGCTAGCGTTTCAAGAATATTCGAAAAAAATGTCGGCATTGTAGGATTGCGTTAGCCACCCTATTGAAAAACGCGTTTTCTAGAATAACTCAAGAATGGATTATCGGACGAAATAAATTATTAAGAACTGTTCGATGATTTAATTTTTTTTTCACGTGCGATACGTAATGGGTTATCAGAGCTGTAAAATAGTTAAATCATTAAATGATCGCATTCATTTGAATGCAGAATGCAATGAGGTGGACTTAAATTCATTTTGAATTCAGTGATAGAAATCACTGAATTAATTTGAAATTTTTTTTTTATAAAATTCAATCTTTTCTAATGCGATTGAGAATGGAAACTATAAAACATATAAAAGCTATTTTAAGCGAATGATTTCATTTTCGGATTCTATTGAATAGGATTATAAACACTCTGAATTCTCGATTCTTTTTGAATTCAGTGAATTCATTGTTATCAAACTGAATATTCTTTGATCGAAATAACTTTACTCAGCAACACCTCCAGTAGGGTCAAAAATCTTATTTAAAATTACCAAACAGCAAACATTTTTTACTAACAAGATAGTTAAACGATATACATACATTGCTTTAGTGTTGCCGTTACCCAAAAATAAATAACTTCTTTGGCACGACAGCTAAACGATATGAGAATTAAGACATATAGTGCTTTACACTGTCCCTTTTTTGTGTGATCTGTCAGTCCTTTAGGAATTCGAATCTACTCGAAAGTTTCTTGAAATTCACTTGAAGGATTTGTAGCTTTCTCGCTCTTGCGAGAAAATTGAACTTATTCTTGTAATTTTGTAACGAATCTATTTTAAAAAAAGATACAGAAATTACCCTCTGCATCAAGAAAACTAAAACACGAAGTATCTTCTACAACAAGTTTTAAAAAGAAATAAAATGTGTGATATGTATGTATATACTTATTTTTTCTATGCAACAAAGTATTTCCAATTATTCCCCTGAATTCTAATTTTATTGACAAAGATTAAGGACCCTCTGTCACATTTTACCACTAACATAATTTTCACAATACTTAACAAGCCATTTGTACCGAAATTCGATGTATTCTTTATGTCAAATTATTTGTTTTTCATTCTTATCCTGGATGTCCCCAAGAGTCATGATAATAAAATGTCATAAATTACTTATTGCTTTGATTTACCCAAGCAAAAATTCTGACAATGAAAAGACAACGAGATGAAGTTTTCTTTGGTGTCCTTGTCTCTAGAGTTCCCATAGCATGTACATTGTACATATATATGTATAAGCACTACATTTCCAATCAGAGTCAATCAAAGTTGACCATTGACATTAACTTTTATATCCTTGTTGTTGTCTCATGTTTGCTGTTCCTCGATGTGAGGGATACTTGGAACTTTTTTCTTTGTTCGGGACATGGATGAGATGATAAAAGCATTTGGTAACCATGGTGCTTTTAGTATTTATCGGGTAGTTAAATGTGGTGTTAATTCGAAAAATGGTCAACATAGGATTGTGATGTAAAAAAATCATGGTACCTAATTAGTTACACATCGATAATTGTATGAGTTTGACAGGATTAGCCAAAGAAGATTTTATGAGCTGTTAAAGGAGCGATAGGGATAATTGTTGTTATTTCTTGATCAAGAAATAAGAAAAAATAACGTGCAAAAGTTTAAATTATTTGCAAAGTTTATTACAAAAGAACTTACAACTTTTATAAGAATTCAAGTTGATTACCGGAGGAACAATGTATGCATGTTTATCAACTCTTCCTTTCAAACAAAATAAGGAAATAACCCTTATTCAAGCAAAAAAAAAAAAAGAACTTTGTTCATGAATTTTGTTCTTTCTTTTTACATTAAGGAGAAAACTTTTCTTGGCACCATTTGCTTTTTATATACATACACTGACATAATCCATTTTTTTTGCATTCTTGACCACAACATCAGGATGTGATCTCCAAAAAAAAAAGGAAAAAAAAATGCAAACGAAAATTTGTAAAGGAAAACCACAACAAGGATAAAAAAAATATATTCTCCATAAACTACTTAACTTTATAATATAATTTTCGCCATCATATTATCATGCGACAAAGTTTGTACTTAACGTCGTTGTTCTTAAAATACCAACTGAACCTATTTAGCTATAGAGTATATAAGGACTTAATTTTGATAAGCTTTATAAATGGTTTATGTTTTCTTTTTGAGAAAAATATGGTATAACGGTTTTTAAAGGATTTTTTTTCTTTTATAATAAAGCTTAACAAAATGTGACAAAAGCACTACCAAGTCGAAATGGTTAAAAGTATATGTGATTAAATGACAAAGTAGAAAAGTTTAATTATAAATTTTGTTTTACCACTTTATTCACTGAAGTTCCTTTCACTTGAATACTAACGATTGCATCATTAATATTTTGTCTTCTCAGGGCCGGACTAAGACATTTTGCCGCCCATGGCAGATCGTAAATTGCCGCCCCTATCCCGCAGTTTTTAATCACTTAATTTTGTTTACATACAGGTAATGTTCATAATAAGAGGATATAAGATTCAGGTTAGTTATGATTAATAAAATAATTAAAAACATCATTTATTCGTTCCGATATATTTTTGTTTCCATCGTTTCTACAATTTATTGATATATGTACCTACTTTTATGATATAAACAACAATTATGTCATGTATGGTGACAAAAACTATATTTTCATGGTCTTACCTTTGCATATAGAAACTATAGTAGCTTCGTCGTCGACGATTTATTCTTTCTAACAATTTTCGTAAATTAGCGCTGTTCGCATAAAGGAACTAGTGTAGACATATTTTGTGCGAAAGAGTTGTTGTGGGTGCCTGTTGAAGCAAATGCTATTTGCTCTGCCCAAAGCGGACCACAACACAGAACAGCCCAAGGATGGCGAGCCTTAGTTGTTTCAGCTTATGCGGTCATCTGCACATATCTTTGTGCACCGGCAAAGTTATTCATTTGAACTAGGCAGGTGGGATTTGCTCGGCTGGCATGGTCCATCATTTTGGGAACGACATCAAATTATCCTCTAAGTTCAAGAGGATACAGAGTCGTCCAGTTCTGTAGGAAAAGTCATATCTGAAAAAAAAAAATTAAAATAATTAAAAGAAAAAGACTAAAACAAAAATTATATTTACCAACAGGTCGATCCACAGAAAATAAACATTTACACCAATGAATAAAAATTAATGTGATGGCAAGTGTCAAAAAGATACTGGAAAACAAATAGGAGAATGAGAAATCTCCAAAAATTTTAGAAGGGAATTTCCTTCCATTCGGGGATTTTCCAAAGTCAGGGATTTTTCTTACTCACCACAGATAGGCAACTTAAATTATTGGGGAAATTCTACAATGGCCTAAGGATTTCTAGGTTGGGAGGGTTAAGGCCAGCTGCAACAACACCAGCAGCGTTCTTAGAGTGGTGAAGTCCGTCCGTCGTCGTTTTTTTTTTTAATGTCGTTCATTAGAAATGTATTCAAATAGGCCTGATATGTGTTTTGTCGCTGGTGAGGCCTAGCTTTGGAGACAAGAACCCAGCCCGTCCGGCGAGTTCAAGCCGAGCACCGCCAGCAGGCCACGTTCTCCGTTCTAGGCATTCCCATCCCTGTCTGTTCCGTTCCTATCCTGCCTCCTACTCCAAGATTTCTTCTTCTACTTGTTAGGTACCCTCACCCCCCCTCTCTACCCCCTCCCCTCCTTTTGCCACGCGACAGAGTTGACTATATTATTTTGGCTCTGACAACAATGACGAGGGTGAGCAGTTTGAAAAATTTCTGTTTTTTGACAGATTAAAAACAAGGGGAGAAGCATTTGGCATTGGCTGCTTGGATACTGCCACGAAGTTGAAGACGAAATGAAATAATAAAAAAGTAAGTAGGTATGTAATTTATATTTTATAACCGAAAAAAAATCGTGAATAGATAAGCACAAATAGGTATATTATTAATATACATATAGGTATATTATTAATATACCTATATGTACTTATATATATTTTATGCCAAAACTCGGGCACAGATAAGTTTACTTCAGATTAGTTTCCTCAAATAATTAATATTTTGTTTTTGTTGCAGATGAATGAAAATGAATAGGGATTTATCAAAAAATGGTTACCATATTGATAAATTTGTAGCAATTGTTTTTCTTAATAAGTTTTGCATACGATGTTAAGAATTTGTGTTTTGTATTATACAAGTAATAAAAGCTGTTTAATTTAGTTTAAACCTTAATCAAAACAAACAAAAATTACTTTTAGTAAAATTTTAAGATAGCCGTATATACAGGATACAGTTATGAGAAAAATTCATCATCGCGTACATACGTATGGTTTGAAGTGGCTTCGCAGTCTGGGTTGTATTTTCGGAAAAATGAAAATCGAACCGAGTCGATGCCAAACAATTCTCGCATTATACCTACTTAAGTGAGGAAAATAAATATAGGTACGTTCATTTTTCCATATGGCAACCATGGTTACATAACTAAAATTTGTATACAAAATCATCCTATGTTTAGTCATTAAAAGATACCATTCAGTTATATGTTGCCACATTTCAGTAGCTCTTTGTGGAAACAATGTAGATTTTAAATTTCCTGTTTTAATTTTCCAATTTCTCAAAAACCAGAAAACATAAAATCATTTTGTTTTCAGTTTATGATTTAAAATTAATATGGGCAACGAATTTTATAAAAAAAAAATAGTATTTTATATTTTACAGTTTTGAAAAATCACACTTCAAAGTTTTTGTTTTTACCTTTTTTTCGCAATTTTTGAGTTTAAAGTCCGTTTTTTCAAAGACTATGCAAAGGTTTCAATTTATTTAAAAAACATCTAATAGAAAAAAGTATTGGCTTTAAAAAAAATATAAAACTTAGTTGTAAGTATTACCGTTATTTTTTAATATTTGTTTTAAATTTTTAGCACTGTTTTTATAAAATTGCCCCTCCCGCCCAAACGGAGGGAGATAGACCCCCCCACCCATAGTAAAAAACGCTTGTATTGAACTGTTCTACAAAAAACCGTTATCAATTCTTGGCGCCAAAGTTATCGTACTCTCCCCCTTCTCGTTATAATATTCCCCAGTTTGTATCCCTCAAAATCTCTCCTAACAACAAGCCAATCCCCCAAAAGTCTCCCAAGAGCAGGTTCTACCAACTTTGCCCAGATGGCGCTTCGAGCAATCGTGAAATTTGAATGTGTTCCACATACGATGGACGTACTATAGAAATATATATACAATGTTCTTACGTCGTGATTTTCCAAACGCAAAAATATGAATAAAATCATCGCAATCTATTGAACTCTTTCGATAATAATGCCAAAGTATTTAAGCGAGATTGACAAATGTTTGACCTCATATAATTTTTGATCCGCTTCAAACAAGAAAACTATCTCTCAACACTGCAATTCATGACAGCCACAGAAAGAAACACTGTATCAAGATATTTTTTTTAACTCAAAAGTTTCGATTGCCGCTAACCTCTTTTAATTCTGTTGTTCGCAATCAAGATACATTTTTTTTTTTTTTACACTATCAGATCTATTTTCAAATGGAGCTTAAAGCAAGCATCAACATATGAAAGAAAGATTTGCCAACACATATAATATGTCCCACTGGCTCATCACTTAGTGCAGGTGTTAGTTGTTTTGTTAGTAAGCACAATGGTACAAAAACAAAAACACATGCACATAAATACAACATAAATACATTATTACAATACAACACAGAAACAATTATGATCGTGGAGCACTGGTTCTAAAGAGAGTTTTTAAAATATTTTTATTTAAATTAAAGTCTATAAGGCTCTCATTCAAGTTATAAAACTTACTCATCCGTGTGAGAGGCTCATGCATGCCATAATTAGTTCTGTGGAGTTCAATATGCAAAAGTTCAGATCTTCGTAGGTGGTAAGACCCTCCGCGGTAGTTTAAGCCAATAGAAGCTAACAGGTCCGAAGCATCAATTTGTCCGCTGATAAGTTGATGAAGAAAAATTAAATCATTATTTACCCTTCGTTGGTGTAAAGATTGAATCTGCAAAAGCTGTATCCGATGTTCATAAGGTGGCAGATTATAAGGATCGGCCCAAGGGAGGCCTTTAAGAGCAAAGCGAATAAACTTATGCTGCACTGATTCAATACGGTTCTTATGGATTTAATAAAAAGGAGTCCATACTTGTGAGGCATATTCAAGATGAGGCCTTACGTAGCAGTTGTACAATGAGAGAGTGACGTACGGATCGTTAAATTCTTTTGCCCACCGTTTTATGAATCCAAGCATAGAGTTCGCTTTATTTACAATAAAATTAATATGTTCAGAAAATTCTAGATTAGCACTAAAATTTACACCTAAGTCTTTGAAACTAACCACGCGACAGATTTTATTTTGAGATATACAATATTCAAAGAAACTTGAAGATCTTTTCTTTGAGAAGGTCATTGTTTGGCATTTTTAGGGTTAAGAGTTAACCCGTTTTTATAACACCATTCACTGAAACTATTGACATCAGCCTGCAGAAGATTGTGGTCACTAGGAGATTTGATTGTTTTAAAAATTTTCATATCATCTGCAAATATGAGAATCTCACTAAAGCGTATACAAGATGAAACGTCATTTATAGCAAGAATGAATAAGAATGGGCCCAAATGACTTCCCTGGAGTACGCCTGAATGGGCAAAGAAAGTATTTGAAAGGGAGTTTCTAAATTTGACCTGGTAAGATTTATTTTCAAGGTACGATTTGATCCACGAAATAAAAAGAGTAGGGAAACCATACGCTTGGAGTTTAAAAACAATAATGCCATGGCTGAGTTGGTCAAATGCTTTAGAAAAATCTGTGTTTATGCAATCAACTTCATTACCTTTTTCTAATGCATTTGAACAATTATGCAAGAAGGTAAGAAGGTTTGTAACAGTCTTCTTCTTCTTCTTATTCCTTTATCTTTTTTCCGACTATGTTTTGATTTCGAATTTCGATTTCGAACAACTTTCTCATCTTATACAGAACAAAGTAAAATGAAGCGCACTTTAAGAAAATAATTTTAGATCTCACTTAGGATTATAGCGATCAGGAAAACGAATCAGGAAAAACTTTTCAAATAGATAATTATATATGTTCTGATTTTATTTGAAACACAAATGCTATGTTTATCGATGGCAAATAACTCACAGAATTTTTCCTGATGATAAAAATTTCAATTACGAAAGTAGTTTTTGTAAAAAATACATTTGATTATTTTTTTGATGGAATTTCCATACGAAAATTTAAATTCCATCAGGAAAATAAATAAATGCAATTTTTACAATAAGTATTTGTTGGAATTAAAATTGTATCGTCACAAAAAAGTTCTTTGAGTAATTTGCCATCGATAAGTGAAACATTTTTGTTTTTAAACGGATGAAAACATAATGACTTATCGATCTGAAAATTTTTCCAGTTTCGTTTTCCTGATCGCTATAACCGGACCCTTATCAGACTTCCTTGTATTGTAACAAAGTAGTAATTTCTTCGCATCGCACTTTCTGCATAACAGTAATGTCTTCTTTATACCAGTCCTATAGACCTATGCTTATTGCTGATTTAAATGGGTAAAAGTTATAACCACATGCATCATTAAATTAAATCCCACCCAAAAGTGAACCAGAATATCATTATGGTCATGACGGAGATCTTTAGTTCCAGCATCCGTCCACCCAAACACCCAGCCATCAATTTACAATCGATAATAATCATTAAATTGCACTTCAATATTTAGAATGTGTAACATCACCATCCACAACATCAAGATTCATTTCGTCAGCTCAGCATTAACCTTGTTCGCGATAGCTGCATCGATCGATATATAAAGAGTTTTATTAATTTGCATTCATATCTCGAGTAACGAGATCTAAAATACATAATACTCTATAAGATTTCACTGATTTAATTGAGAACAGCTTCTTTTTATTATTTAAAAATTTCTACACTTAACCCCCATGAAAGCTTATCACGTTATAAAATTAACTTTAATTTCAAAATTTTTTTGTGCAATCTGCGAAACAGAATAGAAACAGAAAATAAATCATTTTGCCACTCAACAAGCAAGGACATCCTACAAACCGGAGAGCTGACCTAACCAGATCTTCTGGTCCAGTTTCCTCAGTTTCCTTGTTTCCTTCTATCCACATTACAGCTTTAAGCAAATTGAATTTGTCGCCTCTCTAATGGTTACTTCTTTGTGTTTCAGTTTTGTTCAGTGTTTACTTTTGCTTCTGCCTTTCTGACACAGCTATGCAAGAATTAAAGGAAATAAGATAAAAAGGATTAAAATGAGTACAACATAGGTACGATGGACTAGATTAATAATTTTTTTTTGTAATTTTAGTCACAGAAGACAAATTTGATTGATAGCATATAAAAGAGTGTTTTAGTTGAGTTGGGTTGGCTACGTTTTCCCGCAGCTCGTTTGCCCGGTGCACGTTTTCCCCCAGCACGTTTTCCCGTGTATATTTTCTCGTAAAAAGTTTTCCCGCCATTTACTACTTTTGTATTGAAAATAAAACCAAAGATCAATACTTTTGTACTGAAAATAAAACCAAGGAAATCGTTCGAAAAAAAAACTCTGTTTAATGTATTATTCCATATAACGTTTGCCTGTGGAACGTTTGCCCGTATCACGTTTGGCCCCGAAACAAATAAATACTCAGTTGCCCGTGTCACGTTTGCCCACGAACAAAATACACATGAGATTGTATATCGATCGAATTCCCAAATATCATTTGAAAGAGCAAGAACAAGAACGAACAAAAATGTCCGAATTTTTTTCAAAAATGGTACTTTTCAAAAAGAAGTGAATACCCTACCAGCAATCCCGCAATCAAATTTTTGTCTGTGGGCAAGCGTTACACGGGCATTCGTTCTGCGGGGAATAATCCGCGGGCAATAGGGCCACGGGAATACGGGAAAACGTTACGACCGCAAGTAAATGTATTCCTGTCAAGAATATAAAAGAATGGTTACATATAGCCTGTTAAGACTAAAAAATTTGAGTCAAGCATGGTGAGTACTCTTGTGATTACACAAAAATTATTTGAAAACGGGTGGAATTTTTGTGAAGTGAGACAGTTGTACAAATCGAATATTTTGCATTTTATATAAGAAAGATAAGCTCCATAAATTATTATTATTACTTCTGTTTGTTTACTATTCCAAGAATTCATTTTCTGTCACTCTGCATTTAGCTTACTCATAAAAATTCACCGATGTCAGCACATCGCCAGTCAAGCAGATAATTAACAAATTAGGAAAAATTGTGAATTTGGAATTGGAACAGTATTCACGTTTATAATGTTTATAATTTTAAGCTGCCTCACGGCAGAAGATACTAACCCCTCACCCCTCTCGCCAATGAACTTTCGTGAGTCAGGACTCAAATTTTTAGTCTAAACAGGCTCAGAGTTAGTAAAAAGGCAGATTTACACGTGCTTCATTTAAAAATCCTAAAGCTACGTGGTTTGGGTTTCTTAGTTTGGCCGACAAAAGTTTAATTAATTATGTTCTTTTTTGAATTTAATATAAAAACATCTCGATTTACCGAAACTGCAATTAATATTTTTTTTTATTAGTCTGATAACACAAATCTCTCACACTACAGCTAAGACTCCAATAATTCAAAAATTATTCCAATAGATCTGAAATCGCTTAATCGATCTGAATAGAACAGAAATTTCATTGACAAGATTTTCTAATTCCTTGATGAGTAAGGTTGTTCACTCTCTTACATTAATGGGTTATAACCAGCTGTACATTTTTTTCCAATTTTGGCAATTCCATTGTAGCAATACCGTGCGTCGTGTCCTATTGTCTTCTTTTTTCAGTTTTATAGTTTAATGCGTAAAGTAACTATTAATTTTTTGCTTACTATAGTTAGGGAGAGAATAATTCGATTTGGGATAGATTATTACTAGAATGAATTTTCTGTGCTAATTCCGAACTCTTTTAAAAGACGGCCAAATAAAGTAGGAATGCTCGATGATCATTGATGTTTAAGGTAAGTATGCAGATCGGGAAAAGACAAATTTCATCCCTACAATTTTTATCTCTACAAAACAAACTTCAACAGCCGCGCAAAATTTTAAAGTTAGAGAGATAAATAGAAGTGTTAAAAGTCTGTCAAATAACAACAATTTTTTTTTAGTTTTTTTTTTGTTTGTCACTTACTTTGCTTATTTTTTCCAGATATTCATCAAGGAATTCCATTTTTCCTTATTCCACCGCAACGACAATTCCTTTTTCAAGTTTTTAACAGAATATTTGCGCGCTGTTAACATTTTTCCCGTCAAAGAATGCTTCGAAAATCCTTTTGCGAGAAAAATTAAGTGGAGACATTTTTCGGTACGTCACAATTTTGCGCATGAACTGCGTCCTGACAGGAAAAAAATTCAAGAAAAATTTTGTCCTAGGAAAAATTTTATATGGGAGAAAATTTTTTTTAGCCGTATAGTTGCGCTTTAATACTTAGTGCTTCCTATTTGCTGATTTTGTTTATGATCTTTTGTTCAAAACTTAAAAGAAATTATTAAATCTTAACAAAGTTATTACTAAAAAGATTTTTTACATTTATAAATTTTTCGTTTTTCACGAAGTTTTTCAGAAAAGTCGATGAAACTTGATTGATTTTGACACTGGCGGACTAAGGGGCAGTGCCACCCGGGGCGGTAAAGCTAGCTTACACCCCCCTATAAAAAAAAATTAAGAAAAAAAAACCATAACAATGGTTTTATTTAATAGTGCTTTCGAGCTTTTATTTCAGTGAATGTTTCGATTACGTCATTAAAATCTATATTTTTTGTGTGCTCCTTTTTGATTGAAAGCATTGTCAAATTAGTCAATCTATTTTGGCTCATTGTTGATCTCAGGTATGTTTTAATCAATTTTAATTTTGAGAAGCTCCGTTCACACGATGCCACTGAGACGCATATTGTTAAATAAATTCTCATCGGTAATGAGTCTGAAAAGTCCCACTTAACAATGAAGCATACAAATTTTAAGGCTGTCCAAAATTCTGCATCTTTTAAATTAATTTTTGCTGCTTCAATGTGACGCCGTATTCGTCCGGCTTCCAATATGATGCTGTCGTGCGTTAGTTCTGTAAACGTGGAGGTAAGCTTTGGAACAACAGCACTCAGTTCTTCCTCCGTTCCATACAGCAATATTTTTGGTTGAAGAGCTGAGAAAACTGACGCAATGTCTTTTACGGCCTAAGACCGATGAAGAAGTTCAGTGTAAAATGTATCCTGACATTTTAACATGAATCTTCGTGTTTCCTCTTCCAAAGTCCAACCGTTTTTCACGGTCTCATCACGATGTTCACGAAGAAAACTTGCCTGGCGCCTTTAGTTTTATTACACATTTTTCTAGAGTAAGCCCGGATTTTTGTATGTATTTCTGTGCTCTATCAACTTCTTCCAAAATATCACTCCAGAATGAAAGATAACATAAAAACTTTAATACACAGTTTTTTTTATTTCATTTCTCTTCTGAACTACCTTGAAATTCATGAACCTGTGCATTACACGTCACCCTGTAAACCCTTTGCATTTGGGCCATATATATAATGGTTTTCTTATTTTAATAACGTGGGGTTAATGCAAATAGTCACAAAGGGTGCACTTGATTACTTTTTGTAATAATCCCACGATGTAACTTATTTTAAAGGAGAAGTTCAGAAACGAAATTCATGTCCACAAATGTATTGTTTTATTTATTTATTTATTTAGTCGTTCATCTATCAAGTTTTATCTTATACAGATTGCTTAAAACCAATTTAAACTTAATTCTCATTTACATAACTACTTAGTTATGTTAGAGTAAAGGCTTGGAGTAAAGGCCACAAAACCTTTAATATTGAATTTCATTCATAAATACTCCACTTAATAAAATCTAATTCGACTATTTTTAGTCTTTTTATTGTTTTTATTTTCTTATGTTAGATATAGTTAAATGTAGTTTAAATACTTAGTCCGCCAGTGGGTTTTGAAGATCTTAAAATAAAAAGAAAAAAAATCTTTAAACATTTGGCAACCAAAGCATTAAAAACTAGGACATTTTCAAGTTTTGAACAGCAAAGTAGCTTGCCACAAGATCAAGATCATGCGACCATCCATAGTCATGTCTTTTATTTTGTTTGAATTTTCAAAGTGATTTTTTATTTTCCAGACATGTTGAGATATCATATTTTTCGGTCGTTCGTATATTGACCTCCAATAATTGATTATTATTAAACATGTACCTTCTCTCACTTACTTATGCAGTATCAGACCAGTATCTAGACAAAAAAAAAAAAAAAAACAAATCTGTCAAATTTATACTGCAACAATCACACCAACTATAATTTTGCACCACAAACTGTCACAGCATAACAAAATTTATTTCACACAGGATTATTTTGAACTGTTTTGACAGACACCAAAACGTGACTGGCAAGCTTAGGGCTTTAAAATCTATATAGTGAATGCGATTCAAATGCCTTTGAGCATTTTATTGCTTCTAATCCACGTTCAGAAGTCCTCCTCCCTCCTCACTTCGAAAAAGCCCTCATTGTTCAACCCCAAAATCATTCTGAATGGTAGGCAAATTCTTTTAGAAAATTTAAGGTGAATCGATAACATTTTCGTTGAAATTTTCCGCACACTGATTATTCCCACAGCATAATAAATGAAGTTAATCGAAACGTGTGCGAAGAGATGATAGACGTAGAAGTTAAGGAAGAATAGAGCAAGAGATGACATTACCAAGTTACACACGAATACCTTCTATCTTTGCACCTGGAAGCTGCGGATATTGGGATAAGTTTCACAAACCAATTGTTCAAACTTGTTCTTCTCGCTTGAGGTAGACTGGCGACAGCAGAACCATTGAATGCCACTAACATTTAGTTTTTGTAAAAGTTTAGTTTCGAGTATTATTGTATGAATGAGTGAATGGGTATGGGAGTTTTTACAGTGGCGCATCAACGCTACAAGGCGCCTGCTAGTTTGTGAAATTATTAAACAATTTTCTGAAAAATACTGTAATTGACGTGTTTTACAAAACAACCAAATTTGTCAAACAAAAAGATAGACAATTGAGAATGACAAATTTGATTGGCGAATATTAAAAAAAAAAAAAATTACTTAGATGATGATGCCGCCTCGCCACCGTGCACCTGAAAAAAACTAAGGAGTTAAATTTTGATATTGAACCGACTTCCAATGTTAAGTGGCACAACTTGGCTCCTTAGGAAAAAAGTTCTTTATATGAGCTAACATTTGCCTGATAGCCTTGTTGATTTACGCTCAATATGGTCGCAAAAAATTTAGACTTTCGCATGTTTTATGATATGGTTCAAGAAGTAAGTATTCAATTTTGCAGGGGGAAATGGCAAGATATTCTATCATTCCTACTCCTAGTGGTAGGACTACTTCAGCACTCTTGAACTACATCAAATTGAGAATTTTTATTTTTTATTACATCTGGTCGAAATTTGAGCCATATCTGTGGTCTGTAGGTATAATAGGCGCCAATATACAGCAATTACTGGATAATTGTTGCTTATCGCTGTAACTTTGTGCTTAGAAAGCAAATGAGTAATAAAATCCTCTATCTAAGAAGCGAATCATCATTGGGATAGAAGGGCATTACTCAGTCCTTTTCTATGGTGCAGAGGCTCGTCCTGACTAGATAAAGAATCGCTTGGTTGCTTTGATGAAGGATCAACGAAAAGATTTACGGGTTGTTTGGTGACATCGATCCATCCAGCAGGATACATTTTGATCGTCTCTGATGCACAAAGATGACATCATCTGTGTACTGGGCAAGTTCTGTAGTTGTCAACCCATGGAATGCCTCTTATAGCAAAACGGAGGAATCGATGCTGAATAGCTCCAATTCTCTGAAATTGCACACTTGTCTAGCATATTTAAGGTTGCACAAAGGATATGTAAAGAGATTTCGTATAACGAAAGGGTCTTAAAAATCTTTCAACCAACGATTAACTAAACCAAAAGCAGAATTAGCTATAGCTACAATGTTTTCAAAATGTGTTCTGTGGGTGAGATTGGTACACAAATATCTCCAAGGTCCCGTATGGTGGTTACTCTGGGCATTAGGTTATCATTAATGTTATAGTAGTCACGCGGTATTGGGCAGATACGTTTGCTGGATAAGTAATTGCTTGGCATTTGCCAACATTAAGTTCTAAATTGTTCTTTAGGCATCAAGCCTGAAATTTAAAAAAAATTGTTTTGCAAAGGTAAAGAAGCATCATTTGGTGTCGAAACAACTCTACGCAGATAGTTCCGAATGTTCACAGATTTGACATCATTATTTGTGAGGTTGAAAACAATAGGTCCCCAGATGACTGCCTTGCGGAACGCCAGATTTAGCAATGAAAGGATCTGAAATTGTAGATCTAAACAAGACCCGATATTTATATGGTCTAATAAATATGATTCTAACCATTGAACGAAACCAGTCGGAAATCCAAAGAGTCTTTAGTTTAAACAAAATAATTTTATGTGAGATTTCATCAAAGCTTTGCTAAAATCCGTTACTATGACATCAACCTCGTATTTCTTCTCCATTCAGTTTAAGGTATAAGAAAAAAAATTCTGTTTAACTTAGGCGTACGCATAGTTTAGCGCTTCATACTCTGCCCAACAAAGTAATATAACTCGTCATACAATACAATAGCTTGTGGACTTTTGTCACTACGGAATAAATTTTGTTATAAATATTTACATAGTTAAAACAATTTATTTTTGAGAAGTGGGTGAACTAGAGAATAATAATCTGTGGACCATACTTCCGAACCTGTTTTTGTTTCTTCACTGGCGCCTGTTCTTTCGACGTTGATGCACTGCGGTCCTGAACATTATTTATTATCATCATCATAAAAGATGATGACTGTTAAAGTAGGATTCGATTTGCAAATCTCTGATGCACGTGACAGACATCTTGTATTCCTATCACCGGTTGTTAAATGATGTTTGAAACAAATAAGCATTTGTTGCTTGATTCTTGAAAATGATTTTGTTCGTATTATTTGTTTGATTTCTTGAACACCTACTAAAATCGTTTAAGATGAACTGCCGTAGAGAATACACACATGTCACAAAAATGTGGTTTCAATATAATTTTCAGGTGAAAATTAAAATAATTGTTCTCAATTTTCTGGACTATTTAAGTTCTTTTTTTATGTTTAAGACATTCATCTTCTACTTTTATAAATGGATAAAAGTGGATGAAATAAAAGAATATCAACATCCTCTTTATATTACATTACTATCCTCTTCTTGGTAAACTGAGTGTTGCTCTAAATTTTTTGGAAAATAGGACAAGAAAGAAGCATTATTTTAATGTAGTTTAACAGTTTAGAGGCACATTGTAGAATATCTAAAGATGTTTATTTTTTTCTGTAGGCGAAAGTGTTCATTATTTTCATGATTATTACTTTGACACGAGAGTGCTCTTTTCAGTATATACACTTTTCAGTATATACAGCTGAAGAATTATGAATAACATGGTTCTTGAGAGAGTAAACTAAACTTGAAATGAATTTAGTGTGATTTTTGTAACATAATTTTTTCTCCCTTTGATACATTGAAATATAAGTATATTTAGGTACGTTCTAACTTGAAATTTCGTAAAGTAAATTAAGGTTTTAAGTAGCTACTCGATAATGGAATATGGTTTTTAAATTGTCTCAGAAGTAGTTCACACGACATTTGATACATGCCAAGCTATTGCAAAAAATATTTATAGCTAAATTTAGTTTCGAAGTATATGATTCTCCCCACTTCTCTTTATAACGTTTTTTTTAAGTTAAAAGCACTTAAAAAACGCTCAAAAAAAGTGTAAACAACGTAAAAAACTTGTAAAAACCGTAAAATAAACGTAAATAACTGAGAGGAGAGGGAGACAAAATGAAAGGCATTTCATTATCTGTCGAAATCTGAATAAATAAACAGTAACATTGTGCATTCGTTTACGTGTCGAGTGTTAAATTCGTGGTTAAGCGCAAAATTGAGTTAAAAAATATTATTAATTTATTTTAAATATAAAAATCAGTTGCTGGTTTTCATTCGAAAAACTTCTAGAATTAAATAATTGTCAGTTCACATATTCAGTTTTTAAGTCTTCCATTTTGGATTATTTTCGTTATTTTTTACTTTTATATTTTTTACTTGCTCAATAGGGCAACTATTGGTTTCCTGTTGAAAATATTGAAGTTTTAATTAAACTAAACTTGACATTATGATAATAGAGAAGTATACAAAAGTATAGGTTTTTTTATGTGGTCCGTTTGTTGGTCTGTCTGTGCGGATGTGCGGATTTGCGGTTGTATATTCAACAAACTATAATAAGAGAAGCCTAATAAAGTAGGTTTCTTCATGCCGTCCGCCCGTCCGTCTTTTAACACAACATTGTTCATAAAGTCTTAGGCTAAATAAACAAAAGAATTACCGAGGTAATCAATCGTAGGTACTGGTTTACAACAACTCATTAAGCTGTGATTATGCTTCATTGGAGAATACAACTCGGACGTACTTTCTATAGAAATAATGTTTTTCGTCTCACTGGGTTATGGTTCAGATTCAAAGTTATACCACAATTTCAACGGTTGGGGTAAAAATCCCGAAAGCCAAAAGACCCAACAGCCAAAAGACCGAAAAGCCAAAAACCTGAAAAAGTTCTCCCGAAATCCCGAAAAATTATTTAAAATGAAATATTTGCTCAAATTTCTCATTTTAAATAATTTTTCGGGATTTCGGGAGAACTTTTTCGGGCTTTTGTGTTTTCCTTACTTTCTTTTTTTTTCGTATATGTATGTATATACCTTTTGAGGGTATTTTACTTACTTTGACAGCACCCTGGATGACCCACTTCGCAGGTTCAAGGGATTTTAACTCTCTTTCTGTAATCAGTTCCGCTCACGCAACTTCGTTGATCCGCGTAGGGTATATCCAGTCGTCTGGCAGGCGCCTGAGTCCAATGTTCTGTGTTCAACAACATCTGGGTGGCCCGCTCAGCGGATACAAGAGAATTTAAATCTCTTTCTGTAGTCAGTCCCGCTCAAGCAACTTTGTTGCTCCGCTTACGGTATGTCCAGTCGCTTGGCAAGCGGCTGAGTCCAGTAAACCAATTATTTTTTTTTTTTTTCATTTTAAAAAAAAATTTTAATTTTGAAAAAAAAAATTAAATCTTAATTTCGGTCATTGGGTTTTCGAAGTTTTGGGTTTTCGGTCTTTAAGCTTTTCGGTCTTTAAAATTTTCGGTCTATTGGGTTTTCGGTCTTTTGGATTTTCGGTCTTTTGGGTTTTCGGTCTTTTGGATTTCGGTATTATGTTTATAGCAACAATTCGGGAACAAAAAAATCAATCCTTAAGAATTCTGTAACACATATAGGCCATTAAATTATTTAACATACCAAACAGTTTGCCTTTTTCCATTTAATAAATATTATTTACTTTCAAATAAACACCTACATAATATCCTTGTACATTCATAATCAACACGACAGTACGACAGTTAGTATAGAAATGCCAAAATCACGTTTGCCACACTGTCACGAAGGTTTCAATTAATACCATCCGGTAGATCTTAAAGGAAATTGCCACCTATAAAAGGGATAAGCCCTTTTGGTATGCAATTATCTGGTGGTATAAACTGCTTAAATCCTTTTTAGATGTTATACACTTTCATGAATTACGACTATAGTTTACATGAGTTTGCTTGTAGTAATAGTTGTGAGAATGAGTTTGAAACTTTAATGAAGGGTTATCTATGTTTATTAAGTTTCGCGGTTAGTGCAATTAGAAAGTTCATTTGTTTGAAATAGGTATTATAGTCATATTATACCTAGTAATAAAAAATTTTGCTTGTATCTTGTATTTGCTGTTAAACAAGAAATTTTTAATTTTCGTATTTCAAATACTGAAAGAATTTTTACTTGCGATTATACATAGGTACTATAAGGCAAATTGAATATTTTAAATATAAAAAAAAAACTTTTTAAATTAATTTTCATATTAGTATACGACCCAAACGCAAAATAGTTGGCCTACCTTGCTTTGGACAAAGAAAAAATACTTTCCATGCTGAAAATAATTAATTTTAATAAAATAAATTATATTCCAAAACTATATTAAAAAGAGACGTATTTTTTCTTCAAAATGACTGCAAAATATTACAAAAAATGTATTACGAATAAATTTACGGTAAAAATGTAAAAAGGGTAAGAGTATAATAGTTGGCCTACTCTTTTTTAGATGCAAAATAGCTGGCCTAGTGCTTTTTATACAGGGTAATTCGCATAAAATGCGGCAAAAAGATGGATCATGTAGGTTTGGCTGAGTTAATACCTAAAATTAATGAAAGGGGGGGGGGGTATTTTTTCCCCCTTTAGGTGGGAGGGGCAATCTTCAGTGAAATATGACTTAAAACAGAAAAAAAATATTTAAAACCAACGGTAACACTTACAATGTCATACTATGCCTTTTTATAAAGCCAGATGTATATTCTTTAATTGTATTTATTAATAAAGTAGTTTTAATAAACAATTTTTGAAAAATTAATTCTCATACTCAAAATTTAAAAAAAAAAAATAATTAAAAAAAAATTCAAACTGTTTTTTCTCAAAATTTTTCGTTATTAAGAACTATTTTTGATTCTGAAATTCAAAGTTCTTATTTACTTATAGACAGAAACAGAAAACTGCATGTTCAAATGTATTGTACTTTTGAAAAAAAAAACAAACATTTATTTAAAACAACTTTTTTTAAGAAAACATTTTTTTTTAATTCTTAGGAAATAAAAAAAATATCAGGTCTATTTGCAGGTATTATCATGTAAATAGTAATGATCCAGCATTTTTTCCCTATTTTGTATGCTAATGAAACGCTATATATTTAAAAAAAATAATAAAAGGAAGGTTAATTCTTTAATTCATATAGACCTTTGGGCCCAGTCCCAGTTATTTTCTAGAAAGAACAATACATATGAACATGTGGTTTTCTGTTTTTGACTATGAATAAACCAGAACTTTGAATTTTGGAGTCAAAAATAGTTGTTAATGATAAAAATATTTGAAAAAACATAGTTTGAAATTTTTGTTACTCCTTTTTTTTTTTTAATTTTGAGTATGAGAATTAATTTTTCAAAAATTGCTTATTAAAACTACTTTATTAATAAATACAATTAAATAAGACACATCTGGCTTTATAAAAAGGCATAGTATGACATTGTAAGTGTTACCGTTGGTTTTAAATATTTTTTTTCTGTTTTAAGTCATATTTCACTGAAGATTGCCCCTCCCACCTAAAGGGGGGGAAAATACCCCCCCTTTCATTAATTTTAGGTATTAACTCAGCCAAACCTACATGATCCATCTTTTTGCCGCATTTTATGCGAATTACCCTGTATAAAAAGCACTAGGCCAGCTATTTTGCATCTAAAAAAGAGTAGGCCAACTATTATGCTCTTACCCTTTTTACATTTTTACCGTAAATTTATTCGTAATACATTTTTTGTAATATTTTGCAGTCATTTTAAAGAAAAAATACGTCTCTTTTTAATATAGTTTTGGAATATAATTTATTTTATTAAAATTAATTAGTTTCAGCATGGAAAGTATTTTTTCTTTGTCCAAAGCAAGGTAGACCAACTATTTTGCGTTTGGGCTCGTATAGAATTTGTATTACTATTTATTTATTTATTTGTTATAAGGCAAGTTATGCGTTCGTGTAAAAACAAGTTTTGAGATAAAAATCAAACATGACATTACGATGATAGATAAGAAAAAGTAGGTCCAACAATTCTGTCTGTCTGTCTGTCTGTCTGAATGTATCGACAACTGCATTTAGGCCGATTTTCTCCAAACTTGGTACAAATTATTCTTAGAGAAATATTCCCGGAGGTTTTTATTTTTGACCTAGGTATAAAAATAACGGTACCTAATACCTAATACCATTCTCGGAAAAAAATACGATCAATTTCGATAAAATTTTAGGTGCAGGGAAATAATTTCACTGAGAAGTAACTTTACATGGGAAATAACTTTGCCACTAGTGGGAAATAACTTTACTTTTTTTGAGGTGAAGTTATTTCCTGCTTTGAGTGGGATATAATATAACCTTAAATTTGATGAAGTTATTTCTCACCCAATAATTTTTTTAGAAGAACCGTAAATTAGTTGAAAATATGAGGCGACTCAAGTGGGGAAAAAAAATCACCTCAAAAGTGGTTATTTTCCACTAGTGGTGAAGTTATTTCCCAGTGAAGTTATTTCCCAGTGAAGTTATTTCCCAGTGAATTTATTTCCCTATACAAAAATTTTATGTGAGTGATTTGTTGCCGATGGTTATAGTCATCTAATTTTTACTTGCTCAATTAGGGCAAGTATTGGTTTCGTGTAAAAAAGATATCGAGGTTTTAATCAAACCTGACATTACCATTATAGAGAAGCCTAAAAAGTAGGTTTCGTCATGCCGTCCGTTGGTCTGTTTTTGCGGATGTGTGTATGTGCGTATGTACCTTTGTGCGTATGTGCGTATTGGCGTTTGTGCGTATGTTCATATGTGCGTACGTGCGTATGTGCGTATGTGCGTATGTGCGGTTGGCTGTTCACCGAGCTACAGCCTAAACAGTTTGACATATTTTCTTCAAACTTCGTTTCTAGCACTTTTCGGATTTCCTAGAGGAGAAATTCGAATTTTTGTTTAAGCCACGCTATAACGGGTTTAGTTTTTCCAAATTTTCTCAAAAACCGCTTCAACGATTTTGATGAAACTTTGTGAACGTTATATTTGGAGTGCTGATAAAGTAACTGTATTTCAGGTTTTTGGCTAAAAATTCACATAGCGGAGAATCGGTGTTAACGGTTTTTACAAACTTTGCTATAAATTAATAACGGCTTACCCGATTTCATTTAAATTTGGTATAGAACAGTTTTTTTTTATTACTCCGACTATCTTTCGAACGGCTCCATCGATTTTGACGGAATTCAATATTCTAAGACAACTGCTAAACTTGAATAATATTGCAAGGAAAGGCTAATTTTTGAAAAAGTTTTTTCTTAAAAAACACCCTGTCTTTGACTACAATCTGTTTTCAGTTCTACTATTTAATAAACTACGTAGACGTCATTTAATATCCTTTATTCTATTTCAAGAAATCCGTTCTCTTAGAATAGATAATCCACTATCATCCATATATCCACTCAAACAAAAAAAAAAAAAAAAAACTGCAATATTCCCTCGAAATCGCACTGCAAAGCATTACATTGAAAGACTTTTGCGGTTTGAGCTTACACGAAAAATATTTCTTTTTTGGTTTGTTTCAATGAGACGTAAACGATGGCATGTGCAACTACGGGAGTGTGTAACCACATCCTGTTCTTCTTTTTTTTGCCACGGTCACCACACTCAACGTTTACAACTTTTGCTCCTAACAATGTGACATAATTTTTTTGTTTTTTCACATTTAGAGGTTGCCGTTGTTTCATCGTAATCTATTTTAATATTTTTTTTGGTTTGTGTACACAAGAACACATTTCAAAAAAAATTCAAGGATGTTAACTAAAAAGGATGTGAAATTAGTAAGAAAATGGTGTAGCAAGAAACTTATTTATATTTTTTAGTAACTTAACGATGTTGTTATAGGATATGAAATTACATTATTTTAAACAATGTGTTCCTTTGTGGAAAAATTGCTTATAGTGAAAATTTTGGTTAGAATTAAATCCTATACTGAATTAAAATGAGAGAAAATAAAATGCACGAGATCAAGATGTATGACAGCTATCATTAAATGGTTGTTTTGTCAAAAACGTTGAATGCCGTCTTTTGCTAGATGTCAAGTTTAAAGTCTGCATTGAATTTTAAGGAAACCGTTATCAAGATATGGTTAAATTTGTAAAAAATGATAACACCAAATCTCCGTTATGTGCATTTTAAGCCAAAAACCTGAAATGCAGTTTTATTAAAACTACTGTAAATATAACGGGCAGAAAGTTTTATCAAAATCGTTAGAGCTGTTTTTGACAAAATTTGTGAAAACTAAAACCGTTATATGGCAGGTACCCGTTATAGCCAGGCTTAAACAAAAATTCGAATTTCTCCCCTAGGGAATCACCAAAAAGTGCTATTTACGAAACAGACAACCAAACATACGCACATCCGCATAGACAGACCGACGGACGGCAAGACGAAATCTACTTTTTTGGGCTTCTCTAGTATCATAATGTCAGGTTTGATTAATACCTCGAATTTTATTTTTACACGTAACCAATACTTACCCTACTGAGCAAGTAAAAATATTCGGAAGAAATATTTGATATAAAAAAAAAAATCAAAATATTTCAACGACGTTAGGTATAAGGTATACCTACACATCATTCATTATATTTTGATAACGACACTCTAGCAGCCTCCTTGACATTGAAAGCGCATTTAACAATTGCAAGACAAGTGACATAAAAAATAAAGCAAACATATAAAGTAAAGCACGAACTAGCTTTTGAAGCAAGTTACCTACATGTTAACGACTGTGAAATTCATCGAGTTTTTACCGTCGACAATAAAGCTCTATAAAATTTCATCAAAATTAATCTGATTTTTTTTCGAGAAAAATGGAATTGAAAAAACTAACTTTTTAGAAAGTACCTACTTTTATTCAAATTTTTATTAATTTTTTTTTCTTTTCAAAAAACCGCTTATTCTATTTCTCTCGTAAAAAATACAATATATTTTGATAAGATTTCATGTAATTGAATTGTTAAATTTTTTTTGAAAAAAAAGAAGAAATATTTAAGAACTTAAAAATTTGTTTGTTTTCAAAAAAACTAGTGAAATTAATTTTTCAGTCGTTAATACATATAAGTAACTTGCCACAAGTGCAAGTTTGTGCGAGCCAGTCGTGGCCTTTATTTAATATACTTAGTTTTTGGCTCCTTTCTTGAAATTTCTCTTCTAATGTTAAAAAGGTTGTAGTCTTTCCTATTTTTGATTTAATTTTCCTAGAATACATCTAATCAGAAACGGTTTTCTGGTTTTGCTGTTTTTTATTACATCCATATTGCATTTGTGACCATCATTAACATGGTAAAATGTCGTTTTTTCGCAAAACTAAACTTTAAGGTAAAGACAGTTATAAAATATAATTGAATTTTCTACACTTTTAAATAAGGTTATATATAATACATTGTATACATTTACAAAAATGTTCATACAATGACACTGTTTTTTTCCAGAATCTTTTAAATATTTTTCCATGTTAAGCAAAATGCTTAAAATATGAAGCACACTTGTACCTCTTTTCATAAATTATCCTTGCTCTGATCATAGTTTCCTAACCCTAGTCATGTATATTCAAAAACATAAAGCCTTATATCAGCTTTATTCCCCCGAAGAGTTTCCTTCGTAATTTAGTGTATTTCCTCCAAGGATACAAAAACTTTTGAATTCCTAATAAAATTCGCAACACAAAACCAGGCACTGGATAAGAGGAAGAAGAAAAAAAATAAAACACGCGAAGAGCCTTTCTCATTTGGTCGAAAAGTTCTAATTAAAAATATCCACTTCTATGAACAAGTTGTACATATATTATATATTCATATGGCGATATGGATGCGGATATGCACATCCATATGGGATATCCTTCCTGGCAAGCATCATCATCATATAAACTTTCTGTTAGGCTTTGAAATCCTTCGCAGTTCTACGAAAATGTTCCATAATTCTTGTTGTGGATTTTTATTTATTCTGGATGCATATAGTATAGAATTTCCCTTTCCTTATATTATCCTGGTCTATCTTTTATAAAGACTTGTCTAAGTGTGTGTGTGTATGCATTTCAATAGTCTGCATGAAGTTTAATTGAATGAGTTGTTGTTCCATGAGTTTTTATTGAATTTTTTTTTTTTATTTTGTAGTTGCTCCTTTTTCAGGCAAATGTAGTTTTGAAGTTATATATGGTGTGAAATAAGGAAGCGTTAATAAATAAAATAAAAAAAAAAAAAATAACAATAAAACGAAATCCTAGAGAACAAATTTTGTGAATTGAATTTGCTTATTAAGGATACCATAGAAAGATGAGTTATTGCAGACATTTTAAAATGTGCTCCAATTTTGGTTGAGGAATCTAATGCAATCAAATCTTGTTTAGTTGTGTATTTTTATAAAAATTCTTTAAAGGAGATTTTAGTTTTGCATTTGCTGAACAAGAATACATTTAAATTATGGTTAGGTAGGGGTGCATAGAGTTGTATTCTTCTGGCCGCATTTCTGGTGAATATTTTTTTTAAGTAGAACTACAGAAGTATATGGAGAAAGTATTCAAATATTTATAACATCTTGGTTCTCGTTTATAAAAGTCATAGAAATTTTTAGTTTTGAATACTCTTTTAGCTGTTGAAATCAATTCAAAGAGTTTTCATTTCAGAAAAATGAGAAGATGTTAAAATCTGCAATAAACATTACATAATATGTTACATGGATTGTGAATACTCATTATATGGCTAACATAGTACGAACGTTTAGGAAACTTGCATAGGGTTTAGAAGCAGGTTCCAATGAACATTTGTTTTGAATTTCTGAAGGTATAATAAGAGAGAGGAGAAACGACAGAAGAGCTTTGAATTTCCGCCATATTAAATTTCACTCGATTGTTTATTCCCCCATTGAACAATTATATCAAGGTCGGAATTTAAAAAGCTTTATCATACGCTGCCGCTTCATTACCACAACCGAAGGACAGGGTTGTGAATCTGGAAACTAATATAAAAAGCTGATGGTACTATAATTTTAGACAGGAGATCTAAATTCATATGCCTAGTGAATAAAAAAGCTAATGTGAACAAAAAAAAGTTAATGTGAATAAGAAAAGCTATAATGTGTCGACTTGTGGCAGCGCAAAGTGTGGTATTTGGAGCTAAAACCTGGCCAAAATAGCATTCTTTAAAAATCTCTTGCTAACCCTGTGTTGTTGTGTTACTCTATCAGACGGTGGAATCGTTAAAGCTTTTTCGTTTCACATTAGGGCACGCGTTCACTCTGAAGTTGTCGCTTATTAAAAAAGTCAGATTAATTTTTACATAATGGAGATAATAGTTATTTTTATTTTAAAACATTTCAGTGATTGCTTTTATGATGGATTATTATCAGCCAGGTTTATATTAAATATAACACTAAATGTTTTTAATGAATATTTACCCAATTTCGGTGTATACGGTCGAAAACTTAACTGTCATTTTACGCTGCATACAAAATTATTTTTTATATTCAAATGGGAATTTTTTATGTTTTTTTTTCAGCGCTATTCAGCTATGAAAACAATTGTGTAATATAAAGTACTTATTCTAAAAAAAAGTTATAAAATAATCACCCGCACCAAACCGCTCCCTCTTTTCAACGATTTTTTTTTCTGAACACCTACCATTTTCGCCAATTTTAGCTAGTTTTGGAAACATAAATGATGGGAATACCAGCAGAAGATGTTTTGATGAAAACATATACCACCAGCAATGAGAGCCATCAATATAAAATTGATTTATTGTCTTAAAGTGATTTTAGATGCATTGTGCTGCGGCTTCAAAACAAAAATGCCGAAAAACAATGATGTTTTAAAGAGTCGGTTTTAGTTATTTTTATTTGGTCAAAAAATAAAACATACTTGAGCATTTGGGTTTCTGTTTTGGACTTAACATTAATAAGAACATTGCATTTGGAAACAAAAATTGTACTTAAATACATACAATTTTGCAAAAAATTGGTTTGAATTTTTTTTTTCAATTTTTTTTTTATTTTGAGTTTGAAAAATGTATAGCAAAGCATTGTAGGATATACAGTTGTGTTTTATTTTTTTCATGTTTTAGAAAATTGCCCTTCCTGCCTAAACGGAGATAGATAGACCCCCACCTCCAATACGATTTTTTTTTTGTCTCAACCTAACCTACTCGCTCTATGTTTTTGGCATACCTCATGTAAATCGCCTTGTATAATTATTATATGCATATTAATATCGTACAATACTAGCTGTTACCCGGCTCGTTGCTGCCGCAGAAAAAATAAAGGAGAAAACATTGCTTTTGAAAGAGTAATTATATAATCCTATTGGTCCAACATTTTGTCAAAACCTTTCAAATATAAGATTTTTCTTAAAAGTGACCCATCTATTCGGTTATTTGAAATAGCCTTAGTCATTTCTTACAACATCAGCTATCCACCAATTAAAACCCGTCAAAAACGGTCGATCCATAATAATTAACTTTATAGTTACTTATTACAACATCAGCTATGTCAGTTAAAGTCCCATCGAAATTGGTACATTAGGTTCTGATTGGATCATATATGCAAAAGAAAGTGACCCGAGCTTCACCTAGAAAGTAATTAAAATAGCCTATGTTAGCCGCTACAACATTAGCTATCAGTCAGTCCAGCTGTTCTCGAGATTAGCCAAGACCAAGAACATTTTATAAAAATGTATGTTTTGTTATAAGTGCCGTATATGAGTGAATATTTCAAATTATTAATATTTAAACCGAGTTTAGATTTGGCTTAAACCGAGTTTGGGCCTGGCTTCAATCGAGTTTAAGCGTGGCTTAACCCAATTTTGAGCCTAAATCAAACCGACTTTAGGCCTGACTTAAGCCCTGCTTAATCCTGGTTTGAACTCGGGTTAAGCCTGGTTTAACCATGGTTTAAACTCGGGTTAGGCCTGGTTTAACCTGGGTCTGACCCGCTTTAAACTCGGTTTAACCACGGTTCTACTCTAGCTTAACTCTGGGTAAACCTAGTTTAAACTAAAATTTTATATTCGTAATAATTTTTAAATATTACTGAAAGACGCAGGTGCTTAAAACGAAAAAGACAACAGCTACAAAACTGATTTTTATAAATTTTTTTGTTAAAATACAAAAAAAAAATCATATTATAATAATTATTTTATCTATAAGCATAAATAAGAATAAAGTGTCTGCTTGTAATGTCAAAATAACAGCTTTTTACAAGATGGATATGAAAGTATATGGGTGAATATTTCAAAATATTAATATTCTGTAGTCTATCACTTTTAATTAAGAAATATTCATAATTTTTAAAACATTTTTATCTTTGAAGCTTCAATAAAAGCTGTGTTACTACTGACATCTCAAAAAAATATATTTTGTAAATAAATGTAACCATAATTTCAAGTTGAACACCAAAAATATCATTCCATGGTATGTCCCAAGCCCTACCTTTGTAATGTTCCCAGAATATTTTAGTGAAATAAGAAAACGTTCGAATAATCTAGTAACGGTAAATATGAATAGCTAATTTCGTGCAGGAAGTTTATTTATAATACTTTTATCAAGTATTATAAGAGATGTCTAAGGAGTGTCCCAGATAAAATGATATATTCTCTTCCAGAAGTAAAAACCTGGAAAAATCCAATTAATGATCGAAAAAGATTCACCTTTTTTAATTATAAATGACGGTATTTGGGAGAATAGACTTCTCTGGCTTTTAAAAAAGGTATAATATGGCGTTGTCGGTGTAACCATTCTTTTTTAATAATTTTTTTCCTGATTTTTTTAAGAAAATTTCCCCTCCCGCCTAAATGGGGGGGAGCCCTCCTATGCGATTTTTTTCTTATATCAATTCAACCTACTCGCTTTATCTTTTTGGCACATCTTAGGTGAATCACCCTGTATATATATGAAAGTAACATTTTATAAAAAAAACTATAAACTCTGTTTTTACTTTTTTTTGTATCGGCTTTATTTGAAAAAAAAAGTTATTGCATGTCAAAGAGAAGTCGGTGAAACATTCTTTTGTTATTTTGTATCGTATTTCTGTACATAAGCACAATATTATCTTGCAGTTAAATCATAAGTCAATTAACTGCGACTTAATAGTACTAAGTACCAAAGTACTGCATTCTTTTACAACACGTTAATACTAAATACCTATCTATCTCGCTTTTTTTTTCTTTTTATAATCCATTGCCTCGATATGTCAATCACTATACCGCTAGTTACTTTGAGTTAAGTGAGATATAAATGTTAAAAGTCAACAAGCAATAATTGGTTACAGGTATATACAAAATAACTCTCCATAAAATTTCAAAGTTGCAACCAAGAAAAACATGAACCGTGTTGAACTGTTCTGCCTTTCATTAATTCCATGAGTAATGTCTGCGACTATTTGCAGACAAAAGCGGTAAAGAAAGGACAATTTCCTTTGGCTTTTGTATCATAGTAAATATTAACTTCATCCATTCTTCACAATTTCACTCAGAATATAATTTTCATTGATTTTCAATTTTCTTCACTGATACCAGTTAAAACGAAGAAAAAGAAAACCCTTCCATTCTGTCCGTCCATTTACTGGCAAAATGTCTTATCAAACGAAAACATATTTTTATGAACCTCTAAAAGCTGTCTGTCTACGCCGTCGATGTCTTCGTCGTTCTTTTTGTCGTCGTCCTTCCTTGGGAGATTCTCAGATGCCAGGAAAATAAGTTCAACTTAATAAAAAAATAAAATAAAAGAGAAGCTAAAAATTAAATGCATTTTTTTTCCAAAGTAACGTAGTGCGCGCAAAAAATAAAATGCAGTTTCAGTAGAAGTGTAACAGAATGACGGCCAAACGGCATTCAAGCGAAAATAATTGACAGCCAATGCTGCCAGTCAATTTCAATTTGTATTCGAAGAACCGGAAATAGGGAAATAAGAAAATCTATGCCAAAGTGGGATAATGTTCGCGGCAGTAACAGGATAAAAATCTATTGAACTATTGATCTCCATTATGTGGAAAAGCCAAATTGACAAATTAAGTGAAATTGACGAACACGAACCACCCCCGCATCCAATGACGATAAAGAAACTTTCATTGAAATAGAATAGAAGGAATAATCGGATCAGGATCATTGACAATAATCTTTCAACTTAGTTTTTTTTTATTAGAATAAACCATTGACGTTGAATTGCTGGAGGTCAATCGAAGAGTTAACAAAAGAGTGAAAGGAGCAGTTTCGTAAAATAATGAAACGATGTATTATTTGGAAGTCTTATACGTTTGTTTACAAAAAATGGAAAACAATTTATAATTAACAATCAAAAAATCCTATCAAATGAATGAACAAATAAATATGTACAAATTATTATCATTATCACAATCCCAATGTGATAATATATCTGAAATTGCAATAAAATTGCAGGGACATTTTTTCCTTAGTCTGAATTCTTTGCAGTTACAATATTGTATTGTAACTTAAATCGATTCCCATTGCTATGCTGTGTGGACGGTTTCGTATAATTTGATCGTAAATTTTCCTTAAAAGTGTTGATAATGAAATTTATTGCCATAGATGGTGAATAAGGTTGAACGAAAATACTGAATGAAAACATCTTGTTTTCCGTATCAATATAGCTTTACAGTGTAGCAAACAAATATACGAAAGCGGAAGATAGACTAAATTATCGTTTGGCGATTGTATATAGGTATCTAAAAACGAAATTGTATTTGTTGACGAATGAAAATGTAATTTGCAGAAAAAAATGAGAACATTATTGATGGTGACTAATGATATTGGCCCGGGCTTTTTACTTTTACAATAGAATATACCCATCCAATTTTATGATTGAATATAGTTCTTCAACGCCCAATTTGCACATTTAAAACTTCATCTGTAACTAAAAAACCATTGTTACAGGAAATTTTATTTTATAACTAGTTTTAGCTCAAAGGTAGTATAATTATATTATGTAAAGCCATTTGACGAAACATAAAAAACACATTCGTTTTTTGATAATCCTCCAACTGTATACTTTTATAAAATCACTGTACTTTTATATTAAAAAAAAAACACTACAAATCTAGAACGGAATTCATTTAAAACGAATAGATTTCATTAAATTCCAATTTGGGCCAAAGACACTCAAAAAATGTATTGTGGTCACTCACGGTTCTCATTTTATTTATTTTTCTTTTAATCAATTTTTTTTTGTCTCCAAGGTTAGAAAAGGGTTATACTAAGTAGTTCTTTTCCTCGCTAACCGTATGCATTTTCAATAAGTCCGGACAAACTAAATTAAATATATGTACCGTAAACATGGACAAAATGGCAAAGGGTTTGTCACGAGCCAGTTTAGTGGTTCAATGATTGCAATATTTGCAATCAGATTATTTTACTTGATTTCAAGCAAATTATTTTGTAATAAATTGCATTTCATTTCAAATACATTTTAATTTATTTCAAATCATTGCAAATTATTTAAAGTGAATTTGCAATATTGCAATCATTAATGAAATTAATTTATATAAATAAACATGCATAATGTATTTTTGATTATTAGATTTTTTTTCAAATTTAGTGGTCATAGGTGATTTAATTCGTGATAGACCCTTGACAGAAGGCCAAATTTAGGTCAAAATAAGAAAAATTGATGTACAACGATTAACATTTTTTCCCAGTCAACAAAAAAAAAAAACGAAGTTGGTATCAGCATAAAGCTTATCAATTAAAATTTATTTCAAACAAAATCGGACATGATTTTGGTTTTTAAAAGACATTTAAAAGATTAAAGTTGATGTGGGAAAATTTGATGCACCCCTAAATCAACACCGTGTATAATATTTTTTCTCGGTCAACAAAAAAAAATCGAAGTTGGTCTCGCGCCTATTTAAGAATAGCTTGCTTTTAAAAAGCCATTTAAACTATTATAGTCAACAAAAGAAAAATGGGAAAGAAAGAGCTAACGGGCAATAGATTTACGCTTATAGACTTATAGACTTGTACCATGAAAAAATTCCACTAAATTAAAAATTTTGATAAAAAGTAAAACAGTAATTAATGATGTTGCTATGGATGGTAAATTTAACCACACATACCAAGTTAGAGAACCAATAATTAAAACAGGAACAATATATTGCCATTGTGGTTTAAGGTGGTAACCAACTCCACTCCTTATGATGTACACGGCTAGACCATGATGGGTAATGGTGGATTTACATGTCTCTGTACCTGCAGAACTGCAGAAAACTAAAGGGAGAAAGAAAAAACGCAACGGAAAACTTTGCTTGTTTGATAGAGAGAGAGAAGACGAAAGTGCAACGATCTTCATACATAAATTATGGGTAAAGATTATAGGTAAAGATTTAAAATTATAGGTAAAGATGAACATGTTCATCTTCATTATAGCAACTGTGTCTGCATACATAATTTTATTAATGCCTATTTAATGTGCCATTTTAAATAATTTTTGGGATATTAAGTTTGAAACTTGAATATTTTTGTTAAATAAAAACGTAAAAGGAAATAAACATATATGATAGATAAAGATATAAAATCACTTCTACTGTACTGTATAAATAAGATCACAAAAAACTTTTAGATCAGATAAATGTGATTATTTGGAAATAGAACAATATGAAAATAAAGATTTGTCTAGATGAAAGTGAAACGATGAGAAAAGAGCATTCTCATCGTAAGCTTTCTTAAAGCAAGTTGTGGTTGAGTACAACCTAGGCAAATAAGATTGTGTTATATAATATATTTTCAATCAAATTTTAATTGATAAAGTGTAATATAACCACTTTATGAAAACAAAATGCAAAAGAATTTTCCTTACAACATTGTGGTGCGTACACCAGCATTAATCACTTTGACAGCAACTTGTTATAGAAAATCAATTCAGATGGTATCTGTGTACTCTTTTCGTCTTTAGGGTTTTAGATGTTCATCTTTTTTTAGTTTTCTGCAGTTTTCAGTTGCAGAGACATGTAAGTCCACCATAAATCAAAATTTTTCTCTAAGTGAGTTTCGAAAGTCCCAACACTATGTTAGCCTGTTTGGCGCAGTCGAATGGAATACGCGAGACACGGCACATATAGCATAACGTGGTATTAGATAATTGAAAAAAAAAAAAATAAAAACTAGAAGAACATACGTATTTATTATAACTTGTGTATGTATCTGTCTGTAGGGCCTTGTTTGGCAGTTATGTATGTGGTATGTTCAAAACTAATATATAACATTAAAATCTCAATTTCATTTAATAATATAACTTTACAGAAATGCTAGTTCCGTCCAAGCTACTGGGGAATTTAATTTGTCATCGTAACACATTTAATTGCCCTATACTCACTTCATACAGTTAGTAGACATGTTCGGCTTACAATGTTTGTTCTTATTAAATTTGCATACACAACACATTTATTTATTTATATAATTCGTTTATCATAATAATGAATATAACCTCAGTGACAAGTGATTTCATCATTCTTGACCTAACAAATTATCAACACCCAAGCACAGAACACTATTATAGTCTTAAATTAATGTTGCATCTTGATCATGACAAGAAATCAAATTAATTTGCATTAAAATCTTGGTACAACAACCCAACATATATTATGTATTGGGACCACATATCCTAGAATCAGTCTTGCATCATATAACTATATCTACAAAATAATATCACCAAATATTTTCACAGTAATTAAGTCTTTATTCCTCTTGGAATAACAATGAGCTTTTACCCATATATGTATGCCACAGCCACAGCCACAGCCATGCTTTATGCTCAAATGCAGAAGCAGACAAGAAAATTTACGTATCTCGCACTTGGATAAGCTCTGGTGTTCAGCTTCAAAATACATCCGGTTGGTAGTAAATTTCCAAGAGTATAGAAGAGGATTGCTTTGGCACCTTTCGCCCGATGATGCCTTCTGTAAGGCAGTTAGCAAAAATCAAGCAGCTGGATTTCTGATATTACTCTCAAGGCTCTTTTCATCTTACTCGCTTCCTCTTGTTTGTATACAAACTGTGCGTTTGCTGGAAGGATGTAGATTGTATGTTTCTATTTTCCAATAAAATATATATGAATGTGAACACACAGCTTGATTCCCCGGAGTGGTATCACTTTGTAAGTGTTTGTGGATTTAATTCATATTCCCATGCTGCTGCTTTTGAACAGAAATTCATAGAGTATGTGATCCGTAAAGAGAATATACAGGGTGATTGGTATAAGATGCACCAAAAAGCTTGAGCGTGTGGGTGGGGTTAAGACAAGAAAAAAATCGTACAGGAGGGGGGTCTATTTCCCCCAGTTTAGGCGGGAGGGGCAATTTTCTAAAACATTGACTTAAATCAGAAAAACAAAATTTTAAAAACAACGGTGAATGATATTCTAGTTTTTTTTTCAAAATTTTGAGTTTGAAAATTAATTTTTTTTAAAACTGTTCACTTAAACAACTTAATTTAAAAATTAAATAAAAGAGTAGTTTTCTGGCTTTCCAAAAAAATATAACAAGGCTTTGTATCATTCACAGTTGTTTTTAAATAATTTTTTTTTCTGATTTAAGCCAATGTTTTAGAAAATTGACCCTCCCGCCTAAACGGGGGGAAATAGACCCCCCTTCTATACGATTTTTTTCTTGTTTTAACTCCACCTACACGCTCAAGCTTTTTGGTGCACCTTATACCAATCACCCTGTATGTACATTGTACAATGTACAATGTGATTTTCTTTTTGGTTCTCAGTTCCAGGATATCAGCCTACGGTTTGTATGAATAATTGCATTGTTGTAAAGAAAAACAAATCAATCATGTGAAAATAATGTATAAAATAAAAAAAACTAGCATAAAACAAAATTATAAAATAAAATAAAATAAATAAAAATAAAACAAAGTTAAACCATAATACAGGTTGAACGATCTTCATGGGTAGCTATTTCTTAAATCAGCATGGTTGAATGGTTTCGCGTATCCACCCTTCCCTTTGTAAGTTGAGAGAATGTTACTTCCCTCCACTGCATTTGATCACCGATGATAAATTTTGAGATGAAAACCGTCAGCCATCTGTACCCGATATCTACACCTGGCAATACCCGAGGGTTGCTATTTAGAGCTCTTTGCTGAGTTAAGCAACCTAACCTGACCTTTTATTGCAGGACACTGACATAGGACGATTGTGTTCTATATCAGAAAATTACTCGTGCAAAAATAAAGCGGTTAATAATAAAACCCTAGAGAAGAACCGCTTGGCTATATGATAACGGCAACTGGTAAGTTTTCGATTATTTGTTTAGGAACTTTAACGTGGCATTGCGCTTTCTCGATAGCGACATTGGCTTCAGTGATGATATAGTCACAAATTTAATTTTTCCAGGGATACAAAATTGCATTCCACAAAGCACCAACAAAAAATCCTTTTCGCAACTTGTAAGCTAGAGCTAGAGCTGCAAGAGTACTCAAAGATATTCAGCCCTATCGAGGTATCCGTTCGGATGAAAATTTTGTCCGATTCGTACAAAATCGGAGAATTATTATGTTTTCTGACACACAAATCGGAGAAACTTACGATAGAATTAAACGCAGACTATTGATGTGCGATGCGAAGCGTTGATCATTTTATTTTTGACAGCTACACGGAAAATATTTTCAGAAGTTCTCCGATTTTGTTATTTAGTTGCTATGCTTGTATTTTCAAGCTACAGAATAATAAAAAAACAATCTTTTTGAATTGTTTTGATTAATTGTGTGAAGGCATGTACATTATACAATTCTAATGTTTTTAAATTATCAGAATATTTTTCAAACTGTATGTGAATGAAGCATGTGACGGAAAATGTGAAATGAGTCCGTTTATATGCTTTATTTATTCTGTTCCGAAAGGGATACCTCGATCGCAATTTGAGTTCCGATCTGAAATCATTTCCGATCTGAACTTCTTACGAACGGATACCTCGATAGGGCTGATTATATACTAATTCTCAGACAGGGAATTTTTTTATACGCCATTTTTTTTAAAGAGGTTCACTTTTTAAAAACCTCTGCGCTTGATATTTCAAAACGCTTGATATATTCGATATACATTTGATATTGATTGATATCTACTTTGATGGATTGTAAAATACCATCCAGACTTTTAAGCAAACCCACGTATAGTATTGGATGGTATCAAGTCTGAAATCTACAAAATAAATGCTGGTGCTTGCCTCAGCGATCAGTTTTGTTTCCGAGCCTCTTTTTACTTGAGATTATAGGTACTATAAGGCAAGTTATGCAGAAATTGACATTTTTTTTTTTAGCTCAAAAAATATCGTGCCCTATATCGGTTTTGGAAAAGCTTAATTTTCTCGAAAACAGCTCAAACGATTTTCTTGAAAAAAAATTACTGAAGGTTTGTGTCTGATTTCCTTTTATTAAATCGCAAAAAAAAAAATGTTGGCAAGCCTATTAACGGTACCTCCCATAGAACCGTTAGTTTTTTCTGGAGCTATCTCATAAACGGGTTAATCGATTTAAACCCAATTTTTTTTTTTCAAACTTCTAGTTGACTTCAACAAATTTCAATACCAAAATTTTGCAAAAAAGCTTAAATTAAGTTTAAATTTTTTTTTTGTAAATTCAATATTTGGAAAACGCTTTGAGAAATTTTTTTTTTTGTATGCATAAAGTGCAAACAATTAGACACTTAAAAATGGCGTTCTTCAAATTTGTAAAAAAAAAACTTTTTTATAAAATATATTAAGTAAACATCGATTTATTTAAAAACCGCTCTAACGGTTTTTGAATATTTTTTTTGGTAAACTTATATTTAGGCAACAAAATTTTCTGCATACTTTTATTTTAGCTTGAATCTTTATAAAAACAAGTTGTACCACTTTTGTACAAAATTCATATGATTTTTTTTTCTTTAACTAAAAAAAAAAAATTGAAACAGAGCTTTATATCAATTTCAAAAAACTAATGAGAGAAACCAACAAGTCTTTTTTTTTTATAAAAACTTCTAAAAAAAAATTATTATAAATCGAATTAATTTAATAGCTTATTAAATTCGTTGATTTTCGATCAACTTCTATAATAAACTTCCATTATATTGCAATTTCATTAATTTACTATAAAACCAATATAGGTAACGTACGATCTAGCAGCACATTTTATTTTGAACCATCATCCGTCCACCTATAAAAATATCCTTCTGCGAATAAGTTTTCTAATGACAAAGTCGAAAACCAAACTTCAAAATCATTTTATAACAAAAAAGAAAAATATCTACTTAAGCCTTTGAAAAAGCGAACTCACAGTACCAGAAAGTTATAAATGCATGAACCGGACTATCTACGGGGGAAAGAATAAAGAACAACCAACCTAGGTACACGATGGATTAAGTTTTGTCATGAATCAGGACATCATTTTTTCTCAGAGTTATAAGGATAAAAGTTTTTGAAGCCAAAGAAAAGAGAGAGTGGGCATTGTGGGTGTAGTTTTTTTTTCAACACTGAGTTCTTGGAATATAGTATAACGTAGAGTATGCCATTTTTTAAACACTCTGTATATTGTTTTTTATGAAGAGCAATATAAACAGCTATTTTTTTTTGTGTCAGATGAAACAAAATGAAGTTTCAGCAAAGTTAAGTCCTTTTCCGAAAGATGGTTTAATACAATTTTGTTTATCACTTTTTTAACAATGTAAATTGAAATTAAAAAAACACCTCTTGAGTTTTACAATTGTTTAAACACGTTCCACATAAAACAATGTAAAATAATTACCTGTCCATATATAATCTACATTAACAAAATGAAGGTATAGTTCCCAAAACACCTTTCTTTAGAAAGATTGTTCATTTAACAAAATAATGTATATACCCCTATTTACAAAGATTAAAAGAGTTATTGAGACAAAAGGCCTCAAAAGACCTAAAAAACAATTTATTTAAACTGACACAATAAAAGTGACAGAAGCAAAAGAAAGAAAAAAGGAATAACAAACTTTTTCGCCCTCAACTGTAAATATTATTTCGTTCCCAATGACCTAACAATACAAAGACCTTACACCATATTCCAGACAAAAACAAAAAAAAAATCGGGAGCACCAAACGAACCTACTCCATTAGCCCCGAAGAACTAGGACGAACAACACACAGAGAAACATAATATATATAAGTGAGATTCATGTTTGGGGATTTACAAAAAGGAAACTATTCCATTGGAAAAATAAATCCATTCGATGAATGTCCTTAAGGCCGAAACAGCACTACAGAGCACCACTTTATTTAAATGTGTATTCTTTGTTAGTGGCACTTTTCCCCGGATGGTATTACAAGGTGACTACATCCTATTGCTCCCAAAAGGCGCTTCCAAAACAGCTAAAGAAAGAAAAAAGAAGAACAACCATAGAAAAAATCTTTTTTTTTTCTCAACCCTTTTTCCCCGTCAAAGAGGGCAAAGCATTTTCTCAAATTCAACCAAAGAAGGAAACGATTTCCTTCCAAAATGTCGCCCTAATCAAGGAAAAGGCGAGGGTGATTCGTTTTTTTTTTGTTTTTGTTTTGGAGAACTCATGCGAATTTAATGAATTCAAAGGATCAGCTGGTTCTTGTGACTTTTATTGCAGAATTATGTGAACCGAAGGGATGACCGGTCTGCGAAAAAAGGTGAAATTGAATTGACTTTCTTACACTTTTAATAGCAGTATTTATCATCATCGTTAGAAGTCGTGTGGAAGAAAGTAGTCATGTTAAAGGAAATAATTTTAAGGATTAACTGTGAAATTCGTTTTTTATTTTTTCTCTTTAAATTTTAATAAAGGATTACAGTGTTTGTGTAATTTAATAGATTGTTGTAAATCTAAATTTTTGAAGAATTTTTATTATATTTTAAAGTGTTTTGAAGATTGGAACGTTAAAAGGAATTTTTTATCAATCACTGTTAAAACTTTGCTAACGAAAAATTATATATCAATTCTTGAGTGGAACTACAAATCGATTTACATATTGTAAATGTTATTTTTGTAATATTTTCTACTTTTCTTCTTCAGCTTTACAACAATTGTAATGTGTTATAATCGAGAAAAATTTGCCATGAGTAGGTTGGTATACATTTATATATCAGCGATAACTCGAGGTTAATCTAACTCTGATGGTCTCTACCGATGGATTACGACCTTGTCGTGGTGGTAGGGCTTGAACTGTTCATTATTCCACGGCATCAATGATGTCTTGATTAGTGAACTAAGTGTAATCCGGGAGAACGCCTCATTCTAGGACGTTCACCCTTAAGTTTGGTGAAGAACCAGAGCATACCTGAATGTTTATTTATAAACATCTTCAGTGTAATGTCCGTGTTCTATTGGTAACCTATCCCAGGAGTGACTCTGGGTAACGGCCCTACATCAGGCAAAAGTAGTTAAGACAGGGGAATCACAAAAGTGTCCTCGACGATTACTCATTTAACGTTTGCAAGTTAGCTTTCATAACATGAGTGTTTTGTCGGTTTTCACTGGGCTGGTGTCATGTGATAGTAGCAAATAAGCAGGGTGGTCTTTGTAACTCAAGGAGGCCACCCGAAAAGGCGGTAGATAACTATTCTATCCCAGAACATAAACTGGGTAACGAGCGTTACTATCGTCAAAAATTGAGTAAGTGAAGTGGAATTTACGGAAGTTGAGATGTGGAACTTGAGTTTGGTTCCAGTTCAAGACATACTTGAGCTACATCTTCAGGGTAGGCAATCCCTGTGGCTGTGTAGGTAAAGTCAGAATGTCAAAGTTTTACAGTTGTGAGTATTTTCTCAACTAAACGACGTTTTAGGTTTGACGTACAATAAACTTAGCATGGGTGTTAGGGGCCCTAGAGTTCGAGAGGAATGTCCTTTATGGAATTTAATCATGATCATTTTCTACTTAACGTTTGGACTGGTCCCCTTGTGGGAGCTTCGTGCAGGATAACCACATCCAAAGCGGAAACATATGGCACTTCCGTGCAAGAGATGTAGATCGGTCTCGCCTCTTAACAAGGGGTGTGGACATACCTACACGTTCTCAAATTTGTTACTGCGGTATAATCTACTCCGGTAATTATGCTTCAGGACGCTGGTTTACGTTCAAATGAACCCGCAGTAGGTTCGCCCACCGTGGTATTAGAAGCTTAATTGCTCAGGTACCGTAAAGCTTATCTATTTCTAACTCTGATGGAAAAATATCGAACTAAAAAACAGGACCTAATTCTTAAATTTGCTGCCGCAATAGTTGTATATAGATATGATAAACATTTATAAAACAAGAACAACCACCAGATTTTAGTTTTGGTTTGCAATAACACAACTTTAGACAGAGTCACAAAATCATGAGCACAATTAACGAAAGAAAGAGCAAAACATGAAGCAAGATAGAGACAGATCACAGACTGATGACAATAAAGACAAAAATTGTTCAGTGCAATAAATGGTCCAACAAATTGTGTTATTTGGGATTATTAATGAAAATACCACCTAAATTCATCTAATTAAGTGGTTGAAGAAAATTGTACTGAATTTTATGAAAGTGTACTTTTGTACTTGAGCACATTCAATTGTATCGAAAAAACTACAATTGTATCGACTTTTCCAACCGTGCGCTGGACACTTGTCACAGCAAGGAAAGCGCTGGACACTTTGATGCACAATGAGATAACGTTGGACACTAGATTCACAGCATGGAAGCGCTCAACACTTTGAATTAAGACCTGGAACTCCACGTCAACTTTGGAATCTAAGTCCATCAGATGATTGGAAGTTCAGTACGCTAGATTGGTATACTATTATTGACCACTATTTGGAAAAAACGCACTGTGAGTTATTAGAAAAAAGAAAAAAATGTATGTTGAATTGTATTCTAAATTCAATGCATCAATATACATGTTGTATATAATAAGTGATGGGCGCTATTAAAAGGAGAGGGTTTCTGGTGGAAAATAAGAAATGAATATTTGAATAAAACAGCAGTATATAGGAAGCAATGTAAAGGTTCGTTACAAAGGTTTTCTTGAAATTAGCTTAGTTTGAAAAATAATTAAGAAAAAACAAACAAATGCTTAGTTCTCACGGACCTTGCCTCTTGAGGATATTGTACATTACGTTTACCTTTATCAATAAAAACAATAACTAAGTCTGCAACGTTCCTTGGTTTTCTATATAACACAGTTTTGAGCCTTCATCGACTGCACTAGAATAGTCAGGTTTTCGTTCAAAAATTATTGTTGCAATGTTATAAGTCAACGTTGAACGGTCAGTTATTAATCAATTTAATCTTAAAACTATAAAGAGAACCAACACTCACACTAAAGAAACATTAACTTTATGTATACCTACTCCAAATAGATTAAATGGATTTTCCGCGTTTTTTTGACAAATTAAATATATAAAACATGTCACATCCACCCACCTCTAACAAATCATAAAAACAGATGTATTTTATATGAAAAACCGTAAAGAAAAGAAATTGTTCCAAACTGACACATCAGTGTCTATCAGACAACTTAATTTCCGGAGTCAAGATGAAAAAAAAAAAAAAAAAAAAAAAACAATCTGACTTCTTCTTGGAACTAGCTCATTAAATGAGGTTAGCATGACTAGGCATCAGGACCAAAAGTAAACGTTAAAAAAAAAAGATTGACAAAATCACAAAACGATGCCAAATTTTGTTCCTTAATGCTTTGTTAATGACTTGAACTTCTCTCTCCATGGTTGCTGGTGATATTTTATTTATTTCTTTGATATCCTTTTGAGAAAATAAAGTAAGAATCATTGTCGTCGTTGGTCGTTATTCTTATCATGGAACACACAAAAAAGAAGAATAAATGTTTCCTTCTATGATTTCCTTCGACTTTATTTTGTGTGTCCATGTCCAAGTGGGCATATCAAATCATTGTGGTCAGACTTATGTCAGGATGCGAACATTAATTAGCACCACAGTTACATTTTACTGTCAGTTTTGTGTGTCAAATTAGAAAAAGACATGTTAAAATGTCGGAATCAGTTTATTTCTATAACAATTATACATAAGTATAAAGGAAATTAGATACGGTGTTTTTGACAATTAATCCGGAATTATCATTGGCCGGTCTGCGGTGTTAATGAAAGAATAGCTAGTTAGTAGTTTAGGTACTACTGTTCTGTTAATGATAGCTGATATATTTCTTATGATAGCAAGTATTAATTGCAACTAGTTTAATGGGGAATAATAAAAAGAAAAAATTATTGACCATTTCCATATTATACAATAGGTGTTCTTTTTTTAAGTTCTTATGAGATTGGTTAAAAAAAAACGATATTAAGACTTAGCAATAATCGAAAACAAACAAAACAAAAAAAATTATTAGTAAACATGTATGTGAATATCAGTTTTCCGAAATTTCGGAAGCAATATGTTTTATGGAGATAGAGTATAAAGATTCATATGTCACCGGAAAGCACTTCAATCCAATAACTGCTGGAATTTCGAAAAATATTTGCAAACAAATACATCTAAAAAATAACAGTTATCAACAGCTAACCTTATATAAGCAAAATGCTCTTTAATTCAAAAAAACAACTCATCCTTCATAATTATATGGCTTTTTAATTTGCGTATTCTGAGCAAGCTATTGATAACACACAAACAAAAGAAGTTGCCAATATCATTTTTAATGCGGAGCTAATCATGAGCCCGGAAAATGTTTTAGTCTTAGCTAATGCCATGTGAAGCTAGTTATTGTTTTTATATTCTATTTCCGACGAATCAAATGGCACAAATTCAAATGGATATGGAACAAAATGCTAGTAATGAAATGAGCATTCATTTGGCTAGTGTCCGTGGCGTAGTGGTTAGTGTGTCGGACTATTACGCCGGAGGTCTGGGTTGGAGCCCAGCTTGGAGAACACCTTGTTTTTATCAGAGACACTGTCTCTTGCGAGGAAGTGACAAATCCTCCAAAAGTATCATTTACATGAAAAGTGGATTTCACCATAGTCGTTCAGATTCGACTTAAAATTGTAGGTCTCCTCCAATCCTGTAGAACTAATAACGCACAGACAGGAACAATCAAACACCCGGAAGCTTATCGAAGTTTTTTGAAGTCAACCTGGGGCTAAATTCTGCAAGCGTGAGTTTTTCTTCAAAACTTACACTTCTATGTCACAGCCGTTGGCTGTGTTCACGAGATTCCGCTAAGTGTTTTGTATTTAAAAGCGCTGAATTTTTTTGTTCATTGCCCATTAAGCTCAGTTTGGTTTGAAAACTGTTTTTTGTTTATTTTTGAAATTACAAATATTTATACTCACGCTCAGAGATTGGGTGAAAAAAATTATTAAGTCGTGCGTGACGTGCGCACACATTTTGTCAAAACTGACTATTTACTGGCTATTTACGGAATCGGAATGTGTCTGTGTGCACATTTTTTCGTGCGCACAACAAAACTCACGATTGCGGAATTTAGCCCGTGAAGTTCGCATTGTTCGCAAGCAGATCCTATGGCAAAGTGGTGATTTTGTAATGTTGTTGTCGCATTCGATTTCACTAACATCGTTAGATAAAAGAAGAAGAAAAAGATGTGTTTTATGTCGACCAAGACCGTACGGTGCACTTTGGAAATTAATGCATGCAAAAACGAGACAAAAGTTGATTTTCAAAGTTCCAAAATTATGAAGTAAAATTTTTAGAAAACGATAGTCTAATTCCCATAGGTTAAGAAAATGCACATTTTTTGTTTTTTAGTACGACTTATTTGGGCACAGCACATGTTCAAAGTCAGTGAAAATGAGAGCACTTATTTTTTTTTGCACCTTAACAAAAAAAAAAACTGCAAATTTCAATTAATTATAACTTTAATATTTCGCACCATTTGATTGAATTTTAATGTTTAATTAAAATAAAGATGCGTTCAAAGGTATTCAAAAAATTTTATGTAAAAAAGTTGTATTAATATTTTTGTAGCAACTCAATTAAAAAACTGCCTATTAAAATGTAATTTTTCGTGTTTTGTGCTTTCTATCATAATCATTTTCTTATTGTGTTCCGTAGAATTCCGTTGAGTTCTTTATGTGAAATAATAGAACAAACCATAAAGCTTCAGTTAAAACTAAAATTGACTGCAGGTTCTTGCAGGATTGGTTGTTATTGGTGTTAGAAAGTGTGATAATTTATGCGTTTTTAAACTTTTTCTTTAAAAACAAAAACAATTTTGATAAACAGGGTAATCCTTTACAGGCTTACAGGGAGATAATCTTTAAGGAAATAATACTTGTATATATGCCAACAATAAAAATGTTCCACTGCATCTTTTACCAGTGTTGCCAACCTTTTTGATGCACCCTTACCCATGTTAGCAAAAAATGCTCTGTTAATATCAATGGTTGTTGTTTATAACCGTTTTTAAATGAAGTCGACACGTTTTTTTTAATCTTGAGATATTCAATATCGAAGAAGTTTTTGACTTCGGGTTAATTTTCTTCAGAACATTCGTAATAAACATAATGGTTTCAGTATTTTTTCTTTACGCAACAATAATGCAAATAAAAATTAGTAACAGTTTTGCGTAAAACCCAACAGATTTTATGCAACAGCGGAAAAATTTAAATAAAAGAATTTTTTGCTTAAATCTTCATTTTTTAATTTTTTTTTTAAGTTATGATAAACTTATTAATAAAATTTCGGAAGAATATTAATTTTTAGAAGACTACTCTTATCTCAACTGTTATGAGAAACAGTGGTAAAAGTTATTTTTTTTTTAATTTTGTGCCTTAACAATTTTTTGAAAATAAAAAAAAAACATCTTCAAAACATGTGTTATTGCTTAAAATACATTTTGAATGTCGCGAAAAATCGTTTTAGATGGATATCTAACCATTGGGACCAACAAATAATTTTGTCTCGTTTTTTCAAGCATATTAACTCCATAGTGCGGCGTACGGAATTATCAGTATACCCCTTTATAACTAGTAATTCACTAGAGGATGTGAAAAGGATTTCTTCTTATGAAAATGTTTGACTTTGACTTTTTTTTTACATTTTGTGGAACAAAAATCGAAATTACTGTAAAAGGATGAATATATTTTCATTTAATTTCAGAATTTACCTCCTGTTTTTATTTTCTTTATAAGTAAAATTTAAATATAATATGATACTTTAAATAATATTGACATCCTTTAATTAATATACATTATGTTCATATTATTGCATTTCAGAAATTGTTACGTAAAATAAATTTCATAAAACTGTTATGGCTTGTCTATTTGATGCTTCCGGGGCCACATTGACATACAAAAAGCGATATGAAAACTAAAAACCCCATAACATAACTTATCTGATGAACGAACTAAAAACAACCAAAATATTTTTCATAAATACAAATCTTAGTAAGCGACAAAAAAATATATTCAAGCCAATTTTATTTTTTGTATTTAATTTGAGTTCAAATGTCTAGGCTCAATAATCTTTTATTTTTATATTTAGTAATAATATTGGAAAATATGGTACATCAGTAAAACTCGTTATTTGAATTTTTGTCGACTTTGGGAATCGAACCCAGGCATTAACTATGTACAAAACACATATATGTATAACCGCACTACGCAACTCCACTAAATGGGCTTATGGTTAGTTCAATTCAATTGTATTTAGAAGTCCGTTAAGAAGACAGTTATTTGTATAAGTAGCATATATTTTGTTGTTGTTTCATTTTTTTTCTAAATATTCCCATTCGATTTAGATACCAAAAATTCGTTGAACAAAATTGAAATTTTAGGTGTAACATTTAACCAGTTGCGTCGGTCGTCAAAGTAAAATTTTCATCTTTATAACAAAAACCAGTAACATTTTTTTATAGCGCAACAAAAATCGTAGTGTAGTTCTTGGTATATGTTGAATGAAACAGTTAGGGTAGTATTATTCCAAATTAGCAACTTCGAAGAACTTGTGCTGGCTGCTCAATACGCTTTTTAATTTCTTGTTGTAAAAGTCATAATCGATTCGTTTATTTAAAGCTTATTAAATTTTCAACAATTAAAGCCCCATCACCATCTATTCTTTTAACCCTATAAAAACTAAGCTCTCGAAAGGTTCTAAATTTTTTCGAAAACAAAATTATATTAAGTTTTGCTCTTTTCCGGATCAAAACCTTGGCAACATCGTTCGTCATACGAAAAAATACATGCAGCATAGAGTTATAGTATATTTAATTTTCTTTCATTGAAGCACAATTAGTTCAGTCAATGAATATGAAAAGCTTGGAAGTTTGAATGCAGTTTTTTAGCGAATTTTGGTTTGGTGCAGCAGCCGACATCTTGAATTAAAAATTGTTTCGTGAAAAAACTATTAAAAACTTTTTTATTGCAATTCGTATTACCTACAAAATGGTATAAAAATTTCTCGTTAATTTATAGATTTTTCAAAAAATCTAATAAAATGATGTGTTTTTTGTAAACTTCGGTTGATTTTTTACCTCACTACGATTAACGGAACAGTTTGAAATGCATACATATATCTGTTTTTTTACTTGCAACATCAGGGTGATTTGCATAAGATGCAACAAAAATCTTAAACGTGTAGCCTTAGTCAATATTAGAAAAAAATCATTAAATAGGGGGCGCCTTAGTCAATATTAGAAAAAAATCATTAAATAGGGGGCGCCTGTGTCTCCCCGTATGGGCGGAAGCTGCAATTTTCTGGAAAAATTGACTTAAAAAGCAAAATATTAAAAATCTACAAACGCTTTTTCGATAATTAATATACTATATTTTTTTTTTACAAATAAATTGCCTATCTTTAATTTTATGTTATATTTTTATTTCAATTTTGTTTTTAATTTTTATATTGATATTCTATTTCTCGAAAATCAGAAACTTAAATAGTTTAAATATAAAATTGTAAAGATAAAATTGTAGATAGTAAAAATTTCAATAAAAAAGTTTTTAATATTTTTTTTTTATAAAAACCCACACAAACGTAGAAAAACACAAAAACACGAAAAAATCTTAAATTCAAAATGGCGTGTAAATTCAGTTTTATAATCAGAATAAACCCCTCTACAAAGCTGCATTCACACTTGGAGACCTTCCTAAATATTGTCAGATAATTCTAAGTTCACACAATCTCGAAAAAACGAAAGAAAGACAAAAAAAATTAAAACTCATTGCAAAAACGCTAATTTTAAATAGCATTTTTTCGAAAATCGATTTTAAGCTTTTTTTTATGGTTTTATCGGGATTGTGTGATTTACTAACCTTAAACAGACTTAATTTTTATAAAAGTAAATTAAATGTACTAATATTTTTTTCTGCAAGAATTCTATCATAGGATGAGCGATATTATTTTTACCTCGGATATTATAAAAGTCAAAATTAGCATATTATGTAATTGAATGTTTTTATTATAATACATATTCTATATACATAATATATTGTAAATACTTAATAATATATAAAAACTATTTCAACTAAGTAGAAGACTTAGCATTTATTTAGTGGAGTTATTGAATTATTGAGAGGGAGTTTTCGTTATTTTTAGTTTTCTTAAAAAGTTGTCTGTTTTTGACTAAAAATTAGCTTCATCATTGAGTTCTGAAAACAAAAATATAATTACGTAAAATTTTGATAAAAATTTATTTAAATAATATTTTAAAAAAATTTTTTTCCATCGGCAAAAAAAAAAAATCGAATGTCCTTCGCTCTATCAATAACATTAACATTTTTATATATTATAAGGCTTTAGAATTAAGAAAAAAATTACTGAATATACTTGTAAATTATTTCAACATCTGATTATTGTTTTTGAATGATGATGTGTTCTTAGAAAAAAATATGTATGAACTAAAATTATTGACGTTTACTGTTTATTTTAAGGAAAATGAATCCATATCAATGAACCAAAAGAACAACAGTTTTGTATGGCCTGTTTTATTAAAATATTATCTATCGTGCATTATTTTGCATATATGTATGATTGTATGAGCATGAAAAACTATCCTATATCGTTTCAACGAAAACACAATGTGTATCTTGTTTTAATTGTGTTTACATTATTATTATATATTTTATCGGATACTTATCATACTACAAAATGATTATAGGGATTTCGGATAGTCAATTGAAATTATTCTGTTCGCTCCGATTTCAAATTTGTTGACAGAAACATCGTGTAAATTATTAATCGGATGTTCTTTTTATGTTGTTGGTTGGTTTGTCATTTTTTTATGATTTAGATTAATAATAACCACAAAATTTGACTGGTTTGGCGTATTGAAGTCAATATAATTTATTTAAAATCAAAATAATAAATTATCATAATAAAATATGTTTATTTTAATGTGAAAATGAATTAGGAATCAATATTTTAAAGTCAAAAAACATTATGACTATATAGTCCTGTAATTTTAGGGTTTAACTTTGAAATTTGAGATAATAAGCTGGAAAATCGTATTTATATACCTTCATATTGGCGTTCTAAAAGTTGTCTAGAAAGTCAACAAAAATTTCGTGTCTGGAACATAAGTTATTCAAAGGTCACGAAAATCAGTTTTTCGCGAATATCTCGGTTCCCAAGGCTCCTAATGATGTCAGCATCCATTACAAAATTACAGTGCGAAAAATTCAAACAAATTTTGTAACAAACATTGTTTCATACGATCAACCGTTTTTGAGATAGGGGGCGTAAGGTTCTGCACGCTTAGCAATACATACTGGTCTACGCGCTAGCCCATGTCCCCTCAGTTTTGTCATTGGGCTTTGTTAATCACCTTGGGTCACGTGGTTCAAATCAAGGTCGTTTGGCGGCCATTTTTAAAAAATGCCTCCAAATTGATCGTTTGTTGGTTTAAAGATATATCCGTATCGAGTGGTCCAATTTTCATTTTTTAAGAATCATTTTATTTGCGTTTTAAAGCCAAACAAATTTAATAAAACATAGTTTTCGCTTAATCAAAACTTGAGATATTTAAGATAAAAGTAAACAAGTATTATTTCTTATTTCTAGGTTGACCCCTTGTTTTGCCTAATATGACTGTACTATAAGGCAAAACTGTTTTTCCACTTAAAATACAATCTTAAAATCAGTATCAAAAAATACGGTTCTATTAGTCCAGTCAATAATCAGTTTTGTCATTGGGCTTTGTTAATCACCTTGGGTCACGTGGTTCAAATCAAGGTCGTTTGGCGGCCATTTTTAAAAAATGCCTCCAAATTGATCGTTTGTTGGTTTAAAGATATATCCGTATCGAGTGGTCCAATTTTCATTTTTTAAGAATCATTTTATTTGCGTTTTAAAGCCAAACAAATTTAATAAAACATAGTTTTCGCTTAATCAAAACTTGAGATATTTAAGATAAAAGTAAACAAGTATTATTTCTTATTTCTAGGTTGACCCCTTGTTTTGCCTAATATGACTGTACTATAAGGCAAAACTGTTTTTCCACTTAAAATACAATCTTAAAATCAGTATCAAAAAATACGGTTCTATTAGTCCAGTCAATAAATGGGTTGTAGAGTGCATGAGCAGGGACCAAAGCCATTCCTTCGGAATATTGTTCAGGGTACTTAAGTAGTTAACATACAAAATGTCCTGATATCTGGGAGGTGATCCGGAGGATGGGGAGGGGTAAAAAGATCCCCTTTTTGGGACTTACGCTTATACAATGGAAATGGTATAAAAATTCTCTGAAAATTTTCATAAAATTTTCTACAAGTTTTGTAATATTCATTTTTTTTTATTCGCAACCGTTCCCGAGCTGCACGCACAAAAAGATGGGAAATTACAAAAAAATTGTGTTTTGCCCATATTTTTCATCAAACATTCCGTCATATTTTCCAAACTGTTAATCTGACAAAAAAAATCATTGAGGCAATTTATAAAGAATTAAATTTCCTTTAAAAAAATAATTCTGGAAATTAGGTTTTTGAATGCATCAGACCATAATCACCTTTTTTGTAAATTGTCATTTAAAATAATTTAATTGTTTATTTTCAATTAGTTTTTTATCTTTTTTTCTTTTAAAGTAAGATTTGTTTAATAATATTATTACATAAATGTTCAAAATATTTATAATTTCTTCTTTTTGTTTTAATAAAGAACCCCTGAAGAAGGCAACAACCCTTGCCGAAACGTCCAATGTAAATAGTTTCATTGAATCTTACAGTGAACAAAAAAAGCCAAAGGAAGATATTTTCATCCATTTAACAAATTATAATATAGATCGGTCAATTCATTAATAAAATATTAAATTTAGTTAAAATCGTAGCAGTCGTTCAAAAGGTAGTTGGTAAAAAAAACGGTTCACCATTGGCAACAAATTATATAAAATTTTATCGAAATTGATTTTATTTTTCGAGAAAAATGGAAATATCTGTAACGCTTATATGCTATAGGAACCGTTATTTCAACTAAAAAAATAAAAACTCGCCAAACAAAAACTTACCAAACCATTTTATATAGAAAACTGACAAAAAATAAAAACTCAAAAGACAAAATAGAAATGGTCGAATTGATCTTGGCGAAATTAAAATCTGTCAAGTAAAATTTCACCAACTTGACACCTCAAAACTTTTAACAAAAAATTAATACTTTTGAAACTAGAACGTACTATTTAATTATAATGGAATAATTATAGGTTATAATTATTATAATTATTTTCTTGAAATAGTGTAGTCAATGAAAAGCTTAAAAGTGATGTAGAGTGCGTTAGCCAGGGACCTAAGCTATTCCTTTGAAATATCTAAAATGTGAAAAGAACAAGCGGATGGCAGTTTTAGGGGCTTACGCTTATACCACAGTAATTGGTACCTTGGTCTTGTGAAGAATTCTTAGTGACTAAATAAAAGCCCAAACAATTTTCTACAACTTTTGTTCGTTACATTTTTTTCTTTCTCAACCGTTTACGAGCTACAAACATCGTAGCGAGAAAAATATACAACTTTTATTGGAGGGAAACACAAACTAAAAAGTTAGTCCCCTGTCTACAGTAACGGCATTTACACAAAATTAAAACTCTTTCGATATATATATTGGTTTTATTAAAACATTGTAAAATTTATTAGTTATTATTGAGTAATGTTGAGTAATGAGTTAAGCGAATGTTTAATAGTACTGTTTACTGATGCCCTAGTAGTGAATTTTCGGGGAAATCCCTAATGAGATAATATCGGATTCGAATGAGGGACCTGGTAAGGTATGTCCTTATATTAAGGCCACTTACAATGAGGGGTTACTTCAAACTTATCAAGGCATGCCATAACAAACTTCAGCAAGTCCTAACATGGATGTTCGCTTTCTACCTTGAAAATACTCGTACTTTTCATGGTTAGCTCTAGTACACTACATACGAAACATATATTATATCACTTTAATCTAGCCTTAAAAAGTGGTTTTTAAATTTAATAGAAACCGAAAAGCATTGCTATTAAAGAAACGTAATTATATCGAATACCTTATAATAAACTATAAAGAGGATTCCACTTTCATATATACATAGGTATTTCTCTAACCTAACTCAAACAAAATTAATATTATTTTTTTTTATTCAATTCATCTGCTCCTTGAATCATCTACCAATAAAAATTGCACACACAGGAAAGAACGCAAATAACGATAGGAAAATCCACATAAACCCATAAAATATGAAATAGGATCCATAATTGACGTAAAGAAGGGAAATCTTTTGAGGCAAGTAATAAAAAGTGATTTTGAAAGCAATTTACGTGGAATATTCGCCAAGACAGCAATTTATTTTGGTTCTAGATAAACGACGGATAGCCAAAGCCACATTCATATATATGGAAGGTTTAAGTTAAATTTGTGGCATAAAGCTTCATAATAATGTGATTTTGTGATTTGTGTGCTTCAATAAATCAATGATTCTCTCTTTGTCTGATGAAGGATTTTTATAATAATATTGTAAAAGTCGAAGATGCACTTTTATACATTTACTTGGTAAATAAATATGAATACTTTTGACTGCCAGTGAGTCCAGAATGTCTGTATCTTTCGAGTTCCCATATTTGTAGTAAAAATGTTGTCATTTAACAAAAAATTAACATTTAACATTTAACAAAAAACAAAAGAAAAATAAAAAAAAAATTATTTTATTGTTAATTTGAATTTTTTTTTTCAAAATTTTTAGTAAAAACAATTTTTTTCAAAAAACCTTAACTAAACAAATTTTATTAACAAATTAAATAAAGGAAGAGATTTCTGGTTTTTATTACCGTTATTTTTTTTTTAATAATTTGTTTCTGTTTTATGTAATATTTTTAGAAAATCAACCCTCCCGGCAAAAGGGGGTGGGGGGGTAATAGATTTCCCATTCCTATCCAATTTCTTGGCCTTACTTAAGTGTGGGGAAAAACTGGCTTGAGCAGATGTTGTTAAACGAAAATGAACCGTTCTGTCGGGGAGACGCAGGTGAATAGCTGATACCCGGGTTGTTGAGTCGAGGTCCCTCTTTTAGAACTCGGGACTCTTTAGAATCTTGAAGAACATATATATGAATGATCCAGAGGAAAAACGGCATCTCTTGTAGCCCATTGTGTGTACTAAGTATTTAATGTTATATGTATATACTTTTTGAAAAAAGTATGTGATTCTAGCAAAAAATAGCAAAAAATATTTAAATAAGTTACGTAATGTTTTCAAAATTTTTAGTTAAAATATTTTTTTTTCAAAAACTGTTCACTAAAATACCTAACTTTATTTACCAATAAACAAAAATAAGAGATTTCTGGTCTTACAAAAAAGTATCCGTATTCTTGCAAGTATTTTTGTTGATTTTTAGTAATTTTTTTCTTTTACATGTTATTTATTTAAAAAAATTCCCCTCGCGAAAAATTGAGAGGTAGAAGATGCCCCTTCCCATATATTTTTTGTTTGCTTTGACTAAACTTGCGAATGTGGTAAATCTGGCCCAAGCAGATGTTGTTAGACTTGTCAGACCCATTGCGTCTGTCGGTGGTGTGGTGAGTGCAGAGGAGGTTTAAACACGAGTTGTAGAGTCGAGCTCACCTTTTAGAACTCGGGACTCTTCAGAATCTTGAAGAACATATATTTCTCTACCAGTATACGAAGTTTCAGGACCTTCGCATTTGTTGCTTATTTTTGCTAATTTGCCTTGACTAAAGCTTTCCGAAAATCTTTGTCATAATAAGTAGGCGATAATGGTTTGTGAAATGTTACTTTGCTTTGTTATAACAATGACATCTGCAATTTTTCAATAAGGTGTTTTTTTGTTCGATGACTTCTTTCTGGGACTATCAGTAGAGTATCCATCGTCAAAGTTGAAGAAGTAGACTAAATGAATCATTTTGGAATTTAAAGATTTAATTAACACTAAATTCTGTCTTATCGACCAAAATTCTCATAGTTTGCCATTCTCTTCGATCACTTCTCTTTTCCAATATCAACTCCGTTATTTCTACAATATATTTCATTAGAGCTTATCTCCTATTTAAAATAGTTGGAGTGATTGGTTCTTTTATTTAAGAGCTTAGGATAACTTTTTCACTTTTTTCTACTTCTCGTTTCTACTGTAATATATTTTGACGATGTCTCGTCTTTACTAACAATATTTGTAAGATTTTGTTTAAATTTTTTAACTGTTATGATAGTTAAATCGTAGTTATGTTCAAATGGGCATTAAAATGGCGATACAGATTAATAGAATTTACATATGTCTTAACCTAATCTTTTCAATTACAGAATATTTATTTAACAATTTTCATAAGGATTTATCCAATCTTTATAATAGCGATGTCTTTTCGGTGTATAGAATGTCATTTCATACATCATAATATTTAATCCAGCCATATATCCATCTCTCCATACACTCCAGGAAATTTTGAAGTGTTCTTCAACTATAGCCACGTTTTAGATGTACCATATGTATGGTATATAACCTTTACAGAAAAATTAGAAAGTAAGCAAAAAGGTCACCTTTTCAAGTCAGTTTGGTCATTAATCACTTTTGTAGGAATTTTGAACACTATTTGCAAAGAAATTAGACTGCCATAGATTAGTATCATTATATGCCCACATATTAAATTGTACCTAGTTCTTGACAAATATTTTTTGTCACTATACATATATACTTATATAATATGAAGGCTTATGAGCATGGGATTAATAAACTTTTCTGATATTTTCATAACCCCAATACCAAAAATATCACATATCGTCAATCATCAATCAATGCCAAAATGACATTTTAAGTCCTTTTTGTTCAAACATTTTTTTTCTGAAAAAATAAAACAACAAATTTTCTTTACAAGTTAATTTGTACATTAATGTTCATATCTGTCAATTTGATTGTGAAGACAACGAATGAAGTTTACTAATTGAACATAGTTTTTTATTTGGTTCTTAAATAACTCTTTTACAATTACAGTGTGAAGAAAACATACAAAGTACATAAATTAAAATTTAGAATTTTGTTGGAAATCCAATATTTGTTTTGTATGTACCATGATAGTATCTAAGCACAAAAGTGAGCTTTAATCCTTAATCTGACAACATTTGTTTCAGTTCCTGTTGATTCTCTTCCTGAAATATCTTTTATATACATATATGTAGCTGTCATAAGTAATCCTATCAGAAAAATCACACAGATAGGTATACTATCTTAAAAAAATGTAACAAAGTCTTCATAATAAAACTTACATTTTTCCAATTTGGGAGAATATATTTCTCCACTGTTTTTCTGCCTGTGAATGCAAAGGAATCAATCAATGAAACAATAAAACGAAATAAAAAAAAAAACCCAAATGACATTTTTTTAAGTGTCAATTTCCACTTAATGCTTTGTTATCTGCTTGATATCTCCCTTGAATGTCTACATCTCTGCATAATTGACCAGGGCCAATCATGAGTTAACATGATTTATTAAACATTCAGCGTTAATTATCCCAATTACGAACTTGATTATATCAGTGTCATTGTGACAGTTTTTTTTTTATGTTGTGCTATGCCATTGCATGTCCTTGTAGTGTACCACGCGTACTACACAGAATTTATGTTAAAGCCAAATTAGTCTGACTGAATTTCCCGCAATGAAGGAGTTAAATATAGGTCAAAGAGAACTGTGGTTAATTAAATGGTTTCTGAACTTTAACTGGATTAAGGAAAATTGAAACGTGAATAAGACATTTTGAATGTGCTTAGAGTTATCAATTGAAATAATCTCTTCATTGACAGCGATGCTTTTGTAACTACATATGTATTTATTCTGATAATTGACAGTAATGTTTGATGGATGTCAGCATTTTTGATGATTAATATTTCCACATTCTATACCTACATTATGTATGTAGTATGTATACAAAAAACTCAAATGTCACTGTGACGTATTCGTACTTTTTTTTTGTGATTTTAATTTACTGCTTTCTGGTAAACAAATTAACATAAATTAAGGTAACGCTTTGTGCTATTATCCTTTTTACACATATTTCTACCAGTTTAATTCACTACAGGTGGTATATCATTTCAAAACTTCATAGCTGAAAGTCAACCGTATCCATGTCCATATTTTTATGCAAAACGCACTAAAGCGTTAGGGTGAATATATTTTTTTATAATTTACTTTTTTTTAATGTATTCAAGAAAAGTTCAAGGGTATTATGATAATTCTTCATTACTACCGTATAGTGACTTACATGCATGTACGGGTACGCATATTAAAAATAGAGAACCTACACTCTGAGGGTGGATATTATTATAATTGAGGTTAATACGATTACAGTAAAAGAATGTGTTTTGCTTTAAAATTATGCACATGCAAAGTATTCGTGTAGCAGTTTTATGAATATCGTTTAGTTATGAAGTTTGGTTGTTAAGTTTGATGTTAAGTCATGTTATTTCACAACTATAGAGTTTAAATATATTGAATTTTGTAAAGTTAAATGCGGTCACGTTAAATAAAATTTATTATTTAAGAAAATATGGCTTTAGAATAAAATATGATTATAATATAACATTTAATTGAAGTTGTTCGAGCTGTTATTTTCAGGTGCAAACACTATTTCATGAAAAAAAAGTGGATGTGTTTGTGACTTGAAACAGAGTTGAGTTTTTTATTTTGTTCTTCAAATTGATTTAATCTCGTTTACCAGACTTTCTGTTCATTTCGTTTGCTTATAGTTCCGGAGTTTTACAGCCTAGTTCATAAAACTACTTTCGAATAAAGTTTATATGGTCATCCGAAGAAAGTAGCAGTCATACACTACCCACTACTCATGAAGACAAAAACAAACAGTTTAATTTAAGATGAACGAATTGAGAGATGTGAAAGAAACAACACAAACTGAATCAAGTTCTGTTCTCTAGCTAGACCACCATTTCCCAAAAGTTGATTCGTGTAATCCTTAGGTTCCGTGGAGAGATTAAAAGTGTTCAAAGTTTAATCTAAGACGACTGTTTTTTTACGAACGTGGCGTTTTGTCACGCCGTGCTGTGATTAAAATGCTCAAAAGAAACATCATGTCTGCAAGTTAGGCTTGAGTCACACTGCATAAAACAAAACTTATAGAAAGAGGCAAAACTATTTTTTAATACAAACGTTAAAAAGGAAGCAGTCACACAAAATAAGGCGAATAAATCATTTTACACAATAGATTATACTAAGCGCAAATGAACATCTTTGTGAATCATAGTTACACGCAAAATACATGGAGTTAATTGAGCTAGAGCAATCACATCAGACTAGTCAAACCTCGATTCCAACAGGTGAACGAATCGGATTTTTTGGAACGTGTGATCAATGCCTATTGTTTCACGCTCCATTAAAAAAATTAATATGACGATGAAATTTTTGATCAAATGTATTGAAGTGTACAGTAATGGCGCTGTTACTTTGATCAGACAAATAAAGGAAACTGCAACAAGAATACAAAACTTTGAACTTATATTTATATATTTTTATATGATTTATATTTCTTTAATAAACTTTAGAAGAAGTATAGAGGAAGTATACATTTTAAATACTTTCCCATCGCTTTTAGACAATCAACTCATGAGACTTTTTGATACTACTTCAGATGAGAGGTTTGTCATAAGACAGTTTAGTGCAATATTGCAAATGATTTTAGATTATTTAACGTGATTTCAAGCAGTTTTTAAATTGATTTAAATATTTTGTGATTGCACTGAATTTTAAAAAAAGTTACTTATTTCAAATTATTGCAAGTTATTTCGAGTGATTTGCAATATTGCAATCAATAATGAAATTAAATATTTTAACTTCTAATATAATAAATGTAGGAATGCATCATGCATTTTTGATTGCAAGATTGCAAAAAATTTAAAATAATTTAAAATATTTTTAATGACTGCAAGAAATCATTTTTAATCGATAAATACAAAATATTTTTTTTTTAAATTCACGACATAAAACTAGGGAGATTGGTATTGTGGGTCATGCTGTCCCCATTCAATCCACCTCTGCTTGGCCTCAGGATTTAAAGTGCGAGATTTTGGTTGAAAATTGCGAAATTTTTGTGTGCGTGATGCAAATGCAAGATTTTGTTATTGCGAGTTTACGAAAAGCAGAATTTTAAATTTGCGAGATTTCGTTTTTCGAGATTCTAAATTGCGAGATATCGTAACGCTCCCCGACTAATCACGGTCAATTATATTTAGTTCAACTATCAGTGATACAAACAAAAACTTACAAATAATCCCAATTTACTCCAAAACCGCTGAACAAATTTTAATGAAATTTTCAGGCAATTTTCAAAGTTTCCTTGTGGCTGATCCTGCGAAATTTGACAGAAATTTGATTTGAAGAATCTGCCAAATTTAGTCAAAATAATTTAACCTTGCTCGTTGTCAGGCGTAATGGAGACATGGAGTCGGATGTATATAATATATATTATTATGTTTATATAGCTGCGAAAGTCTTCATGTATTCAATTACTTTATGAATGCTCCCGCGGACGTAGCAGTGGCACAAGCAAGCAGTGCGGTTGCACTTTCAATCTGTATAGCACGTAAGTCAATTAATTGGGCAATTGTAGACAATTTTGTTTCTTCTGTTTCGTATGACATCATCTCAAATCCAAAGTTTTCGCTACCAAATTGCTCGTTAACGTTTGCGACGATTTGGCCCCACGTTTCCCTAACAAGATACTTACTTACTTAAGGTGGCGCTACAGTGCGCGGTGGACCAGGGCCTCAACCAACAAGCTTCTTCCAGGCTGCACAGTTTCTAGCTAGCTGCCTCCAGTTTCTCACGTCAAGTTGGTTGAGGTCCTCTTCCACTTGCGTGCGCCACCTGCTACGCAGTCCTCCTATACTGCGCCGTCCCCCGGGGTTGGATTCAAAGGCCATCCGGGCCGGAGCATTGGTGTTCACTCTATATGTGACCGAGCCACCTTAGTCTTTGGCTTTTCACTTTTGTGACAAGGTCAGTGTCGCTCTACAGCCCGTACAGTTGGTTGTTATATCTTCTTCTCCATTCCCCCTTTACGCAACTAATACCATAAATCACACGGAGATATTTTTCTTTCAAAGCAGCCTGAAGAGTTTTTAGGGATAATAAGTGTCTTATAAAGGGACACTTTAGTTGCTCGAGAGAGGGCTTTGCTCTTCAGTTGCCTTCTTCTCCAAAAGAAACAGCAATTGGCAAGAGTAATTCTTTGTTGAATCTCAGCACTGGTGTTATTCACTGAGGTGATAGCGGAACCTAGATACACAAATTCTTTTACGACCTCAAAGTTATAGCTGTTTATGGTGACGACGTTTTGTCCTAGACGTCGGTGTGGGTGTACTTTCTTGTCGACAGCATATATTTGGTCTTGTCTTGACAAGATACCTCAAACCCTAATTGATTCTATTTTTCAAAACCTTTTTTTGCCTTATTAACTTTAAGTTCTTCTGTTCTGTTAAGATGTATTTAAAATTGTCTTTATTTTGCAAAATATGCATCAGAATAAATCTAACAACAGAAAATAAATACCAACAATTGTCTAAAATAATTTCATGTAATTGCTTGTAAATCGGGTCAAAGCCAATTAGTATCTAACTAACAACCTTAAACACAATGGCGCAACCTATAAGACGTATTTATATCGTATACAATCAATTCAATACAAAACGTCTTGTCCTTTAATTTTTATAACATCCACTTACAAGAATCCATACGTATTTCAAGAATGCAAAACAACAATGAAGAATATCCGAGGGTTGTTGGTATGAAAGGAAGGCAAGTCAGGCAGAATTGACTGCTAGCATATTCACCTTATAGCTTGTGTCGTATGGTTCCTTTATCCCTTTCTCTATAGTGAATAGTGAACATCGACATAGTGGTGGTGTTGTGGTGGGTGAAGGTAATGGAAGAAGGACGAGAATGTTTAACCCAAGAAAGTGGAAGAAATAAATCATTGGTGAAGGTTTTGCTAAGCGACATCTTCTGTCTGTTAGCCTTTATCTGCAGAGCGCTGAACGGAAGAGGAAGTTCCGTAATTTCACCGATTCCCTTATATCTATTTTTTTTTAACTCTTGGGTTTGTGTGTCGTATACACGTTATTGTCAGTTAGTATTTGTACTATGAGGAAAGATTTAAATTGAGAAGGATGAAGATAACAATTTTATCGCCCTTATTCCTTTTATGAGTTTTTTTCTTAACTCACAAATCTGTTCTTAACAAAAACAAAAAACAAAAAAAAAAATTGTAAGGTGTGATACGAGAGGTTTATTCTTTTCCTGTTTTTGTGGTGTCGTTCTCGACGTCTTTGTCGTTGTTGATAGTGAACGGAGATAAGGTGGATTGGAAATTCAAATAGAATCTGTTTGACATTCAAGATAATGCCACGAACAGAGTTTCGATGAATTGAAAGCTTAAAACATTCAACACACAGGTGGATATAAAATTTCGAAAAAGGAAGAAAACAATTGCAGCAGATACAAATCGAATTGAATTCCTTTATTGGTAAAAAGTGCTAATGTCGTAAATTTCAAAAGCTATAAATGTTGAGGAAAATTTTTCCAGGTCATACAGTAAGAAGTACCAAAAGTTAACATGTAATTTTGGTTATTTGCATCCAGATACTTTCTTAAATTGGTCTTATTTAATTTTTGTTTCAATTGGGACATGTGACACCAATAAAATTTCAACTAAACAGAAATAATTTCTAAGCGAAAGAACTTACATCTTTAAATTATGTCTACAATAATGAGGCTAGTGATGTTTGAAAATGATCGATATTAGCATCGATGTCAATATCGATAGCTAAACATTTATTTTCGATATTAATCACTGAGAAAGCTTTATAATTTGCTTATGCTGAAATCAATCACAAGAAAATTGCTTGACCTTTAATACATATAAATAGAAAGGAAAAAATGATATAGAAAATTATTGTAAATTCGAAGCAATAGGAAACGGTGGCCAGATTGATTTTATTGAATGGAATTTAAATACGGTGCAGGGAAATAACTTCACAGGCAAGTGCTCAACATGGGAATTTGTTTCACATTTTGTGGGAATCTGCTCCACATTTTAATATATAGTTGATTCCCACTCGAAGAGAGATTGTATTCCACTTTAAATAGTGTGGTATTCTTTTCCACCTCAATACAGAAAAATGTTGTTATAAATGCAAATTAAAACAAAAAAAAATAAATGCTCCTACTTTACTTCCCGGTTGTATACCCAAACCTACCTACCTCTACTGTTGGGGGTACAATTGGGCCACCCCAGGTACTATTCAGTGAAAGTTAAATTATTTCTCACAATCAGTGGGAAACAACTCCACTTTAGAAAGTTAACTACTTTTTCACTTAAAAGTGCAGTAAATTCCCATCTTCAGTGGGAAATTAATCCACATTGAAAAGTGGAGCAGATTCCCACTAAAAGTGGAATGAATTCCCATGAGGAGCACTTGTCCGTGGAGTTATTTCCCTGCTGAATTCTGAATTCATTTTGAACTCAGTGATACAAGTCAGTGAATGCAAAATAATTCAGTGATTTAAGTCATTGAATTCAAAATGAATGGGATTTAAAAATGCTCCATTCTGAAATCATTTTGAATTCATTGATTTAAATCACTAAATTCAAAGTGAATGGGGAATAAAAAAGTGAATTCTGAAGTCATATTGAATTCTGTGATTTTAATTCATTTATATCAAATTGAACTCAGAATTCACGTGAATGCTTTCGCAATTGATTCCATTCTTTTGCACAAATTAGAAATTACTGTTATCTGTCTGTTCAATTGTCAATTTGTGTTGTTCTTTAAATGAGTAAGTTTGATTTGAGATTGAAAAGCGAAAAAGGCGGTCAATTATTATAAATATAAATTATGATGACATTAAACATAATACATAAAATAGTGACTGACGGAAAATCAAAACGCTTTTGATTTTGCTTGATGACAATATGTATACAATGACTGGCGTCTTTTGACTGATTGATCTTTTAATGCTCTTTGTCCTTGAAATAGAACTGTATGCGTCACATACCTTTTTATGGATTCTGACTGATGAAAATCAAATTACTTTTGATTTTGCATGATGATTTATAAAGCAGATTGATGTGTGCAAGGGCATATTTGGTAAATTTCCAATGCAAGAGAAAGAGACCCAAGATTTGTTCGCTAATTAAAAGCAGCCCGTCTCGTTTCGACGAACATATGAACAAACTAAAATTGACGTCAAATTACACGTACCAACAAATTTGATATCAAACGATTGACCGTGTTAGGCTCGCTTAGGCATGTGGTGTTTACACAGAAGTGACCATGAGTCATGGTACTCAAACTTTTTTTTTACCATGGTATTTGTGTTACCCTTATCATAGTAATATCAGACCATTGTTTTCTTGAAGAAGTCTAATAGTTTTCCTAATAAAATAAATCAATCCCACTTAAGTTTCCAAGCAACGAGTATAGCTACTTCTTCTTTGAAATATTTTTTATCCTGATTTCAATATCTTGAACTTTTGGGCGAATCATTCAAAAATATAAAAATCAACCATTCCCAATCAAAAATATTTCCTTTTTTTCAAGTATTGCTCTTCAACCGAATCAATTATTGGACAGAGAGAGAAAGCTTATTTGCGGAATAAATGTTGCCCCACTTGGCATAAAGGCTACTTCACATTTATCATTCATCATGATTTTCCTCATCCTTCTCAACAATTCACCATAGCTATCGTCCTTTGCTGTGAAAGCAATAAATATAGCAAAAACGTTGCTCCCTTCATGTAGATGTAGCATAGGTAAAGAGTCAAATTATTATTCGTTTTTCATCGTTTGGATGGTTAAATGTTTTTTTTTTTTTTTTAAACCTGTCGACAACTAAATGGGGCCCGATGGGTGAGTAATAAATCATACCAGTAGCCACTTATCGAAATTGATGTGGTTGCTTGGTTTAATGTACCAACCGGAAGCAACTGCCTCCATCATTGGAGTTCGTATATGATTTCTAAAGATGTTTTTTTTTATGTTCTGTTAAAAATAAGTTGTCATTTTTTAACATTTTTGAAATTGGGAACAGTGTTTTTATACTAACGAGGTAGAGAACGATTGTGTTAACTTAGTCATCTTCCATTTCATGCAAATAACAGCTGATGAGTTCTGGTGACATCATAGGTGAACCCCAAAGAAAGCGTCCTTCTGTACGACTTAAATCTGTCCGGAGTTACTTAAACAATTTTTTGAAGTCCTATCTTACATTTTCTTTCTGCATTGATTACGTCATACATTACTTATAAACTATGCTTACTTTAAATTGATCGTAAATAAAATTTAATCAAAATCGTTAGTGTTATTTTCGTAAAAATTTTTAAAAAAGAATGATGACCGTAATATAGTGAAGGTACCCTACTCGTTATGACCACCCTGATATAAAAATTCTGATTTCTCTTCTAACGAATAACCAAAAAGTACTTAACACGAAGTTTGAGGAACATGTTTCAAATTTAGGCTGTTGCTCGGTGAACAAACAACCAGATATCCCCACACACGATTCAACAAACTGAAGGAAGTCATAGAGAAATCATTTTTGTTAGCCGTCTTATTCTTAATTGTAATGTCGTGGTTGATTAAAATTTGGTTTCTGTTTTTTTGCACGAACATGCTCAATTGAGCAAATACACATGGGATTTGGGAAATGATCAAAGAGTCTTACTATCATTGACTTCCTTTCTTTAATTTGCAATGTTTTGCATTTTGATAGTCTCTGATTACGGATTTGTTTAATTCCATAACACTTTCGCCTTTTTTTGAAATATTTCTGACAAAATTTTATAGAAATATAGCAAAAATTTAAATTTTGTAAGAATGTGATGTAATGTATGTTCATGGAGATTTTTGCATTAATTTTAACTTCTTGCTCTTTTTTTGCATTCTTTGCATTATTTTGTTTATTGCTGTAGCATTCGTTTCCATTTTTTTAAAGGCTATTGTAGCAACGAAAGAGTTTTCAGACCTTATTAGAGTATAAAAAAGTGTACGGTTTCCTAAAGTGTATTTGTGTTCTCTTTGAAAATGTTTTATTTTAAATTTCGTGCATTCAATTGAGAGCTATCTGAAGATACATGTTGATTGAGGCCGTTGTCTCATCATTATTTCGCAAAGGTTATTTTCTAAAAAAGTGACTAAAAAACAAAATTACTAAAAATCAAAGGTAGAACATATTAACAATGCCATGTTATACTTTTTTGTAAAGCCAAAAATCTCTTTTACTTTTTTGTAAATAAAGTGAACAGTTTTTGAAAAAAAAAACTATTTTTACTTAAAATAAAAAAACAAAATTTCAATTATTTTTTTTTTTTTCAATATTACGTTGTTTACGCAATATTTTCAATTTCAAAATTCAATGCTTTTATTAATTTAAGGAAAAAACAGAACACCGGATGGTCAAATGGTCTTGGACTTTTTGAGAAATATAAAAATGTCGATTTTTGAAAAACACCCCCTTTTAGGAATTGGGATATATATATTACAGAGTAATGCGATTTCGACCATCAGCTTAACCGTAGCAGAAGTGCATTTTACATTTAAGATTATTTGCCTGTTGATGGCAAAAGGGTTCGCATGGGTCTAATAACATTTGTCTGCGCCAGTTTTGCGCATATACGCTATACTAGACTATATCACTACAGCCTAAACGGTTCGACTGATTTTCTTCAAACTTCGTGTGTTGTTTTTTTGGGTGATTCCGTAGAGGACAAATTTGAATTTTTGTTTTAGCCCGGCTGTAACGGGTACCTCCCATACAACGGTTTTAGTTTTTACAGATTTTCTCGAAAACGGCTCTAACGATTTTGATAAAACTTTGTGTATATATTTTAAGTAGTTCTAATATAATTGCATTTCAGGTTTTTGGCTTAAAATGCACATAACGGAGATTTGGTGTTAGCGGTTTTTAACAAATTTGACAATAAATTAATAACGATTTACCCGATTTCATTTAAATTACAAATGATAACTTGATAACGGCTGGACAGATTTTTTAAACATAGCACTTAACTTAGACATTTAACACCAGAGGGCATTTAAAGTTTATAGCTAATCAATTGTTTAAATGATAGCTACCATTTGATCTCACGTTTATTTTATTTGAATTTTTTAATTTTTAGTAAAAATTAACTTCTTTATAAAGGGTACCTTCAAAAGAACGGGTTTAGTTTTTCAAAATTTTTCGATAACGGCTAAAAATAAAAAACGGCGGTTCGGCATTAACGGTTTCTTACTAATTTGGCTATAAATTAAATTGATAACCGCTCAACCGATTTCATTCAAACTCGGCATGGAAATCAAATTCAACATTCAAGACAAAATGACATTTAAATGACATAAATCCTTCATCGAAAAATGAGGGGTAATAGATGTAGGTGAGTACATTAGAGGAGGATTAAAGGCCCCGTATACGATTGGATATGCTCGGCTAGCCACAAGCACAACCGTCAGACAAATTCGCTCGCAATTCTCCATACACGTTCCAACCACTGTTGCCATTTTGACTGGATTCCAGTAGATTTTACTGTATTCTTTTTCCGTTAGCTGAAAATGTAATCCAGTAAAAAATTTGAAGCACATTTTAGTAAATAAAATTTTAAAAACGATGATGCGGCAAGTAAAAAAACATTTTTATTTCACTTGGCTATTTGAAACATTGAAATTTTAACTTGTAGCAGGTATTTAAATATTATTGCAAATGATAAAAATCAATTTAAAGAATTGGCAAATTTTGCTGTTTCTATTTATTAGTATTGCCAATATCCAACGCTGAGGTATAGAGCGAATTTTAAGCCAATTAAATTTAGTAAAACCAAACAAAGAAGCAGAAAAAATTAACGAGACATAAAATGCTGCCATAATTTTACTATACCACAAGAAATTACTAACAAAATTGGTACAATTTTCAATATTGAAATTAATAAAACAATACCTGGAGCACGGATTCCGATTTTTAGTTAAATTAATATTAATTATTTGTATTCATTAATCTACTGGATTGTACCTTATTGTATGTGCAATTTATTAAAACATACATATTTTCTTTAATTTGTTATTGGTATCTAGATACTAAAAAATAAAATACTTTATTTCGTCCCCTCAGAAGCAAAGTGAATTATAATATTATTACCACTGAAATATACCACTCGATAGAGGAAAAAAAAATATTTTTTTCTTGTTCTACGACTTTTAATTGCCTCCTCGCATAAACTCTAGACGAAAATTATACCTAATCGCTTATCTGCAAACTCTAGATCTTGAGATAAGCCACTGCTTTTGAGGGGACGCTTTGTTTTTAAAAATGTTTTATTTTATATGACTGGTTTTTTACTGGATTTTTTCGTTCATTATGTATGACTTTTTTTTTTGACTGGATTAAAATAAAAAAAATCCAATCAACAAGTCAGATCTGACTGGAATTCATACCGGCAACACTGTTTCCAACCACTTGGCCAATATCAGTCAAAAAGCAAACGTCGAGGTGATTAAATCGTAAGAAATAAAATTTCTAAACTGTGTGTGTGTAGGCCCTTTTAAACGCGAATTGTTGAGTCGAGCTCACCTTTTAGAACTCGGGACTCTTCAAAATCTTGAAGGACATTATTGTTCTCTGCCAAAATACGAATTTACATCACACTCTCATACGCAAGTTTGAATAAAAAATTATTTTAAGTAGAAATATTATAAGGATAGGTACCTATAAATCAAATTTGAAAAAAGAAAATATAATCAAAACACACATTTTTGCCATTACCGTTAGAATCACAACAGAATATTCCATCATTCACTCAGGAGCACATGTTTCCATAGTTGCAAGTGCTCATATCCTCCTTTTGAAAGCAGTGTTGCCTTTGCGTCCTTGCTACGTTTGCTCCTCCGATACCCTTAGAGACCGACTAGCAAAGTGGTTGGCATAAATCATTTGTGGAATTTTATGTATGATTTCCACGTTTGTTCGAGTGCAAAGTGAAGTGGAAAAAAAAGTTAAAGCTGAAAAATCTGTACCGCAATTTCAAAAAATCCACGTCCGCAGAATGTGAGTATAGGTTTGTCTTACTCTTCAGTCTGTGTGTGCCGCATCACATAGTAGGTATATAGTACATACTGCAATTTCATATATGTATGTATAAAGACATACTGAATTTATTTTTATCGGTTTTCCATCCTTTTGTTTGTGATTTCTTTTTGTCCAGGAATCGATGAATTTTATCGTGGGTAAGAAGTGGGAAACGACTATGTTTACAGAAGATATAGAGACGCTATGCTAGACAAGGAATAGAAATGATAGAAGTGGCAGCTCTAATGGAATTCGCATTTGAATTTCAAGTTCTTTTCGAATGATTTCTTTCTCTGAATTGAACAGGAAAAATGTAAAAAAAAAAACGGGAAATTTGACACTCAGAATGGATTAGAGTGTGAATAAAGAGAACTTGAATTTGATGGAGGACAAGTAGTTTTGAAAAGTGTCTACACTATGTTGGGTGAATATGCTAATGGCTGAAATGATTGGTCAAACTTACAATCGGCTGGGAAGAACAATATTATTTTTTGTTTTTTAAGTGTACAAGGAAACACTTTTAATCTAATTTTTAATTTTTTTTTAGTGTTCCTTAGTAATAGCAAAACAAGACAAACTCAAAAATTTATACAGACAAATAGAGGAAAGTTTGAAGTCATGACAAGTCAAATTCCCTTATTTCATTACATGTCCTGAAAGAATAGTTGTTTTCCCGTGTTCTTTAGCAAACCATCTCCATAAGCAACGCTTAAAATCTCTCATATACAGGGTGATTGGTATAAGATGCACCAAAAAGCCTGAGCGTGTAGGACGAGTTAAGACAAGAAAAAAATCCTATAGGAGGGGGGTCTATTTCCTCCCGTTTAGGCGGGAGGAGCAATTTTCTAAAACATTGACTTAAATCAGAAAAAAAATTATTTAAAAACAACGGTGAATAATACAAAGCCATGTTATATTTTTTTAGAAAGCCAGGAAACTACTCTTTTATTTAATTCTTTAATTAAGTTGTTTAAGTGAACAGTTTTGAACAAATTAATTTTCAAACTCAAAATTTTGAAAAAAAAACTAAAAAAAAAATTTAAACTAATTTTTTTTCAAAATGTTATGTATTTAACTATTATTTTTATTTTCAAAATTCAATGCTCTTATTAACTTTTAGTCAAAAACAGAAAACCGGATGCCATGTATCTTAGTTTTTGAGAAATTAAAAAAAATTAAAAGTAAAACTGGTAAGTAAAGTAAAAAGTTAATTCGTTTTTTTTTTATTATTTGATTAAAATCGGATAGTATGTAATAAAAAATAAAAAAGGGATAATTCCCTAATTAATAACTGACCTGAGCAGGTCAAATTTGGAAAAACCAAAAAAAAAATTGTTTTTCTTGGAAAAAAATACTTCTAGTTTTTCTTAATTTCTCAAAAACTAAGATACATTTTGGCACCCGGTTTTCTGTTTTTGACTAAAAATTAATAAGAGCATTGAATTTTGAAAATAAAATAATAGTTAATTACATAAAATCTTGAAAGAAATTAGTTTAAACATTTTTTTTTAGTTTTTTTTTCAAAATCTTGAGTTTGAAAATTATTTTTTTTTAAACTGTGCACTTAAGTGCACAACTTTATTTAAAAATTAAATAAAAGAGTAGTTTTCTGGCTTTCCAAAAAAAATATAACAAGGCTTATCATTCACCGTTGTTTTTAAATAATTTTTTTTCTGATTTAAGTCAAGTTTTTAGAAAATTGCCCCTCCCGCCTAAACGGGGGGAAATAGACCCACCTCCCATACGATTTTTTTCTTGTCTTAGCTCCACCTACACGCTCAAGCTTTTTGGTGCACCTTATACCAATCACCCTGTATAGAGAAGTATGCCATCAGCACCATATGATCTTTAAATAGAAGTTAGCACCGACTGTTAATCTACTAAATTTGCTTCAATTTGTGTCCTTGCAAACATAATGACAGACGCTTTATAATCTAAGAAAGTTTTGTTAACCCTCCGTTAAAATTTATTATTCTTGCTGAAACATATTATTGCCCTATCTTCAACCTAGCGCTTTGTGTCTGGTTTATTGTTTTGCTTTGTTACGGAATATAATTTCCTACTCTTCAACTTATAGAACTCTAGTTTCATTCTTCCGTATCTTGTTTTGTTGCATGAACCCGTCAGAATTTGTCATCGAATACTGGTTTTAGGCTCGATACTGTTGGCACGGGGTAACGGAGTAAAATGCCTTTATTAAAAGAGATACAACTTTGCGATTAGAGCTTCTTGATTTTTAGCTTCCTGATAATATTTCCTCGTTTAACTGGTATGAAGATAGTTTTCGATGTAAATGGTTGCTTGAAAATATGTGTTCTAGTATCTCCTTTACGTAAAGTCATCCATGATTCATCAGTAAGGTTTCGTTTTCTGAGGTCATACCCGCGAACTTTATTTTAGTTGGCTAAGGTCGTTTTTCACTTGTGTGGGGTATATATTGGAGGGGTATTCCAATGCTGCTTACACCATCCGGATTGGAATCCAAGACTCGTCCGGCTGGTGCGCTAGTGTAAATACGCTCCACCTTACCCAGCCATCTCAGCCGCTGTATTTTCAGCTCCTTCACCAGGTGAATATCGTTGTATAGCCGGTATAGCTCGTAATTAAACTCCTTCGATACATATAGGACCGAAAATCATTTGAAGAATCTTTCATTCAATGCACCCAAGTAACTTTTTTTGTTAATTACTTAGTTCAATTAAACTATATTTTCAATTAAAATGAACTATTTATATAGCTTAATTAAAATGTACTGTCTAATTCTAATAAACTATGTTGTTTAATTTCAACGAACTGTGCAGTTTGTTGGAAATAAACTGTCTACTTAAAATGAACTATCTATTTCTAAAGAACAATCTAGTTCAATTGAACTATGTAGTTCAATTTTAAGTTGTAGTTCATTGTTCTTTAGTTTAGTTTAATAATAATATAACAATATTTTAACTATGTGTCTGTAAGGCAGATTGACTTTTAAATGCAACAAGTGTTGCACGACACTAGATAGAAGGAGTAGAAGGATAGGAAATAATTGTTTTGGTACAATGGATAGAGAGCTAGTTGATTTTTATTTTTCATTGCGATTGCATACCTCATGGGCGACATTCAGCATAAACTGGGAGATATGCTGAAAAAAAAAAATTCTTTGTACTCGAGTGAGAATTGAACTGGCAACCTCTGGGTTAACACTCCATCCACTGTTCACTATTAATTTATTTAATTCCAACCTAGTTCGAATTCTGGGTTTGTGTCTAAGAAAATTACAAGACGCAAAAATACAATAATACGATATTCAGTGAGTTGTATTATAGGTATGCTGCATATATGTATGTTGCATAGAATTTTTGTTGTATTTTGAGATAGAGTGTCGGAAAAAATAAATGCAACATTTCATATTTTATATTTAGCTTGTACATATTATATCCGTCATCAAAATTATGAAATATTGAATTTATTGAACTAAAAAAAATATGGTGAACTAGCCTGCTTCGTTGAATTGCAATAACTGTTTTTTGAATTAGTTCATTAATGATTCGATCCCTAGGTGGATCGTTGAATTAGGAATTTCGCCGACACTATTGGCAGATTTCCTTGAAGCTATCTATCTATCTTAGCAAACGTCTTTTTTCTCTAATGTTAGATGGTTCGCAAATTTAAATTAATATTTAAATTTGTATCCCAACAGATGCTCCAACTCCTCGATTCTAAACAAATTAATTACCAAGATAAAGTTATTAAAATAATTAACTCTGAAAAAGAGAAATTATCATTTTTGTGCCTTCACAGTTTCACACTGTTTGCATCCTTTTCGGATGCGCGTTGTTCACTAATGCGCATTTTTGTATGCTCTAATATCTGCATTATCCTTAAATTAATAGAGGATAATGATGTCGCATTCCTTGCTGTATTTTAATTTTTTTGTTTTAATATAACATAGCTTGGCTGTGCAATGTGAATTCACTGGCAGAGAGCTTAGTACAGTGTTGTTGAGTTTGTTGAGTTCGGATCCGGGATGCTCTGCGGAATATTAAAATGAAAAATGCATTAATAATTGCATTCATCTGCATTGGTTGCCTTGCCTGGTTATTCCAAAGGATTCTTAGTCTAGTTTATTTTTTTTTTCTGCAGAAAATAATAATTGACATTTTAGTTAAGTGGTATCGAGATAAAAATAAAACATTCTAAAAATATTCTTTTCTTATGGTGCACATTTTGTTCGAGAAACATAAAGAAGCATATCTTTGCTGCACAACCAAAGATCTTTTAGCTTTATATGATTTAGAAAATCCTTATAGTGTACTAAAGGGACCAAAGTATTGCACATAAAAAAGAATCATGAATGGAAAAAGACACATTGGAGTGTGCAGTTTTAACAACCAAAGCGCCAAACTAGCAACACACAAAAAAAAATTGAATTATATCACTTCCCAGAGCAAAAAAAGGACACAACCGAGAGTTGCTTCGTAGAAAGGGATTTAAGAAAAATAAAGTACAAAACTCCCTGTGGGATAAGATTTTCAATCTATTCTTCTGGATATCCTAGCGGATAAAATATAAAAGAAGAGATTTTATTAAAAGAAATCTCTGTTTAAAGCCAGTGTTACAGTGGAGATTGTTTTTTTTCGGAATAAATAAAAGAACAAAAAAAAAAAAAAAATGGTAATGCTGCAGTTTTTTGTGGCAACACAAATATAAAATAAAATTGAATTGCTAAGTGATGCAAGGCAGAAAATTAAATACTACTGTTTAATCAAAACACAATTTCGGTAAAAAATATTGATAGGTTGATATTTATTTATCCTTCTTGGTAAAAAGCAATCTAAATGAAATGTAAACAGCAAATATAGTTTTACTGAATATGTTCCGTGGAATGAAAACACAAATTGATTAAATCACTGACTTGGAACAATTTACAGGAACACTTAGATGACATTTAAAATTATTTGATTTATAATCTGAGTTCTTGTTAAAATAAAAGTTGAATTGAAATGTTAAATGAACTATGTATATAAATTTCAATTTCAATTAATTAACATTTTATCCATATGTATCTATTTTTTTTTTGTATAAAAAAAAATCATCTGAGTGAATTAAATCAGTTAAACTTGACTGGCCCACAAATGACTGGCCCACTATAGGATTTTTTACACTTTTCTTTTTTCATAAAATATTTACTTTGTATACTTTTTTTATATAAAAAACATAAATAAACATATAATAAAATTCATTTTTCTATGTTCCTCCATGGCCCTGTACTGTTTATCAATTGCCATCAATCAAATTAAATTTTTTGTCATCATAATAAGAAAAGGTGAAAACTTTCTGTTTTTATTTAGCTTACATTTGGTATTCACTGTTTTTGTTTGATCCCAACCATAAACATAAGAAAGAATATTCAATTCAATTAAATCCAAAGAGTTAAACAATAATTAATCAATCCGATTACAGAAAGACTGTAAATTATATGATATGACTAAATCATTTTCACAACTAATCCATTGAATCGTTTTATCATTTCTTTATACATACATCTCTTGCATTCTTAAGCACTTAACACAAGTATCCCCTTTTAAAAGCAATTTATTAAGTTAGTTATTATATCCACATCCAGTTATAGTCCTTACAGAAAATGTCATTAATAATACCATTTAACTTTTTCAAATCACAGTGTTATGGAGCATGTCTTGTTACTGCGGTTTTAGTACGCACTTAAAAAAGACATCATTCGTACGCACGTATACTCACTTAACACTGCTAGAGCTTTACTTGGTTAGACTCAGACCTCCCAACGTATACCATCTTCCAGTCACATCATCATCACCATTCTACTCTGCTCATCCTTTACTACATCCATGTTGTCCTCATAAAGATGAAGAAGAAGCCTTGTGTGAGGTTAATTTTCTAGATACCACTCTTTGAGCAACAACAACATTCGCACTCCAGGAGTGTGTAAGCTCACAGAGTCAAGTTGTTCAGTTAAAGGAGTTCGAGGGTCATTATACGTAAGGGTAATAAAAACAAGAGGCACATAATGGAACACTTAGGTTTTCCTGTGAGACCATTTAATTTTTTTTTTGATTCACTCTCTCGCTCGCTCTTATTTTCTGTCGCTGTTTTTTTTATTTATCTTTTTATTATGAAAAAGCTTGAAATAACTTCATGGTATGTGTTTATTTCAAATGGTTGTTTTATTTAATGGTTATTTAACGGTTGTTAATGTTATATTTACAACGTCAATTCAGTAGATGTTGACTCTACAGCGAATTTTTGGTGGAAATGAGTGGAGTGAAATCATTCAAAAATATTAATTATTTTGCATGAATTGAACAATGAACTTGAACATCACTATAAACAGAATGTAATTTCAAATGTTCCATTAGGAACCGAAACGCAACTCCATATCACAACTTCATAACATTTCGGTAAGATTATCGTTTTATATATTATATGATGGCAAGAAGTATCTGCCTACCAAGCCTTAATAATTCCCCATAATATTTTTCGCTTCTCAGCTTTTGAATTTATCTTTGCAAATTATATTTTTAACCAAACGCAAATTCGGAAAGAGGAAATTATTTGAAGGAAACTTAGTTCGAAAATTCTGTTTCGCAGTTATCAAAATAATTTTGTCGAGTTTTGAAAGAAATGTTCATTAAATATTTCGTGCTTGTCGTCAGTCTTGTTGTCTTTGATTGTATTTTCGATGTGTTATACGAAATAGCGGTGCAAATACTTAAACAAATGCCCGTAAAAGTAGATCCTTCCAGTTTTATGAATATCGAAATTTATTTCAATCCAGATGTAAAATTAAATCTAGATATGAATTATGCATTTTACTCAGTTCTTAGCCAAGTTTAATATTGTTCGCTCCCAGAAAATATACTTATATATATAAAACAAGCAGCGATTAGAAAAGATGTTTTTTTTATGGAAACAAATAAAAACAAAGAACAAATACATCTGGATTTTAGTTTTAAACTACTGAATAATATGGCCGTGAGAAATACAAACAAAAATCATATAAATCTTATATATAAATGAGACTACCGTACGTGTGTGCGCGCATAACTCAAGAACGGATTGTTCGACTTCCAAGATTTTGAGTTCGATGGATTCGTATTGGCCCAAGGAAGAATAAAAGGTAGTAAAATCTTTAATAAAATCGATTTGTGGGTAATCTGTGTATCTGCAAAAATCTCATACAAATCAACTTTGTTTTTTTGAATGAATGAAAGAATTGTGTATTAATAAAATTTAAAAACTTATTTAGGAGACCTAAAAATTAAATGTAACGAAATTAGTCGAAGCCCTTCAGGTTTTCTCGGTAGTCTTAGGTATCGTTTGGGACTTGCAGTGAACGAGATTCATGAGAAACACGCACAAAAGGCACAAACAAAAACAAGCACAGAGAAAGAAAAAGAATTAAAAGGTTTGACTCAGAGATGATAAAAATGCTATTGGTTTTCAAAGTCTGCTTTACGTCATACTGAATAGCCAAATAACAAGAAATCAAGGCAATGTGACAATAATCAAATGCACGACAATACACGTAAGGCAAAAGGTATTAAATCACTCAAATTAAGAATTTCGGCGGAAAATATACAAACTGGCGTTAGCGCACTTAAAATTTCAACAGTTTGCGCTGCATTTATTTACACTTGCATATGTACGCTAACTAGGTACATTATATCTACGACAATTTACCCAGATTGAAAAGAAAAGAAGTAACATTTTTGACTCGTTGTTAATCGCGTAGTATACATACTTGACGTAAACTACTCTGCTACTTCTGGTTAGTTGGTTCTGGTTGGTTGATTGTCTTATATTCCTATCCCGAAATCATCTTCTTAAAGGAGAACTGCACACTGCGGTAAAGCAAGCACGAAACACATTATTGAATTAATAACTTGCAATAGGGGATGTTGATCGATGATTACGCTTTTAAGTTTTAACGACTGACAAAATCCCATTAAGAAAAGAAGTAGAAACGAAAATCCCAACAACCAAAATTTTAACTCCAAAATCGTGATGAGTACTAAATCTCGACTATCGAATTCCGATCGATGAAATCTCGATTACTAAAATCGCGAATGGTAAAATTCCGACTGACGAAATCCCAAATATTTTAATACCAAAAAATATAATAATCCTTTCATAATTTCAAAAGAAAAGAATTATTTAGGGTCCAGAAAATAAGAATTATTTAGGGTCCAGAAAACAAACAACTCGATGTGCTTTTTAATAGTAAAAAAAATATCATATTAAGTTTCATCTATGTCGAGGGTCACAACTTATTTTGTTCTTTTGTATGTGATTTTCGGGAATTTCGGTTAATGAAAAATTGCATTTTGAAAAGTGAAACTACCCAACTGATGTTTCGAATGTTTTAATTTCAATGGGCCTTCTTTAGGAACATTTCGGTATACTTATATTTTGTCTAAAGTGTGGAGATTTTTATTTTAACTGTTAATGAATTTGATTATTAGTGAGGCCCAATGTTTTTCTTACAATAAATTGATGGAAGCAGTTAATAACGGAATTACCTGCATTTTCTTTGTTGATACGCACGCTGGACCTGAAAAAAACATTTATATGATTTCACTGATTTTGGCTACGATTCGTATCTTGGAGGATTGCATCATGGCTTACAAACGCAAGTTGGAAACTCTAAATCCCAGCCAAAAGATTATCGGAATGATAAACGACGCACGTTTCGGTGGCACAATGATTTTTCTGTAAGGCGATTTTCATCAAACGATGTCTGTCATTTCAAGCACATGAATTGAATGCACTTTGAACTGAAAACAAACAACTTTCAACTGAAAACGAACATCCGAGTTGCTTTCCAAATTGGCAATTGATTAATATGGACGATGGTGTGATTCCAGTAGACTCTATGCTTAATCACAATCATGATTGATTATCCACCAAATTTCTTGCAAACTTACAAAGACACTGGAAGATCTAATTGTTTACCATAAAGCACTTCAATGAAAAATAAGAAGATTTGCTTAAATTATTTCCATTGCAATCAATAGAATTTTTGATGAAAGAATTCTAATTGGCCAAATAATATTATATTTATTTCTATATTATATTCATTACATTAACAAATTTGGGCGGAATGAAGTCCGCTGGGTCAGCTAGTTGTTTATAAAAGAGCTTTTTGTATAAAAAATTAAGCCCAAATCAAAGTATTCAAAAAACGTTGTTGCCTGAATATATGTAAGTTTAGCAAAAAAAATTATTCCGAAATGTAAGAGCTTTTAAAAGATAAATCAATATACTTTATAATTTAAAAAAAGTTTGTTTTTTAAAGAATTTGAAGGACGCCAATTTTAAGTGCTAAATAGTTTTCATTTTATGCACAAACAATACAATTTTTTAGTAAAGGCATTTTCAAAATATTGAATTTACAAAAATATAAATTAAAATATTTATTAAAATTGAAACTGAGCACTTTCGCAAAATGTTAATATTGAACTGTAATTAAGTCATCTAGATGTTACAAAAAAGAAAAAAAAATTGAGTTAAAATCGATTAACCGTTCACGAGATAGCTCCTAAGATAAAAATATCGGTTCTTTGGGGGGTACCGTTAGGCTTGTCAATTTTTTTTTGCAACTGAACAAAATTCATTTAGATAAAAACCATCTTTAATTTTTTATAACAAAATCGTTGGAGCCGTTTTCGAGAAATTAAGCTTCTTTATAACGGTTATATTGCAAGTACCGTTACTAAAAAAAAAATTTCAATTTCTCCTCTAAGGAATAGTCTTCAAAAACCCTTTGTACCAAAATCGAAACCGGCTGTAGTTGCTGAAACAACCAGACAGACAGAAGGACAGATAGAATTTCCGGACTCAAATTTTTCGTCTTCGCCATCATCGTATTAATTTTTTTTTTTGCACGAATGCATAACTTGCCGGCCGGCCGGTTATAGCGATCAGGAAAACGAAACAGGAAAAATTTTTAGATCTAATTTATTATGTTTCCATTAGTTTAAAAACAAAAATAATTCACTTATCGATGGCAAACAACTGAAAGATTTTTTTGTGATGATTAAATTTTGAGTCGAACAAACACTTATTGCAAAAATTGCATTTATTTATTTTCCTGATGGAATTTAATTTTTCGTACGGAAATTCCATCAGGAAAATAATCAAAATTTCCTGATGGAATTTAATTTTTCGTACGGAAATTCCATCAGGAAAATAATCAAATGGATTTTTTTACAAAAACTACTTGCGTAATTGAAATTTGTATCACCAGAAAAAAATCTGTGAGTTATTTGCCATCGATAAATATAGCATTTGTGTTTCAAATAAAATCAGAGCATACCTACATATTTAATTATAAAAACTTTATTATTTTGTTTAACAATATTTTCAATTATATCACTAACTTCAAACAAAGTCCAACAAATGACAGATGATGGGCAATATTCTTGGGCAGCTTACATCCATATTTATTAACCTTTTTTTTCTTCAAATCATCTCAACGACAAAGATTATTGTTTTTATATGATTAATGATTGTTTCTTTTTACAACCCTTTTCTAGTTTGGATGAGTTCTGAGAAATTAATTTACGATAATGAACAGAGTAACGAACAAGACAGTAGTAATTACCCATCAATTTTCTAATATTCGCTGTCAAATTTTCTAGAAAGCATGAATATTATTAAACGTCCAGACTTTGCCATCAATCAACAAAAAACCATTTGAAATATCGCGTATTTCTTAACATTTTTAATGCAGCGCCATTTGTTTCTAACAATTAACTTTGTATAAAAGGTGGTGGGCGACTATAACGAAAAAAATTGTGTCACTCGATCACAGCTGTAATATTTTTTACATCTCTATGCATTATCTCTTCTTTTATAAAAAATTCTGAAATAGCATTCATGCCCTTGGACTTATATCCCGAGGAATAATGTCACTGCGCCATATTAACTATTAAAATAAACCCCATATTATTAGTGGTTTTTTTTATCTCTACATTTCTAATTGTCTCTTATAGCTTATACAGGGTGATTGGTATAAGATGCACCAAAAAAGGCGTGTAGGTGGAGTTAAGACAAGAAAAAAATCGTATGGGATTAAGATGCATTTTGGCATCCGGTTTTCTGTTTTTGACTAAAAATTAATAAGAACATTGATTTTCGAAAATAAAAATAATAGTTAATTACATAAAATTTTGAAAAAAATTAGTTTAAACATTTTTTTTTTTCAAAGTTTTGAGTTTGAAAATTAATTTTTTTAAAACTGTTCACTTAAACAACTTAATTTAAAAATTAAATAAAAGAGTAGTTTTCTGGCTTTCCAAGAAAATGTAACAAGGCCTTGTATCATTCACCGTTATTTTTAAATAATTTTTTTTCTGATTTAAGTAAATGTTTTAGAAAATTGCCCCTCCCACCTAAACGGGGGGAAATAGACCCCCCTTACGATTTTTTACTTGTCTTAACTCCACCTACACGCTCAAGCTTTTTGGTGCACCTTTTGCTAATCACCCTGTATAATCGTTCTTTGTAATTCGTGGGAAATCTTAACTAAAGAAATAATCTTTTTTTTTCGTGAAAAGTTGCTCCAGTTTGTGTATTATGTATTTATTAGTATCGTAAATAAAATAAAATTTCTTACCCTTAGAATACTTATTTTTCAAAATGGTAAATGCATTCTCTTCAATTTCTTACCCATAGAATATCTATTTTTCAAAACGGTAAAAGCATTCTCAAATTCAAATTTTCCTTTTCCTGGGCTAATTTAATATGTTTTGATATTAGACTAACGTTCAAATCAGACATTCAAAAGTATTTACTAGACAAAAGTTGTTTTTTAACAATGTGTACAAATTGCAGTATTATACTGAAATAAAACAGTTTAACTTTCGCTTTTTTTTTGTGAAGAAAATTCCCACTAGAGGTGAGAACTATAATTTTATCTAAAGATTGTTGGAAGATAGTTCCCATCTACAATTTTAATATGACAGGAGATTTAAAGCTGAAAATATGGGGAGACTTTAGTTCCCAGTGACCCCAATAATTGAGATTTGCTGCCCCCCCCCTGCAACCCCCTTGCCCGGTCCACTATAGGATTTGGTGTGGGTGCGAGTTTGGGTGGGTGCAAGTTTGGGTATGCAAAATGTGAATTTTGTATGAAAAGTGTACCAAAAGTCACCCAAAAGAGTTGAATAATTTCCCACCAAAAAGTCAAGTTATTTCCCACTCAAAATGGGAAATTAACTTCGCAAAAAAATTGAAAATTTGTTCCGACTAGTGGTGAAGTTAGTTTTCGTGAAGTTAGTTCCCTGCAGCGTTTTTAATTATACCAATAAATGTGTTACTAACATTGTTTTCAGTTTTACTTTATCGGTATGCATAAAGTATATGACATTGGGCCTTATTAATAATCAAATTTAGTCAACAGTTTTTCTCAAAACCAACCTCTGACTACCAACTCATGCCCCATATTAACATTGGGTGCCTAGTACCACAACCTGAGATCGGTGTAACCAATCCTTTTGGAGGGTTGTGGTGGCAGCTAACGAGAGAGGGGGGGAGGAGTGCCTTAGTCACTTTTTCCTTTTATTAAGACGACACCGGAGGAATTCCCCTCAGGGAGCTCAGGCCGTTAAGGAACGGTTGATCCGGCTACCCGCTTTTGGAGTTATACTAAAGGTCTGGTCCTCCAGGTTGGGGGTCGTGCCATCGGGGTGACGTTCCGGCCATGTTAAGAAGTTTTAGTTGCGAAGCAACAACAAGCCTCGGATACTAACGGAATAAGGACAACGAACATCGGATCTGCACGTGGAATGTCCTATTACTATACAAACCACGTGCAGCCGAACTATTAGTGGAGGCCCTAGAAATCTGCAAAGCAGATATCACTGCCATCCAAGAAGTGCGATGGGATGGGCCGGGGAAAAGAACAATATGAAGGACTGCGATATCTATTACGGCGACTGCTACCACGAGCAAAAGCAGCATCTCTTCGAATGATGATTCGTTGTTAGAGGCAGACTTGTGCAAGAAGTCTTGAGTTTCAAACATGTGAACGAGCGCCTCACAACAATTCGCATCAAGGCTAAATTTGCCAACATTAGCCTGATATGCGCACATTCCCCCCCAGATGAGTGAGATGAGGACACCAAGGACGAATTAAACGAGATCTTGGACAAAAAATATGAGCAATGCCCTAGTTATGACATTAATTTGTCTTTGGTGACATAATCAGAAATAACATCCTGCACAACACCACCTCCAGCTATGGACTCAGGCTAATGCGGGGCAAAACATTGTGGTAGCTAGTACGCAGTTCCCGCATCTTAATATTTACAAGGGGACTTGGCGACATCTTGATTAATCGACCGTCAACCAGATTGACCACATTACGATCGACGCGACGCATTCTTCTAGTATCACAGATGTCCGAACGTTCCGAGGAGCCAACGTTGACTCGGACTACTACCTCGTTGTAGCCAAGGTAATGCTGCGGATATCCAGAACAAAACCAAAACGTCGAAATACTGTGAGGAAATTCAATAACATCATCCTTGAAAGAAGAGTGCAAAATTCTCTCATAAACCCCAGAGGCACAATCTTTCAAATCCATCCAATTACTCGCGTACGCCGACGATATTGACAAATGGGAAGAACAAAGCGTGATGTCAGTGGTGCATTCGTGAGTATTGAGAAGGAAGCCAAGAAAATGGGTTTAACGGTGAATCAAGACAAGACCAAATATATGCTGTCAACAAGAAAGGACACCCAACACGGACGTCTAGGACAAAACGTCACCATAGACAATCGTTGTTTCTTTGGGCTAAGAAGGCAACTGAAGAGCAAAGCCCTCTCTCGAGCAACTAAAGTGTCCCTTTATAAGACACTTATCATCCTCGTCTTTATTTATGGTGCAGAAGCATGGACATTACTAAAGGTAGATGAAAACGCTTTAGGCTGCTTTGGAAGAAAAATTCTCCGTGTGATTTATCGTTCTATGTCACAAAAGTGAAAAGCCAAAAACTAAGGTGGCTCGGTCACATATAGCGAATGGACACCAATGCTCCGGCCCGAATGGCCTTTGAATCCAACCCCGTGGGACGGCGCAGTATAGGAAGACAGCGTAGCAGGTGGCGTTTGCAAGTGCAAGAGGAGCTCAACCAACTTGGCGTGTGAAATTGGAGGCAGCTAGCTAGAAACCGTGTCACCTGGAAGAAGCTTGTTGGTTGAGGCCCTGGTCCACCCCGGACTGTAGCACCACTTTAAGTAAGCAAGTAAGTAAGTATTATAAACGAAAGTAAATGACCAGTCAATTAGAATCCTGATTCCGAATGTAAACTAAATGGAGGTATTTTTAAAAAATTACATTAATTTTATCTTAATGTGGTTAACATCTTAGTCACTGTCAGTGTAAAAAGTACATTTCATAACTATGGGTGACAAAACATTATCTTTTTTCCGATATTATTTCCGATAAAAGAACATTTGAATTTTTTTTTTGAAAATCTTAAATTATACTTATCGGTTTTTGCTTTAATAGAATCATAGATATTTTAATGCAACAACAGAATTTGCTTAAACAAAATCCATAAACAGTTCTAAATATATTTATATGCTTATATAAATATAGATATACATTTAGAAAGTATTAAAAGGCATCATGCATTGTTTTTAAAAACACAATCCGATAGCATGATAATAATAATTTGTCGAATTATATTATTAATGTCCAGCGAAACAATGCAATCCATTTGGGTGAAAATATTCATTAAAGTTTTTTAATGTGTTGAATTCATAGAGAATTTAAATTGTGGAATGTTCAACAGGATATTGAATTGAATGTCTCACTTTGTTCTATTGCTTTAATTGAAGCATAAAATAAATTATTTATTATTATAAATAACAAAACAATTTGAAATAACAATGAGATTTATTTAAAATATTCGATGAGTCACTATGAAATTAAATAAACATTTGAGAAAAAAATGTTAAGAGATTAAATTGGACTTATTTTTGTACAAAATATAGAGAACCAAAATAAAACTTTTTTTTAATGAAATCAATTACTTGTCAATTTCTTGTTAATTTCTTTATCCTAAACAAATTAATCCTATGATTTTATAGAAAGCTCGCTGACTCGCCTAGCTCAATGTTGCTCGGCAAAAACCTTCTGCGTTTTAACAACAGCGCTACCTACTTGGCCACGCATTATAGAGTTAAAGAAGGAGAAGGATTACTAACACTTGCGAGCCGCAATTTTTGTTGTGAGAAAAAAGAAAATACTAAATATAAGGAACACGTTTTATAGCAAAAAGCAGACATTTTTTTTTGGCAAATTATAAATATCAATATATGCTATTCCTTACGCAACACTGGGGCTTATTGCAATGAAATATTGTAAACACAAGTATTGCAGTCGATAAAAGTTTTGGAAGCCGTCAACGGCCTTGGCTCTGATAAAGCTTCCCAATAGATCAGCGAAATCAAGCATCATTGCGCGTGGTTAGTACTTGGATGGGTGACCGTTCATGTGCTACCCATGTGCTGTTGGCATCTGTTCTCTGTTCTGTCTTTCTTCTGTTGTGTATGTCTCTATCATGTATCAGTCTATTTTCTCTTGTGTTGTCCAAGCCGATAGTCTAAGTTGCTAGTGCTTATATGTGTCTCTACTTCGTAGATTTATCTCCGGAGTAGAATAATATGTAAATGTAAATGTAAAAGTTTTGGAAGATACAGTGATTCCAGACCGTATTAAAGTAGGCGGATATTTTACAGATTTTTCAAAAATTATAGAAACTATCCAACTGTGTTCTGAGCTGTGTGTTAACATTGCTGGTTCTTTTCTACAGAAAAACAAGAAGTTCTACACTTTTTTTGGTAGATATTAAGACAATTTTTCAACACAGTGGCGTAGCAAGCACCTTGGGGGCCCAGTATCAAAAAAATTGGGGGCCCGCCTATTTTCATCTTTTTATTGGATGCGTTAAAAATTTTTTGAACGAATGTCTTACTTGCTTTTATTATAAGATAAGTTTAATTTAAAACTAAGAACTTATTTACTTACATATTACTATTATTTTTTATAATTCTTAAAAAAATGATCAAAGTCTTGAAATTAAATTTTTTCTAGTTTTTTTCTGCAAAAATGTTAATAAATTGACAGATTCGACAGCCTTTGCTACTAAACCTTTGAACATCATACAAGTTCTTATGCAGTTTTTTTTAGCTTAGTCTTTAATAATGTTTTTTTTTGGCAGTTGCTGTCGTAACCTTAAGCGTTAACAAAAATCGAACAAGCAGTAATAATTTCGAAAAACTAGAAACTAGACTTTGCAATGCGATCAGCAATTCAAATTGAGATTTAAAGCAAGTTTTTAAAGATACCAATCGCCGGCAAGAATCAGATGGTATGTCGTTATTATATTTAACGAATAATTCTCTTGTTTCTTATTTTATAATTAAGATGCGAATAAATCCCCAAAATTTCCGAAATTTACATTTTGATGTAAATGTCATTTTTACGCCAGACTCATCTCTATTGGGTCTAACACAGCAAACATTTTTATTATAGAAGTAAAGTTGGTTAGTAAGAAAAAGGAAACAAATCTTATTCAAATTTAAGATCATCGGCTATAGTTTACTAGTACACAGGTTGTTTAAAAAAGGTTTAATTATTTATTATTTTTACTTGCGAGGCAAGTTATGCACTGTAAAAAATAAGTTTTGAAATAACAATCATCAAACATGACATTACGATTATAACGAAGTCGAAAAAGTTGGTCCGGAAATTCTGTCTGTCCGTTTGTCTGTCTGTCAGCCAGAGTCTGTTCACATCAGCATAAACGACTGAACCGATTTGCTTCTAGTTTCTAGAACTTTCCTTAGGCCTCGGGGCTAATCAAACCCTAGAAAAATCTAGCGCTGAAAAACTGGGCCTCAGAGGATCAAAATTGAAAATTTTGTTCTAGCTTAAAAAATAACGGTACCTATGCCATCAAATCAAAATCCAATTTTTCTATAAATTTTGATAAAATTTCGCATGACTGATTTGTTGCCAAAGATGAAGATTTTCGTCATAAAAGTTCATAGTTTTACCTAGCTCTTGAAAGATAAAAACTATTTTCCATGACAGAAAATTAAGTTGGAAGAAGGTAATCAATCCGAGTTTTTTAAACGCTATAATCTCAAATTTACATACTGAGCGATAGAAACAAAGAATGTGTCACTGCTATTCTGAACATGCTATTCATGCGGCAAATAGAGAAATTAGTATTTTTTTTGCGTTTTCTTACCAAAAGTTAGATCAGATGGATTTGTTCCCTTCTTTCAATTGGTGATTCAATTTTGTTTGAAAATGATAATGGTTTATCTGATTCTAAAGCTTAAAAATTATATTTCAGATCATAGGGGCCCTGAAATCTGTATATTAGTTTTAAGAAATTAAAATATCTAAGCAGCACTATCAGACATTCACTTTTACTTCAAAGCTTTATTCTTTAATTCTGTGTCTAAAATGCTCTCATCTCCAGATGACGTCCAGCAAAAAGCACCTTGGTGCTGATGTTTTTGTTTTGCCTCGTAACCAGGCTAAGATTATAACAAAGAAATAAAAGTATTAATGATACATCACTTTAGCATTATATGTTAAAAAAGTTATGTAAGTTGAGCTAGAAAAGTCTTTTAATTGTGTAATGACAAGGTGCTTTTTGCTGGAAGTTATCTGACGAGTCTACAAGCTTGCACCCGGACAAAACGCATTAATTTTCATATAGAATTTGTATCATTATTACTTTTACTTCTTTGTAATCCTCTCATCTCCTTTAAAAAAAGAGTTTTTTGATTAATCTTCTTTTTTTCTTAATAATAGTCAATAATAGAAGCCCCTCCCTATTTATTTTCAAAATCTTTAACTAACCACATTGAATGAATTTTCAACTATATACTGAGGATCAAGATCAACATATATCAATGGTTTCTTGTCGTTTTTATTTACCTTAAAACATTGAGAAAAGTCACCTTATAAAATTTATATACGCACGACTCACGAGCCTGAAAGATTTCTCCGTAAAATATGTACATTTACTAGCAGATTGATTTCAATTATGAACATTGATTTAAATGATCATTCCTATAACAAAAAACGTTTCGTTAATTTAGCTCAAATTGTGTTAATTTTTTAATAGAAAAATTCTATAACTCATTAACATTACCTTAATTTTAATACCAATCGAAACCAACTTTGTTGTATAGTTTTCCTTAAAATTGAAAAAGAAATTAATTATGAATGATGAGTATCAATGATAGTTACAACTGGCCCCTAACAATACAATTGTATAGAACTGATTTTACAATGACAATTTGTTGACTTTATTTTTTGCAATGGTTTTTCCAACTTATACCTCAGAGTCGTTTGGGGGCCCCTTAATGTCCGGGGCCCCGTATCTTTGATACGGCTGATGCGGTAGCTACACCCCTGTTTCAAGAGTTACCGAAAACTGTAACGATGACATTTCGACAGTTGTATGGAATGGAAATTGTTTGCAGGAATATTTTCTACTAAATTGACATACTTATACTACGACGGAGTAGCACATATGTACTGGCCTTAATATCATCAGTATCCCAGCCAAATCATACACTTAATTATGAGGCCTCTGGTAATGGGAAAAAGTACAAAGTACGATACACTGTATAGATTTATTTAAAGACATGTCAAGTGTTAAGGAATTTGTTGCCTTATATTTCAAAGAAAAAAAAAAAAACTGAATGTTTAAAATATTAAAACTGTATAGCCAGTTTTCAACATTCCGTTTTGGTTGGAATTCTTACGGATCACAACTCAATGGGAACAGAATGCTCATAAGAACTTCAAGTTATGATGTGACCCCTAACCGGGTGTTTTGTAAATGGTTGAAATGGTGTGGTGTTTCTATTTCAGACATTAAGCGAACAATTGTAAGATCAGCTAATTGCATCGCTTAATACTATTGTAATGAAGTATTTAAAAAAAAAAACTTCTAAGCGCTTGTTTATTGAGCAAAAATATCTGCTGTTGGTTTTGTGCATCGTGTATTTTTGCAAATGCATTCTTTTGATATCATATGCGTCCTTTCATATCAAATACTCTAAAATAAAATTGAGTTTTTTTCATAAAACAAAGACAACAAACAAATATGCATATGTTCCAATGCAACTCCAATCATCCTCCAAAACTAATCATCGAGATAATCTACGTTCAGTTTGAATCATTTTTTAATCCTCCATCTTCATCCGACCACAAAAATGCATCGATGGTTGGCATATAATGGCAGAGAAGGTCCAGTCCAGTTAATTTAGCTTAAAATCCCTTGGTATCCTTTCAACTTTTTCCATTCAACTGATTCAAGTTGTTTTCGAATATATATTAATGCTGGTATATTGTGTATGCCCAGCTTGTAGAAGCACTCACATAAATCATGCTTCCTTGGACAGGAGGAAATAATTTATAGAAGCGAGAGAGGAAAAGAAGACTATATTGCTAGGAAAATTTTGAAGGATGCAGTTAATTGGCTCAAGCTGCACCTTTGGATTAAACCAAAGCACCGTGATGGTCTATTAGAGGGAATCACTTTTTTTTTTCTTTGTTTTATTTCTTTTGCAAACTATCGAACAGTGTCTAACAACATCCGAGGTTAGCTATAGGAACAATATCATGGGTTTTAATGCGGGATAAGTTTTCCACTTAATTTCACTCCAAATTCAGTTCAACTTCTACTTTAGGTGTATAATACTGGAATAGAGGAACGAGTGGCCTCTTTGTTCTGACCGAAATTCCGGAGGAAGTATTTTATAATTTTTGAAGGGAAAAAATAATATATTTTTTTTTAATGCCTCAAGCTCTTCTGGCCACATAATAGAACAAAGGAATAGATGAAGCAGCTTTTTTTCATCTCTACAAAAAAAAAAAAAAATTTTATGAGAATATGTGAAAACTTTGAAACCTCAATATCATTATATTTTCAGTTAAAGCAGCTGTGTTTTCAAAAGTTTATGTAAAATGGTTCCTATATGTTGCTGAATATTGAAACATGTACTTTTTTCTGGATGTTCTTGTAACACATTTTCTTAATATTTTGTAATAAATTTGGTTCTCATATTTTTTTTTTCCTTGATATCTACAGAAAATACATTTTTACGGTGCTATGAAATAACGTTCGGAGATCACTTTTCTATCGCGCAATCAAATACAAAACGGGACTTTCGCTACATAATGTTAATTAATGCATACAACTGCTTATGAACCCTTCTAGGAAGGGGAAACCGCTACGCTTAAATGCCAGAATATAAAAGGGTTTTCAATAGGGATGTTAATAGTCTGTGGCGCCCATGTTGTTTTAGCAGTGTCTGTCAAATTGTTTGTTTATTATACTAAGTATAATATAGATACCAAATCACCATATCCACCTCCGTGTTTAACAGCATTCTTAACAGGAGAACTCATCGGAGAAGACTTCAATGAAAGAAATACAAGATTGCAGTTAAGGAAACGCTAAAGTAAAGTGGTTGGACAACATTCATTGCTAATTATATCACAGCCAAGGCCAACGACCAATATATCGAATACAACCCTGCTAAACTACTTAACATTAAATTACTAAACCTTTTTTGGTATTTTATTATTTTAGCTTATATGACTCTTAACATTAAAGGTCTTGTTATATTTCATCATACCATATGAAACATTTTCGAGAAAAAGTGCTCCCACGTTGGGCGCCACTTTGCTGCACTAAAAACAAATCGCATGAAATTTATATTCATTAAATTATGTTTCATCGTATTTTAGTTTTTATGTTGTTAAACTTTAAACGCCATCTTGTTTCAAATGTTAAATTTTAATCTCATACCAAATTTAAATGAAATTCGTTCATCGGTTAGGTATATCAAGTTATGGCTTAGTTTTATGATATTTGGAATGACATTTAAGTTAAACATTCACCACATTTCGTTATGCCGTCCGTCGGTCTGTCCGTGCGGATGTGCGGATGTTTGGCTGCTTCGACCTACAGCCTAAACGGTTTGACGGATTTAGTTCAAATTTCGTACATAGCACTTTTTGGTGATTCCCTGAGAATAAATTAGAATTTTTGTCTTAATATAATTGCATCAGGTTTCTGGCTAAAAATGCACATAACGGAGATTTGGTGTTATCGGTTTTTACAAATTTGGCCATATCTTAATAACGGCTAAGTTTATTCCTTTTGAATTCAATATATACATTTAGCACAAGAAGTTATTCACAGTTTTTCGCTATACAACTTGATCTCACGTTTAATTAGTCCATTTTTACTTGCACAATAAGGCAATTATTGGTTTCGTGTAAAAAAATCGAGGTTTAAGTCAAACATGATATTACGATGATAGAGAAGCCACAAAAAATAGGTTTCTTCATGCCGTCCGTTGGTCTGTCTGTGCGTATGTGCGGATGTGTTTTTGTCTGTGCCCCGATCTACAGAATAAACGGTTGGACGGATTTTCTTCAAACTCTTGTGATTCCCTAGAAGAAAAATTCGAATTTTTTTTTAGCCCTTCTATAACAAGTACCCCCAATATAAAGGTTTTAGTTTTTCCCAATTGGCTCTAACGATTTGGATGAAACTTGGTGTACGTGATATTTTTAGTAGTCCTAATATAACCCCATTTCAGATTTTTGGCTAAAAATGAACATAACGGAGATTTGGTGTTAACGGGTTTTCCCAAATATGGCCATAAATTGATAACGGCTGATTTCATTTAATATTGGTGCAGTACTTAATGGAAGCAGTCAACATAAGATGGCATTACATTTTTTGCCTAAACAGCCATTTAATACATTTAATACCATACAACTTTATTTCATATTTAGGACACTTTTCCACCTTTTAACATAATTCAGTAAATTAAATTGTCCAAACCCCATAGTTTGCTACAAAAGCAAGTTCGTAGTCCTATAGTTTGCAAAAAGCATTAAGTTCGTGAGAACCAGTGGTGAGTTTTTTTCCGAAACTGGTTGATGGTATATTTTAGAATTTCCTTAAGAGATCAAAACAAAGTTTTACAGTAAAATCCGATTTGACGGAATTTTTTTGTAAATTTTCCTTTTCTTTTGTCTTACTTTTTTGGGCTGGAACTCGTGAAAAAATACAAAAAAAAATTAGTTTTAAAAGTCGATATAGTGTATGCGACCGGCAAGCAGGATTGCAAGTGAGTAGGTTTGTTTGAAACAAGTTTCATATTAAATGCATATCAGTGAACCGTGTGACTCTTTCCTCTTAAAGACACGTGCAGGACTTTAAAATAGCTGTGTACATGTGCTTACATGTAGTATGTATTTTCAACATCAGTTTCGATTCAATAGAATCGGATATGGAATACCATAATTAAACTGAGCTCAAATCAGCTATTAAATTAGCTGTCACTCAAAAACGTCAAATCATGACTCAATAAAAAATTCAAAATTAGATGCAATATTATATGTACATATTTTCAGTGTTATCTCATTTCAATTCTGAACGCTTCATTAGCTTTATATTTAAATTCACCACAAAAAAAAAATCATAAACGTTAACTCCATAATGAAATATCACTTCTCAAAAAGGCATTTCCTTACAAAAAGAACTTTTTTTTCCAGCTTTTCAACCGCTTAACTTAATATTCCTTAACAATTTTAAAGTATCCCATTAAACAAGGATAACGATATAATGATGACAATAATAATCCTAATAATTAATGTATACGACAATAAGGATTTCCACAAAATGGCCAAAAGTATTCAAGTTATGGCCACGAAAATATGATAATTTTCTAAAGAAGGCAAAACCAAAGTGCTTCGAAAAAGGGCCAACAACAACAACAACAACAACAACAAAAATGACGACAACAGGATAACAAAAATAAAAAAAAAAAACTTTTTATTCATTCTAATAATTTTCAAGGATGAACGACCATTAGGAGATGTTGTGGCTACGGATTTGGTGGGTGCTTAGAAGATTTTGGTTGTTGATTCTTTGGCTTTCTTTTTTTTTTCTTTTGTTTGTTGTTGTTGTTACTTTAGTAGAAAGAGGAGGAAATATTGTTGACAGAGGGATAACAAAAGTTTATGAGCTTTTTCAGAAGTTATTTATTTATTTTTTTTTATAAAGAGATTAGTTTAAGAATAACAATGTTAAAGTGGTTTATTGTGGGTTCAAGTAAAATAAAATTATTGGGTAATTAGGAGTTGAAAGAGGATTCTGTTGAAAATATGAAAAATAAATAAAATGTCTTATTTAGTAAGAATTAGTTGGATTGACAAAAAAAAAGAAAAATTAAAACAATGGTGTCAGAAGGTAAACATATATGTATAATACATTTTTTCTTGAGTGTTAATTTATGCAGAAACTTTTAAATGTCCATACTCTATATAAAGAGAACATCAAAATATTACAAATCAATGCTAATTCAATTAAATTAGTCAATCCTTTGATCCTGTTATAAATATTCCATAATATTTTCTTATGAAAACCGAGAATCCCTTAAACTTTTCCAATTATACACTCAACCCTCTCAACTACGATTGCCTTCACAAAATCAAAGATATTATCTTCCAGAGTTCATACCCAAAAAAAAAAAAAAAAAAAAAAATAATAGCCAAAGTCAATGAGTTAAAAATTCATAGATAAATGAAAATTTAAGTGCCTCTGCGGCACGATAACTGACAAGATTTATTCTGCTGTTCCCTATTTATTCAAGGATAGTACTTTTGTAGATAAAAAGACAGCGAAAAGAAGCTTATTGTTAATTTAAAATTTATCAAGAGGAATAATTGGCTGTGTGCAAATTTCGTTCGCTATTTACATATTTCAAAAAAAAAAAAAAAAAAATTAAAGAGTATCTTTCTTAATCGTATTTCTGTTGAGAAGAGCAAGCCCTCTTGTTTTGGTTGAGTTGAGGAGACTTCTTTTCTTTAGAAATTTGTGTCGTCATCGTCACATTGAAATTGGAACCACATGATGGGAAAACCACGCCACATCTTATACCATCCACCCACTTTCAAGCTGTCAAAGTTTCATTGAGTGGGAAAAGATATTTTATTTTTGTTTTTGTTGGGGAAAGAATTGAGTTTTGTGTTTAGAGAAAGTAAAGGGCGGGGGGTTTTGTTTATATTATTCTCACCCTAAAGTCGTTATTTAAGTTATATTGAGTAAGTTAATCCTGTTGCTGAAGTTTGGTTTTATTATAGGATAACAAGGATTTAGTTTTGTTTGTTTTCTGTTGAAGATACAGTTTGAGGTTTTGCCAAAGTGTATATACAATCGGATTTATTTATTTGGTGGGGAAAAGATTTGTTTTGTATGTTTTTTTTCTTCTTCTTTTTCAGGCTATTGACATGGGATATTAAGATGATTGTCTTTGATTAGAAGATGGCAGTGTTTTTTTGTGTTTATGATCAGAGAAGCAAAAGTATGTATCAAAAGAGAAGTGAAACATAAATGTAAGACAATTTCATTATTATATGTATTGCTTATAGTTTTTCCATAAGGCCGGTACTGACAATCATTCTTGGATAAACCTTATTTAAAAAAAAAAAAATTGTAGCTATTATTTCCCGAAAAATCCGTGACTGTGAACTGCAATACTTGCGTTTATTTCATGAACTTTATTCCAGGCACGCACTTGCAATTGCAATTGCACGATTATACAGTCGCAAAATAAAATAACTCATTGTTTTGAATGAGAGCGCGCACACATGCGACATGCTAAAATAATCGCAAATGCGCGCTTGGCCTTACTTACTTACTTACTAACTTACTTACTTAAGGTGGGGCTACCGTCCGGGGTGGACCATGGCCTCAACCGACAAGCTTCTTCCAGGCGGCTGTTGCTATATATATATCTCCTTCGCCATTCCCCATTTATGCAGAATCAAATCACACAGAAAATTTTTTTTTCAAAGCATCCTTAAGCGTTCTCATCCAACTTTAGTAATGTCCATGCTTCAGCACCATAAATAAGGACCGGGATGATAAGTATCTTATAAAGGGACGCTTAAGTTGCTTAAGAGAGGGCTTTATGCTGTACAGTTGCCTTCTTAGCCCAGAGAAACAGCGATTGACAAGAGTAATTCTTCGTTGAATCTCCAGCACTGGTGTTATTCACTGAGTTGATAGCGGAGCCTAGGTACACAAAGTCTTTGACCACCTCAAAGTTATAGCTGTCTATAGTGACGTTCCAAGACGTCGGTGTTGGGTGTCCTTTCTTGTTGGCATGATATATATGTTTTTGTCCTGATTCACCGTCAAACCCATCTTCCTGGCTTCCTTCTCAATTCTCACGAAAGCACTAGCTGACATCGCGCTTTGTTCTTCCTATTATGTCAATATCGTCGGCGTACGCAAGAAATCGGAAGGACTTTTGAAAGATTGTGCCTCTGATGGTGTTTTTGAACTATTCTTTCAAGGATGATGTTAAAGAAATCGCATGACAGCGTATCGCCTTGTCTAAATTCTTTTTTGACATCAAACGCATCTGTTAGGTCTTTACTGACTTTGATCACCATTTTACATACAAATGGACGAGTTTGGTAGGGATGCCAGAACTAGACATTGCTTTGTATATTTGGAAATTTTGAAAACATCGTGGTTAGTAATAAATTAAATTGACATTTCGATTTAGGAGTAAACACGAATTTTTTAAAATCAAAATGATACGACTTTAAAAACAATGGCACAAAATTTTAAACGATTTAGCATCATACTAGAATATACTTAGCATCATACTATGTTAAAATTCAATAGTTTTTTTTTAACTAGTATGATGCTTAATATGTTTTAGTATGATGCTAAATCGTTTAAAAAATTTCGCCATTATTATTTCAATATTGAATTACGGTTGTTTGAATGAAAGAAACATTTTTTTTCGAAGTAGCCCGAAACGTAAATTTAAACACGAGTGCTATAAAATATTTTTCTCTTAGTGTATAACTGCTCAACACGGCATTAAATATTTTTTTTTAATTCTATATTTTAGTTTTCGACAAACAGAACATATAAAGTGGTATTTCAAATTGATTTCTCTAAACACAAGTCATCAGAAAAAAAAAACTATTTTTAAATTAAAATATTTAAATATTGCTTGATATTTTTTTTTTTAATTTTTCGCAAGAATTTTATTTTCTCAAGAATTTAAAAACAAAAAATTAAAATAATCATCCAAATCAATCAATTATTTCAAAAGTTACAGGCCGATCTCCACTTTTTTAGCTTTTCGTTCCACTGTGCGCCGCTGTCGTGTGTTGCATTGTTAATTAATTATTATTTATTGTAAGTGGCGAATTTGAATGAATTTATTTTGCACTATAGCTACCCATAAACCCCAATCTTTTTTGCCTGTGTTGTTGGTCACGTCACAGGAACGCATCCTAGGCTAATTAAACTCAGTCGAACCGTTTTGAAGTCCATAGGAAACATACATTAACACATTACACACATTCTCTAAACAAAAAATAAAAAATTATGATTGATCCATTGGTAAGCTTAGTTGTTAGGTATGTCAAGACGTAAAAGTTAGAAGGAGTAGACATTATATTATCGAATTGTTTATTGTGTTCAAATCTAAATTTCCAAAATGAGTCCTCAAACCAGATAAAAGAGTAGGTTCAAATTTGGAAGCACCACTACATCAATACATGACAACCTGTCCTTTTTAATAAAGAATCCTTCAAAACGATATATCCGTACATCTTAAAAAAAAAAGTTCTCCAAAAGGTACAAAAACACGGATATAATGATCCATCAAAAGATTTTCCTGTCTCAAGAGCAAGATACAAAAAAAAAGGAAATAATAATCGTCCTCCTTTCCTGTTGCTATCTAGTTGGACATTTATTGCGGCTGACATTTTAATAATGTCAGGATTAAATTTTAACATTTTAAAGTCTTCATAAATTAAGTAAGGCAACGATTATGATGATGATGAATTTTAGTGTCAGACGAAGGACATCATAATTATGCCTGACACATGATGTGACGCTGAATATAAAATGAGAAAATCGAAAGAATATTACAAATTGAAATAAAAGTCCTTAGGGTTTTTTTTTTTATATAAATGAAGGACTTAAGTTAAAATTATTTTAAATTAATGAGAACACTTTAATGATTAAACAACTCGAAAATCTGATTGATTTTTTTTCATACAAAATATCAGAAATAAATCTTTTTTTTTTTTTTGGTAAACTTACGATGATTATCCATTCATCAGGAATTCATCGGTGTTTATTTTTCTTACCTCACTTATTCAACGATGACAAAGACATCATGACAAAATATTGGTGACATTAAGTAGATTTTGAAGTGTCCCCAGGATTCTCCTCTTTTTTATTCTTTTTCCACTTAGTTCAGATATGATTAATGATAAAGGATATTCCCATAAAAACAAGAAAGATGATGGTGAATGAAATAAAGATTTTCCCTTCTTCTCCTGAGGACCTTGATAAATGTTTAAATCAGAAAAGCATTCGTCATAACCATTGTCCTGTTAGTAGGGTCTCTCTTTCCATAAAAAAATCTTTGTATAAGGACATTTTCAGAAGTGAAAAATACAACCTATCGCCTCCTGTCCGTAAATTTATTGTACAACTTATACCTTTTTTTGTTTTTGTTCGGTTCGTCCATCTCCAAGTAATAATGTCATTATAATTCGTTTTCTTTTTCCCTTGTATATGTTATTATATCCTTTTGGTGAAACAAAAACGAGAAGAATGGTACTCCATCAAATTTCTTATTGCACTGGTGACATGAGATAATATGGTCCTGCTGCAGTATGTCCTTTATTTATTTATTTTTTTAATATGATGGACATAGTGCAAAAACGAAAATGCAATTTCCAATTCGTGTTTTAATTAATGCAGATACAAGCACTACACATGCACTGTACGCGAATTCCAATGAAAAAGCAATTTATTAAATTTCACTGGGAAATTGTTTTTTTTTTTTTTTTGTCGGAGGAAAATTATCGACGAAATGTAAGCAGTAAGCATGTGTGTACTTAATTACATGACATCCATCGCATTAAGGAAATGCTTTGTGGGGAAAGAGATTATGCCTGACTCGTATACAACCCAAATAGTCGACGTGTTTGAGTTTAATTTTATTTTTAAGGCTTTGTATTTTTTTTTTATAGTTTTAATGGAATTTCGGGAATTCCATGTTAAGGCAATGTAATATTTTAAATGTTTTAAAGTGAGATATTTAAATAAAAAAGCTTAAATATTTCCGTTAATCATTATATTAAAATTAAATTTAAAAGAATGATTTGCGTCATATGTCATAGTAAATCAATTTACTTTTCAGCTTTTTAAATAATTTAAATGTTTCAAAATTCGTATCTTTGACTTTTAAAATAATAAAATACCTGCCATACTCATTAAGCGGTGCTCCAGTCAAGATCATTAAATTAACGCATCAGTTAGAAATGAAATAGATCATACTGTTTTCGAAAAAAAAAATTATAGGCTGAAAAACTTATGATCGGTTTTCCCTTCCGAGTTAACCTTGAGTCAAGTTAAATTTTTGTCCACACCAAAGAAACAATTGAAATAATATTGTTTAAATTTTTTTTTTGAAATGTGTTATTTGCTTCAAAAATATTTCGAAAATGTTTATTTGGTGTGGACGCCAGTGTAACATTGTTGAAATGTGTCTGAAATATTTCGTGCTTCACATTTTGTCATCAAAGTGGTATTTTTTTCACTGTAATACCTACAAAACTTTTTTCATGTGTCATTTGCAAAACATTCAAAGTTTCTCATCGGGAATGGGAAAGAGCAAAATATTTCAGAAATAATGTCCATGACCTGAAGAAGCATTTGGCAAAATATTTAAAAAACATTTCAGAATAATTTTCTAGTTAATTGATAAATATTTCCGAAATGTTTTTTAAATAGGTATAAAATCTTTCTTTGGTCTGGCCACACCCTGAAATTCAATATACTTCTAAAGAAAATTCATAAAAAGCTTGTTTGTTAAAGGCTTGTTCCACACCGGATTGTTGCGCCATTTTAAGTTATTAAGTATAAATAAAGAACATTGATTTAGAATTATTTGATTTACGAGATTTTCAGTATCCTGGGGCCTATAACACAAAGTGTGAAATCCGACAACTTGTAAAAAATCCTGTGTTTTTTTTCTTTCAAAGAGCTCAGAATGTTTATAGAATCAAAATAATTTTTAACTAAAATTATATTTTTTGATGAAAAAAAAAAATAAAAAAAATAAAAAAAAAACAAATTTGCATTCTCTTATTTTGTTAATAAAGCAAATTTCTTGTCCTTCGCAATATGTCTCATTCTCTCTTCGCTGAACACTTGTCAAACAGTGTGGAACTGTGGACTGGATAAGTCGAGAAAAATGTATTACTCTGACATGTTTAATGCGGGCCTTACACCGGCAATATTTTTGTGCAAAATATTGTCCAAAGATATTGCATGAAAATGGTGTGGCCTCACACGATGCAATATTATTGCCCAGTATTATACTATGTTCAATATTATATTTTTGTTAATGTTTTTTTTTTAACTGCTGGTAGAAAACATGTATAATTACATTTTGAGTAAAAATGTTCTTTCTTTTTTCGTGTTGCTTCGTTAATTTTTTAAAAAGATGTTTACCATCTGAATTATATGCTGATACGTGCATAAATAAATTAGTATTGAGGAAGTCTTATTACACGACACAATATATTGCGCGCAATATGTTGCATACAATTCAATAAATATTAAAAATTTCTAATATTCCTCAACATATTGTACAAACCGGAATTATTGCGCAAAACCGCCCCTACACGGTCAATATCATTATACAATATCGGTTATTGTACAATAATATTGTGTCCTGTCGGCTCGCGTACACCAAACACATCTTCGGACGAAGTAAGATCGACATCGGACATCGTCTCCCAAACTCGGCCAATTGAATCAAACATACATAAAATAATGAGAGCACATACAGTTTACCGCTTTAGCCGGCATCGGGCGATAACGGGCAAGGATTGGCGATCAACCGACAAATTCGAACTAGTTTAAATTTTCTGTCAGTTTTCCGGTTATTTTATTCGAATAAACATCAAAAAAATATTTCGCACGCAATAACATAACGGAATATCAGTATGCAACTCAACAACTTACAGCGTTTTTCGTTTAGATCTCAAAGATTTGCCCTCAAAATGAAGAAGTGCTCTTTTATATTTTTTTTTTATTTAGAAGAGTAATATATATTTCAATTCACAATAAGAGTACACTTTTTAGTCTGTGAAAAGTTGACAATAATTATAAGTTGCGACAATATTAAAATAAGATTTATAAAGTAAAATAAGATAATGAGTTTATGAGTGTGCAAAGAATGAGAAAAACACAATTTAAAAAAAGAAAACATGAGAAAAAAAGTCGAGATAACAATTACATAAAGATATCAATCTTTGTACTTTAAAATTTATCTCAAATCTAAATTCAATCTAAATGTTATATTAGTTGAGTTTGCTTGATAACATAAAGAGGGAGGAGGGAGGGGGGTAATTGGTGAAATTAATTGCTTTGGTTAGTGAAGAACAGCCTTAACTCGTTCTTAAATCGATGCGTGTCACTTAGCTCTCTCAAATTGCGCGGAAGTGTATTCCAAAGGCTTATAGCAGAAATAAAAAATTGTCTTTCGGATGTTAGACAGGTAAACTGTGGTAAAATCAAACAAGCAGATCTGTTGGATGCCGAAAACCGGATTTTATCGTAAAGATATATTGGCTGCCTCATTTTTATGATTTTAAATAATAAAAACAGGGTCCGAAACTTTATATAATTGAAAAGAGACATATCCAATAAATTGTTTTCCAAATGCGAGATAGAGTCAAATCTTCTTAAATTATAGATGTATCGAAGTGTACTATTGAATGCAACTTGAAGCTTCCTTTTAGATTCAGTATCACAGTTGTTAAATATTTCACAGCCATAAATGAGTACTGGAATAAAACGAGATTTAGCAAGAATTAATCTTTTTTCTGGTGGTGTAATAGGCGAACAATCAAGCTTTATTTCTGGAAAATAAGAAAGCTCTAGCTTCTTTTTTGATATGACCAAACACTTACATTTCTTCGGGTTGAGTGAGAGACCATTATTCAATGACCACTTCAAGATCCTTTTTAAGTCTTTGTTCAACTCATAAGCACAGTTTTCGATAAGACCAAGAGGGCAACTTTTATAAATTTGAATGTCGTCAGCATAAAAATGCTTCAAAATTATGTTTTGAATATCATTTATATGTAGGGCTGCTTTTTTCGTAGTGTGAAGACAGAGATTAAACATGCATAGGCTGTGTGAATAATATGCTTGCGTTCCAAACGATCATCATACAATCACTAGGATAGCTTTGTTTTTTGTATGCTTGAAAAAATAATAAGCCGTCATTTGTATTTTACACTTCCATTCAATTTCAATTTACAAGTATCATTATTCATTACTATTGTTTGTTTACTTGAACATTTGTACAAATTCGTAAAAAAATTGTAAGATTTATGAAAAATATTATGAATTTGAGTGCAATATTATATACCTAGGTAAAACAATACAATGCTTTCCAATAGTTTAAGAATAAAAAAGAACGCGCAAGCAAAAATCCGCCATTAAAATGTTTTTATGTGTCCCGCATTCGGGAGATCGCTTCTTTTTTGTTGAGATTTGCTATTTTTCCCCTCTTTTCATTCAAGTCAAACACCAAAATTGCTAAAAGATCAAATCTTTTGAAGGAAAGAGAAAATCTTTTCGTATATAAAAAACGCTATTACACATGCAACTAAACAAATATGGTTCAATACGGTTTGCTTGGTCATGGACTCATGAGTCATGACACCTATACAGTTGCTCCCAAAATTGAACGAACACAAACATTACATTGTTACATATTTAACTCTTATTTAATGATTAAGATATTTTTTTTAATGAATTTATTATATACAATAATAGTTCTAAATAAACCTTCGAAAAATGGCATCGTTATCATATAACGAAGTAAAATATGTGTTTTTTTAATGATGTTTGATTATCATGGAAGCAACTTTAAGTAATAATAGATTTCCCTTTTATGGTCCTTTATTGTTCAAAGTGCATTGTAACTAAAATGGCTTGGGGAAATTTTTATAAGTAAGGGATTTCCCATAGTCGAATAGGGGACGCATTATAGCTTATTCACTATTCAACTATTCGCCAGTACCGATGGAGAATATAGGGAATTCTAATAAATAAGGCTGTTATTGTATAATAATTGTATACCTATACTACTGCTAGCTGATGGCTTTTCAGTCTCAAAGTCTAGCTGTCAGTTTATAAATAATATTTGATAAAAAAAAATTAACTGAGAGTTAACTCAGCTATATTGGTTATTTAACTCTGAGTTAATTCGGGATCTCAAAGCCTACTCGAGGTTAATCTAACCCTGGAATAAAAACTGGGCCTTACTGGCAGTTCAACACTTACTAGTACATGCAGCCGAATCACAGCTCAACAGTAACACTATGGGCACTGATTTCTGGCATACCTACTTATCATGATGTTCGAAGCTGTTTAAATCATCGAAAACCCAGAAGATGATGACAGAATTTTCCCACCATGCAATTATATATCGTTCTCTGTTGATCAGAGATCAACTTTAATTTAATTCCCAGTACAAATCAATTCTAAATCTATTCAAAGATATCGTGTCAGTCAATATTCCGTGCAAACAGTGTATGCTCTGCTTACAGACAATTAAGTTTTCTGTTTCAAAAGCCAAATGCTTCATAAAATGCCAGAATAGTTATAAATCTGCTTTGCTCACCCACACCACCGAAGGTGTAATTTCGGTAAATACTTATACAATATTATTTCCACAAGGACATTGAAAGTATTATGCGTGGTAATTTAATAAACTGCTTTCCCACAGGTAATTAGGTAAATTTACTTAACATACCTATAACTTTCCATGGGCCTCACATTATCATAATCATTGAAATGGAAATTAATAGCATGCCGCACAGAAACCAAAGCAATCTTACCTCAAGGAACGCAAGAGTATCTTTAACCTCTGTTCATGGAATTGATATGCTCATAGCTCATCCTACATAAATACAACCACAAATTTTAAGGAGCATTATTATAATACTCGAAGCAGTGTCTGGAAGTGAGGAAAATAAATGAAGTGAAAATACCTACAATGATGTTATATAACTTAAAGGAATTACTCTTAGTAATAATGGCAGCAAATATCATGTCAATGAATTATAAAAGGATTATTTTGTTTATTTGTCAATCGAATAATTTGTTGTGATTCTGCTGAGAACAACATGTTGTCACTTTTTTGTTTTGTTCATTTGAAATTTTATTCAGCTAACATCAGAAAAAAAAATTACATTTAATTTAATTAAAATAAATAATTGCTACAGCTACATACATACATTTTTAAGAAAATTCAACATCAGAGTTGAATGATTGTATGAAAATTGTTGTTGATTTATGAATAATCTTTCCCCCCGGCGGAGGCGGCTCGCGTTTAGAGAAAAATAAACTTTTTTATTTTAATTCTTGTATAACTTCAGTCAAACTTTTCTTAAACTAACACCATGTAAAGCGGACAACTTCAAGTAACGGAGCGGTCTTTTTGGCGCGTCTGGCCATTTATTCACGTACATGCGTCATTATGACCCACCATCAGCTTCCCAGATGCGAGAACGAGAAGACTGATCGCCCGCCGATCCCCATTCGCCATCCTGATCTGAATATATCAATGACTTTTTGATCAGAGTTGCCATTCTCTAGTTAAAGGAAATGCTTATGATTTTTTCTTTGTTTTTGCTAATAGCCCATGGACATTATGATGGATTAGAAAATATTCATAAGGTCCATGGACACAATGTCTGCATCGAAATTTTGGAGAATGCTGCCACTTGCAAACCCCATGTCAGGGTTACTAAATAATCATTCAGCATTTTTAATTTTGCTGTTTTCCATTAAGTTTTTTTTTTAAAGGTTTTGTGGCCTTAACCGTAAGTTTTGCGTTTCGTCCTAGTTTGATGGCGGGCTCATCAGCTAGATGACATCAAATCTTCTCTAGTACGCAAAAATTGTCGATGATTACCGACTGCTATAAAATTCACAGAAAAAACTCACTGTAAATTTTATAAGACGAAACGCAAAACTTGGAGTTAAGGCCACAAAACCTTTAAAATTGAATTTCATATACACTCCAATTAATAATATCTAATTTGGCTATTTTAGGACCAGCTTTTTCAGCTCTGGTTAAATTTAATCATTTGTGATTTTAGCTGGTAACCATAGAAACAAATACAAATTCTAAGGTTAAAAACTGAAATAACCAAAGATTACAAATAAATAGAGCTGAAAAGACTGACCCTTAGTTTTTTTTATTGTTTATTTTTTTAAACTGTTTTTTTTTTATTAATTAGCATATTTGAAGTTCAGAAATTGTTTATTTGGCATTTTGTTTTTTTTTCCAATAATAAAGCATGGAACTTATGATTTAAAAATTGCATAAAAATTGAATGTCAAATAAAGAAAAAGCTTAAAAAAAAAATGGCCATAAGGAAAAAAATAACTAGTGAAAAAATTGTCTAATTACTTTTGAGAAATGGTTTAATATCTTTAAAAAACCGCCGAATATTAATTTCGAATTGATAAATAAACAAAACGAAAAGAAAACAATACAATTGGCAATTAATGCGAAACGAAGAAATGTCTAATGAATTCGTCAAAAGATATTAGTTCCCACTCTAAGGGTGCGGATTGCGGTGTATGCCAAGATTTCGAAGTCCATGGGCTTTTTATGACTATTTTGTCCATGGACTTTATGAATATTTTATTTTGGTCTTAATGTCTATAAGCATTGTGTCCGCTAACCTTATGTCATCCCACCATGACAGGTATCGTTAATTTTAGACCTAGAATTCCAAGTTTTCAACAAAATTCAAGTTTTTTTTAACGAAATCGGCCTCAACGTTTAGGCTGCAGGTGCAAGTAAATAAAGACAGACTGACGGACTGACCGACTGACCAACTGACAGACTGACAAATAGTACCACAACCAGAATTTCCAGACACACTTTTTTCGACTTCGCTATCATCGTAAAGTCTTATTTGTTTGTTATCTCAAAAAAATTTTTTTGCACGAATTCATAACTTGCTTGTACTATAAGTACTTGTGGATTCAAGTTCTTCGAAGAACACAGGTGCTAAAACAATAATTGATTTTTTTTTCTTAATCAAAACGAACTAAAAATTAAAATCGAGGGCCACAACTCACCGCCAAAAAAGAAACATAAACCTGGTAAAAGCAGGTAACAGCGTCAGTTATCTTACCTCTTGGTACTGTGAAAAAAAAAGATTTAATTTATGTATTTAGCTGTTTTTACTATGAAAATTATTCATCTTAAAAATAAGACAAACAGCAAAGTTTTTTCTGTTTTAAAACATAAATCTTAATAGCTTATTGAAATGCATAATGTTCAGAGTGATAGTCAAATATTCTTATCTTATTGGCTGTGGTGCTAATACCAAATGAACAGAGTATTATATGTTTCTGTCTGGCGGGAGTCTGTATTTGAGTATTTTCCTTCCTAAATCTAATTCTATGTCGGAATTTCTCAAACAAAACTCATCAGATTTTAAGGATTCGTCAATCTTAAATCAGTGTATTGTTCCCAAAGTTATTTAAAAACCTAGACTATCAATTCGAAATGCTTTCTCTATTATTCCTTTTTCATACTTAGTTGTTATTTTGATTTCGATTATTCGAAAACCCACGCCTTCATAACTTGCCATACATGAAATACAAGTCATAATAAAGAAATTAATTCCTTACAATGATGAACATTTTTGTCATATTTTTTTCGAGGCAAAGTAAAAATATTTTCCCGAAAAACTTGCATCCTTATCATCGAAAAAGCGACAATCGTCTATGTTATTACAAGAATAGGAAAACACTTAAATTCATTTTTATTTTTATTGCATTCTTTTCGCAATCCTTACATTCTGTTAAGTCCTCACTTAAGTTTAAGACCTATAATACGAACTAAGAAGGCAGCGGCGTTGGGTGGCAGAGTCGGTCCTCCTGGCTTATCCTTCCTCCCATCAAAGTACTTATTTGCCATTGTACGTACGCTCTCTCTTTATTTTCTTTATCCTCATTTGCGAGGTTCATTTTTATTGCTTGTTACATGTGCTCCGTCGGCTGGTGTTGTTGTTTTGCTCTGTCCCCTTTCCAATTGAAGTTGCTTTAAGGACATTCCATATTGAAAATGGTGGATATAACCTTGTTTTTCGATAAAGGACAGTAATTCGACACCACATGGCATGTACATTTTTAAGGATTTCGGTGTTATTTCCTCGAATTTCACCTCCTTGTTGGTTCTTTCCTAGTGTATTCCTATACTTTAACTCGCCTTTGGATTATTTTTTATATTTTGTGTCCATTGCCTGGTTATCGGCTGTATGTGATCTCATTTACAAATAGGTACGTAGTTAAGATACAATCACCGTGAAATGAGTTTCCTTTTGCTGTTTTTCGTTTTCCTTCTTAAATATATACTTTTTTTTTGCGCTCACATTTTTTTTATCGAAGTTTATCGCTGTCAAAGCGTCTTTTTATTTGCGATAAGAATGAAACAAGAAAATCCCTTTGCAAGTATAACATTCGAAATGTTGAGAAAACGAAAAAAACATGATTGCCTGGGAGTGAATTAGGAATGGCAACATCTGTTTTTGTAAAATTAAATCGAACTTAAGGATTTTATTTTGAGTGGGGTTCACATCAGAATCCCTTACACGCACCATCATAAGACTGTTACAATTTTAGTTCTCACTTTATATAATAATGAGAAGGGGTAGATTGCACCTCATCTTAAAATCATCCATTAAAGGCACCGATAATAATAATAACTGGGAGTTAGTACGTGACGTTTACCTGAGCTTTTGATTACTTCTATATGCCTATATTTACACAAACATTCACAAACTGTGACACAAATTTGAATCCGATATTGTGTTCATATGAGGCATACACAGAATTATCGCAAATCCCGGACGTGATTTTTGTTAAAATTGAATAATTTATAAACTTTAACCTACGTTCTACCTAGATGTTGAAAGCGAATTTAATAGAGATCTATTTTATTTCTTTGCTCTGAACTTAACTGATGAACATTGAACAGTGGACAAATGAATGAATGAATGACTAAAATCAAAAAAGTAGATATGTGAGCCAGACATAGACACATAGGGTGATGTGGCCAAGTTTATCAAAATGGTGCATGGAACAAACTTCACGAGAACTAACTTTTCATGGGAATTAACTTTACCACCAGTGATGTCAGGTTTGATTAAAACCTCGTTTTTTCACACGAAACCAAAAATTGCCCTATTGGGTGGCAATGGTAAATACAATCATTGACGTATTACATATGGACCGCCAGTAGCCAACTTCACGCGTGTTCCAACATAACTAGGGCCGGCATCAACTACTAGCGGGGAATCTGCGTAGCAGTGATATGATTTTTTATTTAATTATTTACTATTGAAATATTTTGGTGGAAATTGTTATCAAACTTCTTTTATTTTACAAAACAAATCCACTCCCTATGGCATGAGTTACTTACAGATGAATATACTATCGTTTTCATTTAAATTTTAATGGCGAAATTAGTACACGTATTTAACACTAAAAGATGAAGGCGTTTTTAGGCTGTTTTTAGCTGGAACAACTTTTTTTGGCTGTTTGTATGAAAATTTCAACAGACTGGCGGTCCATATCTAGTACGTCAATGGGTACAATGGATAGAGTGCTTACTTGGCCGTCCTAGTTTTTAAGTTATTTTAAGTAGTTTTAATTAGATATAATGTAGTTTAAGTTAGTTTTAATTTAGTTTTAATCAGTTTTATTTAGGTAAAGGGTAGCTTTAAGTTTTATAAAAAATTAAAAAAACAAAAATGATATAGAAAATGAGTTTTTTTTAAATAATTTTCTCGTTAGTTTTAAGTAATCATGAATTCTAATAATAAGTTATTTTCCGTCGAAAGACATTTTTTAAGTATAGTTTAATAATTAATTCATAGTTTAATTTGGAGCACCCGCATGGGGCCAGTAAGTTAGTTAAGTTAATATGTAAGTTAGTTGATTAAGATTTTTTGTCTAGCATTATGATAGATATAAGGAAATGAAAAAATAAAAAAAATGAATAAAAAAAAAAAAAAAAAAAAAAAAAGGGTGCGCTTGCTTTATAACCCATAGGTAGCAAGTTCAATACTCACTCGGTTACAAAGCATTGTTTCTTTTTCAGTATATATCCCAGCTTATGCTGGACGTCGCCCATGGGGTATGCAATCTACCCATTGTACCATAACAATTCTTTCCTATCTTTCTACGCCTTCTAACTAGTGTCGTGTAACACCTGTTGCATTTTAAAAGGCAATGTGCTTTACGGACACATAGTTAAAATATTATTATTATTAAAATATTATTATTATTATTTTCATTACAAATTATGTTACTATATTTTGTCGGCTATTATTGAGAGAAATGGTATTTATGATTGATAATTTTTTTTATCCTCAAATTAATTCTGTACCAATTTAAAGGTGTAACCAAACCAAAAGAATATATCGGAAACTTGTTAATGTTTCTGAAATATTTTCTGTTTCCCACTTCGCGAATTCGCGTATTTGTATTCCTGTGATAATCTGAAAATGTCACGTGGTTGACTAAAGGGAAAATACAAAACATTTTAAAAACATTTTTTCTAGCATATCTGAAAATGTTTGTTAACATCTTAGAAGCATTTCAAAAACGTTTTTTAAACAATGTTTCTCAGTATTATTCATTGTTTTGAACACTATCATGTTGATTATCTAGAAGAGAAATTCGAATTTTTGTTTTCGCCCGGCTACAACGGGTAACCGCCATATAACGGTTTTAGTTTTTCAAAATTTGCTCGAAAACGGCTCTAACGATTTTTATAAAATATTATGTATGTTATATTTGATGTAGTATAGTCTTAATATTTATAATAAAAATATTTGTGAGCGGCAATGGTACAATGGATGGAGTGCTTGCATTTTAACCCAGAAGTTGCCAGTTCAACTCTCATTCGGGAAATATAACTTGCATTTCAGGTTTTGGCTAAAAATGCACATAACGGAGATTTGGTTCAATTTGTCCATATCTGTATGGATAACGGCTAAGTCGATTCCTTTTAAATTCGGTATAGATTTTAAATTTGACATTTCAAACAATAGCTTACATATTTCAAACAAGATGTCAGTGTTTTTATTTAACAACATTTTAATGATTAGTTTCCATAAAAGTTGATCTCAAGTTTTAGGCAACTTTTTGACATTTTCGAACTTTCTTTAGAATTTAATAAATTTAAATTTTTGTAGTCCCATAGTTTGCTTCAAGAGCAAATTCGTGCGACCCATTCAGTATAATTTTTTGCTATATCACTATAAATATTTGAAATGACTTTAATTTGTTTGCAATCTTGCAATCAGAAAGTCATAATACATCGATTTTTGTATGTATAATTAATTAAAATTATTAATTTTATTTATGATTACAATATTGCAAAATCACTCGAAATAACATTTAATTATTTAAAACATATTTAAAATTCAATGCAATCACGAAATATTTAAATCATTTTAAAAAACTGCTTGAAATCACGGTGAAATAATCTAAAGTCATTTGCAATATTACAATTAAACCACACCACTCCACGTGACAAAGCACTTGCATATCAATTCTTGTTGCTTTTTCGGAACTATGATCATTTTCCAAAAAAAAAAAAAAAAAAATAAAGTGCACGACTCGGTCGCATGAACTTGCTCTTGTGATGCACGACTGGGTCGCACGAACCTGATCTTGAGGCATAAGTTACCACGAAAATAAAGTAAAATTTCATAAAACTAAATTCACATACTAGATCATCAACATAACGCGGACTGTGAAAACGTCAGAATACTAGACAAGGAAAGACGAATAAACACACGGTTCACCTTGGAAAGTCTCCCCATCCAACAGAAAATAAATTGCATAATGAACCATAAAGAGGACATTGATGACATAAGCGCTGTTTACAGTGTTGTCATATCACAATCAAATCTTTGATTTTAGTTATAAAATTGTGTATTTAAAGTTAAGACGTATTTTTGTTATAATATTTTTTAACTTTAAAACAAAACAAATTTTTTTAAAAATCCATAAATATATATATGTAAAATGTGTAAAAACACAAAAAACTATTAATTTGTAAAAAGTAAGTGCAATGGTCTATTTTAATTGTTTTAAAAATTTTCGTCTATTTAGCGGTTTTTAAAATATTGAATTTAGCGGTTTTTAAATAAATATTGAATTTACAAAAAAAAAAAAAAATTATTAAAATTTAAACTAAACACTTTTCAAAGTTTTAGTACTATAATTGGATCTAATCATCTAGACCTTTCTGAAAAAAATTTTTTCAGTTAAAATCAAGTAGGTAAACCCTTTATAAGATAGCTTAAGAAAAAAATAACGGTTCTATGAGAGGTAGGATAAGGCGGGGCTTGTTGGGACACTTTTTAGTTGAACGCTCATATCTTTTTACCTATGCACAGCACAAAAATGAAACTGGAATCCATACAAAGAATGTAATTTCGGCTACACGGGGTTTGTTAGACCACTACCTGAAAAGTGGAAAAAGAAGCTCATCATTAATGACAAAAAAGGTCGTTTTTTCTTAATTTGATTCCAATCCAAAACTTTATTCAAAACATTACATAAATAAATAAAATAAGATAGGCTTTAAAGACTAAAAAACAAAACGTTTTCAAGGTGTTATAATAGAAAAAAATGTTTCTTTAGATAAAACAGCTCTTGCAGCTGTATTTAACTGTTCTTGTGACGCCCCACCTCTTTCAGTCTTTCGTGTGTACGTACGCATATTAGAAAAAAAAATTCTTTTTCAATATCAAACATGTAGTATTTATCAACTCAGCGGGGCAAGTTGGTCCACCTGGACCAACTAACCCCACACCGAGCTTGATGAACATTTTCCATAACTGTGAACTTAAAACTGCGGAATTTCACACACGGAATATTGAAATTCAATAACGGGGCTTACAAAAATATTTTACCGTGTTTTAAATTTCGCACGTTTAAACCAAGATAACACAAAAAGAAACAAACTCGATTTTTTTACTTTTGCACACAAAAAACACAAATTGGGATGTGATTCTCCTTCGTCAGAAAAAAAACTGAAACTGGTTTGGCATGTGTGGGTAAGAGCGAATGCTTCATTCATGTATGATCGTGTTCTTTAAGAACTTGTGGTTTCTGAGTTATTCATCTGGTCCAACTTGCCCCGTGTTCCAACTAGCCCCGTCCTACCCTACCTTTAATAGGCTTTTGAAATTTTTTTTTCTTGCTATTTATCAAAAGAAGTCAGACAAAAACTATCCCCAATTAGTTTGAAGAAAATCGTTGAAGTCCTTTTTGAGAAAATTAAAGTTCTTCATTACGGTTATTTGGCAGGTACCGTTATTATTTAAGCTAAAAAAAATTTCAGTTTTCCTTCTAAGGAATGATTCACAAATCCTACATATCGAATTTGAAAAAAATCGGTTCAGCCGTTTAGGCTGTAGTTACTGATACAACCAGACTGACAGACAGACAGAATTTCCGGGCCAACTTTTTTAGTCTTCCCTATTTTCGTCATGTCATGTTTGATTGTTATTTCAAAACTTTTTTTTTGCACGAATGCATAACTTGCCTTATAGTTCCTATAATCGCAAGTAAAAATGTTTCCACCCATGCTGATTCCCTATAAGAGTTCTACAAAACAACTGTTCAATTAAAAAAATGTTCAAGCTTTAAGTATTACCTTATTTATCTGCATTGCAACTTAAAGCAATTATTAAACTAAAATGTTTGTCCTTCATCTTCATCAGAAGTTGCTTGAAATTTCTATTTTCTTCCTTCAAACAAGTTCCTAAGCCTTTATGTCCTCATCAATCATTTGAATTAAATGGAAAAGTAATATGAAACATGTAAACATAATTTACATTTACGATGTTGAAACTTATATGCTCTCTATACCCATATAGAAAATGTAAGTAGTTTAACAATCTTGCATGTGAATCTACAAAACGCGCCTTCAAAGACATTAGTTTCTCATCATATATTAATGATTCCCTTCTGTTCGTTCTCGTTGGGGTCGCTATGAAACCCTTTAACAACCGCCTATCCATGTTATCGCTTTTACTGAAAACCCACAAGCTCAACATCGCATTAGAATTCAATCAATTACATCCTGATGAGCACAAGAAAATATACATTTGCTTCTTGTATATATGTTATAGAAACCTGTATGTGACAGCTACAATGACATTGGATGTCTACAAAATACATCCATTGCTTATCAATTTATCTAAAATCCATGTCACGATGTCATCCCCTTTGCCTGCATCCCACATATACATGATGCATTGCACACTTGAATTTAAAAATCAGGAAGAGGCAATGAAAAAATCGTTAATCATTGGAACAAGATGCGGTGGACTCTAAGGACGAGTACAATACAAGAGATCGCTAGCAGCCATCATTAATCATCACCACGTCAGTGCTCACGTTGGGCGCCATTTTATCACAATTGTTTTTTTTAAACGAAATCCCATACCTATGTTAATGAAAAGCCATATGTTAGACACAATTTAACATTTTTAATCCTCTTTAAGTTGTTTTAAGGACTTTTTTTTGGAAAAAAAAGAAAATAGTTGAAATTTATAGTCCCTTATATCTTTTTTACCTGTGAACTTCTGAAAACAAAATATACTTTCTGAGATTTCGTATATCTACCACTAAAACAGTTTTAAAATTCAAGCACATAACTTCATCCTTTGTCAGATAATTCGTCATTGTGCACTTTGTGTATCCTAGAGAAAGTATGTCACGTAATGGCAATTGCAGAGAGAGAGTGAGTGTAGAAATATCCTGTCCTGATGGATGTGCAAAATAAGAAGGACTGTTCTATAGGTGAGTGTGTTTGTTTTATGTTTTTTTTTTTTTGTTGTTGTTGATGTTCATTTTCGTTGTACATTTAAAAAGTTTGAAATGTGCCAAGAATCTCATAGAGGTGTGTGTGGACTTGAAAATGACAAATAATTCTTTTGGTGCGAAATGTTGCACAGAAAATGCTTCGGAGGTGATTTGTCAAAAATGCTTTTTACCCTCGAATACAAGTTGTGACAATTGAGTGAGAGACTGAAGTTCTTAGCAAAAGGTAAAGTTATGTACAAGGAGTTGTTTTTTTTTTCTTTAACAGTTTACTTAAGGGAGTTCAAGTTCTTGAAGTTGTTTTTTTATGTAAGAATTCATACACGGATTTTGAGACTAAGTGAGAAATGATGGTGCTGGGATGCAACATTTTAAATGATGATTTCTCTTTAATAATTTTGGAAAAAAAAATTAAAAAGTTTGGAATTGAAAATATTATTTTGCTCTAACAACCGATTTGTTGACAAAATTATTAATTTATATCTTTAACTGTAGCGGAAAAATAATTTAAAAAACAATTTCTAGTTTGAAAGTGTGTTTGTTGAAACGGGTTAAAATATATATTTTGAGGAATTTTTTTTCTCAATTTTGCGTATTTGTGGTTTTACAGTAGAGCGAGGTACATTTCCCTAAAATTTAATTTTTTTGTTTTAGCCCGGCTATAACGGGTACCTGCGATATAACGGTTTAAGTTTTTCGATAATTTTTTTCTAAAACAGCTCTAACGATTTTGATAAAACTTTTTGAAGTTTATGCTTAACAACCGTTTAAAGATAAGGATAGCTACCATTGTAAGACTTTATCTCTCGTTTTCTTCTATTCTTCTATTATTTACTAGATAGCGTTAGTTTCTATGTGTTTCTATGGATATTTGTTCACAATAAATTTTATTTTTGAACGCACTGATAGCGCTGGTTGTAAATATTTCTATTCTAGAGAATAGACATATTTAAATTATATGTTTTATTGTATTATAGTGCTTGTGTTATTGTTGTCATTTGTTTCACATTACTAACAACTAACACCAGCACTAAGTGATGAGCCAGTGGAACACATATAATGTGTTGGCAAATCTTTGTTCATAAGCTGAAGCTTGCTCTAAGCTCCTTATGAACAGGATCTGATAGTGTAAAAAGAAGCAATGCGAATAGTGTGATAGTCAGGGAGGCCTGGGTAAAATGGCATTTCGATATTCCCGAAGATCAAAATTAAAACTATTGCCGTTGCAAAGAAGTGAAAAATCTTGCAAGAGTATCATTGCCATCAAAAGTACATCTCACCTAAGTCGTTCGGATTCGACGCCGATCCAATCCTGTAGAGCTAACAACGCACACAAAAAGATTGATTGAGTAAGAGTGTACGACACTATAGGTTGTGGTTTGTGGGAGCTGTCAGTGCTACAATTTTTGTTTTATTTTTTGTTTAAGCAATTTCCGTATATACTTACTATACTTTTGATGACGCTTACAACCTAGTATGAACTATTAATGTTTCATCTTATATAAGAAGCAATTTAAGTTAGCTCTGATTCTTGCTAGCTGCGCATTCACTAAGGTTGGCTTAGTTTTGTGTATTAAAAAAGAGAAGCATTTCAATTCAACTATAACAGATTTAGTGCAATGTATGCCCCATTTGAGGACTTTACAATAATCCCGCTTACCCACAACAAATTGAAATCGTTTTTCACTTGTGAGTGCAGTGTGTCATCTGGTGGAAGTCTTCGCGTTCACCATCCCGGTTTTATTCAAAAACTCAACTCAAGAATGTCACGTGTCCCAGTCATCTTGGAAAATGTATTTGCATCTTTTTAGTGCTTTGTAATTCATAGCCCGTATAACTCGTCGTTTAATCTTTTGTACCCCATTGGTTCAAAATACAAAAGACAAAAAATCTCTCAAAAAAATCTTTCTATCAAAGTATCCAACTGGTTTTCATTCGACTTTTTTAATGCTTGTGCCCCATAAAGCAGGATAGTGAAGCGTGCTTTTGGGTGCCGCGCGCCGTTTCATTGTCGGCCATTTTACTACCGGTATTTCAACACGAACCATTATGTTTATAAAATTTGTTAGAACTGGGCTTGAAGAGGGTAGCGTGCTCCATAGAGAGGAACTTATGCTTTTTGCCTGATGCTTTACTTAAAACATCTCGTACTCATTTAATAATTCGGCTCAGTGACCGTCTGCCCCAGCAGCCTTATACGATTTTAATTTGGCAATCGCTAATCACACGTCATTCATGTTTGTTGTCTTCACTGTTTTGCTCGACGTTTTAAAATTTCGAAAAGCGTTCTTTCCAGATTCTTAGCATCAGTTCTAAATGTAGATACATATTCTCGTATATTCTCGAAGGTTTCCGTTCTGATTTTGTAGCATTGGCCCTTGGGTTGAAATTTTAAACACCATTGTTTCTGAACTTTTTGAAAAATAAAGTAGTTCGCCTGATGGTAGAGCAATAACTCCAAAACGTGTAGCTTGTCATAAATTAAAGTTGTGACAGTAAATTCAACTTTTTAAAATTAAAATAAACAAAAAACTAAATCTTGTTTGTAATTTTATTCAATTTAATTTTATTTTATGTGGGAATCGAGTGCTTATAGCCTGATGAAATTTCTACCATCCTGAGTCTGTTAATGAAACCAGGACGCCCCCTTTTCAAATATGTCGTTGAAGTCACTAAAAATAATCTTGACATCGTATTTCAGACAGTTGCCATAAGTGCTCTCGAACTGTTACAGGTGCTTGCTTACATTGTAAAAGCCTGAGACTTCTTCCCCTTATCACAAAAACGCACCCAACTAGCCACTGACTGTGTTTTGAATAATCACCCAGATGTATACATACAAAAAACAAAAATTAAGTAGAAAAGGGGCCCCTTCTTTTTAAGGGCCACAAGTACGTGCTTATAAAGCTTTTGTGTAAATCCGACACTGCCATAATTTGCTTGATTGATGCTGGTATTGTGCAATATCATTGCATCCTTTCAACACTTTCATAATTAATTTAATCAATTTTCCATTTGTGTGATTTCCTTTTACAGTGTACAACAGTATACTAATAATAAACAGATAGAATCTGTCTGGATGCATTCAATATATCAAAATCTATATATTGTAGGTTCATCCTTCCTTTTGTATTATTGTCATTTATTAGCGAACAATAGTAGAAGCATTGCATATGCAAACAATATTATCAGTCAATCAGTCATGCTGTATAGATTATTGATAAATAGTCGCATACTCTGATTATAATAAATTTAATGGATCAATCCATGTGTTTAGTGGAAAAAAGATTAGCCGTCTGTTTATTCTAAATCTACTGACAGTCATTTCTATACAATAGGAAGCTTTTAATTCAAGTAAACGCTAAAGCCCTCTCTTTTCTCTGACGCACTTTAGAAACTTATTCAAAAAATATAATTTAGGTGGAATTCCTGAACGTCATATCACATTGCCTTTTCAAATATGCTCGAAGCAAACATTATGGCATGACACTTATCAGCCTTTATCCACAAAAGTGTAATTATTTTCATCTCATGTCTCTCACTCACTGCGAAAGCCTCGCAGCTTGTTTGCCAAAACAGCCGTTTTCAACACTGCTATACCGTTTTCCAAGAACACATTTCAAACGGATCAGTGAGATGATGATAGAGCTGGTTTGGCTGGCCATACGAGTGAACTGAAGCATCCTAGCCGTGGGTGGTGTTTTGACTCCAATTGCTGCCACATTGCAAATATATAGAAGCAGCAAGTCCAGCACAGAACTAACGGATGCGGATTGTGCGGGTTGAAAAAAGCAAAAACACCTCCCCGGCGTTGATTCGCAACATCATGTCCTATTTTGGAAAATTTACATAAAACCGAAAATTACTTTTCATGTCACCCGTCCTCACATGTCCAAATGCTTTAGGGAGGCTTCCATGGCCATATATTGCAGTAGCCAGCATCAGAAGCATTGTGACAAACGTCGTCGTCGCTAATAATTCATACTGCTTCCGTTCATGTGGCAGGACTAGCACACATGAATATAGTTCCTCCGCCCTCTGATGTTCTGCATTAACATCATACGCCACAGGGCTTTGGATGCATTCCCCATACTTCAAAAAACTCAACTGTGTATGATGATATTAGTTACCCTGGACGAATAGAACCGGTTGGACAATGGGTAAACTGAATATTTCTTTAGATACGAATTTGAAACTGTGGTACAGAAATTTGAAATGTTTTCCTCATATAGATGAATGGTTTGGATATGGATTCAATTTAATGTGTTATTGTTGGCGAGGATTAACAAGCCAACAAGAATTTCTAGAAGGACGACAAGTGTGTGCATATAATGTGACAGAAGCTGTCATCAAAGCCATATCATGTTATACTTACACCAAAAGCTAGTTTCAATATAATTTTGAACAGATTTTCGTACATACCATTTTGGAATTATGCATGTGAGATAAGATCTTGATGTATAATTTCATAACATGGTGCAAATGCTAACAAACAAGCGTTTTGGGAGAAATTCAATTAAGAGATATGAGTATATCAATGTTAATGTCTTGAATAAAAACAAAGAAAGGTATATATTTTAATGAATTAAAAGCTTACCTTCATATAGATATTGAGAACAATGGAATTAGTATTTGAATTTTTTGTTGCGAAATATATACATATTTAAAGTTTAATTTTTAGGAGTTTTTCTCACTAAGTTTCCAAATATTAATTCAGATGGTTAACACCTGAAAAACTTTAATTCATGCCAACAACTTACTTTATTTTACAGCTCCGCGCCGGATAAATTATTCCCCATTCATATATGGTGCGACTAATAAAAGAATCTTTGTAGTTCACTGTATGTTGAATTTGTTCAGAGGAAGAATGAAATGCGACGAGCACTGGACGTATGGGTGGACTTTCTGGAGGGAAATGGGTATCGCATAAGCGCCAAAAAGACAGAATACCTTTGCTGCCCATTTTCTGATCCACTCAGGCCTATTCCAGATATTTATTTGAACGGAACTGTGCTTCCCAAGGAACTTGTGATGACGACGTCAACCATCGCGTAAGTGTAGGGTGGATGTATTGGCGTGAGAACTCTGCCATCTTCTGTGACTGAAAAATGCCCCCTAAGCTGAAAGGAAAGTTCTACACTGCAGTGGTCCGTCCAGCGCTTACATACGGTTCACAATGTTGGACTATGTACCTGTGGTATGAAAGCAAAATGACGGCAACTGAGATGAAGATGCTTCGCATGACAGCAGGAGTGACAAAGCTTGACCGAATACGGAGTAGAAAGATCCGGAAAAGCCTCCACGTCAAAGAAACCATCGTTCAAAAAATGCAGCACGACAAACTCAGCTGGTACTGTCATGTACTTAGGAGAAACGCTGAGAACCCCGTTCAAAAAGCATTATCATACAACGTTCCAGTACAATCGGGGAAGAGAGGCAGGCAAAAGAACTCCTGAGGAAAACAAATGCAACGACACCAGCATTCAGTTGGCCTCAGCCATGGAACAATCTATGACCGGGAAGCTTGCCGACACTTTCAACCCGACGAATCCCACAAGCAGATCAGTAGAGAAGCGGTGAAGTGGAAAAGTTGCGATCCCACTAGAGATCATAATATCGTCGGAAAAAAAAGAAGAAGAAGAATGAAATGAAATTATTTCTTCGGAACACTCTTTATAAAAGCACTGAAAAAGTAAAGGAGCCCTGAAGCATTACGAAGGTGTTTTAGAGTACAAATGTTTCCGATCATATATACTATATATATTCGTATATCCTTTGAAAGCTATTTTTTGGATTCTATTAAGATTCTATTAAATAGGCTGCAGTAGCGCCTATCCAGACATGGGAATAATAATGTTAGCTTGATAAATATCAGCCAGATCTTGGTGACATCAAATATTTGGTCTTCATTCCACTGAAACTGATCAGTTTCTTTGATACAAGAACAGATGTATAAAACATGCATTTGGAGTATATTCGGCATTAACGACAGGAAACAATATTGCGTTTTCGGAGCATAAAATTTCACAGGATTGGACAATACTGTCAAGGTTAGAATTAAATGAAATTATCAAACGCTGCCTGTCTACATCCGTCGAACATGGTTGTAAATTTTGAAACAAATATGTAAAGGTAAGAGTCCTGTCATCTGCTAATCAGTTTAGAGGATTCGAAGTTTGGGACAGTAGACCGTTGATACAAATAAACTTGAAACCATCCAATATTTTTCCCTTTTTACCAATTTATATCAATATTATAAAATTACTCGTTGGAACGAGCAATGCAAAGTGTTCGAAGTCCTCTTTTTTATTAAGTGTTGTTCCTGCCTTTTGGATCCAAGTGACTAAACGCCTTAATGTTTGACAAGTTGGCGTTTGTACGGCCCGTAATACTGTTGAAAAATTACATTGCAGCTAAATCATAACTATTATTAGATTAGTCCGTAAAGAATAGTCAAAGAAGTATTCAACGGTCTTCAGGAAAAATTTATCATTCACGATTAAAAAGTATATTTCACTTTTTGTATAATTATTTACACAAAGTGGTTTCCTACAAAGCTGTAATTTCTTGTTTACCAAATATCCGATGGATCTACTACTTACTTATAACTTTACAGTAGAAGGCTCACACATTGCAGGATAGACTTCAGCATCAACCAACATGTCTCTCCAGCCAGCTTTTTTCCTTAGCTAGCCGCTTCCAATTTCGCACCGCAAGTTATTGGCTGAAGTTGTTAACCACTTGTGTGCGCCATCTATTGGAGGTCTTCCAATCCAGATTTGAATCGGAGAATCGTCAGGCTGGTGCGTAGGTGTCCATACGCATCACGTGACCCAGCATCTCAGCTTTTCACCTTCTTGAGGTTAATATCGCTGTATAGCCCGTATAGCTTGTCATTGAATATTCTTCTCCATACTCCTTCGATACAAACCAGGAACAAAATCACTTGAAGAATACTTCTCTCAAAGCACCCAAGTAATTTCTCATCCGAGTCTTTTAACGCCCTTGCTTCCACCCTATACAGCAGGACTGGGATGATCAAAGTCTTATATAAAGTCTTATTGGTTCTATGAGAGAGGGCCTTACTACTTAAATGCTTTCTCACCCTCAAGAAACAGCTATCGGCAAGTGTAATTCTTCGTTTGATCTCTGCACTGATGTCATTCTGCGTTGCTTTAGTGGATCCCAGGGAAACAAAGTCTTCGACTACTTCGAAGTTATATCTGTCCATCGTAACGTTTTGCCCGAGACGGCGATGTTGAGATATACCTTTCTTGTTGATAGCATATATTTCGTTTTGTTTTCGTTATAACAGCCAGTCCCACTTTTTGACGCTTTCGATACAATACTGGCAAATGCACCAGCCACAGCTTGCTTATTTTGGCTGATTATGTCAATGTCATCTGCATACGCGAGTAGTTGAATGGACTTTTGATAGATTGTACAAGTGCTGTTGACTTGCGATTTTCGTACAATTGCTTCAAGAACGATATTAAAAAAATTGCATGGACGCCTTGCTCTAGATCTTTCTCAATATCAAACAGTTCGGTGGTGTCCTTGTCTTACCGACTTTGACAGAGCAGCGATATTTCTCCATCGTCATTCAGCACACGCTTGTTCCTCGTGCTGTCTCTTTTTCTTCATGAGAAGTCGGTGTTCCTCCCTTTTTTTTTGTCCCGTAGAGCTCCCTGATTGCTCTTTTAGTAGCTCTAGTTCTAGTCTGCAGCATTGCCTGGTCGCAAGCTAGTTTTTTACTGCATGCGCCAACCAGCTTTCTTCATCAAACCAGGTAACTAACACGACTTTCTTTTATATATATAGATAATATAGTATGATTTATACTAAGTAGTCTAAGAAAGTTTTCTGTAACTTATAGATGGTTACATAAATAAATAAATAAATAAATAAACTTTAGTATATATAATGGATTTATCTACTCTTCAGAATTCCATGATGGATAAAGTGCAATAACTGTTTGTTTATGTACCTATATAAATATTATATATATAGCTAGACTTCTGCGAAGCAAAAAAACTCACATACAATATCAATATTTTAATTTCAGGAGGGAAATTAAATTCTGTTATTGTTTTAATATTATAATGAAGGACACTGTAGATTGCCACGAGTTTATTTTTCCCAAAGCCGATAAAAAAAATATTCCCACAGGAAAATTTATATACGCGCTATGTCTGTCATCATTAAATCGACATCATAGGCCTCGGGGCATTATTATCTCATGGTTTTTGTTCCTGATTGTGGGTGTCTGTTCCTTCCGTTACTCCACAAGTTCACAACACAAGCTCACGTTAACATTAAAATATAATTTCTTTGATTCGATTTATTTCGATTTAATCATCAATATTTGCATACAATTTTAATACACTTTTTTTTTTCTTTTTTGCGGTGCTGCATCCTTTCCATGTATGGACTAGTATGCCTGATATCCTTCCGCGTGTTGTTGGCTAGGCTATTATTGTTTTCTTTTTCCATTAAATTGTTGTTGTTTTTTTTTTTATTTTATATAAAATTATTCGTTGTGTGTACAATAACGTCCGATCCATGTGAATGCTTTTGATGTTGATTTAATAAAAACAAAAAAATAAGAATTTATTTTGAAAAATTGAAGCTTGAACCAATTTTGTGAATTGGGAAGTGAAGTGTTATTGGGTACGCATTTTTTTTTAAGAAAATACAATTGTTAAGATTCAATGTCATTGGATGATTTTAATTAAAAAAAAAATCCAATCAAATTTAATTTATATTCAACACACTCATTTTTGGTTGTTCAAATGGTAAGGAATCCGGAATCAGGTAAAAATTAAAGAATTATAATTATGGGAACTATTGGCTTTCTGAGCGGAACTATTTCGTCAAAAACACAGTACCTATATGGTTTGATACCAAAACTGAACTGAGACATAAATGGGGAAGATCCACAGAGGATCTCAGTTTGCATGCTCGGCTTGGCTAATGATTCCAACGATTAATGCACGCTTATGTTCTAATACAGATTATCTTCAGTTGTTCATCCCTTTGCTCCCAATCTTTCGTACGAAGACAAAAGCTCTTTGGATACCCACATAAGAGTATCCGTTTGTACCCCAGTTGGTATACACATATTTATACTCAACTGGACAGATTGGTAGATTACTAATTATTGTAGACTGGTATACCCACGAGATCGTCTTATTTTAGAAAACGATGTGGTTATATAACCCGTTGGTTCGAGCCAGCTGGATATAAGGTTCCGAAGGTTCACATTGTATAGGTACATCGTATACCGTATACATACCCATTGTAAATATTATCAACTTGAGCGCTATAACGACTGATTTTGGACATTATTTTCGCGCTCCTGAATTTATGTCCAGTAATTGCTTGATTGTAACTCTCTTCAATAAATGACAATTACTGCTACCGGAAATGGCTGGAAACAAATGATACAGCCCTCCAAATGGCATAAAAAATCACAAAAACCTAAATAATTTTAACACGAAATTTTTTTTTCGCTAAAATGTAGTTTAAAACGTTAAAAAAAAATAATGCATAACTGTCCATTATCATGCCGGAAAATGGTTGCCAGAGCGATTCAAAATTTTGTTTGTTTTAAGTATTTTCATAATGTTTTTATAGAGTTGCTCTGGCAACTCTTTTCCGGCATGATATAATGTTATGGCAGTTCTGCATTATTATTTTAAACGTTTTGAACTACATTTTAGTGAACAAAATTATATACCATCGTTGGGTAATTTTTCTGCACTTTGCAGGGCTTTATCTTTGGTTTCCGGCTATTTCTGGTAGCCATTATTGTCACTTATTGACGAGTTACAATCAAGCAATTATTGCACAAACATTCCAGCTCTCAAAAAAAATGTCCAAAATCGGTCGCTAAGTCCCCTACTAAAAGTAGTAGGCTAGGATTGTCTTTGATATAACGGGTGATTTTTTAAGAGGTTTAGAACTTTTTTTTTTTTTAAAACACAAAAAAATTCAAAAAAATGAATGAAATATTTATTTGAATCGATAGTTTGAACCTTGCAATTTAATGTTTAAAGATAATTTCATGCAAATATTGACCGCGGCTGCGTCTCAGGTAGCCCATCCGCTGAGTCCAATTTTGGCATACTCTTTCACACATATGGGCCGGTATCTCACGAATGAATGCATGGATGTTGGCTTCCAGTGCGTCAATCGAAGCGGGCTTGTCCCTATAGATATTAGCCTTGACATACCCCCACAAAAAATAGTCTAATGGTGTCAAATCGCACGATCTAGGCGGCCAATTAACCGGCCCGAAACGTGAAATTAACTGTTCACCAAACTCGCCTCGCAATTGCGCCATTGTTTCGCGTGCTGTGTGGCATGTGGCACCGTCTTGTTGAAACCACATATCATGCAAGTCAAGAACTTCCATTTCGGGCAAAAAAAAAGTTTGTTATCATCGATCGGTAGCGTTCACCATTGACAGTAACGCTGCGATTCGCATCATCTTTGAAGAAATATGGCCCAATAATGCCGCCGGCCCATAAACCGCACCAAACAGTGGCTTTTTCGGGATGCATTGGTAGCTGTTGCAATGCTTCTGGCTGATCTTCACTCCAAATGCGGCAATTTTGCTTATTTACGTACCCATTCAACCAAAAATGAGCCTCATCGCTGAACACAATTTTTCGATAAAAAAGCGGATCCTCGGCCAGCTTTCCAAGAGCCCATTCACTGAAAATTCGGCGTTGTGGTAGGTCGGCTGGCTTTAGTTCTTGCACCAGCTGTATCTTAAAAGGCTTTACGCCCAAATCCTTCCGCAAAATTTTCCACGTAGTGCTGTAACAAAGGTCTAACTGCTGGGAACGGCGCCGAATCGACATTTCGCGGTCTTCTGTCACACTAGCTGATACGGCCGCAATATTTTCTTCACTACGCACAGTACGTAAACGTGTTCGTGGTTTAATGTCCAACAAAAAAAATTTGGTGCGAAATTTGGTCACAATCTTCCGAATAGACTGCTCAGAAGGTCGAGAATGCCGATCACAAAATGGAAGCAGCGTGCGATGAACATTTCGAACCGAGCACGAATTTTGATAGTAAAATTCAATAATTTGCAAGCGTTGTTCATTTGTAAGACGATCCATGGTTAAATTGCAAACCAAACTGAAGCTGTTTGACAGTGACACAAGTTACTAAACACACGTCAGCTGTCAAAACCAGTGTTGCCAAAACCAAACCAGCTAAAAAATCACCCGTTATTAGGCCCAGTTTTTCAGTGCGAGATTATTCCACTATTAACTCTGATGGAAAAATGTTTTTAGATCAGGTCCCGAGTTAACTCAGCTAAATAGGTAAGCTAACTCTGAGTAAATTCGGGATCACAAACTGATGCGGAAAAACATGTTTCGAACAGAATTCACTTGAAGTTAATCCAAAAGGTTTTTTTTACTTGCTCAATAGGGCAAGTATTGCTTTCGTGTATAAGAAAAAAAAATGCACGACTGGGTTGCACGAACTTGCTTTTGTAGCAAACCACGGGATTGAAAAAAAATCCATTTAATAAATTATAATTAAACAGGAGACAAATTTCAGAAAATGGACTAAACGTGAGACGAAGTTGTATGGTAGCTTACACGTTTGTTAAGTCATTTTGTGTTAAATAATAAAATAACTTCCATAATAAATTTAAATGAAATCGGTTAAGCCGTTATCAATTTATGGACAAATTTATAAAAACCGTTAACACCAAATCTCCGTTATATGCATTTTTAGCTCAAAACCTGAAATGCAGTTATATTAACAGTAGTATAAATATAGTAGTATAAATATAAGTTTTATCAAAATCGTTAGACCAGTTATTGAACATTTTTTGAAAAATTAAAACCGTTATATGGGAAGTACCCGATATAGCCGGGCTAAGATAAAAAGTCGAATTTCTCCTCTAGGGAATCATTAAAAAAATGCTATCTACGAAGTTTGAATAAAATCCTTCAAACCGTTTAGGCTGTATAGTTCGGTGCAGAGACAACCGCACATACGCCCATCCGCACAGCCGCTCAAACAGACCAACGGACGTCATGACTTTTTTGGGTTCTCTAGTATCGTAACGTCAGGTTGGATTAAAACCTCGAATTTTTTTTCTACACGAAACCAATACTTGTCCTATTGAGCAAGTAAAAATCGAGGTTCTATTCAAACCTGACACTACGTTACTAGAGAAGTCCAAAAGAGTAGGCTTTGTTATGCCGTCCGTTGGTCTATCGGTGTGGATGTTTGGATGCATTTTCACCGAACTACATCCTAAACGATTGGTCGGATTGTCTTCAAACTTCGTGTATTACTTTTTTTTTGATTCCCTAGACGAGCTATACCGAGTACCGGCCATATAAAGGTTTTAGTTTTTTTTTTTACAAAATTTCTCGAAAACGGCTCTAACGATTTTATAACAACTTGGTGTACATTTTATTTGCAATATTTTAAACATAACTACATTTTTGGTTTTTGGCTAAAAATGCAGATGACGGAGATTGGGTATTAACGGTTTTTAAAAATTTGGCCATAACTTAATAATGGCTGAACCGATTATATTTAGATGTAGAATTTTAATGATAGCTACCATACAACTTGAACTCCCGTTAAGACAATTTTTTAAAATTTTTCCTTTCTTTAAAATTTTATAAATTCAAATTTTTGCAGACCCGTAGTTTGCTACAAGAGCAAAGTCGTGCATTTAAAAAAAAAAAAACGATAATTAAATTAAAAAAAAAACGATCTATTTCGATAAAATTTTATGTGACTATTATTTGATGTCATAAATGACGTTTTCCGTTGGATTTTTCTTCAGAATCGTGTTCATAATGGTAAGTGCCTGGCATAAATCCGTTTTTTATTGCAACTCTTATCTTTTGAACGAGTGCACCGATTTTGACCAATCTAAACTACGGGGGCCTATAACACAAAACATAAAGTACTTGTTTAACAAGTGAAATCACTTGTTACTCAAGTACTTAATGTTTTGTGTATACATAATTAATACTACAAGAAAAAATTAAAAAAACAATTTTTTTTTGTAAAACCGACTATTTATTTTTCTCGATAAAAATACTTGATGAAAATTTATGTAATTAAATTGTTGACGACGGTGATGTATTGAATATAAAACTTTCTTATTGCATATATTTTTTTTAATGAATTATTTGAAACACGAATTTAATTTGCCATTACAAGAGTAAGTTTGTTCGACCTATAGTCGTGACCTTTATTGTAAGCAGGGTTGCGAGATTATGAATTAAAAAAAACACAATGCCATAAGCTTATTTTTAATTATGAAAAATATTTAATTCACAAGGTAATTAAGCCGTCCAGTTTTCTTAATAAAAAGTTTTTTTTTTCGTGCCCAATAATTTATTGTCTTAATATTTTGTACCTACTAAAAGTGCTGAAAGTCGAGAGTTTTAATTCGTACTATTCGGAATTTTTCACAGTCGGGATTGTGTTGTGGTAGTCGTGATTTTGTCAGTTAGGATTTTCGCAGTAGGTATTTTGTCCAGTCGGGATTTCGCCAATCGGGATTTCATCCCATTCCCCATCGATTGCCAGTATGAAATGCGCTTGCAAAGTTCGGAAACCGAAAACACTCCATCTTTGACCCGTGCGTCGCGTCAGTGTAAATATAGTCGTCTCGAATTTTTCCATTAGGTGAATCTTGGTCTTCCAATTCTATTCAGGTAACGAATAGGATGGTGAAATTTAAGACTATATTTTACCAACATAGAACCAAATGTTTTATTGAATTCGTCTATTAAGCTTTTGAGTGAAATCCGCTTTTTTAAAATCACTTTTGTTATTTCAATTTTACTCAATTAAACTCTGTTGATTTATAATCCTGTTTTGAGGATGGTTTGTAAATAATGAAATTTAGTTCCGAAGTCTATAGGGCATACGTTTTAGCATTTAACCAGAAGTATAATGTTAAGAAGAATTTCAAAGAATTTATTTTCCAGAATCTGTGGAATAAGTTTATGAAGAAAAATACAAAATACAGCCTATTCTATCACTTTCCATTGTTTTTCCTTTTTTTTTAACAAGAATATTATTTTTAATTAAAATAAAACACTTTGAAATGTTTGCTTGTTTTTTTTTCAAACCAAATGCTATGCGATTATTTTCCTTTTCATTTGTCACTATACTCTGAAATTTTCTTTTGAAGTCTGAGTGATTTTTTGTATGCGTTTTTTTTTTTTACTCAGCTTAAGACCTTATTAGTGTAATGGATGGTTTTGTTTCGGAGAAAAAATTAATTAAATATAAAAGAATATAAGATTGAGGGTGTATTTTTCTTATTGTTAATAGTTAAAACATTAAAGATTGAATAAGAAAAAGTCCTACTTGAATATGAATATTATTAAAAGTTTGGTTTCTTATTTTTTTCACAAAAATACTTCAGAAACTAAAATTTATAATTCAACCACATTTTTATCAGAGAGTTTACCTATTCACAGTCAGATTAAGTCTACATTTAAAAATTAAATCCGTCCAGTATATTTTTTTTTTGTTTTTGTTTATATGAATTTGGTATAGGTTATTAAGCCATTCCACAATCGACAAGGACGATATCACCAAACTGCTGACAACAAAAGACGTGCAACAAAATAATCCCATTTTTGTTGGCAAAGGCTTAAAAAAGTACACACACACACACACAGAAACAAACAGAAAAATCTAAAAGATTTAGGATGAAAAATGGTGGAAAAGAGATTTAGGATAAAAAATTTGTTTTTAAAAGGATTTGTCTGGCTTTTGATTTTAAATTCGGCTTTGAAAATAACTGAAACGAAAAATGTAGTTTGATTGTATTTGACAAAAAGTTATTTTTTGATTAATTTTTGTCTTTTCAAAAGTGTAGTTATATTCGTATACATCTTCATACTATTTTTTTCTGCATATTATTTTGCTAAAAAGAATTTAATTGAATCAAGTTAGAATTTAATATTAGGTTAATATCAAATGTATTTCAAGGAAGTAGAAATTAAATATTAAACGGCTTTCGAAAATAACGCCCTCAAACGCAACATAAAATAATCTACTGAATAAGGGTGTAATTTGGTTGTGAACCATCAGCTCAGTTTCTAAAATGAAGCAAGTCCCTAAATAGCCATTAAACAAGTGTGATGTTGATGTCGTCATCACAAGGTGCTTTGGTATTGATCGTAGATCCAAGTTATTCAAACTTTTTCCTCCCCCTCGGAAGCACTATTCCGTTTAAATAAATGTCCGGGATAGGCCAGAGTGGAAAAAAATAGGCAGTATTTTCTGTCTTTTTGGCGTTAATTCGATAACTATATTCCCCTTCAAAGCGTTCACTCATATTTACATAAAGTGTTCGTAGCAATGAATGATGAATTATCTTTACTTTTTATTCATTAGACTTTGAACATCTTCAACCGTCCGATAAACAAAAATGAGGAAATACTGGAGACAGGGTCCGTTTCTTGCATGTGAATACGAAAACATAACACACTGGCTCTACTGGGCATGATAGCTGCTCTAATTTTGAACACGCCATGAGAGGAACCAATGGAGTTTTTAAAATCAGTGTCCCCAATCAGGTGAATTGTCGTAGAAATCTATTTTTTCGACAAGACATAAGCGCTGTTGAAAATTTAAGCATGAATTTTGACGTTTTGTATATGTGAGCTGCTTTTTGCAGAATTTTTGTTGTATATGCGCAATTTCTTCAGGTGTTTGTCATTCTCTTTCATTTTGAATGTACTTCTGTATCTTTTGATAGAAGAAACGGGGGAAAGGCACACATGTTTTTTTTACTCGTTGGGGAAGAATGAAATGAAACGACAAGACATAATGTTCCCACAGACCGCATGAGAATTGGATAGTGGATTAGATTGTTGTTGAGTTGTTGGGCATCGGCATGCCCAGTGGAGTCAGTGTGTATATAAGATCTTCATTTGCGGAGTGTATGAACGTTATATCATCATTGGGAACAAGATTTTTGTTAGCATTTTGGTTACTTCCAATTCTATATTGACCGTTTGAACCATAATCGTGCTTGATTGAGGTGGTGGGTGTTGTTTTTGCCAGGTTCAAACTTATTTTGCCTTGTTCACTTTGTTTATATTTACACGATTAAAAATGTTAGAGTACTTTCTAATACAACAACCCTTTTATTACAGCCGTATGCAACTAAAAATTACATTTTAATATGTCATAAATAACTGTCTAATTATTTCGTATTACATTCTAATGTTTTTGTATTAAAATGTTTATTTGTAATACAAAAAAGATTAAAATATTAAATTTTAATATATTTGGTATTAACTTTACAATTGTTATATTTGCGATGCATTAAATTTTAATAAAATTTTGAAAAAAAAAAAATCCCTAAAAATATTAAAAAGTACCTATTCCAAAATGTTTAACTGTGTACGATAATTTACCTTAGTAGTAGTTTGAGGAAAGATATATTTATCTCGGTTAGATTGAATGGGGGCTGTTGTATTTCAATGCAGTTTGGATGTGACAAAAACAACCCCCACCACCTCTAATTCAAGCCTGATGAATCTGATGATAGTTTTGTAAAAACCAAAACGTGTCGCTATACAGGGTGAGTCATGAGCAATGCGACAAAATGCTAGGGCGTGTAGATTGCGTTGAGACAAGAAAAAAATCGTATGGGAGGGGGGTGTCTATTCCCCTCCGTTTAGCCGGGAGGGGCAATTTTCGAAAAAACTGACTTAAAATGGGAAAAAAATTATTTAAAATCAACGGCTTCATTCACAATGCTGTGCGATACGTTTTTGAAAAGCCAATAACTTTTTCTTTCATTCTGTGTTTAAATAAATCTATTCTAAGAAATAGTTTTTGAAATATTAATTTTCAAAGTCAAAATTTTGAAAAAAAAAAATTGAAAAAAAAATTTCAAATTCATTTTTTTCAAAATTTTACGTAATTAAGTGCTAATTTTAATTTCAAAATTCAATGCTGTTATTAATTTTAAGTCTAAATAAGAAAACCGGATGCAAAAATTTTATGTCGTTCTCAAGAAATTAAAAAAAACCAAAACCACCTTTTTCTAAGAAAAACATTTATTTTTATTGTAACGAAGCAATTTATTTATTTATTTAGCATTAATCTTAGTTTTTTTACTTTTTTTTTAATTGGAGTTTTATGAGAACGTAATAAAATTAAATAGTATTGGAATAACCCTGGATTAATATTATTTTCATTGATAACTTCTGTAAACTGACCTGTCAATATTTTTGCCTTGGCCTGCCCACAGCCCATGGGTTCTACCTGTTATGGGGACAATAGGGACAATAAAACCGCATTTTTTTTAATGAAAAAAAAAAGAAAATTGCAACGCAAGATAAATAAAAGGCATTGCAGTTTTGCTTAGTAATTATTTCAAATTTGAATATTAACTCATTAACACGTAACGATGTCAAGCTCATACACCCGAGAAGAATTAACGGACATGCATTTCTGCTACGGTTTAGCTAATGGTCGAAGTCGTGAAGCCGAAAGACTGTACGCTGAAAGATATCCCGATAGGAGGTGTCCCCATCATAGCACGTTTCCAAGAATCCACCGACGTCTAAGAGATCATGGAGTGCTGGAGCATCGAAGAAGCGAAAGGCCAGTTTCTGATGAGTCAAGAATCTTAGATGAAAGAATTCTGGATTTAGTCCGAAATAATCCCTCCGTCAGTACAAGAAGGATATCCACTATGCTTGGAGTGTCCCAATCTAGAGCATGTCGAGTACTTCGGGCGGAAAATTTACACCCGTACCACTTTACCCCTGTTCAGGAACTCACCTCAAACGACAAGTTATTGAGAACCGAATTTTGTAGAACATTACTACTTAGAAATGAAACCGAACAAAACTATTTTAGAAGAATATTCTGGACGGATGAAGCACAGTTTACTAGGGATGGGGTTACTAACTTCCACAATTTACATTATTGGAGTAGCGCCAATCCACACAAAAAAAAACAAAACAAATCACAACACCGCTTTAGTTGTAATGTTTGGCTTGGTATTGTTGGACACACTGTGATCGGGCCCCGGTTTTTGAATTCCATTATTAATGGAGAATCATACCTGCAATTCCTACGAGACCTTTTACCCGATTTATTAGACAGCGTTCCATTGGTTATAGCAGATACTTTAATCTACCAACAAGATGGTGCTCCAGCACACTACAGCTTACAGGTGAGAAACTGGCTGGATGATCATTTTAGTGACCGTTGGATCGAAAGAAGGGGCCCCACGGAATGGCCGCCTAGGTTACCAGATTTAACTCCCCTAGATTTCTATGCATGGGGATTTATGAAAAATTATGTTTGCGAAGTGGAAATAGTATCATTGGAACAACTGAATGAACGAATTGAAGTCGCTGGAGTCAAATTGCAGGAAAATTTGTCAAGCATAAACTTATGTGAAGCCATTACAAGGAGATATAATCTATGCCTTCTAAACAATGGAGATCATATCGAAAATTTTTTATAAGTACTTCCAATAAAAAACATAGTAAAAATAAAAGGAATAAAAAAAACTTAAAAAACTAAGATTAATGCTAAATAAATAAATAAATTGCTTCGTTACAATAAAAATAAATGTTTTTCTTAGAAAAAGGTGGTTTTGGTTTTTTTTAATTTCTTGAGAACGACATAAAATTTTTGCATCCGGTTTTCTTATTTAGACTTAAAATTAATAACAGCATTGAATTTTGAAATTAAAATTAGCACTTAATTACGTAAAATTTTGAAAAAAAATGAATTTGAAATTTTTTTTTCAATTTTTTTTTTCAAAATTTTGACTTTGAAAATTAATATTTCAAAAACTATTTCTTAGAATAGATTTATTTAAAAACAGAATGAAAGAAAAAGTTATTGGCTTTTCAAAAACGTATCGCACAGCATTGTGAATGAAGCTGATTTTAAATAATTTGTTTCCCATTTTAAGTCAGTTTTTTCGAAAATTGCCCCTCCCGGCTAAACGGAGGGGAATAGACCCCCCCCCTCCCATACGATTTTTTTCTTGTCTCAACGCAACCTACACGCCCTAGCATTTTGTCGCATTGCTCATGATTCATCCGTATAATACAAAAAAGTTGTGTCGTAAATAATGTATAACAAACAATAATTGTAATTATTAAATTTAATTAAGTGTTTATTTCTTTTCAAAAGTTTCTCAATTTAAGTATAAGCAAAGGATGCTGAAATATAGGTTTTGAGTTTTTGACCATTTCTTAATTAGATGAAAAAGAACGCCTTAAAGTGTTCGCTGGATGCAAAAAAAGAAGCAACGAATAAGTTTGTCTAATTTAAAGTTGAGAGAACGAAGTGCATTTGTATAGATATTGGGAGTTGAAAGAAATATTTGCTGATGCAATACAGGCTATTCATCGATATGACAACATTAACAAAAAAAATTTTAAAATTGCCACTTAAAAGAGTAGAAACGCTCTGTGGATTTGCTTACCTACGGTCATAACCAATGCTTAAGAGCAACTTCCTGTATGGATGACAACAAAATTCTTCACAGGTGGCGACAGTATATTGCGAACGACTTTTAAACGAACAGTTTACTAAAGCTTATTTTATTATAGCCGCCCAACAAGAAGTGCCCGATATCACAGTCGAAGAAGTCCGTGCGGTGCGGTAAACAAAAGCCAAAACAGACAAAGCGATCGGGCGGGACGGAATACCATCCAAATTCTGGAAAAAAATATATAGGAGGGATTGAGCTCCGGTCACTCATGATTTTTGTTTCCAAGCTTATCATCTGTGACCATGCTTTATAGCATTGAGTTTATACACATAGAGAAATCATGTGTAGGTTTAAAATACTGCTCGTAGGATGTCGTTACTATCGACTTGTTTTTTTTTTTTTTACTCTTATAGCAATTATTCTTGAGTTAAAAGGCAAGAGAAATAAAGAAAAACAAATACAAATGTATGCAGAAGAATTTTGTTCCGTTCGGTTTAAGTGATTTTCGTTACAGGGAATTGGGACAATAATAATTACTCGATATGCTAATTTAGCGCCATCTACTTCGGTGAGTTTGAAACCATCTTGATTTCTCTATGTGTATAAACTCGTTCAATTCAGCGTTCAAGATAGTTGAGCGGGTATTGGACGGCCATTGGGTCGAAAAATACTGTTGTCTGACCAGTTTTAACGCAGTTAACCAGTTTTTCGGCAGTTAACCGAAAATTTTCCAATAGAAGTTGGTGTGGGAGCGTGTCGAAATTCTAGTTTCAAAATTCTGTTTTTTTTTTGAAAATTCTGCTTTCTATCATTCTGGTTGACCAAATTTGAAAAGCAGAATTTTGAAAGTCAGAATTTTGAAAAGCAAAATTTTGCAAAGCAGAATTTTAACCCCGACAGAATTTCAACCCCGACCCAGTTGGTGTACTTACCCTATATGGAAGCGTCATTTAGTCATTTGCTTTTTAATGCAGTTATTGAATACTTATATCTACTTGAAGATAAAGTGACGGACCCGAAAGTAAATCAGTTATTCTTTGTTGAAGATGGAGTCATTATGTTAAGATGGCTTGGAAACGAGATATCTGATGAAGACTCAAACAAGATAAACATATTAACCCCTTATAGACTGACTAAACAAAATTCGTATACTTATCTATTAATATTAACCTCTAAGAAATCATTACAACCAAAATATTTTAGGAATCTCTATCATCCTTATATCAGGTTTGATATAAACCTCAATTTTTTTAACGAAACTAATTCTTCTATAAAGTTAGCAAAACAATTGAGAAGATAGGTTTGTTCATTCAAGAGATTAATTAGGGAGCTCTCCATCACTTGCATGATTTGTTTTTTTCAGTTAGGTAGTTAGGACAATCTGATAGACTCCGTAATAAAATTCTACAACCTATAATAAATGATAAAACATTGCGAGGAGTTCATTATTTAGTAGATATATATTTAAGATAATCTAAAAAAATTTAATCTAATTACATTACTAATTTTAAATCCAACAAGGTTTATCTCTCAACTTTGAAAATAATCTCATTAAAATTTCAAAACTTATTTAATATTTCAAATAAACATATTAACTATTTAAAACAGAATTTATCAACAATTAAATACTAATTTTAAATTATATACACACAACCAAGTACAATGTACACATATGGATAAACCATCAACTACAGGATATTGTGTCCATCATGCATACCACACTTCAAACTCATCCTCTGAAGTCTTTCATCATTTTCTCATATAGAGTTCCGCTAATGGAATTCATTTATTTTGTTGGTTAAAAAACCCATTAAAATTAATTAAAATAAAAAAAAAACTAGTTTCCCAGAAAAATCTGCTTGCGAAGCATTAAATCCCGCATTCAACGGTTGAAAATGCAATTAGTACTTTAATTCGACTTTGCATTAAATTAGTTTATGCATCCGGATTGGAAATGCGAAGTTATAAACTTTTTATTTGTTGTTTTATATTTTTACCTTGTTTCACTATTTTGTATCGTATGGGAGTAATTATTCAAAATGTAGGTAGATTACGATTTTAGGGACATACCTACTTCTAAAGTGTATGCTAAAGCGTCATTCAAATGGATTATGCATTAATGGATTAGGTTATGTTTAAATACATTTGTTTCAAAACTCACACAGAGTGAAACACTTTTCGCATTTAGGATTTAACTTTGTTCAAAATTATATATGCGTGTATATACCTTTTCTTATTTCAACTAACTTCGTCGCAGTCTTTTACATAAAATTTCAATGGAAGACATTTTTGTTAAATGAAGCAGTAATAAAAGTTTTTGCATTACTTCAGGAAAATTAGCTAAACCGAAGTAAAAGTTTCTCTATAAGTATTTTTTTCTCGTTTAGTAATTAAGTTTGACACAAAAAAATGTTATTATCGTCAACAGGCATAGGTACCTACAGTCAATGGTGTTCTTCCTTTTTTCCTTTTTTTTTTGTTCACTTGCATATTTCGAAATAAAGACTTGACTGCGTTTCTCTTGCTTAGAATTTCATAAATAAGCTTAAAAAGTAGTGGTTTTGTCGACATTTCTTATTTGTGATTGTCAATTGATATATTTCAGTAAATGTAATTACATATGTTTTGCATCACAGTACACATATTAAAGGTAATGTACTGCGCAGGTTGTCAAAAATCGAATGACATATGAAAAAAAAAAACATTTGGTGACCCTAGATTCGACTCTACTTATAAAAAGTCTATAACCAATATGTCATTTTTTTATTTTCAATTTGAATTTTCGTATAATGTTATTTGGTGTTTTCTGTCACAGAAACATATAAATTTGATCACAAAGATTTGTCTATTTTTAAATTGTACACACGAGAAAAATTGTTTTTATTCAATTCTTTACACAAAATTGTTTGATAACAAAAATTTATTAAATTTTTCGGGATTTGTGCGTGGCTGAAGTGTCACTTTACTAAAGTGACAGCTCATTCCCAGTGACAGCGGGTCTCCATTTTTGACACATGCGCGAACTTGAACAAAAATGGAAACTCGGAGTATATTACCTTTAATATGTATACTGTGTGTTTGCATATCTAAAACAAACAAAAAATTGTTAGGTACGTTTGATGTTTTTATTAAAATTAATTCTAATTTGTATTTTACAGCCTGAAGATGGTGAGCTCCAAACCCACCTCTGACTACCAACTCCTACTCTCTTCTCCCAATGGTGAGCACCGGGTGCCTATAGTCTATAGTCTAGTACCTCAACATGAGATCTGTGTAAACAATCCATTTGAAAGGATGTTACGAGCAGCTTACGAGAGAGGGGGAGGAGTGTTTCCACTAAGCAACTTCTACTTTCACCAAGGGAGTAGTGTAGGAATTTCCGAGACGGATCAACGGTGATGAAACTCGTGATGAAAAGCTCGGCACTATTAATAAGGAGACTGATGATAGGAATTGGCACTCCTTGAAATAGCCTCGGAAAAAGCCAAAAATAAAAACGAATAATAAAAAAATTCATAAGAAAACGAAAATAATATTCGTTTAAAAATTGGTGGTAGCGCCTTCAAGTTGTTGTTGTTGTTCAAACATTCAATGAAAATCGACGGAATAAAGAATGGTCAAGTAATAAAACTGACATTCTAGTACGAATAGTACAATATGACAACAATGAAACTTTCCGGCAACGGGATCATATGACGGACTTCGCTGTGAGGCAAAATGTCGTCATATCGAGCACCCATTTCCAGCAACTTGATATATATATACTACATATACAAAGGGCCTTGGCAGAGCACTGATAAAAAAACCTTCAACCTAATTGCTCACATCGCGATAGATGCCAGACATACTTTCATTATCTTGGATGTCCGAGCATTCCGTGGGGCAAACATAGCCTCGAACCGGACCAATAAATTCTTAATAGAATTTCGAGTACGTATGTGGACATCCATGGCGCCACAACACCGAGCTGATCCTATGAGAAGATCGCGAAGCTAAAATCAGAAGAGACCCCAAGATTTTTTGTTGACCACGTTTCTACGAATCTTCAGAAGCAAGTACAGAGGACCAGTGGAGGCATTGTCAATAAGCCATCAGACATGCTGGCGCTGATGATATAGGTTTCGATTACTATGAGTCTACAATGAAATGTCTGGCTTAATGAAGAATGCCGTTTGGCGCATGCATTGAAGAACGAGGCTTACCCTGGAGTTCTACGGGTAAAAAACATTCCGCTGCTAGACGACCAATTTAATCTTACTTCAACAATGCTGGTCAACATTTCCGTCCACCCTACAAATGAAGAGGCGTTAGCGATTACCAAACTTTAATCGAATAAAGCTACTGGTGGTGACGGCTAACCAACTGAATTGTTTAAAGCTGCAGGAGATGGGTTGTTAGGGAGCATGCACCAACTCTTCTGTAAAATCTGGTCGGATGAGAGTATATGCCCGACGAAAGGAACCGTCGAATAGTGTCCCCTATCCACAAAAAAGGAGACACTCACACATGCACCAACTACAGAGGAATTAGTTTCCTTAACGTGTCGATTATAAAATCTTGTCGGGTATACTGTGTGATCGCTTAAAACCCGTTGTAAACGATCTGATTGGCACCTACCAGTGTGGTTGTAGGTCAAGCAAGTCAACCATCGATCAAATGTTCACACTACGACAGATTTTGGAAAAAAAACCATGAATTCTAGATCGATACACACAACTTGTTTATTGATCTTTAAGTCGTGTATGATACCGTGATTAGAGACGAGTTGTACAGCAAGCTTTTAAAACACACTCTTGAGCACTGCTGTCACTAAATGACATTTGTTCTGACTAATAAAAAAAAATAAAATATAAATAAAGTCATTTGCGTGATTGTTTTTTTTTTATTAATATGGTTAAAAATGTTATTTATGTATAAAATTAATTATTTTGACTATCTGCAGGACGACTATAACTTCTTCCACCGTTTTAACTGTTTTTGTTTGCTCGGTCGATTTCTTGAGTCTTGAGCCAAGTCAATTTTGTTTAAACGACTGAGAAATTCATACACATAATCATAAGTTTTTTGAAATGTTTTTTTAATTTTTTTTTTTTTTTTAAATTGGATGTTGTACCTACTTAATTTTATTAATTAATTAATTTGTTAATTATAAGTCAATTAAAGACAACTAAATGCTGAAATGTATTGTCCTTTTTGAGAAAATGAAAAATAACAAAAACCACCATTGTTTTTCCTTCCGTCCGTCACGTCTCCTAAAATATATAAGGATTTGTAAAAGTTAACGTTGCATGCTGTAGTAGTATAAGATGTTGCAAACGAGATTAACTAAAAGAGACTATATAATATTTATGAAATACGTATTTCTTGACCTTTTCTTCTGTTTAAAACTGTATACTTATGTTAACATTTGCTTTCATAGCACAAGAAGAATCATGACATGTTTTCTTCCTTTTATTGTAATTTTCCATAATTAATTTTATTTTATTAGCTTCTTCATTTCTCATTGCTTGTTTGTGGCTTTTCTTAAAAGTCGTATCATAATTCGCAGAAAATTCTTCTCATTTAGTGTTATTAAACTTTGTTGGTTAAAGTTTTGCCGACTTCCTCGAACAAGTTGCTTGTTTGGTGAAAAACTTTGCAGCAGAATTTCCAACTGCTACACTATTTTTCTCATCAACTATACTGAGAAACTGAACAACTTATTTATGAAAATATAGCGATTTCTTTCAATGGATGTTAATGGTGCGGAGGGGGGTAACTGTGGTGCAGCGAGTGGAAGAACTTGTGGGAACAATTTAAACACTTTTTAATTATTGCGGAGAAAGTTTTTCGAGAAATAAAAATTGATTTAAAATTTATATTTGAATTCGATGCTGTGAATCGTTTTTAGTTTATCAGAAAAATTTGATTTTGAGTTTCCTGTTGAATTAATATTTACCGTGTTTAAGAATTGCTAAGAAGTTATTTGTTGTCGTCTTTTGGGGAAGTATTTTTATTTATTACGATCAAATGGACTCAATAAGTAGCGCACAGAAACGACATGCGAAAAAAATAGAGTTCAAGACCCGGAGGTCGTCTTGTCGAGGTTAACATGATATTCTGAAAAAAATTAAATTTGATTTTTAAATAGATTGAAAAATATTATTGTAATTATACAACAGAAAGCAAAAATAGTTGAATATAGAAAAAAGGAAATATACAAAAAGTTACAAAGATCAAAACAAATAAATAAATACAAACAAAACGCAACAAGAACGATATTTTTTTAAGGAAATATTTAAAGAATGTTTAAAGAAGTATTAAAGAAGAATGTTATTCCGATTTAAAAAGATTTTAAGAATCTAGTAATAAAGTTTCTTAATTTCTTATAGCCGATGTTTCACATGCAAATTTCTATCTTCTTGTTTTCGTTTTCGGTTTCGAGATACTTATACTTCAATTGGTCATTTGACATTACTATTACTTTGACTGCTGAGCGACAAAAGAAGGTTTCTACTATATTAACGTCCCAGTAGGTATTTACAATTTTCTATAGCCCTCACATAACCAATGTGATAAAAAGTAGGGTATCATTATGAAAAAATCATGGTAATCCCTTATTTTGTGAAAAACAAAATCGTACTTTTTTCCAGGATAAATAGTAGCCTATTTTCTATGACAGGCTAAAATCTATCTTCAATTCTTAGGAACGGAGTTGCGAACAGCTGCAGCCCGGGGGGAAATAAAAAAATATACATCTATTCCCTACTCCTTCTCATACAAGGAGTTTCCTGCATTATGTGTGGAGGCTAAGGAAATCTCGGATAAGTATTTTATTGTTTTTCTCCTGAGAGGTGTAAGTCATTTGGGGATGTATTTAGACACCTCGAAGGTCAGAACACCTGGATCCTTTTTTTCCTTTCTTCTACTCTTTCTTTCGTTTGTTTTTACTAAGAACACATTTCTATGACACTTCGGGCCTCAGATCATAAAAATATTTATGTTGATCAACTAACACCTAGGTCTCTGGTTTGTAAGTTATAACTCCGTCTTACGTACCAACAGCAAGGTCCCCGCTCCTTTCGGCAAGCTACGCAACTGAGCAACGATCAGGCCAGATGTAGTGGATGGGGTAAAGACCCTGTTTACTATGCTTGGACGTGCCCTCGTTCATGGATGGGGATACTGAAATTATGGGGTGGCAGCGAAAGGGATTCCCATTTTCGTGGCTTTCTGAACAAGATTCTTAGTATTTGAAGTCATGTAATATTTCAGTTCTGTGAATAAAACCAGGTTGAGTTATAGGTCTCCAGTAAAAGTTTTCTTTGTTTTATTCATCTTTTTATGAGGAATCTCAAATGAGGAAGCTTAATAAGTTGTCTTTGGATTGTTGGATTATGAGTTGACCTACACGAAGCATTGTCAGCTTGAAAAGTTAATTTTTTTTCATTCCTTATAAGATATCTTCTCATTTTTATTATTCGTTATATAGTGTGGAACTTTTACACTAATAAAAGCAACTTAAATTATAATAAATGGAAATGCAACTTTAGTGTTGTTTGCCAGGTTCCCACGACAAAGTTTTACATTTATTCCATCCAACAATGTGTGAGCCATGTAAATCGTTCCAGTGATTGCCAAAATGTAGAAGCAATTAGATTTGTCCTAGCTTCCGGTTAAAATAAGAAATAATAAAAATAAAAATAAAATTTTACATAATACTGTTTGGATTTCCAAGAAGCTTTAATTTTAAAAATTTATTGTGGTAGTATACCTCAGCTTTTTATTTCCTCAAACATAGATGCAATTTTTCTTATTTATGTTGGTTCGGATATTAGGTAAGCGAAAAATATGCTAAAACTCATTTTAGTGGTTGTCTCTGCTCAGTCTGTTTTTCTAAAAAATTTCAATAAATGGGTTTAATTGTTTTGTTCCGGAAATGCAACTTTGAGGTCGTTTGCCAGCCAAACCAATGTCATCTGAACAAAAATATTATAGTTCCCACGACCTATGTGACATTTTTACCTTTCAAAAATATGTGAGCCATGGAAATCATTCTAGTGGTTGCTTAAATACAGACGGATCAATTTGTTGCTACCGAAATGCAAACATCAAAATTTAAAATTAAACTTAGGTTTCGGTAAAAAATTTAAATTCAAGCTTAATTTGAGCAAATTTTTGGGGTACTTATCTCTGCTTAACATAGCATTTCCTCAAACAAATAATAAAAACATAGACCCAAAAGTATATCCTAAAGAGAGTTTAATGTTTTTGACTCTCAGTCAAAGACGGCACTAAAAAGCAATTCAAGAAAGCTTATGAATCACTGAGTTGAGATTGCTCCAAAAACACATTTTTTTTAAATAAATATTGTTAAAATAAATTTGAGAGAATGTCAGAATATAATTATTTTCGACTTTTCAGTATAACAGCTTAAAACAAAAAAAAAATTTTTTTTTTTTAATTTTCTGTCCCAATCCTCATTTTTGTTGTTAAGAAGTTTTCGCTCATGAGGCGAAAAGCTTTATTTAAAGTGACATAGGTAATGAATCGAAAAATCGAATTTATAACATACCTAATTTAAGAATAAGGATTCAACTTCTATTATATAAATTATCTTTTCTATTAACATCAAAAATAATAATTCTTTGCTATGAACTCCTTGATACATCGCCTGATGGAAGAACGTAAGAATTGGCGACAAGACACACCAAAAGGATTCTCAGCCAAACCATTGCAAAATGCCGATGGAACTTTAAATATTGTCAAAAGGGAATGTAAAGTTTCAGGTCCCAGAAAATCTATCCGAGAAGGGAAAACATATAAATTCAGAATTGAACAATTGAATTTTCCATCCAAATATTGATGATGATGGTCACGCTTGTTCTACTTTGACTACTTTCTGGCTGGAATGTGGCTTAAAGCAAATTTTGTACAGCCTTCAATAATTTTGGAGGATGCAAACTTAGATTAAGCAATACAATGAGGCTGCTCGTTTGTATATACAAATTGTTAACAAAATTGAGCATAATTGTGTGTGTCGGAAAAATTGATGTGACAGAAATTTTCATATTTGGATTATATATGTATGTAGATAAATTGAATAAAAAACAGTGTCTTCTTTGTATTTTTTTCAAACTGAAAATAATTTATTTTCTTCTTCTTCTTTATATATAAAATTCCGATGTACGTGTGTTCGGTTCGTTCCACCGATTTTGAATGGATCTTAGCTAAAGTTGGACTAAGTAGGTGGCGGTGTTGTGGAGATCCAGAGCTGATTTGTTTTCCTTACATACAAAAGTAGAGTATGTGTACCGGCCCTCAACGAAGTTATTGCAAGTGTGAAGTAAGATTAAGAACGGTGCGGGGAACCAAGTTCACTGCAAGCTTGTAAAAGATTGCAATATTTTATGAATGCAATCTTTAAAAATCATTCACTGAATTCAATTTAAATATTGCACTCATTGACTTCATTTGAGATTTTAACTCAAAAATTCACAATCACCCTTCATTTGAAATCAAAATGATTATAATCATTTTTTCCCAACCATTCATTTTGCATTCTATTGCATTGCAGACTTACTAAATGTGAATATTTGTTTTGCTGGTTTGCAAAGGAATGCTTGGACTGCAAAGGAATGCTGAAATACAAAAGGAATGCAAGGAATGCAAAGGAATTTAATATGTAAGGAATGCATATGCATGTATTCTCAAATGAATGCATTCAATCGATTAATGAAAAATTAATGGGAAAAAAAATAATTGCAATCATTTTGATTTCAAATGAATAATGATTGCTTATTTTGAAGTTGAAATCTTAAAGTAAAATCAATGAATGCAATGTTTTCATTGAATTCATTAAAGATTGCATTAATAAAAGATTGCATTCTTTTACAAGTCTGGGTCACCGGAACTATAACTTCACACGAAAATAAACTTGACTTCCGACACAAATATTTGATTGTCTTTAGAGATATCAAACAATTCAAAACAAGAAGAACTGCTGACGTTCAACCCGCTGAAAAAGTTTTCTTGGCAAAGCGCTTAAGTTAGAAATTGTTGGTCCAAATCAAGATCACTTCCCTACATGCATCGTCCGAAAAGAAAAACAATCAAATAACAAATTCATACCCAGACAAAATCAAAATTTATTAATTTTTTTGTTTGTTAGAATTTTATTTTCTTGATTCGGTATCCAAAAAGGACTGCAGGCTAAAAATTATTTGGGTTAAATTCAATTCCGGCCAATACGAACGTAATGTTGAACAGATGTAACCATTTCCGCTATTAACATATGGATGAGAAATTGGCGAACAGCATCGGATATTCAATGGATTGTTTAGACAATATTTATCAAATTCAATTGTAAATTTGAATTTCAGCCCTTGTCTGATTGTATTCCTAGGGCCAGGGACTTCACATTCCCATAAGAAGAGATTGAGTGTTCCATCCTCATTTTTGGTAGGATTCGCTGAAAACCCTTCTGGTGTATTTTTTCTCCAATAATTCCGTTCTTCTATAAGCCGATTTATTATAATTGGGTTCGACATTATACATATAAAAGAATTTATTTGTTATCAAAAATAAAATGATAGATTGACTAATGTTTTAATTATTTTTTTTTATTTATATTTTTAAAGTATCAAAGTAAGAAATCTAAGGTGAAGTTTTTTGTGAGTAAAGTATTAATATACATACATATGTAAAAAGAAAGCACAAGCATGAATTGAGAACGCCTGAAGAAGAAGAAGGATATCTCGTATCTTTATAAACTTTCTGGATTATGTTTGTGGAATAAAACCCTTTGTAGAATCCAACACAAATAATACATTTTATATAGAAATCCTTATTATTTAGAACTCACTTATTCTATTTCCCACGTTTTCATTTAAATTGACAAGAGCACCAAATTTATCATTTAAAATGAAATTTTCTGATCATAGTCACATTGTTGCGCGTGCTAAGATAATAAATTTCATTATAAACATCACACATAACTCATTCATTGTAAGCCTCATTACATGCTCCACTATTTTAATACAAACTCGTTTGAATGAACACATACCAAAAATACTCGTCCTTTCTGCCATATGCGGCAATTGAGGTGGACGTTACCGCACGCCACACGCCTTCACCGTCACTACTAACATCATGTTATGAACAGTGAATGTATAGAACGTTGAATATAATATGAACGTCCATCGTATCCGTATTGTGTTTTCGCGTATCCTTTAGATGCATGCAACTATAATAATAATTTAATGAGCTCACGGATGACTGTGTTCAGGCAAAATGTTATTTTCTACACCAAAACATAATATCTATGTATTTATAAAGATGTATAGAGAGGTTCCCAAGGTAAAATGTAAATTGTACACATAACGCATCGTATTTTAATGGACACCGGAACAATGTTCAACACTTTCCTCACAACGGGAGATATGGCATGTAAAGCTTTTCTGCATAATATTGTTTCTAATAATGTGATGGTGTTTTGTTTGGAATTATAAGTGATGAATTTATTTCAACATGAAAAAGGCTTATAAGAACATAACATGCGTTTAAATGAGATTAGTTTTTTTTTATGTTCTTTTCAGTATCCAATCTTTAGAAAATTTTATTTATCTTGTAAAATTAAAATTTGTTGAAAGATCAAACTATGAATCACAATTTTCCAGAATTTTCAAGTGTGTTCTTGAATGAACATAAAACATTATTTAATTCTCTTCTTTTAATTAAATTCAATTTGATTGAATCTTTTTGCAAGAATATTTCCTTCGATGTCATTGAAAGTGAAATAAAACTAAATAAGGCTTAAATTTTATAAATATGTGATATTTTGTCTACTATAAATATGCAGTAGAAGCTTGAGGAAAAGCTTTTTAATAATTACTATAGCGCGCTATAATTAAGGTACATTTTAACAGGCGGCTATATTTTCATAATTTTGTATATTCGACTCTTTCACACCTGAAGACTTGATATGGGTACCAAATTAGGATGGGTCAGCCAACCAGACTGACAGCAGAAAGTCAGACAGAAAGAATACGCAGACCCACGTTTTCGACTTCGTATAATATCATGTTATATTGTTAATTTAACAAAATATAATAATTAATTTTTTACTTGCGAGTATAAGTACTTTAAGGCAAGTTATGCATTCGTAATTAAAATCTTTAGAAAACAATCAAACATGACATTACGGTGATAGAAAAGTCGAAAAAAGTTTCTGTCTGTCTAGCTGTCTGACGTCACTTCAAACATTTCTGTCTTTTTTATTCATCCCAGAAAAAATAAAGAAACACTACCACGTTTTTATTTGTTATACTTGCGATTATATATGTAGGTACTATAAGACAAGTTTAGTATTTAGTTTGAGATAAGTAGGTCCGACAATTCTGTCAGTCTTCTGTCTGTCAGTCAGTCTGGATGTATCGACAGCTATTTTGTTGCCAATGACAAAGTTTTTCGTTAGAATTTTTTTTTTAAATCACCTTATTAACGGTACCTGCCATATAAATTCTATAGAAAATCCGACTTTTCTCGAAAAAAATACGATCGATTTTGATAAGATTTTGTGTGACTGATTTTTTGCCAATAAGGAAGTTTTTCGTCAGAATTTTTTTTCAAAATAACCTTATTAACGGTGCCATAAAAACGCTATAGAAACAATTTTAACTTCCGATTATTTATTATAGTTTCTTCATCTTGCTTAGTATCCTAAGCCAAAGGTTAGTAGGTAATCTTACACAAGAGCAAAATTGTCCGACTCAGTCGTGCCTTTGATTTTATTTTTATCCTAGGTCTTCAAATAATGGTACCTATCATATAAACGGCACCGATAGTTCCATTTTTCTTGAAAAAAATAAAATTTGATAACATTTTATATGAGAATCAGCTTATTAACGGTACCTCCCATATTGAACCGTTTTTTTTTTTTTCTTTTGAACGGAAGCACCGATTTTGAAGAAATTTAGTATTGTAAGACAACTGCTTAGCTTGAAAATAATCTAAAAAAAAAAAAAAATTAAGAAAGTAATTTTTGAAAAAAAAATAATACCTAATTATCATCTATTTTTTTCGAAAAAAATACGAACGATTTTGATTTTCTTTTAGAATCAGCTTGTTATTCTTTTTATTTGAAAAGAATTTTTTGAATAAAAAAAAATCGCTTGGCTGAAAATTTCATATCATTAAGAAATTATACGAAGAATTTTTTGGAAAAAAAACAATGTGTACAAATCTATACGTATAAATAAAACTGTAGTTTCTGTTTGTAATTTCAGAATATCAGCTATTTACAAGATGCGTATAAAACTTAAAACTTACTAGCTGTTACCCGGTGGGTTGCTGCCGCAGAAAAAATATTTTTATGAGAAATTTTGAGTACCTAATGTATTTCAAAAAAAAATTATTCATCAATTAGGTAGTTTTCAAAATATTAAATTGAAATAAAAAAAAAATTGTTAACATATGATATTATTTTTTTAGAAAAAATATGAAAAAAACTAAGTAAGACATTACCGTTCGGCATCTGTTCTTTTAAGAAATAAAATTTGGCTTAGATCCGTTGAGTCGTTAACGAGAAACTGCAATGATCATGAAGCGATTTAAGACTAAGAAAGCTTTGCGAATTTAAACTATTTTTTTTTGTAATTTTTCTGTTTTTGTTTTCTTAATTTGCTACTGTTTACGACATATTTTAAAATTCCCAGTCGCAATTTGTTTATTCTTCTTAAAATATATTTTGGAGATTTATACATCTTTTGATCAATTACAAATGTCTATATTTTCAACAATTTGGTTGTAATTTACGATCTCCTAGTTCGCATTTAATTTCATTTTATTTATATTGAAATAAAAATGTTTTACTCACTTCATTAAATTTCGGGATTGTCCTCAGTTCAATCTCGACTGTGAGAAATGTCTTCTACTTGGTTGAATATTATTAATACAAAAAAAAAACTTTTTAAAATAATTTTCACATTCACTACATACCACAATTAGAATTTTAGCCATTTTGACTACGCGTTGTCAATCGCGTAGTATATTATATAGATAAGACTACCTCACTTAAACTTCTGCCTGCCTTCTCTGGTTATTTTCTTTTGGTTAGTTGATTTTCTTCTACCCCGTTCCTAACATAATCTTCTTAAAGAACTGCGGTGAAGCAAGCAGGAAACAAATCATTGCATTCGAAAATTCCAATAAGAATGTTGATTATGCTTCGTAGGTAATATTCGGAATTTTTTTCGGACTAATCTCGAAATGTAATTTTCATTACATTAAAAAATTTGGACGGAACGAATTACGCAGGACAGCTAGTTAGGAATATAAAATTTATAGAACAATCAATATGTTTTGTTTGTTGAATGAATAAAATATTTCAACAGAAAAAAAAAAAACAATTTTTTCCCCGAAAAAAATATTATTTTAATTCCTTAAATTGATTCCAAAAATTATCTGCCCCAATGAAAAATAAAAAAAGAAAAGATATTCTTTCATTTACTCCCGTTGTTTGCAGATATTAGTGCTTAAGTACACTCTCCGTTTTTAAATTGATTTTGAAGTCTCTATCCACGCCAAGTTTGCTTATTTTCGCATGATTGCACTCAAAAGATGTCCAGTTTCATTTCCTCTGGGGTTAAGGATAATTGCATAAAAAACTACAGATTCACTTTATTTTTTTTTCCTATATCCACTTAGTTTCTTAACTGCTATTGTTCACAGTGGTGATCTAATGCAGAAGATAAAAAATGAACTTTGCAAAAAAATTGAAAAAAGTAATTTTTCTCTTCGCTTCGATAATTTTTGTTTGCAAATAAAGAATGAATGCGATCAAATAATAAAAAAAAAACTCTTGTGGATATTGGCAATGCAATATTCTTGAATCAGTTTCAATTTGTGTTCAATTGTGAAAAGTGAATTATTGGAAATTCATACTATTCTTTCTATTATTCAATGGAATGGAATTTACCGTTTTTTAATTAATCAGATATTATTTGCATGGAGCAAGCACTGCAGGCAGAGATGTGAAATAATATTTTTAACTTTTTAAACAAGTCAGTAGACGAAGAGCCTTACTGACGCAATGTAAAAAAAAAATGAAGTGAACTATACTGGGACGCACGAACTTCCTAGTTACTTTCGTGTTAACGATTGGAAAATTCGTCGACTTTTTACCGTGGACAACTATAAAGCTTTCATGTTTTGTAGACCATTCCTTAGAGGATACATTTAAATTTTTATTAGCTAAAAAAAATAAAGGTAGATACTATAGTCCAGTCGATATGCACTTTTACCTGGAAAAAATTGTGAAGTCAATGAAACTTACACCGATTGTTCGGGGGTTGACTAGGAAGCCCCCCTAATTTTTTTTTTTGCAAACTAACAACAGACAATTGGATAAAAAACTATTTGTATTTTTTTTTTTGAAGAAACCGTTATATGGCAAGTACCGTTATTTTTTGAGCTAGAAAAAAATGTCAATTTCTCCTCTAAGGAATGGTCTATAAAACCCTACTTACCAAATTTGAAGTAAATACATTTTTTGTAAACTTATAATCAGGCAACAATTAATTTGAAAACTTATAATTAGGCAAAAAAATTATTAAACTATTCAAATTGGTAAAAAAACGCTTTAATAAAAATTATTGAGTAAACATTCAAACAGCACTCTAACGATTTTTTAATTTTTTTTTTTTTTGTAAACTTATAATTAGGCAACAAAATGTTCTGGATACTTTAATTTTTACTTTTTGGCTTTTTTCACTGCACCTATCGATATTATAACAGGTAAGTAGATCATATTAAAATGAACATTTAATATTACAACACCAAAGTCCTAAGTCGATTGACTGAGGAGATATTCAGCCTTTAAGTATCTCATAAATCCACTTTAAAATCACCTTTAAAAAGTGATTCACATAAAAAAAATACAAAAAAAATAGCTCGGTGGAACGGGTATGTTGGGTCAAGACAAAAGAAAATCTTCGGAAGTGGTTTTTATCCCCTCCCCTTCCATTTAGCAGGGTATGCCAATTTTCTAAAAACTAAAAATAACTTACAATGCCTTGTTATATGCTTTTGAAAAGCCAGAAATCTCCTCTTTTATTTTACAATTTTTTTTTTTTATTTTGAGTTTGAAACTTAATTTAATTAAACAACTACATATACATATTTAAAAATAAAATAAAAGAGAAGATTTCCGACTTTTAAAAAAAGTATATAACAAGACATTAAGTAAGTATTACCGTTATTTTTTAATATTTTTGTTTCTTTAAAGTCGATTTTTAGAAAATTGCCATTCCCAGCTAAACGGGAGGTGGAAGGGGATAGACTGAACTTCTTCCGAACGAATACTTCGATATGGCCTGAATACAACCACTCTAGGAATTTGCTGTCGGTTCTTGGACTTTGACGAAGATGCAGAAATAGCCACACATCAGGACCTTATTTATAAGCTTTTTTTTTCAATGTATGATACGCAACTTTCTTTAGATGATACATATACAATGATATATATATAGCCATTTAAAATATAAAAAAAGATACGCAACGAAAATACTATAAAACACAAAAAAAATGTTTTATCTAAAGTTTTATTTCATCATCACAACTCGTAGACACTCAACCCGTCGAACTTCATCATTATATAAATCAAGATTTTCAACATACAATCGCGCGGCATCATTTTTTCATCATCATTATTCAGGTTATTCATGCTTGAATCTGGGTTTGGGTATTCCAAAAAGGATTGAAGACTAAACAAAATTTGTTTTAATCCACATTCAGGCCAAAATTTTTTCAAGGACGAACAAACATAACCATCTGCAGCATAAACGTTTGGATGGAAAATTGGAGAGACGCAATAAATTGATAGGGGTTTGTACAAAAAAGTTTTATCAAATTCAATTGTGAATTTGTAATTGTTTCCTTCTCGGACTGTATTTCTTGGACCAGGAACTTCACATTCCCATAGGAAAAGATTTAAAGTTCCATCAACATTTTCTAATGGATTTGCTGAGAATCCTTGTATGGTGTCTTGTTTCCATTTAGCATGTTCTTCTATTAAACGATCTTTGACAGGATTCATAACAAAATATTTAAGTTTATAACCGAAAAATTCTCGTCTTGATGTTGTGAGCAAAAAATATATTAAATGATAGAAATTAAAAAAACAATATATATTTGTTTTGTCACACATTTAGATTATGAAGGTTCCTATTTTTTTTTAAGCAAGTTTTTATTAACGTTAAAAATAGTATAGTATCAATTAACGTTTACCTACTGTACTATTGTTGCCAATTTATAATTGCATGTTTTTGCCTATACTGAATTTTAATCAAAGCATTAAATTGCAAATTGGGAGAAGGTAACAGAACATCACAAATTGGATATGCTTTTCGCTTTCCAATTGAGCTTTTAGTTTACTGATACTTATTCTATGATTGGGCAATCTATAAAAACAGATTTTGATCGCTAGGTACCTACTACGCCCCTGGTAGGTTTCATGACAGGTTAAAAGGCTAAAAACGATTTGGTAAATCAGCAGGTAAAACGTCCCCAGTTGTTGCAATACCTTATCACTTGAAACCTCTAACCACTCGTGGGGTAAACTGCGAGTTCTAGTATGCAAATTAACTTAACTTATACTATTAGGACCTAATTCAAGAAGTATTAGTATTAGTTCCCAATTTGACGTATGGTTGCGAAGTCTACTGTAACTGTGATGCTGACAGTAGGAGAAAATTAAATGTTGCTTTTAACAATATAGCACGCTACATATTTGGATTACGTCGTTTTGATCGCATATCAAGTTACTCGATTCGAATCTATAATACGTCCCTTGATCATCTTCTCCGGTATAGAACTCTTCTTTTACTTTACAACATTATTCAAACTCAACAACCCTGTACTTTATTTAATAGGATACAGTTCGGTTCCTCCAACAGATCCCAAGTATTAGTGTACCATCGGTTTTCCTGTCGAACTTCAGAGCAACAATTCTCCGTCAATGCTACACGTCTGTGGAATCTCCTTCCAAGAAATCTAAGAAGTCCAAATGGCGAAGCACAGTTTCGTAGAGAGCTTCGAAGATATTTTCAAAATGCTTAGGTTTTCTGGTTGGTTCACAAAATTAATTTAACTAATGAGATGTATGTATTAAATGTTAAAAATTTTGTTAATTTATTTTAAAAAATAAACAAGTCTAACTGTATTCAGATACCTATCTTATTCAAAGAAAAATGTATTCTAACGTAAAAGTATCTGTTCCATTAAATTTATATAGATTTATATACACTTTATTGATGATGTAGCTTTTCACTTGTTGCAACTATAGCTTAGCACTAATTTATAAGATTTGTTTCTTACTGTGCATGCATTAAATGAATAAATGAAAAATGAAATGAAAGTAAACAGCGACCGAAATTAAGCACTTCACCAACTGTCGTTTGACTTAAGCATATACTGAAAGAGTAGATCCTATATTTTGTTTTTTTATAAAGACTCAATGTGAACTGTTTGATGATGGGTGAAAACAACAATGACTCAATAAGATGCTCACCAAATCAAGAGTATCATCGACAACTCGCTCAAAAATAGCTTTGACTAATATGGCAACAAAAGATGACATCTGAAATCTTAACCCAGAAATCGAAAAATTAAATTAATTTGAAAATAAAGCTTAAACTTAATACATCAGGATCTGCCGAAACTACAACAAAAATGCTTCTAAGCTATAAAGCTTAAATACCGAACTCTCCTTGCATAGTTTGCTATTACACCGCATGATTCTGGAGTCATGACTCTTTTTCAATACACGTTAGAGCAAACGAGCAAGAGATGGTCTTTTCGATTTTTTCTCTCTTTTGTTCTTACGTGTTTTGAAAAAGAGTCATGACTTTGGAACCATGGTGTAATAAAACACATACCAAAATGTACTAAAAGAAATTAAAACTTTCGATAAACATACGCGCTAGTGGACGGAGCCGTATAGGTACATCACTCTTACATGCTTTTGATTTTGACAAGTGTGGAGGAACTTCAATTGTTCAATGTCTGCAGCATTTAAAGTATGTGCATTGTTCCTTATTATATTACTTGCAGCAAGTAGGCTAATTATTCCGAAAGGTTATATGATAAGATGCAAATGTTAGTTGGCAAAAGTGTTATACTGATTGGAGATTTAAATATTTCTCATGAAAATCAATAAAAGACAATGTTTGGAACAAGACTGAATGCGATTTAATTCAAATATATGATTTAATAATTCTAAATGGCTGCACAGTTTGTAATATATGGAAGGTCACTACAATTTCATAGGCGGACAAGGTAGTTCAGTCATCGACATATTCACTGCCATATAATGACTGGATGAATGGAATTCACCATTTTGAAGTGTAAGAGCTATTCAGACCATATGCCATTTGTTGTTGAAATAGCCGTCCCTGCATCACCACGAGAAACACACCTTCACCTATTTTCGCGACTCTGCTGAAAAAAGGATATATACACCGCAGCTTCGTACCAACGTTCCTTAGACGACCTTCTGTTAAACAATACTTTATCAACCGAATTCGTTGAATACTCAATAACGAGTTAACGTTGACAGAAGACATAAGAAATTCAACGCTTAACAAAACTCCCAACCCCAACTCGACGGACAAACAAAGCACGAAAAAAAATTTAACATTTTTGATAGCATGGGGGATCATCAAAACAACCCACAATTAAGAATCTGGTATACTGAAGCAAATACTCATAAGAAATTATGTTCACAAAAGAAACATGCATTATGACAACCAAAACGCGCTTAAACTAAGCCAAACCAATTATTTCGAATAATTTCTGGAAAATTGCGAGGGAGATTAATAGAACCAACTATAAAATAGGGTTTTCATAATGGAAGAAGAGTGATCTACAGCGGGACTCCTCTGGAAACAACAAAAGAAATTAAATAACTGAGCTAACCCATCATTAGATTACATCAAACACCTATCTTGGAAAGCCAACAGCTCGCAAAGGTAAATCTATCATGAAAAAATGGTAAATCTATCATGAAAAAATGTCTTCTTCAACAAAAGCATCATTCCATCAACAAAATATAAAATTTGAAAGGTGTTTTGTATGATAACATATACTGCAGTTAGGCTGCATAGCTTGCGCTCCATAATTCAATTTACATTAAGAAGTGGGTGAATTAGACAACAACAATCTGTGGACACCAACACTATTTGTGGCAGGAGTTATAGCTAATTGATGGCTGCCAACGCCAATCATCATTAGACTCCTTTTTATTTATAAGTGTCACTCGTCCATTTACAATCTCATGTTTAATCGAAAAACACGTTATTAAATTTTTGGCTGGGCCGGGAATCGAACCTGGACCTTCCACACATGGTCATCGCACTACGCAATCCTACCATTATAATTGAAGATAAATGTTTCATGTTTTTAATGCGTTTCGCCCAAATAGGTTTGCTTGTCAATAAGATGGCGTGTATCTATTTGTTTTAGACGCACGATTTTGTTTTGGTCGATGGAACAAATTAATAAAAATTGCAATAACTGCTGTTAATCATATTGTTGGGAACCTTGTTTAAGGTTATGCGCCAACTTAAAAGAAAGATTGCCCTTGGCCAGGCAGTAAATGTTAACCTCAATTCAATTTGTAATTATCAATCCACTGAGAAGACGGCTATTTTATTAGTGTACAACGCGTACACACATGTTGTTGTTGTTGTTGTTTCATTCTGGTTTTTATTAATTTTGCCGTTCCATTTAAACGCCAACAATTCGTTGAACGGATAAGGGAAGGCATTTCGAGTGTTGTTCAAAAATTTGATTAGATTCTGCAGTTAGGCTCATTATCTTGTGCTATTTATCCTATAATTTTCTTCAATTTGACAAATTTTACTTAATTCAATTCGTACTTTTTCCTAAGAATCTAATTCTGCAAGTAATGCAGTTACTTCTCTAAAACTACTGTGTCCGAAGTTCTAAAAAAACGATATTTCTAAAAAAAATCCGTATCCATATCATCAGATCTCCATCACAGCTCCACTATTTGCAGATTTATTTTTCCGCTACAATAGTTTCCTTTCTTCATATATGGTATATCCCTCATGTAAACGGCTAATGTTGGAGTTCATGGGGATACAAAAAGCATTAACTATTCTTTAAAAAAAAAATAACACCAACCTAGAAAGGAACAAGAAAAAAATACAGATTTTATTGTGTCAGTTTAAAATAAATTGTTTTGTGCCATTTTTATCCTTCCTCATACCCTGCAACTATACAATGTTATTGCCGACACCATTCATAGCCTATAATCCGTGCAAATAAGCACACTTTAGTGAACGGACATGGGTCACTTTAGGGGAGGAGATGATGGAGGATGTGTTGGTAACGGGGTTGTACCAATTGTTGAGTGCTTGAGCAGTTTTAATCTTTTATCCTTTTTTTTTTTTTTTGTAAAAAGGATTTTAAGGCTTGAGTGGGCCATATGGTGAAATAGATTTTAGTTTGAGTTTAAGTAGATGATTTTATAAGAAGGAATACATCTATAACAAAAAAAAAAAAAAACAAAAACAAAAAAAGGATATAGCTTAATGTCTATCGGATTATACAGGGTGAAGAGTTGCAAATTTTATTGAGTGAACATTTAAAAATGAAAAGTTTTAAATTGATTTTACATGGAGAATTCAGGAATCAAGAGAACTTCGAAAAGGTTTTGTATTTACTTTGGGAAAATAATAATTTAAATGTTTGCACTTTTAATTTTAAAATGGGCTTTACATAAATGATAGAAGGCTCACCTTCGTAATAAAAAAAAGGTCAAATCTCCTACAAATAAGTAACAAAACTCCCAGTGAAATAATAGTTTTACTTCGAGAAAATTACGACAAAGTTTAATTTTGCTGGAGACATTTGTTTTGATATCTTAAGCAAATATTTATAAGTAACTACCAATCATTTGTCCCGTAAGCAAGTAAGAATAAAATCTGTGAAAAATATCACCCCGTCTCACTTCCTGTCGCATTGGAAAGATGTCCTTTGTGCAAATTGAAATATCGTTGATAGGACTCTTTAATAATAATAGCAACAATCTGATCAGGTCAGATATGCCTCTTACACCAAGCGATCTCTAGAAAACATCTCCATTGAAGCGATAAAAGATTTTTTCGAAATCGACGAACATGAGGTAAAGCAGCGATTGATACTCCGATGATTGTTAAAAGGTGTTATTGTGGTCGACACATAAACAACCGCTGCGAAATCCAAAATGGTGCCTCTTGAGTGTAGACTCAAACCCCATTTTATCGAAATCGTAAGATTCGTTCTTCACTGCCTATTCAGCAATAACCTTCAATCACTCCAAGAATCATCCAATAAATCAAAAGATATAAATGAATAAAAAAAAAACCCAAAGCTGATGGTACTTGATCCAAGTCAAAAACATTCTTATAAGACACAAGAACTAAAATAAAATATAAATCATAAACATAATAATAATCCTAACATCTTTAAGGAAGATTATTATAATGCACACACAAAAACACTCCAACTCACACTTTGAAAAGCAACAACAACAACAAATCAACTTTTGTATCTTGATTTCGCTTCCGTAAAAGAGCCCGCGGAACCCAAAGGAGTCAGAAGAGTTGAAGATATTTCATGTGTTTTCTTCTACGTGGCATATCAAATGGTATCTCTGTTCAATGTCTTCTGGGACCTAAAAGGCATAACGTACGGAAAGAGAATGAATTCTTTGCTCATATAATTTTGTTTGCTTCTTTAACCATTGTTGAGTTGAACCTTGAATTGAAGCATCACATGCCGTATAAATGACTTGCTTCCATTTTGTTCTCCCATAAGGGAAATACCTCTGGGAAGACAAGGAACACTAAATTTATTTCTCTGTTGTGTGTTATCCTTGGTGCCGGGTTATAGAAGAGGCTACAAGAATATAGAGAACTATGTTTAGGTTAAAGGAATGGATGCAGTATCTCAATCGAAATGAATTTGCTTGTATATAGAGTGTATAGATTCTTGAATTTGTGTAGACATTAATGGCAAAAGAGCCATGAGTTCCTAATAAATTAATAGAGACTTGTTTAGTTAAAAGAAGCTTTTGAAGCATTTTCTTATCTTAAAAATAGGAAAACATTTTCTTAGAATTAAATAAATCGACTGAACTGTACTTTGATTCAAATTAATATACTGAAAAAAAAAAAACTCTACAAAAAACATCTGTTTCACTTATAATTTTAAAGCACAACTCCAAATAATATGGTTCCAATCTTTCGAAAACAAATAATAAAATCAAAAATATCAGAAACAAGAAAAAAAATTCTCCAAACTTTGCTGAAGAACAACTTCATCTTGTTCGTTTACCATAAGTCTTCTTCTTCTCCCCCTCCCCAAGGACCAAACAAAAAAAAAGTTTAAGTACGTGCGGTATAAAGAACATTATGGACTCAAAGACTTCTTACACTCTCTCACAGGCATTTGCGTGTGTTAAATCACGTGGCTTGAGCTGAAACATTCCAAATGTTGCCATCCTAAAGACTTTAACTCTAAGCAGCTCTGAGTAATTTATTCAATCCCATTTGGTAATTTATTTAATGTGTATTCAAGTGGAAGAGATTCATTAAATTAACTGCGAAAAGTTGAACCAACCATGTTTCTTGAACAAGATTAACTTCAATGAAATTGAAACAATTTTTGGATTTTGGCATAACAAGAGAAGATGTATTGTGTCAAGAAGTTAATAAGGATGATACTTTAATATAGCAAAATATATAGACTATGGGTTGTAGATTGATTTCAACATCTATCAAGTTGAAAACTGTTTCATCATTCAAATTCAAATTCAAATGTTGCGTGTACCGTTACATCTATAATTTTCTGAGATATTGAAGATAAAAGTCGTATCTAAAAAAGTAAACAAAAATGGATTCAATTATTTTTAGTTTATTTGTTCAGATAGTGCGGTAACCACAAAACTAGCCCAACTCACATTTGTTGTTTTAAATTCGTCCCTTATGTGTTGTCTTTACGGTTTGTTGAACATCAATAGGGGTAAGAACAAATTGGTCCACATGTCCCAGGTCACGGTCGTTTGGTTGCCATTTCGAATAAAGGGTGCGACTGAGTCGGTGGGCCAAACATCGATATTGCGAAGCCAAACTAAATTTGAATAAAGTTGCGTGCAGACGGCTAATAAGCTTGATTTTTTTACACCTGCAGTAGATGTGTTGGTAGGGAGCATGAACTACAAACTCATCTGTAGAATTGGGAATGATGTAAGTATGTCCGATGAATGGAAACTTGTTAAAATGTGCACCATCGACAAAAAAGGAGATGATCCTGACATGCACCAACCTCCTCCTAAACGTCGTCGCTTAGAAAAACTTGTCGGCAGACGGCTTGTATGCCATGCTTCAAAATACTTTATACAAAAATTATGTATTATGTTAATGGAAAAATAAAGTTATCTAATTTTATCTAAAAAATCTAATATAAAATAAAAATGTGTCGTCTATCCTGTGCGATCCCTCAAAACCCATTGTAAACGATATGATTGGCCCCTATCAGTGTGATTTTTGAACAGACAAGTCAACCGTCGATCAAATGTTCACACTCGGACAGTGTGACAGTGCCCGTAGGTCCAACACGCGGCTCACCATTGCCTTTCAGGATACTAAACCGATCATAAATGATTTAGAGCTTTTTTTATTTAGGGATTCCGTGGGAAAGTAAAACAACAGATCATCCGACATTTGAGAGTGATTATAGTTAAATCGCTCGGTGAATAAAAATGTTATAGAAAACGCATTATCCCACTCGGATATCGTTTATCTATTGAGCTCCCCAGGTAAATGAATAAATGATGCGAACAAAAGAAAGAAAATAAAAGGCACGACTGGGTCGGACAAACTTGCTCTTGTGTAAGATTACTAACCTTTGGCTCAGGATACTAAGCAAGAAACTACAATCATCAAAATCGTTCGTTTTTTTTTCGAGAAAAATTGGATTTTCTGTAGCGTTTATATGACAGGTACCGTTAATTAAGTGATTTTGAAAATAAATTTCTAACGAAAAACTTTATTATTGGAAAAAAAAATCAGTCACACAAAATATTATCAAAATCGATCATATATTTTACGAGAAAAACTGTATTATCTTTAAGGCTTGTTTGCCAGGTACCGCTAATTTGTAAACTTATTCTGAAAAAATGAAAAACATAACCTTTGGCTACAAACCTGTTGAACGAAATTTTATAAAAAATCGATCGTATTTTTTGAAGAAAAATGGAATTATCTGTTACGTTTATATGGCAGGTGCCGTTATTTTCATACCTAGGATAAAAATCAAAAATACGCGTGGGCATTTTACTCTAAAAATACAGAGTACCAAGTTTGAAGAACATCGGACCAACCGCTTAGGCTGTAGGTGTCGATACATCCAGACTGACAGACGTACAGACAGACAGAATTGTCGGACCTACTTTTTTCGTGTTCTCTATCATCGTAATGTCATGTTTGATTGTTATTTCAAAACTTTTTTTTTTACGAATAGAAAACTTGCCTTATCTTCTCTATAATAAAAGCAAGTATGGTTCGTTATTGTTGGGGAAAGCTTTTAGGTTCAATGTTTTTGGATAAGTAGATAAGTAGAGGCAAACATCGAAATGAGCTTTAAAATTATCGATTTAAAATTACCGATGTTCACTTTTAACTCATTTTTAGTTCTGAAATGATTATCTAGAGTTGGCGTTGCTAATGGTTTAAAGAAAAATATGCTTATCAGGGACAAGCACCAAAACAAATCAAATTTACTAGAAATCCGAACCGGAAAGGTTAAATTTAAAACAAAAAAAAATCAACGGAATTTAAGCTTTTTTAACGTACAATCTTAATCCGTCTGTATTTCAGCAATCACTGAACTGACTTACACGGTTAACATGCTGTTAGATAGAAGAAATGTCAAACTAGGTCATGAAAACTATATTTCTGGACAAATGTCTAGATTTATGTAATTATTTTAAATATTTGGTGACACCAACACAGCAAAGTACTTGAATATTTATTAACAGACGAATATTTTTTTTCCAACTCAATTGCAGCGGCATCATACTATTAAAACTTATCTGAAATCAATTTTGGGTTCTGGAAATGGATAAGTAGAAACAAGAACCTTACGAACAGGAATCTTAAAGTTTTTTTTACCATTTGGTGGTTAAGATGGACATACTGAATTATTTTTCTCTAACATTGAACACAATACATTGGGCAGAAATATATTAATCAAGGTTTTTGTGAAAACTAAAGTGGAAGTCTAAGTTTTGGTGAAAAATAAAGTGGAAAAGTTTTTATTTTAGTGAATAACTTACTTACTTTACTTAAAAGAAAATGTGACTGTGTTAAAATAATATTTTGAACTCGGGTTAGTAAACCATTTATTATGACTTTTCTAAGTTTTATTTTTGTTTTAAAGCTGTAAAATTTTAAATATTAAAGCTTTATGGCAAATTGATACTATACTTCATTGAAACTCAGGTTAGTAAACATTAATTTGGTATTTCGAATTCATATTATTTTTATTTTAAAGCTTTAACGGCAAGTTGATATTTTAAGTACATAGGTACCTACTTCATTTTTTTAAAGTATAAAATTTAAAAGTTTATAACTATAGATAATGTTGTCTACCGTATTATTTCAATTCATGGCGATGTCACGATTCCTCTCTATTAACAGGAATAAAGAATTTACTTAAATTAAAACCCCTTAGAATCTTTACCAAAAATAGTTTATTTCCACCGTCGTTTTCGACGGGTTTTCATGTAGTAGTACCTAAAATCGGAAGAAAAAAGAATAGTCAAAAGGTGGAACGATAAGAGTTACGACACGTTCCGTTTCAATTGCGAAGAAGAAGATTATATGTACATAAAAGCTATAAGATGTATTTGCACTTAGTTTTACTCAAGAATGCATAACTTTTTTTTATAGGTAGGTTAGATAAAAATTGTTTTATAATCAAAATCATTTGGAACTTATTTTGTATCATTAAATGGAATCATGAAAGAACTTTTTTTTTATTTCAAAAAAGTCGGTTGATCCATTGAGTTTATACACCATAGAAAAATCATGTGTAAGTTTCAAATACTGCTCGTAGGATGTCGTTACTATCGACTTGTTTTTACTTGCTCAATAGGGCAAGTATTGGTTTCGTGTAAGAAAAAAATCGAGGTCTTAATTAAACCTGACATTACGATACTAGAGAATTCTAAAAAAAGCAGGTTTCGTCATGCCGTTCGTCGGTCTGTCTGTGCGGATGTGGGTACGTGCGGTTATCTGTGCACCGACCTACACCCTAAACTATAGCTCTTTTTGGTGATTCTCTAGAGGAGAAATTCCAATTCTTATTTTAGCCCTGCTAGAACGGGTAGCTCCCATATAACGGTTTAATTTTACGTTGCTGGTGCTGTGTTGAGCAATTGAAATACATTGGTTCTAATGGCGGCCTCTGGCGCTGTTGCTGGTGCTGTTGCTGGCTTAATCTATTTCGCGCTTTACGCTTTACCCCCCCAACAACGATTTGTTTACGTTGTTGTTTTTGTAATTTTGACTAGTGTGTGTGAGGTCGGCCCCATGTTGGTGGGATTGATAAGATTGCGCTGGTGTGCGTTTTTAACGCAACATTTATGCAATACAAGTGCAATATTGTCAATATAACGTCAGTTCAGCTTGTGGGCAAACAAAGATGGAAGCCATTGTTTCCCATCTATGTATTCATTACCTTTGGTCATAGCACATATGAAAAGTAACAAGACGCGCGGCATCAATCCCGATCCGATGTAATTAATTCTTTTTATTTAGTAATAAAGAAGTATACCTACCTTAGTGTTCATTTGACCTATTTAAATAATAAGTGAATAAACCTTGTTTTTTTTTATTTTACTTCGAATTGCCGCCTTTTATTTTCAAAACATAAACATTCTGTAAGCAAGAACCCATATTTTCATACAATCGCGAGCTTCTCATGATCCTTCTTTTTACTTCTCAGAAGTCAGTGTTCCCCTCTCCTCTTCTGCTTATAGAATTCGCGATTACCTGTCTGTGGTCCTTTTATGCAGCAATATGATCTACTTGTCAAAATAAAGAGCATTTCGATTAGATAAGTGCGGTGGTGAATAAAGTAACGTATGCTGTGTACTGAGGAGCACCAAGCACAACATAGTTCAATATTAATGTTCCTGTTTCGAATAAATTATTTTATATATGTTATTAAAAATTCAGCAAAATACAATCACCTATATACCTTTCTGTTGGTATTGTCCATGTATTTTAATAAAACTTCTAAATGTTTCACCGACATGTCACTACCATAACTATCATGGTAAAGTTACTATCATAGCTTCCTTTCATTTATCTGAAAATTGAATTAGCCACAAAAAGGAATACAAATAATATAAAGCAAGCAACACCACCCTTTTGTCGTAAATAAAAGAATCGGATCATCTCCCCATAGTCTGTCACGTACTCCAAACGGAAATGGTATGCCATCATGTCCAAGCTCTATATGCGATATAAGAGTACCTAACACAACCTCGATCTGGGTATTATCTATTATTTCTTCTCAATAGCGCATGTAATAGAATTGCTGTCCAAATGTTATTAAATAGGTAAAAAGGACATGCCAAGCATGCGGGAGCATAACAAAAGCTCCCCTTGAGGGGATTCCGTATCCACTGTTACGATAGAACAATAAGAACACAACAAACAGCACGAAGGACACAACCACTTAGCTAAATTTGTTGTAATTTTGTTGTTTTTATTTTTATTTTCGAAGGCATTGGTATTCCTCTCTGTCAGTACTCTCAGTTATATATGTATAATTTGTTGGATAAACGTCATCTATTATGGTCTCGATATAGGCGTTTTCAAATGACACTAATTTTCTTTTTTTTGGTTAATTAACTGGTAATTAGGTTCGCACTGAGTACTTAAGCGTATAAACGAAGGGCATATTGTGCTTTGGAGGAACTAACAAGCGTTGCAAAATCTTAAATTTGAGTTTTAGTGGTTAGCTATTTGTTTCCATTTCTTCCTTTTTAATTTAGTAACCAAAAGGAATAAAATGGTAAAGCCATTTGCTTGCAGAGAAAAATAAGGCTGACGAAAAATAATCTCTTTTATGAGTTAATTATGCACTCTGCGGGTATTGGTCCTTGTCGTGTGGCAGCTAAGCGGGCTGTGATTAAATTTGCATTAATTAGGACCAAGGAAAGAAGCAATTTGTTGGCAATTTTGTTGCCAATTCCGTGTGGCAGATTTTATTTGTGATGTGCGGGGGTAAATAGGCCGGATTAAGTGCCGTTAAATAAGTTTTCATTTGGGAAATGAAATTCGCCATTAGAAAACCGAGTCATAAACTATCTTACGAAATGATGATTGGTATGTAATTAGACTTTTATGGTGGATTTATTTTTGTTTTTGATTAATATGATTAAAAACATTTGAGAAAATAAAAATAATTATTTTAATTAAATTCATAGAAATGTTATGGGTATTCTGATTATTTAAAAAATTAAATGAAAAAAAAAAAACGGACCAATAATTCTGTGGTCAGAATGCTAAATGTTATAAGTAACTTTTTGAAACTTTACGTGAGAACTTTTTTTAAAGTCCAGAATTTTATAAACAATCAATAAATTGTTTTCTCCTATTAAAGTCTTACCACTGTTAAGAAAACAAGGAAAAATATAAAATTAATTCGTGAAAAAAACTTTCTCATTTTATTTTGAATAAAAAAAATTGCTCTCACGTAAAATTGCAAAAAGTGACTTTACCTATAACATTTAGCCATCTGACCACATAATTGATCTTTATGCAAGATCATAATCTATGAAAGAGCAGTTTGTCATTCAGCGTACTGAAACTGCCAGTTCTAGTGCATCAGCGCGGAAGAACACGGTAAATTTGGAAGTTCTACCAAAGAAATGTAGGACAAATTCCGTAAAAAAATAAAACACTTGGAAAAGTTCTTTGATGTTAACTTGATGACAGTTTATTTAAAAATCAACTTTAACAGCAATCGAAAGCTGTACATTTTTTAACATTTAATATAGTACGGGATATCATATACTAATGCTATGTGTAGCGGGAAGATCATACAATCATAAGGCGTTAAGTAAAATATAGGTTTCTGTTTCTATATACTTTACAGAAGCATAAGCTATAAACAGGGTGTTGCAAACATGAGGGCGATATTTAAATAAGTTAAATTTATTGCCTACAGATAGAAAGACAGAAACAGGTAGTGGAAAATGGAAATTACACAAATATTTTGAAATCTTAACTTTCTTTCAGGAAAAAGGCAAATGCTTTAAAATAATTGTAAGCAATCACAAAACCTAAAATCTTCTTCTTCAACTTCTATATCTAACGTTGCTTATGATCTCAAATGTGAGTTCCCCCTTTCATCACTTTAATTTTGTACAAAAGTACGAAATAATGTTAATAGGAACCAAATTTGGTAGGGTTGTAGATCTAGTTGAGAGGAGTATTTCAGCAATAGTCTTGAGCAATCCTTGCCAACAGGGTTGCCATTCCAAATTTGAAATAAATTACCAAAAAAAAAAAAATATTACGGAACATTTTTTAAGCTTAGAATATATGTTAAATGACTCAGAATTAAATATTTCATTGCTTATTATTTTATAATTAGAAAACATTGTATTAAAAAAATGGTAATGAAGTTTTATGCATAATTTTACTATGCGTAATTTGAGTCCTTTTGCAAGCTTTTGATGTAGGCCGTTTAGGCCAAATTAAAATTTAATTGTGAACGAAACTCAAAAATTCGCTGTCTTAAAAAAATATTTTTTTTATATATTTAATAAATAGTAGGTATTACACAAACTTGAATAGTATGTCAAATAACGCAGAATCACGTTTAGCATAGCTTTAAATATTTAAATATTTAAGAGAAATTAAAATTTTATTTAAAACAAACAAATGCATATTTTGCATTTTTACATGCTTTTATATTTATTTAACAGTACAAATTGCACAAACGCGAAAAGTATTTTTAATGACGCCAAATAATAATATTTAGCAATGCTGAAAATATAATTTTCTAATATGCTGTACCGTTAAATAATTAATATTTTGGGCCAAAGTTGAAAAATTGTATATTTTTTTTTATATTTTCTTCAAGCTTGTGTATCTCATTAATTTTTTTCATAATGTCGTTAAATACGAAATATTATGAACCAAATTTACAAATTTCTTCAAGATTAAGGCCCGTTCGCTGGTACTAAACATAGAATTTAAGTACAACTTAAGTCACTAAGTTCCACATAATGGTTTGCACGAACTTCAAACTACATCATAAATATCACTTAGTTGAACTTAATTTAAGAGGAAGAAAGAGTAGATCTTAAGGAAGTATGTAATGTTTTAAGGTACAGTATTGCACAAAAAAAAGTTTTATTCTAGAAAATTTGGCTTGTTACTTAATAAACATGATATTTTGGCATTAAACTAAAATAAAAAACAATGGATTGTATATGACCGTCCATAAAAAATTAATATAAGAACATCCTTCTTAATAAACGGCGGAGTCTTATTTTTTTGATTCAAAATAAATGAACACTCATTTGAATATTAATTTAATAATTAGGTCTATCTTTATTTACAACAATAGCGGAACACGTCTTTATACTAGCGAGGTAGACGAATGACTGACTCTTCTTTCGTGTTATTTGATGAACACAGAGTGTCTCAGCGAATACACACATAATAAAATAAAACCCAGTAGGAAATTTCGTCCTCAATGAATTTTTTTGGTGAAAAGAACAATGAATTCATCGAATACTTTTTCGAGGAAATTGCATGTTATGATTTCATTATTTTTTTATCAGTTCAGTATTTTTAAGGCATTTACACTTTGTTTTACTTGGAACAAAAGTTCAACTGAGTTTAGTGCTTACATTTCATTAATCAATTCAAGTACATAAAGTCATTAGATGATTCCATTGATGACAAGTCATGCACAGATTCACTAGTTCGTGAAATAAGTTGGGCTATCTGTGCTGTTCAGTGTTCTTCGCGAGAAAGAGGAAAAAAAAATAATCCATAAAAATTGCCTTGTGTCTAACTGACCCAAGGAACACAAGGATTTCCAGACGAGTAATGCACAGATTCATGATCTGCACGCAGTTCAAAACAGAGAAGAAGTAAAAAAAAACTATAAACATTTCCTTTTTTCTACCTGACCCAAAAACACAGGGATTTCCAATGTGACAAGTAATGCATCGATTCATAAGCCGCACGCAGTTCAAAACAGAAAAGAAATAAAAAAACTATAAACTTGGCCTTCTGTCTACCTGAACCAAGGAACACAAGGATTTCCAGGGTGACAAGTAATGCAAAGATTCATTTGCTTTTTTTTTTTTATTTATTTTTCGTTGTTGCCTGTCTCTGGCGCCTGCTTGATTTTTCGCGTTTTTTGTTGCTTTTTGATCGTTCTTTAATGACGCGTGCTCATTTTTGGCGAAAGAGAAACTGTATTTTCTGGTTTTTCCTTGTTGTTACAAAATCTTTTTGTTCTCGAATGACGAATATCAATCATTTGCATTTATTCATTCAATGTTTGCATCTGAAAGAACAAAGAAGTTAAACGCGAACGCGAGTCCCAGTAAAAAAAAACATTAATAATATTACTAATTAAATAATAAATAGTGATTGAAAAAAGTTGGTGAGTTGTAATTTATTTAATTTAAAAATGAGTGGTTTGAGTAAAAGAAATTTAAAACGCCAAAGCAAGAGAGGGATAATTTAAGTAGGAAGAAGGGCGGTTCAGACTGGGAACCAAATTGCCCTTGAGATTAAATTAGAGGTCGAATTTGTAGCTGATAAGCCAGGTGTGTGAACAGGTGTTGATGGTGATGACGTCATCAAAGGGATTGGTCGCGTGCCGCCGCTGGTGCAGATATCTGAATTTAGAATTGAAAAAAAACTTAAGTTGATAATTGGTGATTTGAACCGTGTATGTTAGGGTTGTGAGCCGACTCAGAGTTCCGTTGTGCTATAGAAGCAATTGGAAGAATGATGTTTGTTGTGGTATATTAGTTGAGATAAGAGATAAGAGCTAAAAATATACACTGTGTTGCTTGTGGTGTAACTGATTGTCGTTTTATTTGAATTTGAATTTATAGATGAAGAAAAAATAATAGAAAAAGTAATAATTTGAATGAATGTGAATACACCAGATTGTGAAATAGTTTTTATATGTTTCTTATCAGTGTGGATATTTTGGTTGTATGATTTGAATATGTGTTTGATGTGTATCATAAGAATAAAAAGCAGCAAAGCAATGGCTTTAAACAATAATAATAATATGGATGAATGACTTTCGGTAGTGTGGATTATAAATGTGTCAAATTTCTGAAAGAAGATAGTGTGCATATAATATTTTATTTTTGAAGTTCAAGGTCAGGAAATTCGTTTGATGACTTAATATTAAATGGATTGTAGGTAAAGGAGTAAGAGTATTTTAGTAACTCGAATATTGACATTTACAGGTTAGTTGAGGGATTTGATTGAATAAATGAATCTATATTTCAAACATTATTTAACATGCGCAACTGTTGTAATAATGTGCATATTAAGATTAGCTTTCACCAAGAGACGTTATTTAATAGCTGATTAGAATAATGTTTTGGTGTGAAAGATTGCGTGAGGGAGAAACTTTTTGTATATGTGAATCTGGATGGCTAGAAATGAAATTTACGGATGTAAAATTTTATAATGAGACAATAAAATTACTAGTGCAGCCAGAATATGGCAGCGAATGTGTATTGTTCCATATCAGGAATGGCGAAACAATGTCCCCCATCCTTAACTTTAGACTACAGTTTCAATCCATGCAACATGTACGGTTTAAGCTTTTAGGTGAGAACATTTGTTTTTAAAATTTAACATATTTAAATAAAAATATAATTGATATTATTTTCACTAGGAGGAGAGTTAACATTAAGCGGATCGATTTTCCCACATTCAAATGCTTTAAAAAAAAAAGAGGGTGAATATCCGGCGCTTTGTCCTTTCGGTGAAGCAGAATTACTAAATGAACCTCAAAAACATAAGGAAAAAAAAGTTTCCAGTGAACTCCACAGAGTTAAGCAAATTCACCATTCATTTCAAGCACATGTAAATTGATAAAAAAAATATAAACGAGAACACTGAAGAGAGGTAAAAAGAGAGAGAAATAAAATGAAGATTATATATATATATATAAAAGATACAAATTTGATGTGTTATTTATTAGTTTATGTTAAACATTAGACTTAAAAACATCTTTTTAAAATGTTCCACGCATCAGTTTTATGTTTGCTTTCAATTTTTCCATTACTAATTACGGGGTTACCATTACCTTTGGATATAAATTTACAACGATCAAATACAACTGACAATCTATCATTTTCATTGAATTTACCTTATAATGATACTGTGCAAATAGGATTATCATTTCGATTGTTAACCTATACAAGTGGTAAAAATTTACCAAATGGCACGGATACCTCGTCATTTCAAAACGATGTTCATACATTGTCTGACGCTGCGATCACTTCAACAACAGCAACAACATCAGAAAAAGGTGTAAACAAGAAAATAGTAACCGTAGAGGAAGCAATAGAGAGTTTTAGGCAAGACTTAATACTAAAAGAAACTGAAATTTCTGGAATTATCCAAAGTAAAGATGTTTTTTATAGACATTTCAAGCTGGAGTTTGACGATGAAAAGTCACTAACAATTCGATGTTCGTATGATAGCAATTATAATTTGCGCTCACTAAGTATCAAATGTTATGAATACCATGAATATGAAACCGAGAGGGTTCTAAGTAATGGAGAAGTAGAAGTGTTTATGAAGGAGGATCTTGAATACAAAGCCGACGTTGAATTACTTGATTTCAAATCAATGAAACAAACATACGAAATGAACATCTCTTAAGAAAATATGTATAAAAAAAAAAAAAAAAAGTCATATATGTATATTGTTAAAAAAAATAAAGTTTTTATTATAAATTGTATAAAATGTTGTTTAATTTATTTATTTTTTTTGGAACAGGTATCCAAGAGTTGTGATCCGAAGAAAAACCTAGCCATTTTACAAAAATTTGGTTGTTTTTTCTTTTGAGCACTTTTTCAATTAAATATGTATCTGGAAACTTTGTTTTTTGTAGTTCCAGTTCATAGAACCCTCCCTTGATGATGTGTCCCTGATAATCTTCTAAAATGTATGTTACAGGGTTTGTGTGCTGCACTTTGATAATCTTAAAGATTTCTGTGGTCCAATTTGGTGTGTAACCTTTTTCAAATACATGTTTATATTTACTTATTCTGACAAAATCCCTCACTTTGAACTTTGGAGTAGTTTGAATTTTGATGTGATTATAAATTTTGGCGAGCAATGTTTTTTCGTTTGCAACACTGACTTCAGATGGTTTCAATTTGATTGTACGATGTTTGGAATTATTATAAGTTTCAGTTAGCTGGTCTATAATATTAATCCAACGATAAGTTCCATTAACACTAAATTCCTTCCACATAAGCGATTTCAAGGTGCGATTAAATCGTTCGACAATCGATGCTTTGAGTGGTGTAAATGTTGAATAGTGATTTATTTGATATTTCTTCACAAGGCATTGAAATGATGAATTGAAAAACTCTTTTCCATCATCTGTTTGCAAATTCTTCGGAGTGCGACCCATATTTAATATATCTTCCATGGCTAAGGTCACACTAGCCCCTGTTTTATTTAGAATAGGACGCGTCCACGCAAATTTAGAAAATGCATCAATAACTGTGAGTAGATATCGATAATTTTCGTTATCTGATGAATAAACTATCATTTCGACTAGGTCAGCTTGCCATAAATCATCTAAGCCTTTGATAACTACTCGTCTTTTTGGGAAATTCTTTCGACTTGGTTTATGCAGTTCCTCGACAACATCTCGTTTACTCATCTTTTCACAGAGTGATACAAACAAAGCTTTGATTTTATATAATAATCTATTGAATCTGTTTTATGATTTTCTTAATTTCAGTCTGAACGTCATACATTATTTGTTTTACTTGTTCATCGACATAGTGTTTGGTAGTAGCGTCTCCCTGTTCTTCTGGTTCTTGAATGTTTTTTAATCGTTTCCGTTGTATGTTATAATCACCGCTTTCCGTTTTGAGAAATCCCTCACCAGGTGGTCCAGGCATTCCTCTCTCTCCCTGTTCACCTGGTAATCCCTGTTCTCCTTGTTTCCCTCTTGGTCCTCTTGGTGGAGCCATATTCGAAAAACGACCAAATTTATCAACCGGCATTTTTATTATTCAATAATGTTGGCTTCTTTAAGTTCTTCAATTATTGAAACAATCTCGTTAGAGTGATTGTTATGGCCAGCTTGATGTGAAGCAGTAAGAAGTCTCAGTCTATCTATCAGCTCATTGGGGTTATCCCAAAATATATAGTCTTTTTTCATTTTTGATAATTGCATTAATCCACTTCCTTTAGGTGACTGTTGTGGCGATGGTGATGAAGTTTTGGAAGTATTTGAAGTCAATCCAAATAATTTACTTATTATTTGTCTATACTTATAACCACGATTACCGTGCACTTGTCTTCGTGAATCATGATCCATTCTATGTGCATTCGTTTCATATAATATAGCCTTGTAATTTTTTAAGTCTTCATTGGTATAAATGTTTTTTTCAGGGTTTTTCTTAAATATGAGCTCATATAAACCATTTGTACCTTCATAGGGTTTATTTTTAATTTCTATGTATTTTCCAAGAATTTTGAACTCAGCATTACCGATGTACCACTTTCCATCTCTTAAATATATACCGTAAGTTTTATCAAGGGTGTTGGAATTATTTATAAATAGATCTACATATTTTTTGGGTGTATCATGAAATTCTTCTTGTAACAATAGTTCCCCAAAGCTACGATGATTCAGACGGTGGTTTGAATTTTTGTTTGGTCTTTTTGGTGTAGTATTTTCAGTAAAAACGAGTGAGTTATCAACAGTATTGGGAGTGATAAATTCATCATTTTCTTTTTCTTGGTATTGTTTTTCAGAGGCAAATTTCATTTTCTTTGTAGGACTTTCAACAAAGTAATTTTCATCTTGCCTTGTGTTTGTTTTTTTGACTAACTCGTTAAGTGGCTTGGTAAGTGGTTTAAGAGTTTCTTCAATTTGAGCTTCGTAAACCTCCCTCCCAGTTTTAAGATCTTTGTATTTCTTTCGTAGAGCGTTGGTGGTTTTAATAAGTTCTTTAGTTAGTTTTATATCTATATTCATCATTATTTAAGGCTTATTTTTTCTTACAGAGGCAATTCGTGAATAAGTTTCGAAGTTGTTTAAAAAATCTTTCAATGGATTTTAAACTTAATTTGATACTAAAGTTACTGGTCTTAACTGCTGAATACTGGGTTTCCAACTGAACTGAACCGCTTTTTACTGCTAATATCTGCTCGTTGAACTGTTCCGTACTGCTCTCATAGAACATTACTATGCATATGATGTACAACTTAAATATTATCTGTTTATAACTTAAGAAAGCAGTCAAAACCTTTTCTATATCGACCTTCATTCAATGGACTGTCCTTATCAATTACCAAGAAGCTATAGTTTGTATTCCAACATTCCGCACATACCCTCTGAAATGTATTAAATGTCATATCTGAATTGACATGGTCATTATAAATATGTTTTAAATTCATATCATCCTGTTTGAAAACAATGAGAAAATTTGAATTGTCTCGAATGAGATGTTTGGGTATTCTTGTATACGTTTGGCACAAATAAAAACTGTCAATGTGGTGATGACGCCCCATACTAAAGTAGACTCGAATTGTGTCTTGTTTTTCACAGGCAATGTCATCAAAGATAAATATAGAATTTGGTTTAGCCTCTTCGGGTGGAATAACATCACTATTATTGGAAAAAGTAAAAAAACCCATATTCTTAATTGGTCTCATCGCCTTTTGTAAAAACTCATACTTTGGCTGATGTAAGGACTTAGAATATATATATATATTTTCAAATTTCAACCCATTGGGATGCTGTAGTAAACTCATCATGACATTTGTTTTCCCACAGTTTGAGGGGCCCGTAATTAATCCTCTAATAGTATGAGGAAATAATTTACCATGCTTTTTTGCCATATTGCTTTTAATTATTTCCATATTTGTTACAGGCAATTGATGTTGTTGTTTAACGAATCGCATTGTGGTAAATACTAAATATTTTATTATAAATACGAAGTTTATATTTTAAAAATGTCATATCGAATTTACGCATTATGGTGTAAAGATAATTCATATAAAATGATTGATTATTCGAAAAAATCTATCAGTCAACGAAACTTTCCGAGAGGGGGAGGTTTATTAAACACATTAATAAACAAACTACCTGTTGAACTACATTTACCTGGTTATCAATACTGTGGGCCAGGGACCAAACTTCAAGAACGCTTAGCTCGAGGGGATTCAGGAATAAATTTGCTTGATCAAGCGTGCAAACAACACGATATATCTTATTCAAAATTTAAAAATACATCTGATCGTCACATTGCCGATAGAATTTTATCGGAAAAAGCTTGGCAACGAGTTAAATCTAAAGACGCTAGTATAGCAGAGCGAGCAAACGCACTTTTGGTAACTAATTTAATGAAGACAAAACTAAAATTAGGTATGGGCATGGTATGCTCTAAGAATGAAAATAAAAAGTCTAAGAAAAGAGCAAAAAGGAAAAATGGAGATAAGAAATCTAAAAAAATTAACAAACCAAAACAACTCACCTTTAAAAAAGTAATCCAGACCATTGGAAACTATGTCAAACGTAAAAAACCTGTCAATCTTGAAAAGGCAATTAAAATAGCAGTATCTTCTGCCAATAAGACAATAAGCAAAAATAGTAATAACATTAAGACACCCAGAGTTATTTCAGTGCCGAAAATCGGTGGAGGAATTCCATTTCTTGTTCCTCTATTTGCCGGACTTTCAGCTCTTGGAGCTTTGACAGGAGGTGCCGCAGGAGTAGCCAAAGCCGTGAACGATATAAGTATTGCTAAAAAAGATTTAGAGGAGAAAAAACGTCATAATGGAAAAATGGAATCGATTGCAGTCGGTCACGGTTTACATCTCAAACCGTACAGGAAAGGGTTTGGACTCTATTTAAATCAAAAATCAAAAAACTTCTAAGCTTGCTACCTAATCGTGCATTAAATGAAAAAGATTTGATAAATTTTGCAAAAAATTTAATACCAAATTTTCGAGGAGTTTTCATGCGTGATAATTTACCAAAGACTGGACCTTTGAAAAACGAATGCGGTATAGTAAATCTAGATTCCGAAAATGGTCCTGGAACACATTGGGTAGCATATAATAAGAAAGGTACTCAAATTGAATATTTTGATAGCTTTGGAAACCTCCAACCTCCTATTGAAATAATTAATTACTTGGGTGAACATATTAATTATAATTATACTAAATATCAAGATTATGAGTCTTTTAACTGTGGTCATTTATGCTTAAGTTTTTTATATGACTGTTATTCTCAATAAATAAAGAGTTTTATGTAAATATGATTTCATTGTGTTTTTTATCACCATGTCGATGACACTAACGCTTAGCGGTAGAGATTCCTTTCTAAAGTCTGAATATTTTCCGCCTCTAAGCTTAGATCAGAGCTACGTTTGTGGTCTCATTGATTTTCAAGCGTATAACTCTATACCAAATGTTGATGAGCGTAATAACTTATTACATGTGGGGGAAATGGTAATTGAAATCCCAACAGGTTCGTATGAGATCGATGACATTGCATCATATATATCCGAAGAATTATTAGTGCAAAATTCTACGACAATTGTCAGATTAGAAGCAAATAACAATACAATGGTATGTGAAATCGAAAGCACTGAGAAAATATATTTCGATAGGGACAGATCTATTGGTCAATTATTGGGTTTTAATAAAAGAGTCCTCAACGAGGGTAAGCCCCATATATCAGATTTACCAGTAGATATAAACAAGGTAAATGTAATACGAGTTGAGTGTAATATCATAAATGGTTCATATTTTAATAATACACCTATGCATACAATACATGAATTTTCACCGGAAGCAGGACCAGGGTATAAAATAATAGAAGTTCCAAAAAATGTCATCTATCTACCAGTGAATGTCAAACAATTAAGTACCTTATCATTGAAACTTGTAGACCAAGACGGAGACTTGATAAATTTTAGAGGAGAAAGAATAACCGTACGGTTGCATTTAACAACAAAATCTTAACAATGTTAATATATAATTATTATATAACAGACACTAAAGTTAACCAATCAAATAGTTCTACTAAAACAGCAAAACTGTCAACATCTAAGCTATCATCTGAAAACAAAGCCTTTCTTCTTACATCAGGTTTTAAGCTAAAATAAAAACAATATGAATGATATTTTAAATATTGGCCAAGGACCTAGCTCCGATAACAGCATATCTAAAATTGAGTACCGCAATTATTCACCGTTTCTTCAATCCTACAACCCAAGTGATGAAATACGTTTCCCCATACTACAACAGGACTTGTGCCTTTTACCCTCTGATAGCGACATTTATGTGGAAGGAGGCTTAACAAAACCAGATGGGACAATTTCCACAACAGGAAAATTAACTAATAATGCTATGCTATTTCTTTTTGAAAGGGCAGCTTATGAACTCAATGGAGTAGAGATTGACAGCAATAAAAACGTTGGCATCACATCATCATTGAAAAATTATATATCTTTGAACGAGAATGAAAGTAAATGCTTAGAAAATGCTTCATGGATTGGAGCCGCTAGTCCACGTGTTTCGGGTACTTTTAATTTTTGTATACCACTTAGATCTATACTGGGCTTTGCTGAAGACTATAAAAAGGTTATAGCAAACGCAAGACATGAGCTGATTCTAGTTCGTACTCGAACAAATGAGAACGCTTATTATTTTGAGCAAGCTAATAATTCTGAAGAATTAAAACTTTCAATTTTTAAACTACAATGGAGAGTCCCACATATTACCCTATCTGATTCAAATAAGCTTACATTATTCAAACAAATGCAGTTAAAACCAATTCAAATTCAATTTCGAAGTTGGGAAATGTATGAATACCCAACTCTACCAACCACCACTGATCATGTATGGTCAGTCAAAACTTCAACCCAACTTGAGAAACCGAGATATGTTATTATTGCTTTACAAACTGATAAAAAAAACCAGCGAAATAAGGATCCTAGCAGATTCGATCATTGTGATGTAAGTAATGTCAAGGTGCATTTAAACTCAGAATCTTACCCACGTGAAGACTTAAATCTAAAATATAAACTAGACCGTTATGCTATTCCCTATGAAATGTATTGTAAATTTCAATACTCATATTATCAGAAAGAATCACAACCACTTCTGTCGCGACAAGACTTCAAAGATCTCGCTCCAATTATGGTTATTGATTGTTCCCGCCAAAATGAATCAATTAAAACAGGGCCTGTGGACGTGAAAATTGAACTCAAAACATCGACACCGATTCCAGCATCAACAACAATGTACTGTCTTATTCTTCATGACCGCATAATTGAGTATAGTCCAATTACTGGAGAAGTTCACAAGCTAACATAATTAAATGTCATAATATTATATCATACCTATTTGTAAATTTCATTTGCTCTTGAATGTACCAACATTTGTTCTGGAATGTGAGTCGAAACCGCAAAAAAAAAACATCCGTTTTTTAATTTTAATCTACTGCTAATAAGTAATCTGCAATATTTCGGACTATAAAAGCTGGTTGTTTTAGAATTTATTTTTTAATTTAGTTTATTCTCGAATAAGTAATATAAACCTACGGAGAACATATCCTAATCATGAACACTTATATAGTAGATTTTCAAGGCTTCGGAGGATTCAAGAACGGGTTCATTTTAAAAGAAATAGCAATATATTGTGACGGGGCTCATTACCATTTCATTGTTACTTCTCCATTTGATATAAATGAACTTCCAGCATCACTTAGAAGACAAACTCATTGGCTGTATCAAAATCACCACGGGCTAACTTGGAATGAAGGATTTATAAAATTTTCACAAGTTAAGACATTTCTACGAGAAAAAATCCAAGCTGGCGTTGTCTACGTTAAAGGAGCTGAAAAAAAGCAATGGCTCAGGGAATTGCTTAGTAACGAAGTAGAAGTCAAAAACATTGAAATTTTTTCCAACTGCCCAAACTTAAAGGAACTGAGAAGTATATATTTCAACCAAATAAAATGTCTTAGCCACGGAAAATGCTTTCAAAATGATGGAAAATCCTGTGCACTACAAAATGTTTATATAATAAGCAAGTTTTTAAGTGCTCGAGAAGCCCTGTAATGTACTAATATATAGATATGTTCTTTCTATAAATAAAACACAATTTTTTATATGTTATTAAATGCTTTAAGAAAAAACACGTTTTTTTATTTCATAAATTATTGTTGCTTGAGTTATTGAAGTTTGAAAATCGTCTTTGGAACCCGTACGGCATCGAACTGTGATCTTTCAGAAAACGACGTTTTTCCGCTTTTGGCTTGTAAGTTTTTACTTCTGAAACAGTAATCACTTCATGATCTCGAGTTCGTCGAATATTTTTTGAATTAATAATAATTTCGCTGTCCGAGGAAGAAGAATTTAAGACAGCGCTTTTTATTGAATCAAAGTTAATTTTTTGTGATGATTCATAATTGAGAAAAATGCCTTTTACTTTGCAAACAACGTGTTCTTGCTTATCATTTGTGCTAAACACTTTGAATGCATAATTTTTAGGCCCTCCGCTCACGAATTCCGTTATATAACTCCCTATACCATAGCTTTCTAGCTCATCAGTCATGTCGCCGACAAATTGACCAGTAGGCGGTTGAAACTCTCCTTCACGACTTATGTAAATAACTGAATCAGTGTCGTAGTAGAGAACTCTTTCCTCTAATTTTTCTAGATAGCTATATAATTTAAGGCGAGCTAAAGTTGTGGTGTAAGCAGCAATACTGACGTTGACTGTGGAAAGTGAGTCGATTGCTTCTTCTTTCATTTCGAAGTTGACGACGATGTTATCCTCATTCACAGGTAGAATGTGTAAAACTTCTATCGAAGGATGCGTGAGCAGATGAAATAATGTTGAAGGGTCATTCAAAACATAAGTTTGAAGTTGATTTTCCCTTTGACCGAATTTTCCCCAAAAAGAATTTAATATTAATTTTGCAAGAGATCTCTTTCCGGGATTTTTACAAATTTCTGAAAATTCCAGTTGAATATTTTCTTTTTCTAAAAAATCTGCAATATATTTCTCTTTTTCCAACTGAGAAGAACATTCACTTGGCCATCCTGATGCTTCCTGTTTAATTTTCAAAAATTTGTTCATCATAGCAGTGAAAAGACCATCAGAATTTGTGTCTTTGTTATATTGAACTACATTATACTCCCATATTTCAAAAACCGAAATTATAGTATAGCCTTTTTTGACTGCTTTGATTACTTCATCAATCACCCATGTCCCAAACAATGCTCTTTGGTCGTCAGTATGGGTGCAATACTGTTCCTGATTTTTTTCTTCACTGCAGCTTCTACACAATGAAAACATGAGTTTATTGTTTTGTCTTACGGGTAAAACCGGATGAAGCAAATATTCTGGAGGTAAAATCTTGCACTTCACAAGTCCATTCTTTCCTTCTAAAAGCATTGTTGAAAGGGTTTTATCATTACCTACGTGAACTTTGGGGTGACCAATGGGAAATTTTCCATTTTTACATACCCAGGGGTACAGAGAGCATATATCAATGTACTGAATTTTTTCGCCTTCTTTACATTTGTAATAATTAAACGAATTGCCAGTTCTTCCACCATAAAAAGCATCTCGGGGATTCAGTGGGGAATTCAGTATCAGTTCATGCGAGTTGATAAAATTTAAATCTTCTCTACTGAAAGACTTAAGTTGATTCTGAAATTCACAAGACCACATTTCAATAACTTCGAAATTAAAATTTCTCAATCGATCAGTCTTAGCTTTGGTCCTCTCATACCTTTCGTTTAAAGTATCATTTTCGTTTTCATGTAGAGGGTCATCGCGTTTATGCTTAAGGCAGAGGGGGTGCCCATGGTAATAGCATCCGTGGAACTCAAAGATTTGTTTTGTTTCTTCACAATAACCATCAACTTTGACTCCTTTAATGACAACTTCCCGACCTCTGTATGCATGATTGATACATATTTTTCGTTTTGTTTCTTCCCAAAGCATCCACTTGATCGCATCTGGTGATTGATTGTCAACACATCTGTACCCTTTCTTTGGTATTAACCCTATGGTGTTCGCATTTAGAAAATTGCGCCTGAATAAGAGATTGCATGCTGAAGCTATTGTTACAGCTTCTACAAACGGTTCAACATTTGTTTGTTTCAGAAATAGTTTTCTGAATTGCAGGCAGGCTCCCGTTAAAATTTTAACATCGCTCTTACAGTATTCTATGAGTTCATGCTGCATATCGAAAACATCATTTTTATGGGTTGAATACCATGTTAAGAATGTATTACGTTCTTCTGGTCTCATCGTATTCGGAGTGTAGTACTCAATTGCTGGTAATTTTCCAACGTATTTTTCATTCTCTAACGTATTGAATAAATACGGGAAGTACCCTTTCTTCAAAACGGGAGGCAAATCAAATGCTTTTGGTAGTTTTGTCAAAGCCATCGGAAAATAATTTATAGAATCGATAAATTTAACATTTCCTATTTGCATCAGCACTATTTTCGTACCACGCATAATTAGTTCAGGGTTTAGCTTTGTGTTTTTCAAAACGTAGTTCAAAATGAACTGATGGTCGTACGCCTGACCGTTGTGAGCTATAACGATCACTTTTTTAAACTTTTTTCGAACTTCTAAAATATGTTGGACAAATTTTGACACAACATCTTCACCTTTCAAAACGTTCAACGCCAATTTACAGTTTTGACAAAAATGTAATTCTGGTTCTTCCAAACAGTTGTCACATTTGTTTTGAAAAACACACAAGTTCGGTTCGTGTACAGTTGTTGATGATGTTTTTATTTCATCTCCTTCATTAAATTCTTTGTTTCCAATAACTCGTTCTTGGCGGCTTTCGAGATCATAAAATATGTACAATACATTTTTAAGATTGGGTTTTTTCAAGTCGGGTGATATGAAGCACATGTGATCTTCTGGCACATGCTTTTTGCATTGTTTGCAGAAAAATTCTCCACAAATATGCTCACGACTTCCTCCATAGGGTTTCAGACACATAATACATTTTTTTATTTGCTGACAGACTGATTCTTTTGATGACCCGCTCATTTTGTGGTTATCATAACAAAGTTGTCCCTTGAAATCACGATTGCACTCCAGGCAATGAACTTTGTTTTTATATTCTGCGCATACTGCAAATTGTTGGCATTGGCTACAACGCTTTATACATCTATGGTGACTATTCTTCTCGTTATACGGAGAATGACACGTTTCACAGTAATAACTGCAGCAAAAAGCAGCTGTCAAAGATATTATGACGTTAAAATGATTATTAAAATACAGTAAATGTATTTTTTTTCATTTTTGTCATTTGTAGACGAAACCCCTTCGTAAACAATTTTTCTGCCTTTTGTTCCGTATTCGTATACTGTGATCTTATATTCTCTCAAATATTTTTGGAATTCCTTAAGTTCTGTAATTCCACAACCTTCTGCTGGTACAATTACTTGAGATTCATTAAGAAGTTTCAGAGTTCTTTTTGTTTGAATTTTGCCAATGTCCCTTCTTACCGAAGCAAAATCAGTTTCTCTGTCAGCATACGACATCGCCACAACTAACGCACGAGGCAAGCATAAATTATCGGTATTTTTTATGCTTATAATCCCCTTACGTTTCACGCATTCCTCTTCGAAAGTATTATACATTATCGAAGACTTTCTTTTGTTTCCTCTTCCAACTGGCATTTTAACTGAAGTAACAGATAAACAAAAATTTTCCGTGTTTATCCCTTGCGAGTTACTTTGAAATATTTTGCTGACCATATCGTAGACATCGTTAAATGTAATGTCTGAACAGTCCTTGAAATTCACCCAGCCACTCCCTCTTTCATTCGAAAAACTGCTACCGCTAAAGGTAATTCCGACTTTATCAGTAGGGTTGAGCCCATTCATGGAGTACCTCAACATATCGTCTATGGCGCCTTTTATCCATGAAGTGGGCTCTTCGTTGTTGGGGATTGGGTTTATTTTAAATTCAAATCTACTGCCTTTTAGATTGAACCTCTTAATATTTGTCTGCGATTCACCTAAGACCGTTATTCGCTAAAAGTCCAAAAAGAGAAAGAAAAAAAAGTCTGAGAATTTTGTTTTGATATTTTTTTTGTTTGTTTTATTTATAATTGCTTGTTATCATCAACATCATAATACAATATAGGCAATGGTATGTTTACCTCGTCATTGCTTATTATTTGCACTTTTTTCCTTTTAGAATGGGACTTATGCTGATGTTGTGGCTGCTGTTGTTGTTGTTGTTGTTGTTGTTGTTGTTGTTGTTGTTGTTGTTGTTGTTGTTGTTGTTGTTGTTGTTGTTGAACTCTCTGGTGCTGTTGTTGCTGTTGTTGAAACTGCAGCAGTTGTTGTTGTTGTAGATGTTGTTGTTGCTGTTGTACCTGTTGTTGTTGTTGTAGTTGTGCCTGCTCTTGCTGTTTCTGCTGTAGTAGTAACTGCTGCTGCTGTTGTTGTTCTTGTTGTTCTTGTTGCTTTTGTTGATGCTGCTGTTCCGGTTGATGTTTCGATTCTTCCTTTTGGTGGAAGTCCACACGAAAGGACTGTCCAAAAGGCTCCACCACTTCCAAAGAGTAATTGCTCAGATCCTCGATGTCCTCGTCATCTAGTTGAGTGGTGCATCTCTTTGGTAAATACACCCTGATATCGTCCAATTCAACTTGGATTTGTTCTCCGAATTGGGTTGATACTCTCGTGGCAGACTGGATGTTGTATTTTTTTTTCATAATAACCTTAGAAAGGCTCATCAATTGCTTGTCCGTCGGTTTAACGCTGACGGCGGATTTGATTTTAAGTAGTCGGCTCATAATTACGTTTTTAAGGTTTAGAGTTTAACTGAATTAAAAACACAGAGAACAACCAGCTTTTATAGTCCGAAATATTGTAGATTACTTTTAAGCAGTAGATTAAAATTAAAAACGGATGTTTTTTTGCGGTTTCGACTCACATTCCAGAACAAATGTTGGTACTTTCAAGAGCAATTTCCATCATAACATTTTGGCGAATCAGTTTGATGGTGATTAGGATTTTTTTTTTTTTTTTTTTTTTGCGGTTTTTGACTGATATCCAGACCATATTTTTGTGATTTGATTAAAGTATAAGTCTTAATAACACTTGATATAATAATAATTTTTAATTATATTTAAAGGATGTTTTTGTGGTTTTGCACATTAAACATTTTTTTTTTGGCAAATTAAAATACTGTACCATTTTCATATGTTTCATAAATTTATTTATTTAATATTCTCTTATATTGTGATAACAGTTTTTTTATTTTTCTAACCCTATTTTCTACCATATATCACGCACAAGTGTCTGGTCCGCACTTGCAGGTATTTGAAGACCAAGGACAGTTTTCAAAATGGTAGCCAAATATGGACGATACAGACGAAACATTTTCAAATCTTTTTAAAAAACTTATACAGTTTATAAAATCTTCATAATGGTCCTCCAGCACCGCGTGTTGATTACTTTTCAGAAATTGTAAGATTTCATCTAAAACCAATGCAGTATTAATGTTAGACATATTGGTATTGACCTTGACACTTATAGAATTTATCAGAGACTGTTTCAAGTCTTGGGTTGTTTAAGTATTTGTATACATTGTCATATGCATTTTCAAACTAAACCCCACAGATATTTGTATTTCAGTTGAAGAAATTTTCGAATCTATTACTTAAACTTTTACAAATTCAAATTAGGTTCTTAAATACTCTTACTCATTTACTTACAATCCATTTAATATTAACTCATCAAACGGATTTCCTGACCTTGAACTTCAAAAGAAAAATATTATGTGCACACTATTCATCACATTATTTCTTATCTTCCTTCAGAAATTTGACACACTTAAAATCCACACTACCGAAAGTCATTCATCCATATTATTATTATTGTTTAAAGCCATTGCTTTGCTGCTTTTTATTCTTATAATACACATCAAACACCTATTCAAATCATACAACCAAAATATCCACACTGATAAGAAACATATAAAAACTATTTCACAATCTGGTGTATTCACATTCATTCAAATTATTACTTTTTCTATTATTTTTTCTTCATCTATAAATTCAAATTCAAATAAAACGACAATCAGTTACACCACAAGCAACACAGTGTATATTTTTAGCTCTTATCTCTTATCTCAACTAATATACCACAACAAACATCATTCTTCCAATTGCTTCTATAGCACAACGGAACTCTGAGTCGGCTCACAACCCTAACATACACGGTTCAAATCACCAATTATCAACTTAAGTTTTTTTTCAATTCTAAATTCAGATATCTGCACCAGCGGCGGCACGCGACCAATCCCTTTGATGACGTCATCACCATCAACACCTGTTCACACACCTGGCTTATCAGCTACAAATTCGACCTCTAATTTAATCTCAAGGGCAATTTGGTTCCCAGTCTGAACCGCCCTTCTTCCTACTAATTTAGAAAAAAAACAAAATAATTTTGCAAAATATTATCAATCGTAGTGATATAACATCTGAAAGGGATAATATTGTAGACAGTGAAAGTGAAATAAGCAACAATATACAAGATGAAGATGAAGAGAAGACCTCAACAAACTGGAAATTAAGGCAGGAGATGAAAAAGAAAAATACGTAAGTTTTCGCATTTTAATAACATTTCCACAAATTTCAGCAAATCATTTTTATGTTCACTTTGATTACTCAATTATTTATCCAAACTTTTGGTTTTCCATATAAAATCTTGCTGACCATCTACACAGTTATCTACTTTCCTACCTACGGATTTTTCATATCTCTTTTTTATTTTTATTTCAGAATGATATCTTCAAAAAAATAGTTGCATCGTCTGGCGGCAGCATAGAAAAAGCTCTGCAAAATATAATTTCTGCAGAAGTCGCTGTAACATACAATTTCGACGGCTATAATGGCAAAAATCCTTTTAAAGCGTTAAAAAACATTAACACATGTTTGTTCAGTAAATTATTATTTTTTCACAATTTATAAGAACTTCATCATAATTAGTAATATTTTAATCAAGTCATCACTTTCTCATTCATGCATTAATATTTTTTTTTGCAGATGCTGTTAAGACCAATATTCCTTCACCCCAGCTCTATAGAAAAGCTGTTCAGCAAGGGTTCGAGAGAATCAAGAACCTGCACTACAAGAAAGCAGCGATGAAAAAAAACAACATGCAAATTAAAAATAAAGCATATATAATACCAATATAAAATGAGAACTGTCTTTTTTTATTATTTTCTTCAAATTCATCAAACGTAATTCACTAATGATTAAGCGAGTTACATTTTTCATTAGATTTCATTACTGAATATTCATGATATCTTTCAGTGAGGGATAGTGGGCTGATGATTTCACTGCTGCACTTTCACTTCATTTTTCACCAAGACTGTGTGTTGCTGAATAAGCAAGTCCTATTTACCTAATGATATCACTGACGAACTTTCATGATGAATTTCATCAAATATAATTCATTTATGAATAAGCAAACTCCACCTACTTGGTGATTTCACTATTGAATATTCACCCAGAAAGTCACTTGGTGAACGCCAATGACAGCCCCATGTTAAATTCACCTAAGGATTCCTCTGAAAATTCCTCGGTGAAGTTCCAGTTCCTCGAGGAAAAAGTTGGTTATTCCTCGAGGAATTTTTTGAAATTTCCTACTGGGAAGCAAAGATACTTATACATTTAAACAAACGATAACATGGGTACAAACATAACAAAGGGATACCTATACCTGGCAGCCCGTGTTAGTTTGTGTACAATAATTTTTCTTTCGCTTACACTTCAGCTATTTCCATTAATTTTATTTACACTACAAAAAACTATACACACACAATAACAATCGGAATCACAAAAACAAAATAACAACATGTCACTTTTTTGCATTGGTATTTAAAGGAAAACATTTGTTTTATTTACACCCACGAGGTAATATTTACTAAAAAAAAAACATTGAAAAAACACCAAATATGAAGTTAAAATTAAAATAAAAGAACGTGAACTGCAAAATAATAAAAATAAATTTGACTTTTCGGGCAAATTGACATTTTGATTGAGATTTCTCTCATGAAATTAAATCATAGCTAATTTAAACATATTTTATTTTTCTAACAACGTATTATGTTGAACATAGAAATTAAGCTTGACTTAGTTATGATGTAGATTTATGTAGAGTATGAGCAAACGCTTCTTATAAACTACTACCTATAGTAATTTTAAATATAATTGGGTGAATTGATTGATAAAATTATGAGTTTTCTTATTTGAAACAACGCAACTTGCCTAATCGGTTTTTGATAAAAAGAATCTTACTGACAACAAACTTGGCAATATTTGATTAAGAATTATGAACGAACGTTATTTTTTGTGGATGTTACAATTAAAATAAGCAACTCAGCATATTTTAAAAAATGTGATAAGTTTTCGCTAAGCCCGTTAAGCGCGGGTCGGACAAGGGTGTCAACAAACAAGCTTCTTCTAGACAGCTACGTGCAGTTTCGCACGTCAAGTTGGTTGAGATGCTGTTCCACTTGCGTGCTTTTCCACAGCAATTGGCAAGAGTAATTTTTCATTGAACCTCAGAGCTGGTATTATTCACTGAGTTGGTAGCGTAGCCTGTCTATATTTATGATGGTCAAGTTTTGGAATAGACAATTATGACAAAAAAAAATCCTTATTTAATTCGAATACTGTTTGGATTGATGAAATGCCCCAAGTCCATTTCAAAACTCTCTTTTACGAATAATCTCACCTTTAGTTACACAAAACCAAATGCAAAAATATATCGAATTGCTTTATTTCGAATTTTTTCGTCGACTACAGTTAAATTGCACCAACTCTTAATGCTGTACTGCAGTATTGATGAAGTATAAAAACATCCCAGAAATATTCTGCTACAGCAACACAACACAAATATATAATATATCGTTATGACCCTATAGTCTGTCCACTAAAAATTGGCAGTACAGGGAAGATAGGGATGTTTGTCTCTCATTCGCACTTCTTTGCTTTCCATAAGGTTATCTTCTTTCAAAAGCTCTAACAGGGTTGCCGTAGTAAGCATTTTGAATTGGAAAAAACTGAAAAAGTATGATGTAGGGTTACCTTTCTTCTTTTTTAATTAAAATTATTTTCTTAATTTTTATTTATAAAAATGAAATGAAATTTATCTTTTTCCACACCACCAAGAGGTAAGATAGTAGGCGCGTTTTTGAAGGGTATCCCCAGTAGGCCTAATTTCCTTCGCCATGTGATGATGTCACTTCTTTCTAAAAGAATATACTCTTTCGCTGACGTTGGGCAAATTTAAACCCTAGAGTTTTTCTTAAAATCGTATGCATGTAAGATCTGTTTTTTTTTGTGATATTTGCATTGAGTCTTACCTCATGCAGTATTTTATCAAGCGTTGGAAGTTCATTGTTTGAAAAAAAACTGATGCACGAATTGTCTGATGGCGCACTTATCAAAATCATCTATATTTTCCTTCTGGGGCCAGATTGGTTTTTCTTTCTCGGTGGTGAGTTGTGACATTTGGTATCATTTTCGCTGAGAAGTCTGTAGACTGTTCGCATAGACACCGAAAAAATGCCTGCTACTTGCTTCACAGTTTCCGTTTTATTTTGCAGGTTCTTGTAAATTTCTTTTTTTTTCTACAATTTCTTTTTTTTTCGGCGCTTAAGTCTTTCGATGTTTTTGAATCCATTATAAACAAGATGAAGGAGCACAACAGTAGCAAACTTCTCAAAAAATTTACGTTTTTAAAAAAAGGAATATTTACAACACTTCACTTCACATTAATTTCAAAACACTAATCACAAAAATAGGTACACGAAATATCAACCGACCGACCGGCACGAGAATCTACGCAAATAAATTTTTTGAAGACAACAGCTTACCTACATTTTTGTAACTGCATTTTAAGATTTTCCCCACATAAAAAACACAAACATGATCAACAAAAACACTGCACGATAACACTTTTGTACTAGTAATATGCTCATCTCAATATCTCATTATCATTTCATCAATAAAAGGTATTTTTTAAGCTCTAAAATCAAAAGTTCCTCAACAGAAACTCAATATAAAAAAATACGAAACGAGTTACCAAATTGACAAAGGTATCTCTGTTCGAATGGATGTTAAAAGAGGGTTGAAATGCATTAGCCAATCAGTGCGTATTCAACTGTACGCTAGGCAGGTCGTTGTGGGATTTATGTTGGATGCGATCGAAAAATCATTGGCGGGTAAACATTTTTTAAATGGGGTTTCTTTCAATTCAGTATGGTGCACAAATAAGGCGCGCTACTGATTTTGAAAAAGCTTCCCCATAAGGCCTGTACTGATAATTTATAGAGGACAAACTATAGCTCTACAAAGAAAGCTCTAAATCTAGTCAATCTCAGTATCATTTCCAATTATTCCAAAACACAAACATAAAACACACTCTTACCTTTATACACTTTTGGCGATGTTAAATTGCCCATAGTAACTTCATCAGATAAACATTGCTTTTTCCTCGTACTGCCAGTATAGATTGTTCTGCCTGCACCCATCCAAATCCAATGTCCCAGCTGAACCCAGGCAAATACATATACACATATTTTTTTTCCATCACAATACATCGAAGATTTCCCCATTGTTCAACACTACAACTAAACGGCTTTCATCTTTATACCATTCACCTCAAAAATTGCCTCAAGGATCACTTCATTACTCCTACTCGATTTACTGGCATAAATCGCTTTTTTTTCCTCCCCTAATATATATCTCAGATTTCAGACCCACTGCACCCGCCACCATCATCATATAAAGTTGTTGGGGGCCATTAATGGATATGAATGAAGGGATGAGAAATCCCATTTCACTTTTGTGTACATAAAATGTGGCTTCATTTCCAATCTGCATTAATGTTGTCGAACGTAAGGATTCATTTTTGTGGGATAGAAAAAAAAAGAACAAAAAAACAAAAATCGAAAACGAAAACGAAAATCGAGGATGACAACGTTTTTCGATTGCGATAAGCGTGGAAGAAGACAATAAAGAAAAAATTGGAAATAATTCGCCTTGTCGACATCTTTTGTATTTAAATTTCAATTTAAGAATCTTTTTGCAAAGAATGCGGCTTTGGCTTCTTTCCTATTCCCATCACTCTCATCGCTTCACCCAAGAAAGCGTAGTCTTGTCGTCGACACAAGGACGAAATCATTGATATTGATACTGACAACAAAATTGCGATGAAGTGAATAATTAGGATATTGAAGAGCGTATTTTTGTGTGTGTGTGGGATGACGACGACGACTTAGGGAAAATCTTTTTTGGCGCTAAATCATTTCAAAGCAATATCGAGAGCTAATTGAAATATGAATATCCCATCTATATTTGGTTTGATTTGGAAATTTCGAAGAAAAGACTTTGCTAAGAAACTTTTGGTTGATGTACATATCTATTTGAAATGATAATATCGCTTTGGAGGGATTTTTTGTATGCTGGGAAGAAAATTAAGATAGAAAATTCGGAAGACTCATATAAAGATAGATATAATCATGATTTTGTCACAATTTGATAAAATAGGTTTGTTGAGTACCTATCTACATACCAACCTATGAATAATGTATATTATTTTTTGCAAGGAAATGAAGAAAGGAAGTTGAATTCAAAAACCAAGACATAATTCTCGAAAATACTTTGTCTAAAATAAATGTATGGTTGTTTTTATAAACGTCAGACTAACTAAGATCTGCAATCACAAAATAAATAAAAAACACTTATTTTCTTAAGGTAAACACTTTGTTTGTTTTTATTTTAATAGCTTTGTCTAAAATACTATAAATAAAAAAACAAAACACTTTTTTTTTTTTTTAAGAAGTGTGTTTTTATTCAATTTTGTGATTGCAGATCTTAGTTGTTAGTGTGACGTTTATGCAAACACCCTATATCTCATTGCAAATATTCTACAGCAAAGAATGAAAGTGTTGGTTTTTCCTATTTAAGAAGAAAATGAACGATTTCGTTGATGTTGCTACTAAATAAGTACTCAATAAACTGAAGAAGTCAATACAATTTGAATTACTGAAAAACAGTTCGATTTGATTTATTTATTTGTTTAAAATTTCTTTTTGAATAAAAATTGAGGAGAGGTTTAGATTTCACACCTCACACGTTTCTATCAGAGTCCACTCAAGGTAAACTCATGATCTCGCACTAAAAAAATTGGCCTAAGAAGGAGAGACCAGGCTTAAAAACTCTTTGAACGATCAAATACAACTACAGCAACACCAATATTAAGTTTGCGTCATTCATGGAACAATCCATTTTCTTTTACATGTTTAGCTTCTTCTTTTTTCTTCTTCTTCTTTGTCTTCTTCTTCTTCTTCTTCTTTTTCTTCTTCTTCTTTTTCTTCTTCTTCTTCTTCTTATTCTTCTTCTTATTCTTCTTCTTCTTTTTTTTCTTCTTATTTTTCTTCTTCTTCTTTTTTTTCTTCTTATTTTTCTTCTTCTTCTTCTTCTTCTTCTTCTTCTTCTTCTTCTTCTTCTTCTTCTTCTACTTCTTCTTCTTCTTCTTCTTCTTCTTCTTCTTCTACTTCTTCTTTTTCTTCTTCTTCTTCTTCTTCTTCTTCTTCTTCTTCTTCTTCTTCTTCTTCTTCTTCTTCTTCTTCTTCTTCTTCTTCTTCTTCTTCTTCTTCTTCTTCTTATTTTTCTTCTTTCTTCTTCTTCTTCTTCTTCTTCTTCTTCTTCTTCTTCTTCTTCTTCTTCTTCTTCTTCTTCTTCTTCTTCTTCTTCTTCTTCTTCTTCTTCTTCTTCTTCTTCTTCTTCTTCTTCTTCTTCTTCTTCTTCTTCTTCTTCTTCTTCTTCTTCTTCTTCTTCTTCTTCTTACTTCTTCTTCTACTTCTTCTTTTTCTTCTTCTTCTTCTTCTTCTTCTTCTTCTTCTTCTTCTTCTTCTTCTTCTTCTTCTTCTTCTTCTTCTTCTTCTTCTTCTTCTTCTTCTTCTTCTTCTTCTTCTTCTTCTTCTTCTTCTTCTTCTTCTTCTTCTTTTTCTTCTTCTTCTTCTTCTTCTTCTTCTAATTCTTCTTCTTCTACTTCTTCTTCCTCTTCTTCTTCTTCTTCTTCTTCTTCTTCTTCTTCTTCTTCTTCTTCTTCTTCTTCTTCTTCTTCTTTTCTTCTTTTTCGTTACAAGTGCTTGCATAAGCCAATAACTTTAATAATATCATTTAAAGAACAAGAAAAAATGTTGGTCTAGCGGTAAGTGAGGGCAAACCGAAGTTCATCTATACCAGGGATGGAAACTCAACCATATGTACTCGGATTTGTACTTTTTTTGGTATTGAAAAGTTAATTTTTTAAATCATAGCATATAAATCTTTTGCTATGAGTTCATCTTTATCTAGATATGTAATTTTTGTTCAACAAGCTACTTTTATTATAAAAAAATTTCATCAAAGTCGTCTATCCTAACGCCCAAAACTTTATTTTAACAATACATACCTACAAAAATGTATCAATCATTAACATCAATTTGTATTTCTTCTTTATCAGAAAAAAAGTTATTCATTCTGTGGCCAAATGGAAGAGCATTTTTAAAGATCAAAATGTTATGAAAAATCAGAAAGTCATTCTTACAAATTAAAGAAAAAACAAAATTATAAAAAATGGAAACAAACAGTTATTTTTGTGATAGCAAATTATTGTTAATATTTTAATATGCACGTGAAATTTTATAAAATCAGTTACACTTTTTGCTATCTGACCACAGAATTATATAAGTCCAAGAGTCCACATCAGTTCCTGGGTATGATTGATATAAACCAATAAAGTTAGAAGGTATATGAAATGGTAACACTCAAGAAATTACAACTATACATTTTTAAATTTATAGCGTCTTAGAGTTTAATGTGCAGATTTAGTGAGAAATTTTGTTTCAACAATGCAACAAATGTCTGATAGCAATTATGGCAGGTACCGTTAGTAAGGTGATTTTGAAAAAAATTCTAACGAAAAACTTCTTTATTAGCAAAAAATCAGTCACACAAAATCTTATCAAAATCGATCGTATTTTTTTCGAGAAAAGTTGGATTTTCTATAAAATTTATATGGCAGGTTCCCTCAATAAAAAAAAAAACTAACGAGAAACTCCGTCATTGGCAACAAATCAGTCACACAAAATTTATATTTTACGAGAAAAATTGGATTGCCTTTAAGGCTTATTTGGCAGGTACCGTTAATATTTAAACTTATTCTGAAAAAAATGAAAAACACGAACCTTAGGCTACAAATAGATTGTACGAAATTTTATAAAAATCGATCTTATTTCTTACGAGAAAAATCAAACGGTCTAAAACGCTTGTATGGCAGGTACCGTTAAAAATCTAGTTGTAAGAAATTTTTGTCGAAAAACATCACCGTTTTCACAAAATCAGTCATGTTAAATTTTATCAAAATCGATCGTATTTTTTTCGAGAAAAATTGAATTATCTGCTACGTTTATATGGCAGGTATTGTTATTTTCAGACCTAGGATAAAAATCAAAAATTTGCCTGGGCATATTACTCTTAAAATACAGAGTACCAAGTTTGAAGAAAATCTGCCCAACCGTGACTGACAGACGGACAGACAGACAGAATTGTCGGACCTACTTTTTTCGTGTTCTCTATCATCGTAATGTCATGTTTGATTGTTATCTTAAAACTTTTTTTACGAATACAAAACTCGCCTTATAGTAGGACCTATAATCGCAAGTAAAATAAACGAAATGCATTATAAATGCAGTATTTCTACAATTGCCCCTACATTGGAATGCAAGAAGCTGACTGTTAAAAAAGGCAGCTATATAGTGGTATCGAATAATATGTATTCATCTATAAATCAATCATCAATCCAATCAGTTATCAATCACCCATAAAAGTAGCTTTGGTCTCCTTGGTCTTTAATCACCTTGGTCTTTAAGGTTTGTAATAGAATTTGTTTTACCCAATACAACAGCATTTTGGAAAATTTTTCAATCGTCTTGAAAGTTTATACTTTTTCGGAGGTTTTCACATAAACCGTTATACGATATAAGTATGTGTTATATACAGGGTGAGTCATGAGCAATGCGACAAAATGCTAGGGCGTGTAGGTTGCGTTGAGACAAGAAAAAAATCGTATGGGAGGGGGGGTCTATTCCCCTCCGTTTAACCGGGAGGGGCAATTTTCGAAAAAACTGACTTAAAATGGGGAAAAAATTATTTAAAATCAACGGCTTCATTCACAATGCTGTGCGATACGTTTTTGAAAAGCCAATAACTTTTCCTTTCATTCTGTGTTTAAATAAATCTATTCTAAGAAATAGTTTTTGAAATATTAATTTTCAAAGTCAAAATTTTGAAAAAAAAAATTGAAAAAAAAATTTCAAATTCATTTTTTTCAAAATTTTACGTAATTAAGTGCTAATTTTAATTTCAAAATTAAATGCTGTTATTAATTTTAAGTCTAAATAAGAAAACCGGATGCAAAAATTTTATGTCGTTCTCAAGAAATTAAAAAAAAACCAAAACCACCTTTTTCTAAGAAAAACATTTATTTTTATTGTAACGAAGCAATTTAAGAAGCATTAATCTTAGTTTTTTTAGTTTTTTTTATTCCTTTTATTTTTACTATGTTTTTTATTGGAAGTACTTATAAAAAATTCTCGATATGATCTCCATTCTTGACTCATCAGAAACTGGCTTTTCGCTTCTTCGATGCTCCAGCACTACATGATCTCTTAGACGTCGGTGGATTCTTGGAAACGTGCTATGATGGGGACACCTCCTATCGGGATATCTTTCAGCGTACAGTCTTTCGGCTTCACGACTTCGACCATTAGCTAAACCGTAACAGAAATGCATGTCCGTTAATTCTTCTCGGGTGTATGAGCTTGACATCGTTACGTGTTAATGAGTTAATATTCAAATTTGAAATAATTACTAAGCAAAACTGCAATGCCTTTTATTTATCTTGCGTTGCAATTTTCTTTTTTTTTCATTAAAAAAAATGCGGTTTTATTGTCCCTATTGTCCCCATAACAGGTAGAACCCATGGGCTGCGGGCAGGCCAAGGCAAAAATATTGACAGGTCAGTTTTCAGAAGTTATCAATGAAAATAATATTAAATAATATTCCAATACTATTTAATTATATTACGTTCTCATAAAACTCCAATTAAAAAAAAGTAAAAAAACTAAGATTAATGCTAAATAAATAAATAAATTGCTTCGATACAATAAAAATAAATGTTTTTCTTAGAAAAAGGTGGTTTTGTTTTTTTTTTAATATCTTGAGAACGACATAAAATTTTTGCATCCGGTTTTCTTATTTGGACTTAAAATTAATAACAGCATTGAATTTTGAAATTAAAATTAGCACTTAATTACGTAAAATTTTGAAAAAAATGAATTTGAAATTTTTTTTTCAATTTTTTTTTTCAAAATTTTGACTTTGAAAATTAATATTTCAAAAACTGTTTCTTAAAATAGATTTATTTAAACACAGAATGAAAGAAAAAGTTATTGGCTTTTCAAAAACGTATCGCACAGCATTGTGAATGAAGCCGTTGATTTTAAATAATTTTTTTCCCATTTTAAGTCAGTTTTTTAGAAAATTGCCCGTCCCGGCTAAACGGATGGGAATAGACCCCCCCTCCCATACGATTTTTTTCTTGTCTCAACGCAACCTACACGCCCTAGCATTTTGTCGCATTGCTCATGACTCACCCTGTATATTTTCTAAGACATAAAGCAATAATAACAATCAGTGTAAGTCGCTTTGCAACACTGATATCTACCTACGTCTTAACGTTATGATGACCAACTTTAATCGAAGAAGTAAAGCGCTCTAGCGTTTCGATGTCTCTATCAAGTTGTTGTTGTTGTTGTTGTTGTTGTTGTTGTTGTTGTTGTTGTTGTTGTTCAAATTATTCAATAAAAAATTGTAATAAAACTGACATTCTAGTACGAATAGTACAATATCACAACAAAAATAATTATTATTAATTGCAGTCAATGTGTGTCATACGAAATAGAAAAAGCATGACCGGTATTGATATTATTTTGATTCAGCATATAGCTTGATAAAATGTATACCTATATAACAATATCACGTACCAACCTACTTCCACAGCAAAAATAAAACTGTGTAACTGTTTGAAAAATGTCTTCCAAATTCTGCCATTGCATCAATTTTGTATAAAATATATAGAAAAAAAAATTAAACCATAAATGGAAACACGCACCGTGCTGCCTTAATACTCTTACTGCCTAGGGAAAAAGTAAATTCTTGTTTACCTAAGCAGTTCTTCCAGATGTCACCTCGAGGAAATGGATAAAATCTTCTTACAAAACTGTGACACTGTGGTATAGGTATGTTCCTTAAATGAAAATTGACTTGAAATTATATATGAAGTTCCAACTGTGTGTGAAGTCTCTTGTCACCCTTTTGTACGTGAATTGTTTTCAAAATGTTTTCAAGAAAAAAAAAATTAAATAAAATGATGTGAAATAAAATAGTAAAATCTCTCGAAAATGTTGTTGTCTTACACATAAATAGACCAAACATTTTCTCCAAGACGAAAAGGAAAATTGGTCTTTTCATCGGTGTAATCGAATTTATACCGAGATCAGAAAAAAATGTATGTGTAGTTTGTAAATTTAAGTCCTATGAAATAAAAGGCTTTGCAAATATCAAACTTAAAAACTTACTACACGTAATTAAAACAACTCAACCAAAATAAAGAGTTAAATCTATAAAATTTAGACAGAGCCCCCTATAACTTTGATATTATGTATAACTATGTTTGTCATTGATATCTCTTTCATGTCTACTGAACCAATTTTAATACAATTTTAACAAATGATCATTATTTCCTTTGTTATTGAAATTCTAATTCTGTCATCAGCAATATACAGTGGCTAATAGTAGCATCAACTTATATATATTTTACAAAATTTCAGAAAATTATTTTAGAGATTTAAGATACATAGTTCTTTTACAGCTATAAAATATTATAATTTATATTATGAAAGAAGTTATTTGGACCAATTTAATTTCTTAAGGGAAAGCTACAAATAAAAACCCTTATATGACACTTAAAACTAATATTGCTAATCATTGTTTCAAAAATAGCAAACAAAATTGCAAAGAATTTCTGAAATGCAATAAATACATTTAACGTGTTAGAACTAATTATAACGGCCGTTTTATTCACTCGTTAAATTCAGAAGCAAATTTAAATTCAGATATGAATTATTCATTTTACTCATTCGAGTTTAACATTGTTTGCTCACAGGAAATATAAGAAACAAAGATGTTTAAAAGAAGCAACAACAAAAATAAAGAATAATTTACATCTGGATTTATGTTTTAAACTAGTGAATAATATGGCTTTAAGTGTTTGATTGAGTGCGTTTAAATTAAGGAACTGGTCTAACGGCACCAAATTTTGCGTACGCGAAATAGTTCTCTACTGGACATACCCTAAGCAAAGCAACGAAGTTGCGTGATTATGTTGGGTACTGAAAGTCCAGATATAAAACTTTTTCTTAAGATTGTTGCCATTAAAACTATGGTAAGGAACAAAGACTTACCCCCAGTTTCACAGTCAGAGTCTAAACTACAATTTTGGTTTAAACTATCGAATTGACAGGCGCCGAACTACAGTTTTAGATTAAACGATCACTGTGAAATTGGGGGTTACGGAGTTACTGTTAAATAGAACAAAATATTGTAATATAGCAGATTAAATGGTATACGAACTCCCTTTAAACGGTCTTTTAGATCCATTTGCTAAAATATTTATGTTCAACATTAACTTTCAAGTGACAGTTTAGTCAGAGCAAAAAGTACTGCATAAGAATTTATGCAGAACATAAATGCTTAGGTTCCGTTTCAACAAATGAAACTTAGTACTCTACATTTATTGAATTATTATTTTGGTGAAATATTTATTTCCGAATCTAAAATCAAAGGGTAACTCATCAAGCTAAAGTACATTAGGCGTCGTTCCATTACACCGCGCCGTTTGCTATGCACTATACAAATCATAAATGAAAACAATTTTTATCTTAATATGTGGCAAAAAAATATTCCAATCCTTTAGATTTTTATTTGCGATTATTTGAAACATGTATAGCGGTATAGGGCATAAGTTGAGATAACAATCAAATATGATATTACGATGTTAGTGAAGTCGAAAAAAGTCTGTCTGACTGTATGTATGTATGTATTGTATTCCAGCTCCTAAACGGTTGGGACGATTTTATAAAATCTTGGTAAGAAGTATTCTTTAAGGAATAGCGTAACGGGTACAATGGTTCTAAGGATTTTTCGATTTGAATTGGTCGTATTTTTGGCATTTATAGGGTATAAGTTAAAAATACCAAATTATAATTCATCATATTTTTTATTTAGACACATTTTTTTAATTTTTATTATATTGTTAAGGAAGGTGTTTAAATCTTAAATTAAAAAAAAGCTTACCAAAAACTACAATTATTGGCACCCGACCACAATTGTCGGCATCCCAAAAATATACAATTATTAGCACCAAAGAATTGAAGGAAAACTAAATTTTTTGTTTTTCAGATTTTAAAAAAGTTTATTTATTTATCAAACGAAAATAGCCCGGGAATGATTTTTCTTATATCGTCCTTTAATCTCTTGAAAGGATAGATGATCATTGGAGGACACATTGATCATAACAGTTTTCATTTAACGCAGCTAGAACAGATTAAACTTTAGGGCACAGTAAAACACTCAGCTTGCATCTTTAGGGATTGAGAAAAAATCGTTTGTAATCAAATAGTCCTGTGACTATGTGACCGCTACATTTGCGCTTGCTGACGAGACTGGATCAACAGCTCTAAACGTCAAAGAGCTATGACGTTTCATAAACGATCTAAACCATCCTCTTCCTGGTATTGCCTCGCTACCAAACGGGTGATCTCTATTACTTGCTTGAGAAATTCCTGGACAGTATACATTACATCTTCTTTTCTTTTCGGAAATCCTTTCTCTTGCGAATCTGTTATCCATTCAACAATGGTCGATTCTTCTTCACTAGTTAAAACTGTTGCGGGTCCTCGGCGCTCTTATGTGAAATTTGGACTCAACCGGAATTGTAAAGTAGAACGCGGCATGTTATAATTTCTGGAAGCTGCTTTTTTAGATATTTGTCCACTTTGTATGGCGAATAAAGCTTCTTGCACATCTCTTTTTCTTCATAGTTATTTCTTGTTTTAGGCATTTTTCAAATCCTAAAAAGTATAACGGTTGAATGATATAATTATTGGTATATTTGTTGGCAGTGCCAATAATTGTAGCTCCATAGAACCAATTATTGGCACCCCAATAATTGATACTCTACGTTTATTAGAACCAACTATTGGCACCCTTTTTACTAACAAATTACTGAGTAATTTTACAAAAAAAAATTAATAAAATAAACATATATTAGTGACTAAATAAGGCTTACCAAATCTTATGTCCTTACCGGGAACATACTAAATTTTGCAAATTTTTCACTTTTTTAAAACGTGTTGACACTTTTACTACTACACACTGACTAAAGAGGTAATTCACAAAAAGAAAGACGCAAAATTGTGGGAAATTTGTTATAGTTTAAAAAAAAAAAAAGAATCTGGCTTACTGAGGTTAATAGTTTTTAAAAAAATCGTTAATGAATGACGGGGCGCCAGTAGTTGGTACGAAAACTGGGGGTGCCAACCATTGTACCCGTTACGCGCTCCGCGGATGTATTTTTTTTTTACCTAGGTAAAAAAATAACGGTACCTACGAAATTAATACGGATAATTTCATTTTCCTCGAAAAAAATACGATCAATTTTGATAAAATTTTATATGACAAAACATAAAGTTCTTTTTTTTTTTATAAAAAAACTTGTCAAATGAATTTTCAAGTCGTCAACACGAAAGTAACTTGCCACAAGAAAAAAATTGTGCGACCCACTCGTGCCCTTTATTTATTTATTTAAAAAAGCGCTAAAACAGAAATTTATTAAATAATTTTTTGTTTCCAATTTGATTTTTAAACGTGAATAAAATTGACCCACTCATGGTGAGTTTTAAAATCTGTTTTTTTCTATTAATAATTTATCCTAGTTGTTTGTTTTATCTTCAAAATACCTACAATTTTAAAAAAATCAAATTTTTTTTTAAGAAATTAATAAGAAATTAAAAACAAAAATTTCTGTAACAAGCTTTTCTAAACTCAAATTTAATGCACGCTATGTAAAAGAATTTCCCTTTCTCATCAAAATCTACTTTAGTATTTAATTTAAATAAGGACAAATGACTCTAAGCTTAAATGCAAATTAAGACTCTTTAAACCCAATCGGCGTAATTTATGAAAAAAAAATCTCAGCTTTTGTTTTCAATTGAAGCATTTTACATATATTACCATACGAAAAAATAGATCCTGCTCTTTAAAAATCAAATAAAATGTAATAACAGCCTGCTATTTAGTATTCCATTCATACAATCCACTCGCAACTTGAGAGGGTAATTCACTTAACCTCTAAAGTGAACCTTTTTGGAAATTCTCCGCCAAACACGCGCGCGGCAATCCTTAAAATGCTAATTACTCAATTATTCGGCAGTAAAAGGAACGAGGATTTTAAAATTCCAAAGCCCAGCTGTATATGCTTATACAAAAACAAACCCACATCCCTCCCCCATGAATGACTATTTGGTTTAGACTTTAAAAAAAGGAGGACTAGAAATTAAAGGACTCAACTTTCGCAATGGTTCCATTTAAAAAAGCATATATACTCAAAGTCTACTTTTTTGTTTGATTTTCGATAAGTGTGGATATAGGGAATGAAAAAGGGACAAAATATTCAAGCATAAAGAAAAGAGCTTCTACTGAAATGAATATGTTTCCAAACTAATTAGCACTTTGGACCATTTTTCAGCACTATATGCTTTATCAGCCACCTAATCTCCATCATGAAGATTTAAATATATGTAAATGTTCATGTTCCACCTTATGTGGGTATAGATCCTCCAACGTTTAACGATTCTCCTTTAAAGGATTCTCTCAGAATATAATATGGGTTGCCGTTGGGGTTGTTTTGAAAAGCAAGTTTATGGTGTTAGAGACTGTTTTATTGGCTCACAAATGAAGCGACATTGCAAAACATATTTAAGTACCTATGGCACACACTCACTTAAAATTTATATACGTGAACAAATTAAGTTGAATAATGCGTGTCTGGATGTGAATCTTCTACTGCTATCTACATAGCCTGAGTCTTCTCAGTACCCAGTTCTATAGAACCTCTCATTCCTTTTGCAAGCTGAAACCGAAATACCGACTGAATTATTCATGAGAATGTCTTAAAGTCAAAGTGTGAACGTTGGAATTATGCGACGAAGAACGAACCAACAAACGAGTGGCTGGGTTTTGTGGTAGACAGCATTCCATGTGGATGTGCGGTTGTTAAGTTTAGGCAAACAGGCAAGAAGGTATAATGCCCCATCGGCCTACCTATTCATGCAGAGCTTATGTACTCTCTCGTATGTTGAATATTGTGCAGAGTGTATATGAGGCTAATGTTCCTTTAAATGGGATAATTCCTGAATTATTCCCTGTTCCAGTTTTTGGGGGTAATTGCCGGAGCATTTAAATTTGATGGCTGAAGATTTGTTTTATGATTATACCTATACATACCACATGGAAAAAAAAGAACGGTTTATTGAGGTACGATTTTCAAAAATAAATGTGCAGATTTTGTGAGTTGTTGTTTTATTGTCTAATAAAGGATTTTCAAAAATGTTGTTTATTAAATTAATGCTTTAAGGTTATGGGAAAAGTCATTTTTGTTTTGTGATACAACGGTTAAGCTAAGGAGATGACAGTCCATCAAAAAATACATAAGTGATCATTGTAGACGAACGCGCCAAAAACGGATGGAATTCTGAGTAGACTCGGACCTGATTGAAAACAGCTTTCTTGATTCGATTCAAGGTTGTTGTTGAATATGAATTCAATTTTTCGACCCGGTGTGGTTAATGAACAACAATTAGTGAACAATCCTTAACACATAATTAGTAAATATAATAACTGTTAACAATATCTGCAGTGTCTTGTAAGCTTTAATTATAAAATATGATAAAACCACTTATAAATTGAATGATTTGAGTGAAGTGTGATAGATTGTACAGTGAAACGAACCTACGCAGCTGGTAACGAAAAATCCCATATAAAAATGACACAGAGAAATCATAAACGAAATTATACGTTCTTCTCTCTGTTTTGTGGTATAAATTTACGCAGCTCTGCAACAAAATATGGTTGAAACGGTATATAATCGGTTCAAGTCTCCACTACTCTTCGGGTGTGTTCGTAAACGTCAGACTAACAAAGATCTGCAATCAAAAAATTGAGAAAAACACATATTTTCTCAAGATTAACATTTTGTTTCTTATTATTTTAATAGCTACGTCCAAAATACTTGCAAATAATAAAAAAAAACATTTGTTTTTGTTTAAGACGTGTGTTTTTATTAATTTTTGTTATTACAGATCTTAGTTAGTCTGACGTTTATGAAAAAACCCTTCATCACTCACTTTTCTCAAAGAATTTAATTGACCGGGACATTAATTACTCGCGAAATTGTGATGTTTCCATTTTCTTCGAGTTTATTATATAAATATAAAATGGATTTCTGTTCTTTTTATTTATTTGTTTATTTGTGTGTTTTGAAATATTTTTTTTTTTTCAAATAGTGAAATTCTACATAAACGTTTGTCCGAAACATATCTATTCGTTAACACTTCGTCTATGTGTTTTTGGAGACGACATCAAATTTCGTATCTCATGCGTACAAAGCCTTAAGCCTACTATGCAGCTGAAGTGAAATGAAAAATCCCATACAAAAATGACACAGTGAAATCATAAACGAAATTTTCCGTTCTTGGTACGCAGCTTCATGGTAAATCCGTTGATTAGCGATTTCAGTCTCCATTCACTTTTCGCACACAATTAATTGCTCGTGAAATTTTGGCGTGTCCGGTACCGTTTCATTAACATTTAGTATTTAGTATTTATTTGATAGTTAGAAAATCTTTTACAATCGACTTAAAGTCTCTAAAAGCAAAATCGATTTTTTGTGATTTAGGTAAAGGTGGTTTTTTTTCGGACTATTCTATTATATTATGCAAGTCATTGTTAAGTCTGACAGCACCATCTTTAATCATTCCCAACTCACAGCTCAAATAAATTTGAACTACATCTGCGAAAACATGTGCAAGGAAGAGTTCTTGACCACAAGCGAAGATCATTTATGAACATTGTAAAAAATAGCGGTCCAAGAATCGATACTTGTGGTACATTAGATGATAGCTCAACAAAATTAGAACTTTTGTTTTTTATGATGAAAGCTTGCTTTCTTTTTCCAAGATATGAATACATTAATTGAGCAGCCGAGTGGAAAAACCGAAAGTAATTTTTCATTTTGCTAACTAATATATTATGGTATGGTTATGGAGAGATCAAGTTGTATGGTAGCTATCATAAAACCGTTGATTAGCTTAAAATACCATTTTATGTCAATTGTCTAGTTTGAATGCCATTCCAAATTTAAATGAAATCGTGTAAGTCGTTATTAATTCATGGCCATATTTTTAAAAACCGTTAACACCAACTCTGCGTTATGTGAATTTTTAGCCAAAAACCTGAAGAGCAGTTATTTTAACAGCACTCCAAGTACAACGTTAACAAAGTTTCATCGAAATCGTTAGAGCCGTTTTCGAGACAATTTGGAAAAACTAAAACCGTTATATGACAGGTAACCGTTATAGCCGGACTAAAACAAAAATTCGAATTCCTCCTCTAGGGAATCACTAAAAAGTGCCAGACACGAAAATTAAATCCGTCAAACCGTTTAAGCTGTAGCTCGGTGAACAGACAACCGCACACCCGCTAATACGCACATACGCCCATACGCACATCCGCACAGACAGACCGACGAACGGTATGACGAAAATTACTTTTTTGGGCTTCTTTATCATCGTAATGTCAGGTTTGATTAAAACCTCGAATTTTTTTTACACGAAACCAATACTTGCCCTATTGAGCAAGTAAAAATATTTCTACTATAGAAGATTAATTTTGGAACCATTTTAGAGACAAATAATATATAAATTAAAATCCAATTTCTCCTTGGAGAAAATTTGTTCAGCTATGCGACTGAATTGATACAACCAGAAAGATAGACAGACAGACCCATGGAAAAAATGTGGCGTTACCCGCATTTTTTTCAATTTTGAGTTTTGCTCATCATAACAAAAATTAACAATTAATCGATACAAAATTGATGCAACTTATTGTAGCTTATAAATAAATCAGAAAATTATAAAATGTAGCTTCCGCCCTGGAGAATTTCTATGGGCGCGAGCATTCTTTAAGCACGATTATCTCCGTTGTTGCATTTTGGGGTTACGCCACTTTTGCGCTCACAGCCTTAATTTTGTATATCTATTTTTTCACGAAAGCAATTTTGTCTTGTGCGGAAAATGACAGATTTTTTTTATTTCCAAAGTAATAAACAAAAAAAGTTACAAAAAAAATAGTGGCCGAATAATTTGGCAGAACATTTTTACGTGTTTCTTTACCTATTTTATAACATTCAACTAGCAATTTTTTGTAAACGTTTGGTACCTAAATTTTAGAGATCTTATGAATATATTCCTTTTTCTGATTTATTCACCTTATTTGCGTAATTGTTTCTTTTAATTTGTTCGTCACCCTAGGGATCTTAAAAACAGTTGACAATTTCGATATTCTTGTACTTTATTAAAAAAAAAATAATAATATATAAAAATCAATGAAATAAATCTTTAACCATTGTGTCTTCATAAATGATAAATTCACAAAATCATATTGAATTACTTATCATATTTCAAAGGAGTCACTAAAATTACATCTTACTGTTTTAACAGTTTCCAACATACTAAACATTCGATATCAATTTAAGATAGAAGTTCTGATAAACGTCCTTTTCAAATTGTCAAACATGCGCGCAGTTATGTATTATTCTCAACAAAAACATTGAGAGAATTAAGAAATTCCAGTGAATTTCATTGGAATAGTTTCGAAATTTGTAAGAAAACATAGGTTAAAATTAATTTCAGAAATCAAAATAGATATCTAGAATGAAGACGAAGAGAAATAATTCCTTCTTATTTCGAAAAAAATATTCCGAAATTATTTCTCAGACAAAACTGATACTGAGTATTTGGTCATTTGGTTTTAGTTCAATCCAATTTCGAAGATAAGTTTTCTCTTAAATTGTGATGGTTGATTCATTTTGTCTTCTTGAAAGAAATTTAAAAGTGTATGGCGCAAGGTGTGTAAGAGCAGCAGAGAGATTAGAAGCAGATTGTGTTTGGTTGAAGTGGATACAAAGATTGATCTCTATATATTTAATTCTATGCTATACATTTTTTTTTTTGTAAATAATCAATTCATTATTTAATTTGATGCTCATATTTATATATATATATTCAGTTATTTAAAAGAAAATTAAAATTATTGTCAAATAAGTTTAATCTATAATAAAAAGTATATACACATTTAAACGGTCACCAACCCCATGCATTTTTGTTTCCATGCATTTTTGTAGTTCAGTTGTTCAGTGTCGTGTTTGCGTGTCTGAGGGAAAAAAGGATTTAAGATTCGCATGTTGGTTAATCATGATTTATGAATAAATAGAAATGCTATCAGATCCCATTTAAATCATTGCAGGCATTAATTAAATTAAATGAACATTACTTAACAAAGGATTTTAAGTAAATATTGACAAACCAATCATGTAGCACTTAAAGTATTATAGGATAATTGTTTTATAGATGTGGTGGAAATTTTGGATGTTTGAGACTAAAATACATTAAATATCGGTTTTGATCAAAAGTTTGTTTTCTTTCCGAGACAGGACGGTTTTCACTCTTTCGGGTATAAGGGGGCGGGTATATCAGTTGGAAGGGGTTAAACAGTTTGGTATGATACTTAATCGAAAGGATTAAAGCAGTAAAGTTATGTTAAATTCTAGGTTCGGTTCAAAATTCCGAAACCCCAAAAGCCCGAAAATTCAAAATACCGAAAAGGTTTTCCTGAAATTACAAAAAAAAAAAACAATGTAAAATGAAAATTTTGCTCAAATTTTTCATTTTACTTAGTTTTTTTGGGGCTTCTGGAAAAATTTTCCTGGTTTTCGTCGAGGACGTTGTCACAAATTAAATCACCTGACCACTTTTATTTACAATCATTTAAAATTTTGTTGAAATGTTTTGCAATCACTTAAAAAATAATGAAATAAAAAAAAAACACTTTTCTCGGTTTAGAATGATTTGTTGCGATCTTTAAAATTATTTGAAACAACTGAGTTTTTGGCAATCTTGCATCAAAAATGCCATAATGCCATTATAAATAAATTAAATAATATTAGATGCAATTTTTTTTTATACCTAGATGCTTAAATTATTACAATATTGCAAAATCACTAAAAACAATTTGCAATAATTTAAAATAAGTAAATTTATTTGAAATTTAAAACAATCACAAAATATTTAAATCAGTTTGAAAACAGCTTGAAATCACGTAAAATAATCTGACGTCATGTGCAATCATTGAAGCATTAAACTGGCTCGTGACAAACCTCTCGTGACAATTTAACTTATCAACAGTACCTGGGACCTGGATAACCGCTTAGAAAATTTAAAATCTTTTAAATTTCTCTTTGTAGTCAGTTTAACTATTAAAAAAAAGGATATTGGTGCACTACACGCGCAGATCACTGTTGAAGGCGAAAATCAGATATCTACACCTGAAAAAACGCTTTATTTTTTTATTTCCGGTGAAACCGAAAGTGTAAGCCAAAGAAAAAAACAAAATCGGAACGGAAACAACGTTTACAAATAAATTTCTTAAATTGAATTTTTCATACGATTTTAATTTGTATTTAATAAATTTTAATAATTGCATCCACTTTTAAACTAAATACAAAGCTTTCTTAATTCAAAAGATGTTTACTAAGTATTAATGATGTTGGTAGATTATTTTATTTTAACCGAAAAAGTATTTAATTTTTTTTTTTTTAGTGTAGTTTTTAGATTTTTTCGGGATTTCCAACTTTTGGGGCTTTTTGTTTTTCGATGTATTTGTTTTTCAGGTTTTTGAGTTTTTAGCTTTTCGATTTTCGGGGTATTGGGTTTTCAAGATAATGGATTTTGGAATTCTGTTAGACTCCGGTTAATTTTGTGTGTCAATGTAAGCCCATAAAGTTTTGGTCTTAATTCTTAATTCAAATCTAATGCTATCTTATACCTATACATATTTATAAATAATAGTTTTATTTATGGTTACAAAGAGATGGTTCCAAAGAAGTCATTTCGTTAGGAAGCATACTTCCTTGGAATTGCAGAGTTAGTGTATTATATCCTCATGTTCATCTTCATCATTAACCTTTACTCATAAGGCAGAGTGGCTTAAGTCGATTTAAGCCAAAAACGATTTTTTTACAATTTTAAACCTATTCAAAAATAAACTTTTTTTCTGTTTTATCAGCGTGTTTCTATTCCACCCAGAAGTCTATTTTTTGTGATGTCAAAACGGCTTAATTAAAAAACATCAAAAACTTGCACTTGGAAAAGCATCTTATTTTTGGGGCTGAAATCCCTTTTTATTATTTTAAGTCTTATGTCGACCTTAGCCGTTTTTAAGTTATTTGAAATGTCAGAAAATAAATAAGGAACAACGCACTAAGTAGTAGTAAGTCACTTTTCCAAATTTAGATTTTCTTCTTACAAAAACTTAATGCATATTTAAGCCATTTTTCCCTTTTGAAATTTTTATTATTATTTACATAAGCCTTTTTCCCAAAACCACTTTTAGAAATTAGTTTGACTTATTAGTACATAAGCCTTTTTTACAAACTAAAAAAGAAAACAATTATTAGTTTTTTCTTTTTGAACAACCAATTATTTGATATAAGTCACTTTACGAAAGCAATATTTAAAAAAAAAAGAATTTTAGATGCAAATAAGCCGTTGTACCTAGATCAAAGTAGCCTGGATTTAAAAATCATCAAAAGGGTTACTTGGCTAATTATGACATAAGCCACATCAGTTTTCTTTTCTTTTCGTGAAGTTAACGTCGTGTTAGAAAAAGTGAAGCAAATTTTAGTATTTTCAGTGAGTGTTATTGAAAGAATCTGTGTTATATATTAATTTTTTTGTTGTAAGAACAAGAAAACATTTCAAAGAAATTACCTTATAGAAGTTGATTTTTATAAGTGAAAGTGCAAATTTTAAAGGAAAAAAATATGGATAGAGCTAAAATAATGCTAAAGCTTGCGCTTCTAAAGCGCTATCAAAAATGGAATCCTGAACCTGGAAGAAGTGTATTTTCTAATGGTACGTATCTTGTTATAAGTTATAGTAGTTTTTTTCCTAATTGGTATTCAATACCAAGCATATTAATTTTTTTTTTTTTAAAGCGGAAACATCTTTTTTTAAGTAGTTACAAAAGGAGTTTTTTTCGTGCTTTGAATTACATCCTGCTTATGACATATATTTTTTTTTTAGGAGAAGGGGCTTCAAGCGCTCCAAGCTGTTCTGTTCTAAACAAAGAGAAAACTTTACCTCTATTTAAGAAGTTTGATGGTACAAAATAGTCTTATTTTAATATCATTAGGTTATTATTTAACGACAGTTTCATTATATTATACAGATAACGAGGTTTTCGTGCCAGTTGTTTCCAATGAAACAGCTACGAGCTGCATTAGTGAGCTGTCTGACGTTACCATTTCAAATTTGAAACGTGCTGTTGAACCTGAAACGATGGATGATGACTCATTTTCCGAAGACAGTGATGACAGCGTTGCAGATAAAGATTATCATTTGCCGGATAAATCACCACAAAACGAGTTTTCGGATTCAGAAATTGAAGAAATGGCCATGCAAATAGAGGAGAATTTAGTTGGAAACTCCGAAAATCCTGATCAAGAGGCAACAAAAGAAAATCGAAAGGTAAGAAGTCAAAAAAGAAATTTAGGACAAAAATATACTTCTAGTACTGGAAAAACTGTGCCCTCAAGGAAAATTATACCACTTACTTTTTGCCAACGAAAATGTATGGACAAAATTTCTAGAACAGACCAAGAAACAATCTTTAATCAATATTGGGAACTGGGAAACTACAATCTCAAGTTGGCATTTGTGTCTGGTTTGATTTCGATTCAAGAAAAGAAAACGACTCGTGCAAAACAAAGTGATAAGATTTCTCGAAATCGCCAGTTTACCTATAACTATTTTCTCAATCTAAAAACTGTAAGAACACAAGTTTGTCAGAAATGCTTTAAAAATGTTTTGGGTGAGACCGACCGCTTCTTGAAAACGGTTATTTCAAAAAAAATTGATTCTCCGGGTACTATAACACTGCGTGATATGCGTGGAAAGAAAAGTCCAACAAACAAAATTTCAGAGGCAAGGAAAAAAGAAGTCTTGGATCATATCAACAGCATTCCGGCCTATGAGAGTCATTATACGCGCAAATATTCGACACAAAAGTATTTTGAAAGCTCACTTATTACCTTATCAAAGCTTTATGCATCTTATACTGAAGCAACACAAGATCCAGTTTCCACTACAAAATACTCCGAAATTTTCAAATGCCTTAAAATTAAATTTAAGAAACCAAAGATTGATACATGTACAAAATGTGACATAATCGCAGCTAAAATGGCATTGGCTACAGGTGAGGAACTGACTGCTGTAGAATTAGAACAAAAACTACACCATTTAGATACAGATACTTCATATGAATCGAAAAAGATGGTCATTGAAAACGCAAAAAATGTAGAAGGTTTAGAGGTTTTTGCTTTTGACCTTTAACAGTGTCTTCCAACTCCTTTTTTGCAATCTTCCGTTTCTTTTTACAAGAGACAATTATATACTTATAATTTAACTGTGCACGACTATGGAAAAGGTACTCCCCATTGTTATATGTGGCATGAAGGCGTCGCAAACAGAGGTGGAAATGAAATTGCGTCATGTTTGTTGGAACATCTAACTTCAGGATCAGTTCTACCACCAACTACCGAGCATGTAATTTTTTATAGTGATAACTGCTTCGGGCAAAATAAAAACAAAATGGTTGCGATTATGATGTTGATGCATGTTTGTGATGTGTCTACTAATATAAAACATATCGATCACAAGTTTTTGATACCCGGCCACACACACATGGAATGTGACATTGATCATTCGATTATCGAAAGAAAAAAGAAAAAAACTTCCTTTAAAATCCACCACCCAAGAGATTGGTACCAATTTATACGGGGTGTTGGAATCAAAAATAAATTCTTGGTCAATGAGATGCCCCAAACTAAATTTCTAAACTTTGCGTCGATGATCAAAAACAAATGCACTTTCCGAAAGGTTGATGAAGACAATAATAAAGTAGACTGGAGAAATATAAGGTGGCTCCGTTTTTCATCTGATGCACCTTTCAACATTTACTATAAACATACTTTGGACAAAAACATACCTTTTAATACGCTAAGTATAAGGAAACGAGGATGTAACCAGTTATCATCCGAACGCTTGGAACCGCTTTATGACGGGCCTAACAAAATAAGCGAAGCGAAAAAAGAGGACCTGATAAGCCTTCTTCCATTGATCGATGAGCAATTCCATAATTTCTATAAAAGCCTTTGCACAGAATCTAAACCTGATTATCATCCCGACCTAACGGAAAAAGAGGAAGAAGATACTTTGGAGTAGTTTCATTTTTAATACTATAAATTTGATTCATTTTTATTATTTCTTTCTGTTTCTTTTTTGTACTTCTTCAATATTAAATAACTTAAAATAAAAAAAGATTAAAGTAAAAAAGTCTTAAGTTGTTTCAAGATTCTATAAAAGAAAAAGAAAAGAGGCCAATGTATACGTAAATGCAAGCGAAAATGAAAAAATTATTTTGAAAACTGGCTTAAGTGACTCAAGTCAATTTTAGATAAGGAAGGTAAAAAGGCAAAAAGGCTTAAATGTGATTTTTTACCTATAACTATTTGATTTTAAATAATTTCTTAAATCCTTGAATACCATAAAAAGATTACAAAATAATTCATATTTTAATTACAAATTGCGCCCCCTACTCTAAATAGTTTTTTCTAAATAATTTTTTAAAGTTTAAAATCGCCCTCCTGAAAACTGCTTGAAATAGACTTAAGCCTCTTTGCCTTTTGATTAAAGTACTTATACTGCACATGTAGTTTATTTGGTGTATTTCTGTTTAATTATTTTGTATAGCTATCTCACAAGTCTTAAAAGTTATCTGGTAGTATTGATAGAATTTCACACCTTATTTGCAGTTTGAAATCACACACATCCCCCATATCCTCCATCATATATAGATTTCCATGTCTCACACCCATCTACAACTGTCAATCAGTGTACATTTATACGTGCCCACTACACTACTACTACAGAGAAAGAAATTTTCTATAGAAATTTTGTTATAGTGTCTGTCTGTCAATCTGTCAGTCGGTCGGTACTGGAGTTTACTGATCCTATACCACAATGTACAGCTCGGTTTTTCCGTGCGTCAAAATACCCACCCACACCATGATGGAATTTATTCAGAATTGTTAGCGGTGTGCTACTGTTTCTGAAGAGTATATATTTCACCAGATGGCTCTCTATGATCTGCTGAGGCCATCTGGTGAGCACGGATAAAACCTGGACTCATCGGTGAAAAAAATTCTTCTCCAGTCAACCTTTGTTCAGTCTTGTCTGGACATCGTGTTATAAAAAAAAGCTCCGTACCATTCATTGCTCGGAGTGCTGTTTGGGAATGCTAATTTGCCTTTAGGAATTGAATTGGGAGTACTGGGAATGCTTTCACAAATTACATATGTACATATTGTTTATATCGGAACTAAAATAATTAGAAGTGCGAATAGGAACAAATATTTAAAAAATACTTTTTATTTAGGTTATGTTTCCTTTGAGGTTACAAAAATTAAATTTAAAAACTTTGGTCGCTACCACATACACAATTAAATTGGGGAGTGTTTTTCACCGTTCCGTTTGAATTATATTTCCCTTCGTTCGGAGTGAAATGAATGGAAAATGAAATAAAATTAACAAGATATTTTGTTTCTGAAATCGATAGGTATTTTGAAAACTGGTTCACGGCTTTTTTGTTTTTATATACCTATTTAAAAAATTTGTAACAAAAATTTGAAAAAATTGTAAATTTTATTGCAATACCTGAAAATTAAAAGCATAATTTTTGAACCAAATTAAGAAATTATTTCGTATAAAATAACTGCTTGGAAAGTTGCAGCATTTAATAGGAAGTTCGTGCAACCCAGTCGTTCCTTTTTCACAATCCAATCTCAACTCTGTCCACGAGAATGTCCCCCACCTTATACCAAGCTTCAGTTTGAGAAATCTTAAGCAAACAGGAAGAACTATGACCAATTCAATGTTATAAGTTCACAGTAAAACAACTCCAAGTTGAATTGAAAGACATATTTTTGAATACCTACTGTGACTTCATCTGAGTATACTTTGACTTAAAAATAAAAGTCCCAGTTAATTTTGAAGTCTTTACTAAAATAATCGTTTAGAGCAGTCAAAGCTTATTTGGCAAAAAGTCTGATGTGTAGGTAATCTAAGTTCAAATGTTAGTTGATATTTCAATCCATATCTATTCTAAATCAAAAAGGATTTTTAAACTGTAAAATACTTAAAATTATTTTTAAGATTATTATAGGTATTCCTCTAATATCAGTCAGAACTTTTCTCCTTTACTTGAATTGCAACTATCAATTTTGTTCAGTTAAATCCACTCACCCAATTTTAAATCATCTAAATCACAAAACTACATCAGAATAGAAGTTAATGAATGGAAGATGGTGTCATGAGTGCACAATGAGAAACATAATCCGTTTTGCTTTTGCCGTTTTGCCGCCGCACCATTTCAGTAAGTCAGTAAATGCATAATGTAATAAATTTTTTCACTATACACAAATAACGTTACTCCATCATTTTATATCATCTTTGCTTTGCCAATGCATTCTAATGTTGTGAATTGTGATACCAACAACGACGTGCCATAACAGTATTTTTCACTTATAAGACTTGCACTGGATAAAGCCTTGAAGTCACGTCGCAGCATGACTATCAACAAAAAAAAAAAAAAAAGAAAATGCAAAAGAGAACTACTGACTGAAGTGCGACATCAAGTCCCAGGAGGAGCTGTTTTGTTGGATAAGTCCTTGGATTCCAGGGTATCTGAAATTAATTTGCGACACTGACTCAGTCACAAAGTGTAATGAAGAGCGAATGAAAAACTTTATAGTATAACGACAGAGATTATTATTATTTTGATGATAGTCATCATGACTTTGGAAATATGAAAGCGTTATTATTTTAATTATTTGCAAAGTACCAGTTAACCTTGGCCATTATATTTTAATGTTACAAAAAGTTTTCTGAAAATTTTTATGTATCCTTTCGTTTTACTAAAAACGTTGATTTTACTAATCCATGTGTCAAAATCAAATTGACATTCAATCATTTCAATTTTAATGAAACACAAATACAGTTTTCAATTGTGAAAACAATAACATTATTTTTAAATATAACAAATTGTGGATACAATAACCATAATTGTTAAATTAATGAATCTTCTTACTTTCGGTGACGATTCGACTGGACTAAAAATGAGTGAAACTAAAAAAATAATTTATTTGAAAAGCAGTTTTTTTTAAATTTGTTTTAATTTATTTACTTATATAAACTAATAACATCATTGAAAAAAAGTGTAAATAGTGACTTTACAATAACCCCACGATATCAATATTGAGTCTGTGCCAGGGTGTTCGGCTCAAAATATTTGTCTGCCTTTTTAATAACATGATTTGAAAAGTTTAATATTTTTTCCAACCTTGAAGAAATGACGTAACTTACCCCTTATTTTCTCGACCTTTCCCGCAGTCTGCCACTATCTTCGTATCACTCTATTTGTCTGCCGTTTTGATATGTTGCATAAAATATTAGTAAGCGTCATTAAACCAAAAATCAGCTTTGATAAAATCACGTTTTTGGTCTCATTCACTTCCATGCTTGAAAAAACTTTGCATCGGTCGCTCCAAAAAAATAACGGGGGTTGCGACAGAAATCTACGAAAATGAACAAAATGCAACATAGCTACGGTGACCATATGAACACCAAATAATGAACAATCTACAAAGAAACAATTTATAAACAATAACACAAAACGAAACTTGTACTTGTAATATATGTAAAAACAAGTCTCTTATTTATATAGGTAGTGTTTGGAATGCACTGTAAATCCGTAAGAAACATCTTTAAATACAGAACTGTCCAATATTATAATGAACTGATGGTTACCATCATCATAGCCAACGAATCATAAATACTAAAAGCCAGTCGCTCTCTATAAGAAAAATGAAATTGACAACGTCAACTAGGTATACTATATCATGTAAAGGAAAACTTACGTATATCTCCATGTAAAAAAAAAGATCGGGCGACACTTCCGGTATTTGTGGCATCAAGCGAGCGATCTTTTTCATGTTTGCTCAGATTAAAAACTTATCTACGAAGCAAAACCGGCGAGGAGCGACTAAACGGTTTGATGTTGCTGAACATAGGAAATTAAGATTGATTACGAGGAGGTTATAAATATGATGGAAAAAGTACCAAGATTTTATGTTATAAAATATTTTGTACCTAAACACAAATGTTTGATATGTTTATTTTTTATCATTTTAATTACATAGTACCTACATACAACACATGTTGTCTTTAATGCGCAACTGTTTCAGTTTTTGTGAACTACGAAAAGAAACGAATCCAAGTCCTTGAAATTATTTTTATTGTTTCGCTAGTTATAAAATTCCTGTTGAAAAAATACTTTATTTAAGGAATAAATATTTAAAATATACATACTTTTAGTTTTACTTCAAATTGTTTTCTTTACGTTAAATTATGATTCTTTAATTTATGTTTTTTCTTATTTTATATCAAAATTCAAATCGAAATTGCTTTACACACAGTTAACCTCGAAATGTGCTTTAAATTGACATTTGATATTCTATGTTAAAAACATTTGTAATGTTGGCTCACTGTTTTAAAGAGCAGGGTAGTTAACAACATAAATACCCAAAAAACATATATGTAAATACGAAAAAAAAACCTTCATTATTATTAAGTACATTTTTCAAACGCCGCATTCTTCCGAAAAACGGAAAAAAATGTCGTCAGCTAAAATCTAAACCAACCCAAAAATATTCCTTAGATAACACTGATTATACATTTTTTTTCCTGAAACTATAAAGTTTCTGACTGACTTTACTACGACTAAACTTGATTTCATCCTTAAAGTCACAATATGTGAAAATGAGAGAGAGGAAATATAGTACGTGTGGCCCTAATTAAATGTCTGCGTTTCTTCCATTTAATTATAATGAGAAGAAAATTTTTGTTAAACAAAAATCACAATCATTTCCTTCAAATTCAACCTTATAGAGGCAATTAGAACACAACCAGTCCAAAACCCGCACTCAGCGAAAACCCCAAAAACTGGGCTGATCCTTTATATCAATTTTCGATTAAGTTCAGTCTGTATAGGCCATGGCTCCGTTTGAACAGCAATTCCTGTTTCACATTTCCATCTAAATTTGTATTTCACGTGAATGTGTTGAAAGCAAAATTTTCAAAGGAAAACAAAATTCATTGATGATGATGATGGGATCGGATTTCCACTCTTCCACCACATAAACGCTGTCATCGCTCACCCACCCACAAATTTGCCGACATACCAAGGGTTAATTCAATTAGAATCTTTTCACGTGGGGGATTTCTCGTATGCGTGCAAATAGAAATCAATATTTGGTAGAAACCTTTGCACGGAAATACTGAAATCAACTCATACAGAGCGTGTTGGGAAATTTCGAATGAAAGTTGAAAAATGCTGCACCAATTAGAAATTCAACAGAGAAATTATAACTCAAAATCTTGATTCATTGAATACCTAATCAACTTTGTAGGATTCCAACAATAAAAAAATATGTCGATAACACACACAAAAAATTATCAAAATCGGAGAACATTAAACGATCGCTACCGTGTTTTGAAAAAAGAATTGCACTATGGACAGTCAACATGTTTTTGGTTATCTTAGACAAAACAATGTCCTTTATTTGAAGACACAATAATTTTAACATAAAACCGAAATCTCAGTTATTTCAACATCTGGAAGAAAGTCCGCATTCAAACAGACTAAAGAAAGGACGGAAGAAAATATTGGATCCAAACATGATACTGATTGATCGGAACGCAACTTTGATCTTGACTCCTGAAATTCAACCAATAACATGATCTAGCGGAAAAGGATATCAATCCGAATCCGATCCGAAGAGCATGCATATAGCATCGACCAAACATTGCTGAGAACTTGAAGGTGAAATTTACTACAATTTAAACAGCGGTTGTTGAAATGTCTGACGAAACGATAACTTTAAAATTTCAGATACTGCTCAAGACTACCATTCAAAGCATCAGATGGAAAACATCAAGCTGGAAAAGAGAGACGAACAGAGATTTGCCTCTTTGTAGTCAACTTAATTTTATTCAGTTTTAATCAAAAAATTGAATTGAAATGTATCGAGGACAAAGTATAATAGTGAAGTGAAAAATGAAAAATAGAATACGCCATATAAGTGTAGACGAGTCTTCGAGTCCAATCCGGATGGTGTTGCATCATTGGAAGACCCCCCAATAGATGGCGCACACAAGTGGAAAACGACTTGCGGTGCAAAATTGGAAGCGGCTAGCTAGAAACAGAGCTGGGTGGAGAGACATGTTGGTTGAGGCCGAAGTCCATCCTGGACTGTAAGCACCATCTTAAGTAAGTAAATAAATAATATAAGTGTCTCTGACAACCTTCTGTTAAACAACCACATATTTAACGCTGCCAAAAACGCATCAAAATGTACTTATGTTTCTTCCAATGATCCCCCTGTTGTTAACATACATCCGAAATTGGAGTACACCTCTCTTGTCCCCATTCAATGATGACGTCAATATCGGAATTTAATGAGCTTAACATACTATGCCGTACCAGTTCCACATCCGAAGAGCAGGAATTTGAATCTGGGAACGAATACGAACAACTAAAGGTGCTGTCGTCAGCGATACAATTTAATGGATTAAACGTTTCAAACAAGAGGTCATTGATGAATATCAGAAGAAGAGACGGAGACAAAACGGAGCCTTGGGGCACACCAGCATTTTTTTTTGTAAATCAGATTTTAAACCATCCAAAACTACTTGAATTGAACGGTCTCATGAGAGTTTCATGCTAAACTCTATCAAATGCTATAGGATTGGGTCGTCATCATACCACCAGTGGTCCTACTGCTATGAAAGCATTACTGCCGGGAATGTTCAAAATGCTGTTGTAGAGAGTGTCCAGAAGAATATAGGAAACTTAGAAAAGCGTTTTACCAGCAAAAAAGAACACCTCTTCAGAATAATAGGGAATCTCTTGCTACTGAACGAGTATACCAGAAAGAAGATTTGTCCCATAAAACCGAAATTGAACAGCAAACAAATTTACCTTTGCTTGTGGGCCTACCGTCATTATGAACGAGCGTCGAAACCGAAAAAGAAGCAAAATTAATTTTTTTTTTACGTGCTTGTTTTGCTACGTGGAAAAAAAAATTCGAGGTTTTAATCAAACCTGACATAACGATACTAGAGAAGTATTAAAAGTATAGGTTTCGTCATGCCGTCCGTCGGTCTGTCTGTGCGAATGTGTGGATGTGTGCATGTGCGTATGTGCGTATATTTTCTGTGCACCGACTTACAGCCTATACGATTAGACGGATGTAGTTCAAATTTCGTATATGGCTTTTTTTGGTGATTTCCTAGAGGAGAAATTCGATATATATGTACCTGCCATATAACGGTTTGAATTTTTACGAATTTTCTGAAAAACGGCTCTAACGATTTTGATGATACTTGGTGTACGTTAAATTTGCAATAGTTTTAATAAAAACTGGATTTCATGTTTTTTGTTTAAAAATGCACATAACGGAGAATTAGTGTTAACGGTTTTTACAAATTCAGCTATAACTTGATAACGGCTCAATCGATTCCTTTTAAATTTGGTTTGGATTTAAGCTTGACAGTTAGCACAAAATGGCATTCACAGTTGTTTGCTAAACATCAGTTTAATAATAACTCTCTTCAGAAACAAATAAATTAAAATTTTTGTAGTCCCATAGTTTGCTTAAGCCATGAGAGAATTCGGCATCCCAAATAAATTGACACGACTATGTAGGTTGACCATGACCAACGTAACAAGCCAAGTAAAAATAGCCGGATTGCTATCCAGACCAATCAACATCTTTAATGGACTCCGACAAGGGGATGGTTTGGCCTGCCTCCTCTTCAACCTGGCGTTGGAGAAAGCAATACGTGACTCTGGCACGGCAACAAGAGGGACCATCGTCAACAGGTCCAGCCAGATACTGGCTTACGCAGACGACATCGACATCATCGGAAGAACCGAGCAAGCTGTACACGATTCCTTCATCCAGATCGAGCAGGCGGCACAAAATCTGGGGCTGCACATTAGTGAAGGTAAAACAAAGTACATGGTGGCGTCGAATGCGAGAGGAACAGTTGGTCAAACAATCAAGGTAGCGGAGCACGAATTTGAAGTGGTGCAATCCTTTAAATACCTTGGGTCAATAGTAGCAGCCGATAACAATATAGAAGAAGAAATACGCGGGCGGCTTCTCAAATCCAACAGAGCCTACTACAGTCTGTCAAAGCTCTTCAAATCCAGAAATCTCACCATAACTTCAAAACTACTGCTGTACAGGACCATGGTTCTGCCAGTACTCACATATGGATCCGAGACTTGGGTGCTTAGCAAAAGGCACTCTGACCTCTTAGCCGCGTTCGAGAGAAAAGTCTTAAGGAGAATTGTTGGCCCCATATGTGAGGAAGGACGATTCCGGAGACGGTACAATCATGAATTGTACGCAATCTACCTTGAAGCAGATATAGTGACAAAAATTAGGCTCGGTAGACTTCGGTGGGCAGGGCACCTAGCTCGCATGAGCGAAGAGGAACCTGCTCGGAAAGTTCTTTGTGGTACATTCTATGGCAGACGACAGCGTGGTAGACCATGCTTGCGCTGGAGAGATGGCGTAGACCAGGACGCCCGGAGCCTTGGGGTGCGCAACTGGATGGCGTCGGCTCGAGACCGGGATAGGTGGAGAGACTTGTTGAAGGAGGCCAGGACCGGACCCCGGTTGTCGAGCCGATGATGATGATGATGAGAGTTTGCTTAAAAAAAAAGTTCGTGCGACCCAGTCGTGCATTTTATTTTCCAATGTCTTAAAATAACGGTACCACCATATAAGCTTTACCGATAATTCCATTTTTCTCAAAAAAAAAAAACAATGGATTTTGATAAAATTTTATGTGATTGATTTCAGCCAACGGTGATGAACTTTCATCTAAAAATTTTTTTCAGAAAAAGCTTATCAACAGTTCCTGTCATAGAACGGTACTTTTTTGGTAACGATTGTCTCTTAAACGGCTTAGCCGATTTTGACAAAATTTGATATTCTTATAGGTCGCCTAAACTTGATTAAATCTGTATTCAAAAATTTTGGAAAAAAGTATTTTTCAAAAAGTCAGTTTTTTTAATTCTATTTTTTCGAAAAATCCCGATCAATTTTAATAAAATTTTATGTAAGTGCTTTGTTGTTGACGGTGAAAAGTTGACAAAATTCCCAGTTGCTTACATTAAGGTTACTTGCCACAAGAGCATGTTTGTGCGACCCAGTCGTGCCCTTTATTACAAATGACAATTAAATTTTACCAGCTTTGGGACACTGTTGTATTTTTTTTCAGTAAATGTTGGTCATGTAAAAATTTGGTTTGTCGAATATGAGCGATGCAGGTATTCCGAGCTAGCTTGTACCTTTTCCGGTGTATAACATCGGAATTTCGACTCTCTGATCCTGATAACCTTTTTACAGCCATGATCGTACCAGGAATTCTCTTTGGGTTGAATTCTTTTAGTCCTTTTAGGTATAAAAGTCCTCATATATTATTGAGAATAAGTAATCAAATCAGCAGTGGAGTCTATCGAGGAAGCATAGTGACCAGTTAGAGTTCCGAAATATATTGCTTAGTCCGAGATGAGTTAAATGATTTAACTCAGCTAAGATCTCTTAATACCTTCCTTCGGGTGTTGTCCGGCTAGAGAATGTCGAAGCCAAGAAGAATTCTGTAGATTGAAATCATCCATAATATTGATTTCAGTGTGAGATCAATGGAAAACAATTCTTGTAATGGAGTTTGACAGCGCATTAAATTCGTTGAAATTGAATGACTGTCTAAGTTTGGACTTCTGTAAATAAAACATGTGTGAATGATGCACTTACCCACAGTGAATTTACACCACATAAAATTAAAGTTCGCAGTGGAACAGTGACTTTATTGCCACTGATGGTGATAAGCAATATAATTTCTAATAAAGATTGTGAGCCCGTAATGGGAAATTAATAAAGGCACTTAGTTATAGGAACCCTCAAGTTTTAATATCAAGAAATATCAGTGTTTTCACTAACTTGGGTCTCGGCATCTCGCTTGATGACAATATTACTGGCGTGTACTCAGTGAATCCTTCAGTAACTCATATTTCCGCTTATCACCGCTCACGAACAAATATTAATGTACTATAATGCCCATTCCCAAACTTGTTTCCGATCTTAAATAATTGTTTAAGTAAATATTCACGCTCGAAAAATAAAATTAATGTAAATTCCAAACACTTATTTGTAAATTGAATTAAATTAATATTCTTGTGTCAAAATTGTGGTTTAATTTTCCATCTTATTGCAAACCACAAGCCATTAAGTTATTGCAAATTAAAGAATGTTATCTTTGGATAAATTTCTTTGTCAATAATGTTCAACATGAATTTCAAAGTGATTGCGTGGTATGTGTTCTTTGGAATGTAAACATTTATACTCGAGGCAAAATATGGAATGTGGTTGCTTGATTACGGTCGAAGTGGTTAATTAATTGAATCGAAAAAAAAACTGCGGAAATGTTGAATTTACACTTTGAACTTGCGATTATAAAGTAACTATAATATAATATAAGGCATGTTATAAGGTTTCGTGCAAAAACAAAGTTTTGAGATAACAAACCAACCTGACATTACGATAAGAGAAGAAGAAAATAGTGGATCCGCAAATTCTATACAAGTCAGTCTAGTTGTATAAGCACTGGCTTAACTGATTTGCTTTAAATTTGGTACAGGGTTTGTAGACCATTCCTTGGAGAAGAAATAAAAACTTGTTTATAGTTAAAAAAAAAACAACCATTTCTGTCTCTCAAAAGCGCCTCCAATATCTTGACAAAAATTGGAAATGATTTTTGGCTGATTGTCTGTTTTGCGATTGTAAACAAATAAAATTGTCGTTCTTATTAACGGTTTTTTTCTCATGAGTGGCTTAATGGATTTTAACCCAATGATTCGATCGAATGATTCGATCAAATCTTAATACAATTACAATACAAAAATGCTTAATTTTAATTTTTAAATTTATTTTTTGAAAATTCAATATTTGGAAAACTGGTGGATGTAAAATTTTTAGTTTTCGTGCAATAAATGAGAACTATTTTAAAAACTTCTTAAAATTGAGTAGGTACTTAAAATTTGTAAAAAATATGCCAAAGGAAACTTAAAATTGTTAAATAAACACACATTTTTCTACTTTCTACTACTAGTTATATTTGTTATTAAAATATTATAAGGTATTAATTTTCAGTCGAATCGGTCCATAAAGAGTTTTCAAAAAAGCTACTCCAGCACCATATTTTGTGTAATTGAAATTGTTTAAGTCACTCCTTACAACATCAACTATATGTCAGTGAAAAGTCCGTCAAAATAGGTCCATAGATAAAAAAAAATTGAAAAAAATTACCCGAGCGCCACCTAGGTTATAATCATACTAGCCTTAATTAATACATCACCTATCTACCAGTCCATTATAATAGGTTCAGTCGTTTCCCGTGGGTTGTTAAATACAAATTTTCAAAAAAAAAACTTCCATAGCACCATAAAAAGGGGGTGATTTAAATATTTTAAGTCACCTATTTGCCAATGCAAGTCCTGTTAAAATCGGTCCAGTAGTTTTTGATCGGTTAATACACGCATATTTGAAAAACCGACACTATATCCACCTAAAGGGAGGAATTAATATAGCCTTAGTTACACGCTTAAAAATAAGCTATCTGCCAACGAAATCTTGTCAAAATCGGTCCACCGTTTCCAGATTAACTGCGAGACATACTGACAGACATACGTCGTATATACTTTCATATGCATTTTCCAAAATCCGTTATTTTGACATTACAAACATTCATTTTTATTAATGCACTCAAAAAATTTATTAGTTAATTAGCTACGAATGATATTCGTAAAAAAAAATTCGTACATTGCGAATAATTTTGTATAATGTACGAATGAATTGGTAAATTTAACTTTTGCATTAGTAAAATGTACGCTTCTTTTTTTTGTAGGAATACAAATAAAATATTAGTCATATGTACGCATATGTGTATATTCTACGAATGCTATTCGTGGCTGAAAACCAAGAATAAAATTCGTAGAATGGACGCAGTAATTAGTACTATTTACACACGATATTTTTTGAGTGTGTGTATAGATAATCAAAATTAAAAACAAATCCAGTTTTTTGATTTGGGCGTGTAAATATTTCTACCTACATATATTTTGTTTCCCGAAATAATATGTTCGGCAAATAAGAAAAAAAAGGAAACTTTTAAGTTTTTAAATAATTAAAAACCTTTCTACTCCTCTGACTGAGGATAATTTTCTTAACATAACTAGGTACAATGAATATTTTATTTCACTCCCATTTGAAATCTCCGCTATTAATACTCCAATGCCACCCATAGTCTGCAGTCAAGAAACCACCAACTTATAATTCTCCTTGTCTGAAGTAGAGATTCATGGCCACATGACTTCCAAGTCTTCCCATCTAAGTCTCTTGAACTCATGCAATTTTAAACAATTTCAACCAGGGACAGGAAGTAGTAGAGTTTATATAGCTCAGCGACATTGATATACGAAAAAAAAAAGGAAAAATATAATATTCTGCATCCTAACATACTCTAACGTCTCCTCCAGGCTACACATACATATTACGTGTTCAAGATTTGTTATGATTTGTATGGTATTTTCATTGGAAACATTGTCAGACTTGACTTGGCTGTATCTTCGTATCAAAATAATTTGTGGTTGGAATTTGATGTTATGCGGTTTGCCTTTAATCTAAAGGTAAACCTATGTCGAAGAAATTTGGTTTTACAAACAGACGTTTTTGGTTAAGGAACTGATTGTTTTATTTCAAAGCATATACAATTTGAGAAAAGATACAAATCTTTTAAGTTTCAAAATTATTTAGATGCCTAAATATTGATGATATTTGTGGTGTGGACGGTTTGTTATTTCTCATTAGCTAGAGTAAAGTGTAAAGTATTTTAGACAGCGCAACCTACGTTGAAAAATTCAATACATTTCTTTTTACTTGCGATTATTTGCACCTACACTAGGCAAGTCCGCGGGCAAGCCTTGGATTCGTGCTAAAAAAAGGTTTGAGATAACAATCAAACATGACATCACGATGATAACGAGAAGACGAAAAAAGTGGTTCCGGCAGTTCTGTCTGTCTGTTATGCCTGTCTGTTTCGGCACCTACATCTTAAATCGCGGTGTGCCGATTTAATTAATTTTTTTAACAATAACAGTCTAATAATAACAGTACCAGCCATATAACGGTTTTCAAAAACCTTATTTTTTTTCTAAAACGGCTCAAACGATTTCAACCAAATTTCATATGCGTTATAAGGCGTAGAAAGTCTATCAGTTAGTTAAAACCAAACTTTTAAGAAAATTCGTTGAACGACAAACTTCTCATAAACCTTAAAGTATTTTTGTATTTCGATTATCTCGATATCGGCACAATCGATTTAATCGAAATTCAATACTAAAATTGTCGTATCTATTTTAAATAACATTTTTTGTCTTAATGTTTTTGTTAAGTTATAAATATTTTTTTTAACCTGTTTCTGTGAATTTAATATCTCAAAAATATGGTAACGGATGTTTATGTAATTTAGTGTTATGGTATAACAAAATAAGTTCAAAAAACTTACATGTTTACTTTTTTTTTTTGTTAATATTTTAGCAAAAATATAAGAAATGATTTTTTCAATTTTATGCATGATATGATGTTTTTTTATTTTAATTTATTTCAAATATTTAAGTTAAGCCTTTAAGTAACTTGCCACGTGAGCAAGTTTGTGCGACCCTAAGTTTTAGTGAAAAAAAAACTGCCCCAAAATAACTTACCAACCTGGGTCATTTTGTCTGCACTTTCGAAGACTGTACCTTTGGTTTTCGGCCATTTCCGGTAGCCATAATAATTGTTATTCATAAATTAATGACACTGAAGTAATAAACGGGACAAAAATGTAGGCGCGCCAAAATAATGTCCGAAAATCAGTTGCCAACCACATCATTCTGAAGTGATTACAAAAAAACTGATTCCGCTTGTGCTAACTTTGCGGTGGTCAAAAAACCTCAACATTTTTGGACTTTCTTCAGTTAATCTTTGAATTTCTGTATTTTCAAACTTATTATACCTACAGAACTGTAATAAAGAAATAAAATAAATAATGATACAAATTTCGTTATCATTAATTAGCATTATCTTTTGTTATAGAAATATAGAAAAAAGTTATAGTTCCAAAAAAACTCTTCGTCTTTGGGAACAAGCGTTCCAGTATAAATTTGCAGCTATTTCCGTTAATTGTAGTGTAGTCAGACATTCTAATTCGATTCTGCCATAGTAAATGTGATATCTCCCCAAGTCATAATAGCATATGTACAACTGTGATGTTTTGAGAAAACATTTTTTTCTTTATTTAAATCCTGAAACCAAAAGTTTTAGCTATTTTTTTCATCAGAAAAGACAACACATTGGATGTTATTGCTGGTTTGTAAGAGCTTGAAATGCTGCATTTTTTCCTGACAGAGTAAATTTTGAGGTGATGGGCCGACGAATAAGCTTTTTTCTATATAGGTGTTGTTGCCCTAGCTGTGCGCCCTTTTGGTTTTTTCGATAGTTCTTGGTGTCTATAAAATAACTGCATACAAAGGTTTTACTTGTATTAAGATTCCTTGCTTTTTTCGGTCTAAGAAACCTAGTATTTTAAAACCATCCATATCAACTTTTCCTGCCACCATCCACATCTTTTCAGACCGCTTTTTTTTCAAAACCATGAAAAATGTGGTTTCAAATACAATCACTAATGAACTGTTATAATACACTATATTGACATAGGGTTGGTTACGAAATCTCGCAATCTCATAAGCCCGCTTTTCATATAATCTTGCAATTACAAAATCCTGTTTCTTAAAATCTTGCAATTACAAAAACCCGCAAACTAAAATCTCGAAAACTAAAATCTCGCATTTAAAAAAGTATTGTCAGTTTATACGACGTAAAAACAGTGCGAGATTGGTATGGTGGGCATGCTGCCCCACTGCAACCCTCTGCTTGGCATCACTATAGAATTTGGAGTGGGTGCGAGTTTGGGTGTATCCAGTTTCTTTTGGATTTAGTATTTATTTAGTACGATTTTAGTTTGAGGGATTTTGGTTGAAAGTTGCGAGATTTGTGTGTGCGAGACGTAAATGCGAGATTTTTAAAAACAAGGTTTTGTGATTGCGAGTTTATGAAAAGCGGGATTTTAAACTTGCCGAATTTTGTTTTTTGATATTTTTAAAAAAAGCGAGATTTCGTTATTCGAGACTTTAAATTGCGAGATATCGTAACGCTACCATTCACATAATGGCCTCAATGAATTGTCCCAACTATTTATATACCCTTTTTTTGCAGTTTATTAACAGAAATTGAGAAATTCCGATGGATTTTCCTAGGAACGCGAACGCCTCAAATTTTATGCTTTTGTTATTGAAAAATATATACGTACCCACAGCTAGTAAATATGTCCGGTTTAAGAATATCCAGCAGGAATAAATCTCGAAAAAACCGTTGGAGAAAAAGTGGCCTCATGAATAAAAATAAGATTTTACTTTACTTTACTCATTATTTTGACTTTTGAGAAAATAGCACAAAGCATGTGATAAAAAATTTACTAATTCTTATTTGAGTTGAGTAAAGTTTCATTTGAATATTTCGAAAATAAAATTTTGTATGAATAAAACTGGTATTTTTGTGAGTTTGCTTAAAAAAACCATGAAATTCATTCGACTAACGAATTTCGTCAGAAAAGATTAGGTTTTTTTTCGGATAACGATTAATTTCTCTGAAGTGATTTAATGTGTGAAATAAAATTTTTCCAGAAATAATTTTCTCCCATCCGAAACCAGGGACGAATTGATTTATAGCAATCTAGCTCGCCCTGTAGACGTTGTTTCGTCCTTTACGGGAGATGACGCGATGAGTTTCGCTTCTTTATTTTATTTAGTTTCTTGTCTCAGAAAAAAATAACAAGATATTGCTGTGAATGAGAACCTGAACATTGAACTAGAAGCCTTGAAGTTGAAGAAGAAGCTTCATACGTACAATTGGCCTCAACTCAACGCTAAGGAAGTGCCTCTTCCTTTTTTAAGGATCTTACAAACTTTTTTTTTTTATTTTATTCAAATTTATTTCTGAAAATGTTAAAACTTCTCTGAAATATTTTTCATTTAATAACCCACTTCTTTGACTTCCTGTAAAATTCAATAACAAAAAAAAAACTTTTCGAATTACTTCTCGGATATTAACCACCAAAAAGTTTTGTTTTTGCGTTAATTAACTGTGACAAACCCAATATTGTCAACATCTTTAGATGTACTATAAGAGCAGATGTTGCAAAGATATTCAGCATCGTTTTAGCAAATCAGAGACTTCCTTGACAAAATACAAAAAAGTAATTCAAAGTATCTTCATCCGATTGTATATTATTTGTGCCTCATTTAAATTGACAAATATTTACTTGCTGTTTTCCAAGCAAAAAATTTCTTTCTAATAATTTCCCACTGACCGTTTTAATATTTTGCAGAAAATAATTTATTTTCAAGGACTCTTCTTGTTGCTGTTTTTCTTCGTTACATTGCGCAATTATTTTTTTTTTTTGGGTTATTAAACTGAGTTTAAGGAGTAAGACAGAGTGCCATGAGCGGACTAAGCTCGTTTGAGCCTCAGCCAAGGCGGCAAATATACTAGGCTTCCATTGCGATCAAAAATTAATGTGTTAATAAGTTAATTTGTAATCAATCAAAAATGTTATGGGTGATATGAATATTCAAGGATATATATTTTTTATATATATATATTTTTTATATATTATTTAAAAAGTTTTCGAGTCTTACTTTTACTTAATTTACCTCTGTCTATAATGGATCTATTTTGTGTATTTGATTTTTATAAATCAGATAGTATAATAGGTGGCTAATTTTAATGTAGACAATTCTTAATGCATTAGCTAATCTGTCCAAACAGCAACTTTTAAGCCGTTTGCTCAGCCAAACAACTTAACTCAAATCGTTAATAAGCTAAATTGAAATTTTGACGTTGCCGATGGTCACTATGCAAACACTCTAGAGTCTATACATAATAAATTCCATTTAAAGTGTATCCCTAACCAGATGTTTGATATGGCATTGCAGGAAGTTTTTCTTCTCTCTTATTTACTTGTACTTCAGTGAGGTTTAAAATGATAAGAGATTAAACTAAGACGTAAACATACGTAAATTAAGAAAATACCAAAATCCTTTATAATAGGTCCAGCCGTTTCCCGTTGGCCTATAAACAAGAGTTATCGAAAAAAGCTACAACATCTGTCAATGAAAGTCACGTCAACCAGTTTTTAAGCGCCAGTTTTTGATCAGAGGTATGACATCATATTCCACTGACAACACAGAATACAGATGTGGTTTTAATAAAACGAAAAAAAGAAATCAATTTCCAAATTAGTATTTTGCATGTTAGTCTTCGAAAAAAAAACCACCTCGCCCCACCTAGAAAGTATATAAAATAGACTATTGTACGCGCTACAACACCAGCTATGTGTATTAGAAATTCCCGCCAAAATCGGATCAGCTGTTTCCAAGATAAGCCGGAACAAACAGACAGACAGACAAAAAAACATTTTATCATACCATATGTGTTGGCAAATGTTTTTCCATAAGCCGAAGCTTGCTTTAAACCCCTGTTGAACAAGAGAGTGTACACAAAAAATCCCCCTTAAGACCAAGGGGACTAGGGCGGGCCACCTGCTAAGTCCGGTAGTGTTTCATACTATTAAAAGCTGGTATCCGTTATAAAGTTTTACTCAACTAAATTAGATGCTGGCCTTCTTACTGAGAAAAAGTAACTCATTTATGTGAGTTAGTGTGATTTTTCGAAGACGGAAGTTATATAGAGGGCAATTTAAATACTTTGAATTGATAAAAAGTTTTTTTTTTGTATTCCACTTCCTGATGTTAAGTTGGGTTGGGTTTTATTTTTAAATTTATTTGTATTTTTTATTGCACTGTTTTGTATTTATAATTTGAAATATTAACATAAAAAATAGTTATTTGTAAAATCAGTTATATAAATCAAAAATCAAAAGTTGTTACTTCATAATAATCTCTTGTATCATCTTACGATTTTCTGATATCTGTTGTCTGTGAGTTCTTAAAATAATGCAATCAAAGCTTTTATATACAATTTATGCCAGCTAAATGTCACTACTACCTATTTATCTTTTCTCAACTACCATCTTAACCAACGTCTGTCTGTGTGTCTCTTATTTTTGGAATATTTATTGCGTGATAACGTTGAGTATTAATGGCAAATGGGTCGCATTGAGGCTAAGTTAATGTAATTAGATACACGTGAATGATAATTAAGGCAAAAGTTAAGGTGAACAACAACTACAGTTTCAGCCCAAATGATTTTGTGGTGACAAAAAGTTAATGATCCTAATTGGTAAATTATTTGCACGCCTCCAACTTTTCACATAAATATAATGTTTTTTTTTTTTTTGGTATGTATGTATGTATTGTGTATGGTGATTCCTGATGTTCTTGATTTTGATGAGTTACGATATTTGGAATTTTCTAGAAAAACTTTAGTTTGTCAGTAAAAATATAATAGATACCTATGGTTGCTGCAGTAGAAATAATTTGTCTGCCATTAAAAATATTGTAGAAATACTCCGTTTTCCAGCAGAAATTCTATGGTTTAACAGTATAGAAATACTGCCGATGCTAGTAGAAATACAAAAGTTTCCGTTAAAAAATACTGTTGTAGCCTGCAGATAACTATCAGGGTTGCCAGTGCCAACACTATGCTATAGTCAGTTACTGCATAAATATTGTAGTTCCCAGTAGAAATTATTTGGTTGCATTGGTTACTAGTATCTATAAATACTGTGGTTGCCAGTAGAAACCCTGAAGTTGCCAGAAGAAATACTGTGGCTTCCAGTATAAATAGGTACCTATCTGTGGTTGCTAGTAAAAATGATTCAGTTGCCAGGAGAAACACTGCGGTTTGCCAAGTTGAAATTCTCTAGTTAACAATTGAAATACTGAGTTTTGTCAATAGAAATACTGTGCTTGTTATAAGAATAACTACGGTTTGCAAGTAAAAACACTGCGGTTGCCAGTAGAAGTACATTGTTTGCTGCTTACGGAAAATACTGTGGTTGCCAGTAGAGGACTACTATGTTTGCCATTACCAATTACTGTCAGGAGAAATACTGTGGTTGCCAGTAGGATTACTGCGGTTGCCAGTAAGAAGCTGTGGTTGCCATTAGTAAACTGCGATTCGCCAAGAAAAAATACTGCTGTTCCCAGAAATACTGTGCTTGCCAGTATAGGATTGCTGCGGTTGCCATCAAATCAACAGAAATACTGGGGTTGCCAGTAGAAAGGCTGCTAATGCCAGAAATACTGTGTTTGACAGTATAAATACTATACGCAAGTAAAAACACTGCGCAAGTAAAAACACTGCGGTTGCCAGTATAGAAACACAGTGGTCGTCATTATTAAATGAAGAAAAGTTGCCGGAAATATTGTGGTTGCCAGTAGAGATATGCTATGGTTGCCAGTACCAATACTGTGGCCCTCAGTGGAAATATTGTAGTAACAAGTAGAAAAACTGTGGTTTGTCAGTAGAATCTGTTGTTGTTGTCACTAGAAAAACCCTGAGAAACATACAGAAACTACCACCTTAGAATACAAGGAGGGAGAAAAAAGGAAAGGACGCTGCAGAATTACCCAGAGCTTGGGATCATTTTAAATAATTATGCTTAATATTTTTTTTAACTATATTTCTTGATAAATAAAGGAAATGTGTTAGTGTGTAGGTACCTCCTTTATAAAAATCCTGGCTAATGACAAGCAAACCTCAGCCTTTTAGAACCCAAACAGGGGACCGTTCCGATATCTCGCAATCATCTCGAATAACGAAATCTCGTTTTATTTAAAAATCTCGAAAAACAAAACTTCGCACGTTCAAAATTTCGCTTTTCATAATTTCGCAATCATAAAATCCTGGTTTTTTAAATCTCGCATTTACATCCCGCAATTTGTAATGGAACTAAACCAACGAACGAGAACCCACATGACCCTTTGATGACATGAGATGAAATGAATCTTTGAAGTATTATATTGCCAGACGAACCCATACACAAAAACATATCTGAGCTCGGTTTTCTATTTGATTTTTCCACTCAAACTCGAATAAAAGGCCTTTAATAACTTCACACTACTATGCTTGCAATTCACGTACGAGTTCCACACACTTCTAGAAGACTCCTATTCACTCTACATCAAGTGCGACGTTCTCATCCGTTCAGGATCCAAAATCACAAAAAATTTTGTTAAGCTCAGTCGATCCGAGAAAAATTTCTAGATTGGAAATGTCCGATAGCTTGCGGTCTCTAACCAACAAAAGATTTCTCCAATCCTTCTTCCTCGCATCGAGAGAACCAGACATATTTCGATGTTGTATACGTCAGCATAATTCACCTAGGACCTGCTGGCTTCCAACAGATTGGGTCTACTATAACAATCGATCATCGTTGCAATCTGAATTCCATCGATCAATCTTGTCATATTTTAACGCCATCTAGGTTTATCGTATCTTAAGTTCGATCACTGCTTAGTTTTTTTTTCTTTGTACACGATGGTGATGGAGAAGTTTCATTCCCCTTGACCTAGAATTTCACTGAAGGTTCGATAAAAGAAAAAAAAATTTTAGAGTATCACTTCCCTTGAGATATGATCTAACCAAGGATCCTATATAACCTCTCTGCCCCCGTCGACTTTTAGTACCTACGTCACACCTAGGCACGTCCAAGCCCGGACAGAAAGGGTGACTAACACATTACCACTGCTTCAGGTCTCTACTTCGCCTTGGCTCAGCTCATCGGTTCAAGGAAGCGGGTAGACAGCAGGTGTGTAGTCGGGTTACATATTGTTCGACCTGAAAGAGTCAAGTTGACAACTGACTCAAATTTTATTTTGGTAGGGCTAAGCTAATGAGCAAGAGGGCCCGGGGATGAACACACGAATAGTTAAAACTTGGAAGAAAGAAGGATCATGGATAGCTTAAACTTCACCAAACTACCTCTTCAAAAGACTTCATTCATATTTCCGAAAATGATGTTGTTATCGGACAGGACCATTTACTTTTATAGTTCACATCTTTTCTGGCCCCGATATTAAAGTGAAAAGATTCATGAACGCGAGGAATGTGGATGGTGTATTTTCCTCTTGTGCTGTTTAACCCGACCAGAAGTGAATGCTACTACCACTACTAGTATCTCTAGTAACTGCAGCCATTCACCCTATGTTTCTGAACGCACTATTTTATTCACAGAAACTCCCGCATTGTATTGGGAGTAGTTAAAACTCCCCTTTATCTGACCATTGTTGTTGCTGAAAATGTGGTTGTTGTTGTAAAAGTGAAAATTGTTCACCCCATGATGACTTGGACTCCGATCACGACCCTTGACCTAGGTTATTCACTGCATCATCTCGGCTAATAGCTATAAATTTACGAAATAATCTTCCCAAAAACTCATTTCACGAAATTTTATCTAATGACTGCAACTCAAAATCATAAAACTCAGATTCATTTCAAATCCTTAATCACAAAATTTTATTTCTATAAACTTATCTCTAACAATTCTTTATATTTTCAAAATCGAACAAAATACTTTGTACAAAATCTCAAGATCGACTGAATTTTTAAAATGCTATACAATTGTTCTTACAATGATCTTATCTAATTCTCTGAACTACGCTATTATTCAATCTATGCTTGTCAAAATATTACATTTGCTTGAAGACAATTGAACGTCACTAGAATTCTTAAGCGAATACGTAGTGACAAAAATAAATTTCGACTGAAGACTAAATTAATAATCGACAATGAACAAATTTAAAATCTCACGAAGGCGCGATGTTTGTTCATAAACAGTCTCCTTTTCCCGAGTCAATAAAAAGATTGTAAATAAAAAAAAAAAAACTATCGCGACGGTACGAACAACGAGCTTTACGAAAATTTACGATGCATCAGACTTTAACAGGTGACATATCTTTGCGTTCCACGAGATAAATTTGTTTTTTTTTTGTTGGTTTGTTTCCTTTTTTTTTTGTTTTAACCACCTTGACTGACTGCTAACGTATATGATACACGACCGATTATTTAATTATCCGCAACGATTATTTACTTTTGAATCAAAAACGAAATGCAAAATTAACAAAACTGCTAAACGTGATATCACAACATATGTTTTCAGTAATTAAATGAAATACAGATCCTTCATAAGGATATTAAAGCACAAAATTATTACGTAGGACGTCTCCGAAGAAAGATTCACCCCACCCAAAATCCAAGAAAAATTCAGAAAAAAAATATAGCTTTCCACACAAATGGGTACTCGCTGATTCGAATAAAATTGTTATAAATTTTGTAAATACATAAAAATATAAAAAAATTATAAAAGTTTTAAAAATGTTATATAATTTATGTCCTGCTAAATGGGATATAAAAGTTATTTAAAATTATTAAAATTTATATATTTGGTCATTCAAAAATTAAATTATAGATATAAACAGATCAAGGTAGGTACGGCGACGAAGAGAGTGCACCCTATTCAACGGAGTATCCTAACAGATCAGACTTCAGATTAAAAAAAAATTTATATTATTTTTTTTTTCTTTTTTTTTTCCAGATTTTGCAAGGTAGGGTAAGGTTTCAGACTTTTGGCAAGGTCACTGAGGTAAGTACATTTATACTTGTTTTTGTAACACGAAACTCAAAAAAAAATTTTGTATATTCGATGATTACAAAAGTACTTCGATGACTTCATCACTAAAATATACCGAATTTACCACGACACGATTTACATACATTCGGATGTATCATTCATAAAAACTAAAGTGCTCCAATCCACAACTTAGAAACTGATTTCGATATGTTTTTTTTTTTTTTTATATTGCTTCAGAAGGATACAATTTAAGAAATGGTTCGAAGTCACTTTCACGTACAAAAAAAATTTTAATATGCTGTTTGTTTTCCAGCAACTTGAACTCAATCGTGTGTGAAATTAATCTGAGTTTTCATAGGCAACAAAAAAATTGTTATGTCGTAAAACCTCTAATCTAGACTCGCACTAATTTCACTGAAATCCACAATTGTATCTGGCAGACGGCCGATTCAACAAATCACTGAAACACTTATGCTTTTAAATGTAGGTACATCAAACTATGTAACGATATAATCAACCGAATTTACTTTCAACCGCGATTAAAAGGTAGGTAATCGAATTTATTTATTTATTTCTCGTACAAAATTTCTTATCTATTTCTTATTATATGATTTTTCCCGTTTTTCTTTTCAGCAAATTCGTTCTTCAGCTCGACTGCGATCGAAATTTCACTAACGAAGTGAATTCGAATCGTAGTCACAAATATTATTTCAGAGTAATTTTTAAAATTCACTTGAGAATTCTTTACAAAAGAGTAACTTTCTTTTGTCTGACTTTGTTTCAAACCAGAATATTTAATTTTTTTTTGTATACTCTTAGGAAACTTAGATGGATTTATTTTGAATGACAATTTTAAGTATTTTTTTTTTTTTTTGGGGAAAATATATTTCCACTTATTGTATGAAAACAAATGAAATTGGTTTAGTGAAATTATATTGAACAATATCTTTTCGAATTTCACAAACTGTTATACACTTATTTATACACCAACGCAATTGTAATTTAATGGGTTTGTGTGAGTTTCTTTTCTTGAAGTAAGTAAGCAAATGGATATAATTTTTATGCACACTCTCGTTGAATAATTTTCTCTAATTAGTTATTTTTATCCAATAAAAATTTTTACAATCAGATAGGTATAACGAATTTTTCTTCTTTTTCTTATAGGAACACTTTTTGTAGTTTACAGGGACTTATTTGAAGTCAAGAACAATAGTATACGAATGATAATATAGGAAATATATATAAACAAATTATAATGTGGACACAATACCTCATTTTCTGCTACTTAACACCATATAACTGCATACTGATTCCATGTTCCCGTTTTTACTGATGATCTTAGATGTTTTGCTGTTATAACAGTACTCCTGTGTCTGTGGTTTGCTGTATAATGTTCCGTCCATAAGAGATGTATGGCGTTAGCCGCATATGCCTCAATCCCTTGGAACGTTGATGTTGTTTTGTCCAGTATAAAGTTGTATATTTTATTTATATAAATCCCTCGCTGCCAATTTTTCTTATGTGTGGCTGGTCGTAGCTCGTACACCAACCTGAATCCTTTTATTTTGGTGTATTAGATTCGTAGAATTATTAGTGTTGTTCCCAGAGTAGATTTAATAATTAAATTCGTAGCTTTAGATTGTAGTTTTAGCTAGGTACAACCCTTTTTTTTGTATTTTAATAATTTTTCCTTTTTTGTCCTCCTGGTTTCCCTTCTCTGTTTGTTGTCCGGTACAGAGGCACTTCTCGGTGCTTCGCTTTTAATTAAAAAGAAGAGGATTTAGATCCTGGGCGTCCAACAAAAATCTCAGGCAGATTGGGACTTCCGATTGGCAACTTCCTCAGTGCCTCGTTGTTGCGTCTGAACCGTCCTGGTGTTTGCTTGTCCGACTCGTGCTTGAGCGCTGGTGGAATGGTGCTGTAGAATGTGCTGCCAACCTGCCTAAATGTTGCATCAAAAAAAATCATTAGTTGTTGCCAAGTAAAATACAGAAAAACTATCTAGTTGTAAAAAAAAATCTATAAGCTTTAGCGAACTACTGCCATAAAAAAAATGATTCTACTGCTATGCTAACTGTTTTACTGCTATAAAGAAAGCTATTTTACTGCCAAAAAAAAACTATTTTACCACTATCTACTAAATATTTGACCAAAATGTGACTTAGCGTTTTTTTTTTTTCGTGGTACAGTTGCCTTTGTGACATACTGTATTTTTTTTTCATCCCCTTGCTTTCTTATGGGCGTTTGGGGTTATGAAACTTTTTTGTTTGCCGCTTTAATTTTTGATTATTAAATTTTCAAATAATTTACCTGCAATTTTTGTAGCTTTGTGTTGGAATCGTATTTCAAATGTCCTGGTTTTGTCTGCACGACAATTTGGATAAGTCACCTTTTTTTTTCCAGTGATTTTATCCTACTGCGTCGCTACGCATTGGACATGTGTATTGGGACTCTTTTTTTTTTGCTTTCAGATTGCGTTAAATACTTGTCTCGAAAATGAAATGATTTTGATTTGACGACCTAGTATTGACGAAGAAATCACATTGGTTTTAATTTGCTTTTAATTAATGGTATAGCTCATACAGAGACTTTTATTTGCCACTATGTAAAAAGAATCACTATAAAAAAAATTTTCTATTACTCACACTTTCTGTTGCCAAGTCCGATTATGCTGCTTACGTTTTTTTCTTCTTTATCCTTTTTTTCTTTTTAGTTTTCGCGCCCACTACTTTTTCGTTTATTTTATATTTTAGAACTATTAAACTTATTATTTCGGCTGTTTAAACAAAAAGAAATCGCGTTTGAAAAATTTATAACTTTACGCCTCGGTGCGCAAAAATTATTCACTTAAAAAAAAACTTCCAATACGATTTGTAGGTTACTGTGGCTATTTTGTATGCGACTGTAGGAATATTTCTCTTAATTGAGATTGTTGCTTGCACATTCATATGGCATGACTTAAGGTCGAGTATAAACTATATATGGTTCAGGGTGATTGATGGTTTTACCCTTCTGAGCTATTTTTCATCATGAGTTTATGCTCAATTTCATTTGTTTGCAAAATATGCAATAATTTTTATATTATATATATGTCATTACAAGTACGTATCAAATTCACTTTTTTTTCTTTTGCTTATCGTCTTTGAGCAATTTTTGTGTTCAATAATTTCTATGACTCATATATTATGTTTTTTTTTATTTTTCTTTATTTCTTTATTTCTTTTCAGGTTGACTGAACATAGTGTTTCGAGTATGTGTCAGATTTTATTTTATCTTCAACGCTATTTTCCTTTGCTAATTCTTTTCAGATGTTTCTGTTTCTTTTTCCTTTCAGGTACTTTTAGTTCTTTTCTTTTCAGGTTTTTACGCAAGAATTTATTTTCCAATTATATTTTGCACTCATATTTACTTTTCGTTTATTTATTTCTCTTTCTATTTCGCTTGTCGTTATTTCAATCGCCACGATCGGTTTTAGACTAGGTTGATTCTACTTGTAACGAATAGATTGACTGAAGACAAATTTTTCTGATATTTTTAGTTAAGTGTTAATTTATTTTTTTTTTGTTCTCTTTTCTAATTTTACTACTTAATTTTACTTCTTTCTACAGGGGCTGATAGGCTAAAGATAACTGCCGTTCAATCATTTCTCTTGTCAACAAAAATTCTTCAGCAATAAATTGAAAATTTTAATCTTATCGATTGTCTTATTTCTGTCTGCTACAACTATTCAGTTCAGATCAAACTGTACTTTTTAAACGATTCTACAAATCTGATTGATTCTAGCTACATAATTTACCTGACCAATTGGTTCTTTACATGTGATACAAATATATCTTTTTATAGACCAATTATTATAATCAACTTTCCCCACCAGAATTTCTTTACTATATCTACTAGATAACTACTTCTACATTAGATTTTTCTGAGTTTAAACTTTTCTTACTTTGCAACAACAATAATAATCTTTTTGCGCTCAATCTTTGGCTGATTGATGTGTTTGGGCTATTGCTCATCCCAGTGCTTACCATTCCAACTTCCACACTATTTGTGTTCACTTACGTACCTCCATTTTGCGTTTAAGTCATATGGTTGCTTTTCTCTTGCGAGATACATTTTGGTGTGTGTGTATGGGTGAGTTCTCTTCGGTATGGTTATTTTAGCGCGCTTTACATTTCATGCAGAATTACTTCTCCTGTTCAGTTTCTCATAATGCTCAATAGGTGTGGCTGTTAGTATTTGCTATAATTTGACTTGTGTTGTAGAATTTCGAAAGTGGTGGTTTGTGTCTGTGACACATTCCACAGCAATCGATTTTCTAGTATTTGTTATACTCAGCTGTATTTATGGGAATTTATTGATTTTGTAGTTTTAGTAAGGTTGAAAATTTGCGAGTTGGTACGGTTTGCTATAGTGGCATATTAGGCGTTAATGTTAAATGCATATGTACGTTCTGTCGAGGTGTTAAGGTGGTTTCCTACAAAACATCGTAGTTGCTTGTTGTGTAAACTAGAGCAACGACGATGGAATGAAAACACTTCTTTGTAATTTTGTACTTTAGCATAATAGATATATAAGTTTGGGTATAAATATTTACCCACGACCCATTTGGTGTCTCATGCTCAGACTGTAAGGCCGGGCAGAGAAAAGGTATGTTTATATAATTTATAAAAAAAAATTTATTTACGTAAGTCTTTGGTATGGACTATAGTCTCAAAACCGTTTTTGTCTTTAACTTTATATAAGTTGTTTCCGACTAACTTTATCACTTTCGTTTTGATGAATTTCGGGCATAGTTTAGCGCTGCGATGTTTAGTTGCGTCGCTAAGAATGTGATTTCGCCTAAATAATTCATCTCCTATGTTATAAGATATTATTCGGCTTCTTAGGTTATATATCTTTTCGTAGGTGTCATGAGCATGACTAAGCGCTGTCTTTAAGTAGGCATGTAAAATGTTCATTTTTGCAGGTTTGGGTAACCAATCAATTTCTGAATGATTAAGCCCTCCCAGTTTTTTCAAAAGTTGGTAATCTGCCCCATGCTCTATCATTCGCTGTCCGAATAACGCTTCGTATGGTGACATATTGATGGTACTATGTACCGAAGTTCGTAGTGCGCTACTTATTGATGACAAATGCTCATCCCACGTTAATTGTTTCTCATCGATATAAGACCTAATTGCACTCAAGATTGAACGATTAACTCGTTCGCTAGCATTAGCTTGAGGTGCATATGCTGCCGTTCTTACATGAGTTATGCCGAAATTCTTTAACAGAGCTTGAAATTCATTGCTAACGAATTGTGATCCGTTGTCGGATAGTAGAGTTTCCGGAACTCCAAAAATCAGAAAAACTTCATTTATTAAAAATTTGGCTACTTCTGCTGATGTCGCTTTCTTCAGAGGTTTTATTATTACAAATTTTGTGAGTTGATCAACTACGATTACGATGAAAGTATTTCCTTTACGTGATCTAGGGTAAGGCCCTAGGAAATCAGTGTACAGATGTTGGAAAGGCCTATCTACAATGTAACCTTTACCCATTTCTGCACGAAGTGTTTGGTTAGGTGCCTTCGTTTCCTTACATGTATCGCAGTTATTCACAAATAATTTTGTTTGTGCAGCCATGGCTGGCCAATAAAATTGCTGACGAAGTCGATACAGGGTCTTAGCGATACCGCCGTGCGCTGCTCGAGGTGGATTGTGTGCCTGAAGGATTAACTTTTCAGTTAGGTTCGATGGAACCCAAAGTTTCCAAGCTTGATCGTCCTGGATGGGGTTGCCTGTATCGTGACGGATCTTTTTGTATATGAATTGATCAGATACCTGTAGATCCGGCAAACGATCTTTATTTTTCTCAATGTGCGTGATAATTTGGAGGTATTCATCCGACTTGAAAGACGGATCCTCTAAATCTATATGTAGCACGTCTGAAGTGCTGGTTTCGATGGATTCCGCCGGAGGTTCGTTTACACCTAATGCCTCTACCTCAAACATTCGTGAGAGTGCATCTGGTAGAACATGTAAACTTCTACGACGGTGCTCCACCGAAAAATCGAAGCTCTGAAGCTTCAGACTCCATCTAGCTAACCTCCCAGTTGGATCCTTCAGATTCATCAACCATTTTAAGCTAGCATGGTCGGTAATTACCAAGAACCTGTATCCTTCGATATATGGGCGGAACTTGTAAATACCCATGACTGCAGCTAAACATTCGCGTTCTGTAACTGTGTAGTTACGTTGCGCGGAATTTAACTTGTGTGAATAATAATAAATCGGCAGTTCGTTGCCTTCTTCATCTCTCTGACATAATACACACCCGATTCCAGTAGACGATGCATCACATAACAGGATAAACTGTTTACTGAAATCGGGGTTGCGAAGAACAGGTGCTGTAGTGAGAGCCACTTTAATTTGGTTAAAAGCTGCCAGCGCCCCTTCGCCGAAAACAAATTTAGTCCCTTTCTTTAAAGTGTCGGAAATCGGTCCGGCTACCTCTGAAAATTTCGCAATGAACCTCCGGTACCATCCAGCCATGCCTAAAAATCGGCGAACTTGTCGAACTGAAGTGGGTACCGGGAAATCTACTATGGCTGAAATTTTTGACGGGTCAGCCTTGAGGCAGCCTTGCCCTACGACATACCCTAAATACTGCAGTTCCTGGAAGCAGAACCGGGACTTTTCGACATTGATCGTAAGCCCTGCTTCCAGTAACTGAGTTGCTACTACTCTTAAAATTGAAACGTGTTCTTCAAAGGTTTTTGAGATGACCAGTAGGTCATCCAAATATATAAAAACTTGGTCTCTATATTTTGACGGTATGACTTTGTTCATTAAATACGTTAAGCTTTGAGCTGCATTGGACAACCCAAATGGCATAACACAAAATTGATACAGGGGTCTGCCTGGTACTGTGAAGGCAGTCTTTTCCCTGGACTCTTTCTCCAGAGGTATTTGCCAGAATGCGTCTTTCAGGTCCACGCTAGAGATATAACGTGTCTCTGTAAGCCGTGCTAGCAATCCCTCTATATGCGCAATTGGATTCGCATCCTTCTTTGTCACGGAGTTGACTTTCCGAAAGTCCAAGCACATTCGGTTCTTTCCTGGTTTTCTAACTAAAACAACAGGTGATGACCATGGGCTTGAACTTTCTTCGATCACTCCCAAAGAAATCATGCGGTCCAATTCCGCGTACACTAGGGCTTGTACCGCTGGAGATATAGGGTAATGGCGTTGCTTTATGGGCAAAGCATCCCCTGTATCAATCTTGTGCTCCACAAGATGTGTACGCCCCAATCCTTTCTCAACAAATGATGGAAATAGCTTAATTGTTTCTTGTAACTGAGTTTTTTCATCTGGAGTCAAAATGCACTCCTCGAAAGTTGGTTTTTCTGGTTTGTTCTCCGTAATAGGATTTAGCGCTGAAATAATATGAGGAGCTAATTTAAACAACGACCAGAAGTCCACTCCAAGGTATAGCTCTTGAGTTAATGAAGGGACTAAGAACAAGTTCATATCGTGTGATTGTTCTTTGAAGTTCACTTTCGCTTTTAATACGCCGATAACTGACTGTTTTTGTCCATCGGCAGTTGAAACATTTGTATCAAATTTCTTATACGGTATATTATTTTGATCTAACCAACCAACTTCTTTTTTGCCTAAGCAACTTACACTCGCTCCAGAGTCCAGAAGTCCCATCCAGGTTTCGTTAAGAAAACTAACTTTGACATATGGACGTGGATCATCTGTCTCGATCGCTAATTTGGTTGAAGCTATAGACCTGAATAATTGTTTCTTTAGATATATTCGATTTCGCAAGGTTTGTATTTTCTTTAAATGTTTTGGGTAGGTGTATATACGTTTACGGGCCAGATTGTACTCAATCTGTCTTTGATGAAGGGTTTTAATAGGCTTTAATATTGGTATTTTTGAAGTTTTTAATGAAATATTTTCTTTTGTTCGGGTTTCCGGGTTTCGTAAGATGGTGATTTTGGTTTTAGGTGTTGTACTTGGACTTACATCGGGTTTCCCGAGCTTCCCGTCTTCGTCAGTGCCCTCTCGGATGACGTCTGACTCTTGACTATGTTTCCCGCACATCTGGTGCAGTTTGGAGATAATACGTCTGGCTGGCCACATCTGTAACAGAATATCCGTCTTTGAAGGTCGTCGCAATCGCGAAATACGTGACCCGTCTTCATGCAATTCCAGCACTTGACTGGTTCTGAGTTGGGTTTCGTATCACGATTGCGATCCCTATGAAACGCTTCCAAAGCCATTGACATTTCTTCGTTTTGGAAATCCGTTTGGATTTCTATCTCGTGTACCTGTTTACGAGGCGGGTTGTTGTAAATGGGTGGTGCTCGGCTCCTCATTGGGTCGTACTGTGCCAAATACCTCTCCATATCACGGCACGTGAACACTAAATCCGCTAGGCGTGTGGATTTGAAAGTTAGCAATAACTCTCCCATACGTCTTCTCACGTTTTGTTTAATAATCTCGGCCAATTCCTCATTCGGCCTGGGGTTCTTCATTTTAGAATTAATTTTTAAGATTGCATCATAGAAAGTGTCGAAGCTTTCGCCTTGGGCCTGCTTCCGTTCTGCCATTTGCCTAGACAATTCAGAATCCGTTTCCAAGCTTCTATACTGCTCAATTAACGCTAGTTTTAACGCTGCCCAGGTCGAATAAGGGTTATTTTTCATATACATCCAATACCAAATTTCTGCTGCCCCGCTGACAAAATGGTGAAAGTTCGCAACTATTTCCTCCCACGAGGCACCGTAACTATCTTTCACTTTGTCGAGGCGAAACAGAAACTCGTCAATGGACATATTTTTGGCGTTAAACACTATTCTCCACTTGTGGTAATGTGGTGATCGTAAGACAGAAGTAGCTGGAGATGGCATTGGCACACGATACCCTCGGTTAGCTGAAGTGTTTTCAAAACGAATTTGATCTAACCTTTCGTAAAAGTTCGGCTCGTATCTCCTTGACGTTTCAGCTACTGGTGGTGATGCTGGTCTTCTTTGTCGTTCTCTGGGAAAATCTGGTATATTGTCTCTATTTATTTCGACCCTAGGTGGTATGACTTCACTTCTTGATAGCTCTCTACGTACTTCTGCAACATTGGATCTCGTCACTGTAGCTGGGTTAGGAATTCTTTCTGTGTTATACTGGCGCGTGTCAGGAGTGGGCATGTCACACAATGGAACTGCTGGAGCTGGTGGTGGTGCTGCAGGTATATTTTTCTCCAAAGCTGCTTTGATGACCTGTCCAACTTTTTCCAGAATTTGTTCTTGGCTTCGCTCTATCGCCTCCTGTAAATTTTTGCGATCCTCAGCTCGACCGAATCCTACTGTTGCTTGGGCTATTTCTTTGATGTACTCTTCCCACCTGCTATCGCGTTGATAAGAAGTTTCTTGTCTTGCACCTGGTTGTCGAAAAGATTGATGACTGCGTTGCTGATTTGGTTCTACATCTATCACATCTCCTAGGATTAAGTTAATTTCTTCTCTTATGTTTTCAGCGTTCGACGGACCAGCTGCCTCTTCCACTTGACTAATATCGGCAGGTGCGGCAGTCTCCATAGTCATATTATGAAATAGATTTTGCCTCCTGCGATACCGAGTGTCGTGGTCTTCGGGTGTGGCTGGTCTGTGCTGTCCTGGAGTTATATGATCCCGTGTTTTGTCGTAGTTTTTCTTATCAGTTTTGTTGCCATGGTTCTTCCCGTGGCGACCCATCACTGAATATTTCGATATAAAGTTTCGCGAATCAATAGAATCAATAAATTTATAGAAACGAAAATTGTTTGTAAGAACCTGGCAAAAAAAAATATTTTATATTTTGTAACTTACTATCCTATTAACAATATTTATCTTACTATCTATAAAAACTTACTAACTATAAAAACTTACTAGCTAACTAAGCCTAATATTTCTTAGGGTAAACCCTCTAAATATTCACAACTGAATCTTAAAACTTCACTCTAAACTCAAAAAAAAACTAACTTATCTACTGAATCTCTAAAACTCTAAACACTTGCTTCTATGCAAAACTAAACTTACTTACTATTTCTGCCTCTAGGCAATTATTAAAACTAAAAAAGATCTGCCTCTAGGCAATGACTACAACTAAATGCTTCTGCCTCCAGGCAATGACTAAAACTAAATGTTTCTGCTTCTATGCAATAACTAAAAAAACTAAAAAAAATTCTGCCTCTAGGCAATACTAAACATCTAAATATTTCTGCCTCTAGGCAATACTCAAAAAGATTTCTGCCTCTAGGCAATAACTCAACTAAAATTTTTTCTGCCTCTAGGCAATAACTCATCTAAATATTTCTGCCTCTAGGCAATACTCAAAAAAACTCAAACTAAATCTTAAACTATATCTCAAAACTGAATTTCTAATTAACTAACTTCTATACTATATGATTCTCAATACTCATTGCGGTTACGAGTCGTGACCGGAATTCCGTCTTTCCATGACCAACTTTCAACAATTCCTTCTTCTTCACTTCACATAACTTCAACAACAACAAATGTTTTATTACTAGAATTCGTCTTTCGTAGTTGTAGGTAGCTTCCCGTAATTTGTTTCGTCTCTCATTTCCTCCCTGCAACAGCGGACCTAAGGAAGAACAACTTCATCCCTTAGCGGAAAACAGACTAAAAGGTCAAGACCAACTAGTTACACGGAATACTACTAACAACTACTTCTGTCATGGGTAGCAGATGACACAAAAAAATAATACTTTAACTGCTTATGTTGATATGCCTCTTGCGTTGTTTCAGCAATTTGGCTTCCGCGACTGACGTAGTCAGGACAAAGATCTACTAACTACCGGACAAAAGAACAAACGACTGAACTGCAGAGACTTCTCTATGTTTAAATTACTTTCGTTAGAAGCTACGACTACTGGCTGGAAACATCCAGTATGGACATCTAACTTCAAGGTAATTCTTCACTTCGAGAACAAACTTCATCTTACGAGTGGGATGGTACTTGATCAGGTTGTCGCTACAGACATGATCTGGGAATTAGTTCAACCAACCACCGGTCGACACTTAAGTCAACTACCATCCGGTGTTTAATCTCAATAAGACTCTCAACTAACGCACAGCTAACTACTTCGATTTTTATCTACAGAAAAAAAATTAAATTGCAAAAAAAAATTTTTATTTTTCTACCACATGACAAAATTCTCTTACTACCTTCTAAAATTTCTTCCAAATTTTACTATTGTTCTTTCCTCGGGCCCCACACGTTTGGGCGCCATTTATGTAATGGAACTAGAACTACTTACACAAACACCGCGCCAATGGGGACCGAAACTTTAAAATAATACATAGAAAAATCTATGATTCAGGGTTTCGTCCTTGCGAAAATTTCCGCACCTGCGAAATTTCGTGGCCCCACGTTGGGCGCCATTTATGTAATGGAACTAAAACGACGAACGAGAACCCACATGACCCTTTGATGACATGAGATGAAATGAATCTTTGAAGTATTATATTGCCAGACGAACCCATACACAAAAACATATCTGAGCTCGGTTTTCTATTTGATTTTTCCACTCAAACTCGAATAAAAGGCCTTTAATAACTTCACACTACTATGCTTGCAATTCACGTACGAGTTCCACACACTTCTAGAAGACTCCTATTCACTCTACATCAAGTGCGACGTTCTCATCCGTTCAGGATCCAAAATCACAAAAAATTTTGTTAAGCTCAGTCGATCCGAGAAAAATTTCTAGATTGGAAATGTCCGATAGCTTGCGGTCTCTAACCAACAAAAGATTTCTCCAATCCTTCTTCCTCGCATCGAGAGAACCAGACATATTTCGATGTTGTATACGTCAGCATAATTCACCTAGGACCTGCTGGCTTCCAACAGATTGGGTCTACTATAACAATCGATCATCGTTGCAATCTGAATTCCATCGATCAATCTTGTCATATTTTAACGCCATCTAGGTTTATCGTATCTTAAGTTCGATCACTGCTTAGTTTTTTTTTCTTTGTACACGATGGTGATGGAGAAGTTTCATTCCCCTTGACCTAGAATTTCACTGAAGGTTCGATAAAAGAAAAAAAAAATTTTAGAGTATCACTTCCCTTGAGATATGATCTAACCAAGGATCCTATATAACCTCTCTGCCCCCGTCGACTTTTAGTACCTACGTCACACCTAGGCACGTCCAAGCCCGGACAGAAAGGGTGACTAACACATTACCACTGCTTCAGGTCTCTACTTCGCCTTGGCTCAGCTCATCGGTTCAAGGAAGCGGGTAGACAGCAGGTGTGTAGTCGGGTTACATATTGTTCGACCTGAAAGAGTCAAGTTGACAACTGACTCAAATTTTATTTTGGTAGGGCTAAGCTAATGAGCAAGAGGGCCCGGGGATGAACACACGAATAGTTAAAACTTGGAAGAAAGAAGGATCATGGATAGCTTAAACTTCACCAAACTACCTCTTCAAAAGACTTCATTCATATTTCCGAAAATGATGTTGTTATCGGACAGGACCATTTACTTTTATAGTTCACATCTTTTCTGGCCCCGATATTAAAGTGAAAAGATTCATGAACGCGAGGAATGTGGATGGTGTATTTTCCTCTTGTGCTGTTTAACCCGACCAGAAGTGAATGCTACTACCACTACTAGTATCTCTAGTAACTGCAGCCATTCACCCTATGTTTCTGAACGCACTATTTTATTCACAGAAACTCCCGCATTGTATTGGGAGTAGTTAAAACTCCCCTTTATCTGACCATTGTTGTTGCTGAAAATGTGGTTGTTGTTGTAAAAGTGAAAATTGTTCACCCCATGATGACTTGGACTCCGATCACGACCCTTGACCTAGGTTATTCACTGCATCATCTCGGCTAATAGCTATAAATTTACGAAATAATCTTCCCAAAAACTCATTTCACGAAATTTTATCTAATGACTGCAACTCAAAATCATAAAACTCAGATTCATTTCAAATCCTTAATCACAAAATTTTATTTCTATAAACTTATCTCTAACAATTCTTTATATTTTCAAAATCGAACAAAATACTTTGTACAAAATCTCAAGATCGACTGAATTTTTAAAATGCTATACAATTGTTCTTACAATGATCTTATCTAATTCTCTGAACTACGCTATTATTCAATCTATGCTTGTCAAAATATTACATTTGCTTGAAGACAATTGAACGTCACTAGAATTCTTAAGCGAATACGTAGTGACAAAAATAAATTTCGAATGAAGACTAAATTAATAATCGACAATGAACAAATTTAAAATCTCACGAAGGCGCGATGTTTGTTCATAAACAGTCTCCTTTTCCCGAGTCAATAAAAAGATTGTAAATAAAAAAAAAAAAACTATCGCGACGGTACGAACAACGAGCTTTACGAAAATTTACGATGCATCAGACTTTAACAGGTGACATATCTTTGCGTTCCACGAGATAAATTTGTTTTTTTTTTTGTTGGTTTGTTTCCTTTTTTTTTTGTTTTAACCACCTTGACTGACTGCTAACGTATATGATACACGACCGATTATTTAATTATCCGCAACGATTATTTACTTTTGAATCAAAAACGAAATGCAAAATTAACAAAACTGCTAAACGTGATATCACAACATATGTTTTCAGTAATTAAATGAAATACAGATCCTTCATAAGGATATTAAAGCACAAAATTATTACGTAGGACGTCTCCGAAGAAAGATTCACCCCACCCAAAATCCAAGAAAAATTCAGAAAAAAAATATAGCTTTCCACACAAATGGGTACTCGCTGATTCGAATAAAATTGTTATAAATTTTGTAAATACATAAAAATATAAAAAAATTATAAAAGTTTTAAAAATGTTATATAATTTATGTCCTGCTAAATGGGATATAAAAGTTATTTAAAATTATTAAAATTTATATATTTGGTCATTCAAAAATTAAATTATAGATATAAACAGATCAAGGTAGGTACGGCGACGAAGAGAGTGCACCCTATTCAACGGAGTATCCTAACAGATCAGACTTCAGATTAAAAAAAAATTTATATTATTTTTTTTTTCTTTTTTTTTTCCAGATTTTGCAAGGTAGGGTAAGGTTTCAGACTTTTGGCAAGGTCACTGAGGTAAGTACATTTATACTTGTTTTTGTAACACGAAACTCAAAAAAAAATTTTGTATATTCGATGATTACAAAAGTACTTCGATGACTTCATCACTAAAATATACCGAATTTACCACGACACGATTTACATACATTCGGATGTATCATTCATAAAAACTAAAGTGCTCCAATCCACAACTTAGAAACTGATTTCGATATGTTTTTTTTTTTTTTTATATTGCTTCAGAAGGATACAATTTAAGAAATGGTTCGAAGTCACTTTCACGTACAAAAAAAATTTTAATATGCTGTTTGTTTTCCAGCAACTTGAACTCAATCGTGTGTGAAATTAATCTGAGTTTTCATAGGCAACAAAAAAATTGTTATGTCGTAAAACCTCTAATCTAGACTCGCACTAATTTCACTGAAATCCACAATTGTATCTGGCAGACGGCCGATTCAACAAATCACTGAAACACTTATGCTTTTAAATGTAGGTACATCAAACTATGTAACGATATAATCAACCGAATTTACTTTCAACCGCGATTAAAAGGTAGGTAATCGAATTTATTTATTTATTTCTCGTACAAAATTTCTTATCTATTTCTTATTATATGATTTTTCCCGTTTTTCTTTTCAGCAAATTCGTTCTTCAGCTCGACTGCGATCGAAATTTCACTAACGAAGTGAATTCGAATCGTAGTCACAAATATTATTTCAGAGTAATTTTTAAAATTCACTTGAGAATTCTTTACAAAAGAGTAACTTTCTTTTGTCTGACTTTGTTTCAAACCAGAATATTTAATTTTTTTTTGTATACTCTTAGGAAACTTAGATGGATTTATTTTGAATGACAATTTTAAGTATTTTTTTTTTTTTTTGGGGAAAATATATTTCCACTTATTGTATGAAAACAAATGAAATTGGTTTAGTGAAATTATATTGAACAATATCTTTTCGAATTTCACAAACTGTTATACACTTATTTATACACCAACGCAATTGTAATTTAATGGGTTTGTGTGAGTTTCTTTTCTTGAAGTAAGTAAGCAAATGGATATAATTTTTATGCACACTCTCGTTGAATAATTTTCTCTAATTAGTTATTTTTATCCAATAAAAATTTTTACAATCAGATAGGTATAACGAATTTTTCTTCTTTTTCTTATAGGAACACTTTTTGTAGTTTACAGGGACTTATTTGAAGTCAAGAACAATAGTATACGAATGATAATATAGGAAATATATATAAACAAATTATAATGTGGACACAATACCTCATTTTCTGCTACTTAACACCATATAACTGCATACTGATTCCATGTTCCCGTTTTTACTGATGATCTTAGATGTTTTGCTGTTATAACAGTACTCCTGTGTCTGTGGTTTGCTGTATAATGTTCCGTCCATAAGAGATGTATGGCGTTAGCCGCATATGCCTCAATCCCTTGGAACGTTGATGTTGTTTTGTCCAGTATAAAGTTGTATATTTTATTTATATAAATCCCTCGCTGCCAATTTTTCTTATGTGTGGCTGGTCGTAGCTCGTACACCAACCTGAATCCTTTTATTTTGGTGTATTAGATTCGTAGAATTATTAGTGTTGTTCCCAGAGTAGATTTAATAATTAAATTCGTAGCTTTAGATTGTAGTTTTAGCTAGGTACAACCCTTTTTTTTGTATTTTAATAATTTTTCCTTTTTTGTCCTCCTGGTTTCCCTTCTCTGTTTGTTGTCCGGTACAGAGGCACTTCTCGGTGCTTCGCTTTTAATTAAAAAGAAGAGGATTTAGATCCTGGGCGTCCAACAAAAATCTCAGGCAGATTGGGACTTCCGATTGGCAACTTCCTCAGTGCCTCGTTGTTGCGTCTGAACCGTCCTGGTGTTTGCTTGTCCGACTCGTGCTTGAGCGCTGGTGGAATGGTGCTGTAGAATGTGCTGCCAACCTGCCTAAATGTTGCATCAAAAAAAATCATTAGTTGTTGCCAAGTAAAATACAGAAAAACTATCTAGTTGTAAAAAAAAATCTATAAGCTTTAGCGAACTACTGCCATAAAAAAAATGATTCTACTGCTATGCTAACTGTTTTACTGCTATAAAGAAAGCTATTTTACTGCCAAAAAAAAACTATTTTACCACTATCTACTAAATATTTGACCAAAATGTGACTTAGCGTTTTTTTTTTTTTCGTGGTACAGTTGCCTTTGTGACATACTGTATTTTTTTTTCATCCCCTTGCTTTCTTATGGGCGTTTGGGGTTATGAAACTTTTTTGTTTGCCGCTTTAATTTTTGATTATTAAATTTTCAAATAATTTACCTGCAATTTTTGTAGCTTTGTGTTGGAATCGTATTTCAAATGTCCTGGTTTTGTCTGCACGACAATTTGGATAAGTCACCTTTTTTTTTCCAGTGATTTTATCCTACTGCGTCGCTACGCATTGGACATGTGTATTGGGACTCTTTTTTTTTTGCTTTCAGATTGCGTTAAATACTTGTCTCGAAAATGAAATGATTTTGATTTGACGACCTAGTATTGACGAAGAAATCACATTGGTTTTAATTTGCTTTTAATTAATGGTATAGCTCATACAGAGACTTTTATTTGCCACTATGTAAAAAGAATCACTATAAAAAAAATTTTCTATTACTCACACTTTCTGTTGCCAAGTCCGATTATGCTGCTTACGTTTTTTTCTTCTTTATCCTTTTTTTCTTTTTAGTTTTCGCGCCCACTACTTTTTCGTTTATTTTATATTTTAGAACTATTAAACTTATTATTTCGGCTGTTTAAACAAAAAGAAATCGCGTTTGAAAAATTTATAACTTTACGCCTCGGTGCGCAAAAATTATTCACTTAAAAAAAAACTTCCAATACGATTTGTAGGTTACTGTGGCTATTTTGTATGCGACTGTAGGAATATTTCTCTTAATTGAGATTGTTGCTTGCACATTCATATGGCATGACTTAAGGTCGAGTATAAACTATATATGGTTCAGGGTGATTGATGGTTTTACCCTTCTGAGCTATTTTTCATCATGAGTTTATGCTCAATTTCATTTGTTTGCAAAATATGCAATAATTTTTATATTATATATATGTCATTACAAGTACGTATCAAATTCACTTTTTTTTCTTTTGCTTATCGTCTTTGAGCAATTTTTGTGTTCAATAATTTCTATGACTCATATATTATGTTTTTTTTTATTTTTCTTTATTTCTTTATTTCTTTTCAGGTTGACTGAACATAGTGTTTCGAGTATGTGTCAGATTTTATTTTATCTTCAACGCTATTTTCCTTTGCTAATTCTTTTCAGATGTTTCTGTTTCTTTTTCCTTTCAGGTACTTTTAGTTCTTTTCTTTTCAGGTTTTTACGCAAGAATTTATTTTCCAATTATATTTTGCACTCATATTTACTTTTCGTTTATTTATTTCTCTTTCTATTTCGCTTGTCGTTATTTCAATCGCCACGATCGGTTTTAGACTAGGTTGATTCTACTTGTAACGAATAGATTGACTGAAGACAAATTTTTCTGATATTTTTAGTTAAGTGTTAATTTATTTTTTTTTTGTTCTCTTTTCTAATTTTACTACTTAATTTTACTTCTTTCTACAGGGGCTGATAGGCTAAAGATAACTGCCGTTCAATCATTTCTCTTGTCAACAAAAATTCTTCAGCAATAAATTGAAAATTTTAATCTTATCGATTGTCTTATTTCTGTCTGCTACAACTATTCAGTTCAGATCAAACTGTACTTTTTAAACGATTCTACAAATCTGATTGATTCTAGCTACATAATTTACCTGACCAATTGGTTCTTTACATGTGATACAAATATATCTTTTTATAGACCAATTATTATAATCAACTTTCCCCACCAGAATTTCTTTACTATATCTACTAGATAACTACTTCTACATTAGATTTTTCTGAGTTTAAACTTTTCTTACTTTGCAACAACAATAATAATCTTTTTGCGCTCAATCTTTGGCTGATTGATGTGTTTGGGCTATTGCTCATCCCAGTGCTTACCATTCCAACTTCCACACTATTTGTGTTCACTTACGTACCTCCATTTTGCGTTTAAGTCATATGGTTGCTTTTCTCTTGCGAGATACATTTTGGTGTGTGTGTATGGGTGAGTTCTCTTCGGTATGGTTATTTTAGCGCGCTTTACATTTCATGCAGAATTACTTCTCCTGTTCAGTTTCTCATAATGCTCAATAGGTGTGGCTGTTAGTATTTGCTATAATTTGACTTGTGTTGTAGAATTTCGAAAGTGGTGGTTTGTGTCTGTGACACATTCCACAGCAATCGATTTTCTAGTATTTGTTATACTCAGCTGTATTTATGGGAATTTATTGATTTTGTAGTTTTAGTAAGGTTGAAAATTTGCGAGTTGGTACGGTTTGCTATAGTGGCATATTAGGCGTTAATGTTAAATGCATATGTACGTTCTGTCGAGGTGTTAAGGTGGTTTCCTACAAATTAACATCCAAAAATCCCGCAAACTTAGATCCCACTAAATATGTAAATACTGAATCCAAAAGAAAATGGAAACACCCAAACTCGCGCTCATCCCAAATCCCATAGTGAGGCCAAGCAGAGGGGTTGCCAATCTCACGGTTTTTAAGTCGTAAACTGACACTAATTTTTTTAAGTGCGTATGATTTGAGATTTTTGTTTGCGGGTTTTTGTAATTGCGAGATTCTAAGAAACAGGAGTTTGCAATTGCGAGATTATAAAAAGCGAGTTTATGTATTTGCGAAATTTCGTAATGCGAGATTTCAAAAACGAGATTTCGAAACGCAAGATTTTGTATAACCAACTCGGAAACACAATTTTTCGTCGAGAGAGTGTTTCTTATCATAGTCAAATTGTTGCCCCATTTAATTCCCAGTCAAGTAGGTACCTAGTACTCCATGAATTATGAATGAAATGTTTATTTCAAGACTTGTGACATCTTTAAGTATAACGTTCTTAATTTAACGTTTTCTAATATGACAATTTATACTTAAAACAAACAAAAAATCCAAAACGAAACGTGGCACCGAATTTTCATGACCCAATAAGAACCATATGTACATAGGTATGTATATAGGTATATCCTTTCTTTAAAACAAGCATCCATAATAAATTCCGCATGCAGCACGAGAATTGAGATGGGATTGTCATTTATCATGTACAAACAAGCAGAACCTACGACATTAACTTACTAAAAAAAAAAAGAAGAAAATCCTTTAACATCGCCATTCCCGTAGTTTTCCACACCACCACAATAGCGTATTCGTTACATTTTTGCAAAAAGCATCGATACAAACCACACACAGCAATACAAATTGCCAAATCACACAAAAATGTACTCAAGGAACAAAAAAAAAAAAAAAAAAAAAAACAAATACACCCATCCGACAAAAAGAAAACATGTCTGTCGTACAACCTGCATACCCTTGAGGCTTGAAGTCCCTTAAACAAACACACACACACTACACACACTCACTTCAGAAAGGAGAAACTTTTGGCTGCAATCCAAATCAAATGTATTTATTGCCGAAAAACGTTGCATGAATATTTTCGTGTAAAACACGTGCAGAAAACCAAATTTATTGCCAAATATTTTAGATGTTTCATTTTTCTATATCTTTAAGGATTTCTGTAATGTTGGCCAAACAGAAAGGGATGGGGTTGCTCCCTAAATTTTGTCCTTCCCATTTTTATATCTTCTTACATTTTATATTTTAGAAGAACACTCGATTCCATGCACCAAATACAAAAAAAAGAGCTGCTGTGTTTTGTACAAGGATATTATCGAATGCAATTTTCTTGTTAAAATTGAAAGGAAATGCTTTGAAAGTAAAAGAGGAAACGCTTTTCGATTTTCACATCCTCTGGCATTAAAGTATTCGATTTGTTTCCTTTTTTTTTTTGGTAAAAAGGTTGTGGTTTTACTGATTTTATAAAATATCGTTTGTATTGGTATAATTTTAAGTGCTGCAGTATTAAATGTCAACGAAAGAGATTTTTAAATTATTAAGTTGTTGGTTAAAATCTTCTTAAACACTTTCCCTGTGCTACAATTGAAACCCGTAAGGTCTTCAATTGTAGCACAGGGAAAGGGAGAAATACTTCCCGTTCCAGTGATCAAATATACGTACTTACCTAATGTGGCGCTACAGTCCGGGGTAGACCAGGGCATAAACCAACAAGCTTCTTCCAGCCGGATCACCTTGTGACAAGGTCAGCGTCGCGGTACATCCCGTACAGTTTGTTCTTAAATCTTCTCCACCATTCCTCACCTATGATAGGACCATAAATCACGTTCTCATCGACATTTAGTAATGTCCATGCTTCTGTACCATATATATGGACCGGGATGATAAATGTCTCATAAAGGGACACTTTAGTTGCTCGAGAGAGGGCTTTGCTCTTCAGCTCCTCTCTTAGCCCAAAGAATGAAAATATGGTGGGTATCAATTTCAAATTCCTGGTTTTTTTCTCCAAGATCTGCCGTAGTGCGAATATTATCTAGATAGGGTGGGTGGAATTGTTGACTTGCGTCTAGGTGAAAGGGTGTAATCTGTATAGCTGCGAAATTCGGTTCATCATATCGCCGTTGTACAATTTGCAGAAATGGTCTTTCCACCGACTGTGTTTCTACAATAATGTTCCCCTGATTGTCCTTGCAGGCTTTGCTTCGGGTCTTGTAGCTTAAGTAAAACTTAAGACCTTCATTCCTGTAATGACATCCTTCTAATTCTTCAATCAGGAGCTTCTCATGCTCCTTCGTTGTGTTGGTGGTGTTTTCGGTTTTCGATGCTTGCAGGTGGCGGCATAGGACTATTTGAGAGGTTGCGAGTGACTCGATCGGAAAAGGACTTGGCGATCTCTTGCGATTTTAGCCGGCCGACATCGAATTCCCACACAGAATTTCGGCGTTTTGACTTTGTTCTGGATATCCGTAGGACAGGTAATGTTGCCTACAACGAGGTAGTGGTTCGAGTCAACGTTGGCTCCTCGTAGCGTTCGAACACGATTTTCGTCGATTTGAATGTGGTCAATCTGGTTGACAGTCGATTGATAGGGATATTGCTAAGTTCCCTTGTGAATATCGAGATGCGGGAACTGCGTACTCGTTTAGCTACCACAATGTTTCGCGGAAAGATTTTTTTTTCCGATTATGCCACCAAAGACGTCTTCTCTTCTTAGTTTGGCGTTAAAATCACTTAGGACAATTTAAATGTCATGTCCTAGAGCTTATCGAACTCGTGCTTGGTGTCCTCATCTTTCTCCTTTGTGAGTGAAAGCGCGCATATTAGGCTGATGTTGGCAAATAAAGCCTTGATGCTAATTGTCGTGGGGCGCTCGTTCACATATGGTTAATATTTAAGACCTCTTGCCTAAGTCTGCTTCTAACGATGAATTCACATCCGAAAAGACGCTGTTTTTCTATCGTAATAGCAGTCGCCGAAGTAAATATCACAGTCTTTCATCTTTCTTTTGCCATGCCCATCCCATCGCTTTTCTTGTATGTCAGTGATTTTTGCTTTGCAGATTTTTAGGGACCCCGCTAACAGTTCGGCTGCATGTGGTCTGCAGAGTGATAGGACATTCCTGCAGATCCGAAGATAGTTGTCTTTAATCAAATATACGTAATTAAAAACTGCAAGCTATAGATCGACCCAGGATATGGTAATGAGGAAATCAACGAAATAGTGTAGGGTGAACAAATCATAAAAAACACCCTGTATATACTGATCGTACCGCGGCACGTGAAATCACATCTTCAAGCTCGTGGCTCATTAACTTCAGATTAATTTATGTATTTACTTTGCTAGCCCCAAAGTTTCATAAACTTCCAAAAATTTCAATCGATAAAAAATTATGACCGTCACCGTGTTTGGTATGTTGGGTGGCTTTTAAGTTTTATTTCTTATAAAAGGTTCAACCAACATCCTCTACCAATTCAATATATGAACAAGACTCAAAAATAAATTGCTAAACAAGTTATAAATATCAAGCCAAGTAATGTTAATAAGGAGTCAATAGTTGAAAAAGAAAATGTGTTTGCTTTCGAAAAAAATTATTGTCATGAAAATCACATCATTGACGTCTAACTCATTCCTATCGTCATATCCTTAAAAACACTTGCTCGAATCAAATGTATAGAAGACACCTTTATCTACTCTTCGTCTACACACCTGCCATTATCTGACACAAGAAGAATCTAAATGTAGCTTTCACATCATTTATCTTCCTTGAGGCATATTCCACATGCTAAACAAAAAAAAAAAAAAAAAATGCCCGACTGGGTCGCACGAACTTGCTCTTGTATCAACCAACAGGATTGGAAAAAAATTCAATTTATTAAATTATGTTCAAAAAGGAGAAAAATATCAGAAAATGGCCTAAACGTGAGACCAAATTGTATTGTAGCTATTATAACATATTTGTTTAGCCAAAAACTTTAAATGCCATTTTGTGTAAAATAATGAAATTAACTTTCATACTAAATTTAAATAAAATCGGTTAAGCCGTTACCAATTTATGGACAAATTTGTAAAAACCGTTAACACCAAATCTCCGTTATATGCATTTTTAGCCAAAAACCTGAAATGTAGTTATATAAACAATAGTCTAAATATAACGTACAAAAAGTTTTATTAAAATAGTAAGAGCTGTTTTTGAAAAAAACTTTGAAAAACTAAAACCGTTATATGGGAGGTACCCGTTATAGCCGGTCTAAAATAAAAATTTGAAGTTTGAACTAAATCCGCCAAACCGTTTAGGCTGCACAGACAACCAAACATATGCACATACGCACATCCGCACAGACAGACCGACGGACGGCATGACGAAACCTACTTTGTTAGGCTTCTCTAGTATCGTAATGTCAGTTTTGATTAAAACCCCGAATTTTTTTCTCTACAAGAAACCAATACTTGCCCTTTTGAGCAAGTAAAAAAAACAAGAAGGAAAACAAAATGAGCCATTTTGCTGGTTTGTTACGTGTGATGCTTCAATTAACGGTTCGACATTATAGGTGAAAGAAAAGCAAAGCATCACACACATAATACCCCCCGACACTTTTCTTTAATCCCCAGACATTTTAACAGACACGATTATAATGTGCTACAAAAAAAAAAAAAACACATGTGGAAATGGTATGATGTTCTACATTGCGTTGTTTTTCTCCTTAGGCAATTTCAAGGCAGCAAATCAAGATACGTATGCAAGTTGATTTGTTGCCCTGTGTATACGTTTTTATAATCTTCTATTTCAGATCGTAAGATTATAATTCATTTTTTATGTTACGTGTTGACTTTAAAGTCACGTATCTATTTTTTTGTAAATTTTGGTTTAACATATTGACATACACAACACGCACAAAGGCGATTTAAAGTGAAACCGAAGCCTGAAAGTCAATTTAATAGGTAGGGATTTTAATTTGAAATTAAGATAGTAATCTGAGCTCAATTCATTGAAATTTCATTAATACAGATAAAAGGGCCGTACCTACTTTTGGGAAAAAAAACTATTAGACAATCATATAAAGGGCGCTCGGATTTAATATTATAGGGCCTTCATAGCGAGAAAATAGAAGCGCTGCGAAGGTATCACAATAAGGCTATACTTCCTTATTTGTTTATATACCAAATTAAAAATTGCCGCCTTCTTATTCTCTTCTTATGATGTTAATCATCCGGACTTGGACCAAAACCTTCCCATTTCACCATCTTGCATAGGCGTGGTTTACCTCAGCGTCTGATGCCATCTGAATGATAAAAGGAATTCCTTGAAATATCAAACTCAAGGCAGCTTCTAAGAATTCGTTGCTGCAAGGTTGTGATTTTCAAATAACACTTGCAAAACCAACACCAAAACACCAACAACAACAACACCAACACCTATAAGAACACCAACACAAACTCTAACACCAACACCAATACAAGCTCACCGACACCAACACCAACAACTACATCAACTCCAACATCAAAAACAACACCAGCACCAACATCAACAGATACACCAACACCAACACGAATATCAACACACTAAGGCATAATTTTATTCGCTTTGCTCTTAAAGGCCTTCCATGGACTGATCCTTATAACTTGCCACCATACGAGCATCGGATAAGACTTTTGCAGATACAATCTTGATATCAACGTAGAGTAAACAATGACTTAATGTTTCTCCATCAACTTATCTCAATTGGTTTTAACCACCGCGGACGGTCGTACCACCTTCGAAGTTCTGAGCTTTTTAATATTGAACATCACAGAACCAATTATGGCATGCATGAGCCTCTCACGCGGATGAGTAAGTTATATAACTTGAACAATGGTGTGTTGGATTTTAATTTAAATAAAAGTAATTTCAAAACTATCTTCAGAACCAGTGCTTCACGATCCTAAATGTTTCTGTGTCAACACATTATATGTGTTGGCAAATCTTCTTTTATCTGCTGATGCTTGCTTTAAGCTCCATTTGAATAAGATCTGATAGTGTAAAAAAAAAAAAAAAAAACACCAACGCCAACATTAACACCAATGCCCAAACCAACACCAACCACCAACAGGAACGTCAACAACAAATTAATTGACCATTCAGAGCCAAAGAATTTGTCGTAATTTATGAAGTCATCATCGTGAATAGAAGAAGAGATGATTGAGTGTTGAATATTCCAACCACTTATACTACCATTACTCACAATTAAAAATAACATTCTACCAGAAGGCATGGAAAATGAATCCTACGAATTGTATCGAAAGTTAAAATAAAAGTGTAGCGAACTATTTCATTTTTCAATACCAGTTTTGTTTGTTCTTTTATTTTCAAATTTTGATTATTTTTTATTAATTTTTATAACAAGTTTATAATTGTTTATAACAGTTTAAACTTTAAAAATGCTTCTACGTGAAATTTGGAAAATGTACTTAAATATACCATTTTTCCACCTAACCACACAATTAACAACTCTTAGTACAAAGGGCTAGTTAGTTCTGTGAAAAAAAAAAACAGAACCAGAATTGACTCCAATAGTACTTCTTGTTCAAGAGCAAGGGGATAATTTTGAACATTTTGAACAAATTTCTTTTTATATGGAAACCATAACAAAATGTAGCTATTCTTAATTAATTTTTGTGTGTTAAATTAATCGTCTCAGTTTGTAGACGATTTGTACATTAAGGCCCAGTTTTTGAGTTCCATATTATACCAGTATTAGATAAACCCTGAGTTAACTGTGATGAAAACAGGGTTTTCAGTTAGTTTTGAGGAGTTATTAAAAATTTATCCAGATATATTGATGAGTTAATTGTGAGTGAATTCGGGATCTAAAACTGACTTAAAACCGTGTTTCCACCAGCGTTAACTCGAGGTTAATCTAAATCTGATGGATTTATCTCGCACTGAAAAACAGGGCCTGATTTTTAAATTTGCTGCCGCATTAGATAAGATAAAACATTATAAAACAAGAACAACCACTAGATTTTAGTTTTGATGTTATGGGACTTATTTTCAAAGCTCGGTATGATATGTTACCTTTGTTATATCAACCATGGCGGAGAGGTTCCGAAGCTCTTTGCTCCTTATGTAACATGCGGGAAATTGAAAATACTTATTATTTCGTTGGTTGATGCCCGATATTTGCTGGCTTCCGGAGAATGTATTTTGGAAACCCTCTTATCTTTATTATGACTTTTTAAACATTTTAAGTGGAAGAAGTTGGATGGATCTATACCTATTCTTAAAAAAGGCTTTATCTTACAGGTGGCTCATCATTAATAACTTTTATTAAAATAATGAATTCTTTGAAAAGTAAACTTCTTATCACAATCACAAAAAAATGTCTTAGACATTATAATTTTTTACTCATTTTTTCATTGCTTTTGCTTCCAAATTCACATTAGATAATACTCATTTTATAATAAATGAATTTTCTCACTTTTAACGTCTCTTAGTCCTATTGTAGCTCATGTAATTTTATAATTTATTTTCAACAACAATTTTTTATGTTTATGATTTACATTCAGGCAACCCAGGCACACTGTATACACCATTGCCTTATTGTTTTGTTTTATTTTTTTTTCATATTGTTCAAAAAGATTATTTTGATAAATAAACACTCTATATATATATATAAACTATTTATCTTTTAGTTTTGTTTTGCAATAACACAACTTTAGACAGAGTCACAAAGTCATGAACCCAATTAATGAAAGATCGAGCAAAACATGAAGCAAGATAGAGACAGACCGATGATAATGAGGGCAAAACTTATTTAGTGCAATAAATGGTCCAAAAATTTTATTATATGGTATTATCAATGAAAATACCATCTAAATTCGTCTAATTCAGCGGATGAGGAAAATTGTACTGAATTTCATGAAAGTGTACTTGCGTACTTGAGCACATTCAATTGTATTGAAAAAAGTACAATTGTATCGACTTCTCCAACTGTGATTTCCAGCTGATTTAATTTAAAAATATTTCCACATAAACTGTTTTGTTTTTTTGTGTTACCTTTTCTCTCACAACGTTAAACCTAAATCTTTGAAAATATGCTCGCAACCAATTACAATTAGCTATGTATATGTATGGTTTGAGGTGAAGTCTCTCCAGAGCCTGTTATACGAAACGAGCTAACAAATTAACCAATATTTTGTTGAGTGTAATACCTACTAAACAATTTGTACTTGTATTCTTGTTCCTTGTGAACGTATGTAGATATTGTACAACACAACACTCTTGGTGTATGGAAACTAAACGTGAACAAATTAAGGTAAGCAATGCGTGCGTATACTGGTATCAGGATTCCGGATACGAATATGTTACCCAACTCATCCTGTTGAATTATTCATACGAACTTCTGGAAGTCAAAGTGTGAACGAGGAAATTAATCGCAAAAGAAATGTGGTTAAGCTAATGTGTGTTTGTAGAATGTATGTTAATATATTTTGTGAGTGCTTTTAAGTTAAGTAGAAAAGCTATGAAATGAAAAGCGATGTTCTTTTAAATTGTATGTATAGTAAAGTTGTTTTAAATAAGAGGATTCGAAACGATAATCAGAAGAAAATTAAGGCTATAAGAAGTTATTTGTGGTTTCACTGGAGTCGCGCGAAAGAATTCAAATCAATTTTAATAGTTGAAACTGCTAATGGACTTCGTAAACTTATCCTCAGAAACAAATCCTCAGAAACAAAAAGCGACTCGCCAAAATGAACTGTCCCAAATGTCTATTACAAATGTGTTGTTTTTGTAATCTGGTCTTATCGAAAACTTTTTAATTGTTGGCTTATAAATCAAACAAAACTATAAATCATCTTTTCATCAAACTGAAAGTCATCAAATCATTAGACTAATTTAAAACTTCAATTTGATTTTATGCATAATTAATGGCAAAGGGAAAACTTAAGACCCTTGCGATGTTTGTTATATATAGAGAAACTATACCCAACAGTTTCTTCGCCAACACATTACTATAACCATGAATGAAGGAATACAAGATTACGACATTTTGCCATTTTTACTTTGTTGTTGTTTTACTTGTGACGTAGTTTTCACTTGTTTTTAAAGATTGATCTCACAAAAAAAAACAAATATTTATTCGTTGTTAAATTGTCTATAAACTCAAAAATGTAACAAGTGAGATTTTTTTTTTTAAACTTAAATAAAATAACGAAAAATAATATGAAATGTTATTAAAAGCCTTAATCTACATATATCTAATTAAGATTCATACCGAAATCAAAGAATACAAACAAAATTCTTTGGTAAATATGAAATTATGAAAAAAAAAAAAAAATCAAAATCGTCGGACTAAAAAAATTGACTTTTGTAAATTAATTTTTCGAAAACATTTTTTGAAAAAAAAGTAAGTTTTAAAGGTATGTGCAAGTTATTAGAAAAAAATTGTTATATCTTAAAATCTAAGTTTTATAAATGAGTGTCTACACATTTTCAAAAGTCTTAGAAAAATTATTTAAAACCTAAACAAATATAGTTAACAAAAAAATTTAAGGTACTATAAGGCAAGTTATAAATTCGTGTCAGTCTGTCAATTTGTAAGTCTGTCAGTCTGTCAGTTGAATTTTTGTTCTAGGCCTACAACTAACAGTAGGTACCTGCCATATAACGGTTATGAAAAAACTATTTTTTATCGAAAACTGCTCTAACGATTTTGACAAAATTTGACATTAGTGATACGAAATTAAAAGCCTTTCAGGTGGCATAAACCATATTTCTTTCGGCACAGTTTTAACGGATCCTGCCATATAACGTTTTATTTTTTTTAATTTTGACTTTCTCGTTAACGACTGAGTGGATTTTTACATTTTTTTTTCTAAAAAGACCTAGATAGCCAAACAATAATGGCGTACTTAATTTTTTAATGAGACGTATTTTAAAAAAATTAGATTAATTAAACAAATTTTTTTGAAAATTTAATATTTTAAAAACCAATTCATGGATCTTTTTTGTAATTTATCTTTCGAATGAAAATTATTAATTAGCTAAAATTGGCATTCTTTCAAAAAAAATATTTTAAAAAAGTTGTCGATTTTTTCTATAACTGGGACCTACGATTTTGTAAAAAAAAAAAAACGTAAAATATCTTGTAATATTTAATAATTACTGGCATACCACGATTTTCTCGGAAAACTCTCGTTTGTTATAAAGTGATTTTCAAAGTAATTTGTTTTTACAATTTTTTTTAAAATTATTTCTTATTCAATTATTTGAAAAAAATTGAGAAAGAATTTCTTATAAAATAATTTCGTGGCAGGTTCTTTTAAGCTCTTGGTAACTTGACACAAGAGCAAGTTTGTGCGACCCAGTCGTGCCCTTTATTTTCATTGAGATCACTTCAGTGGTTATCGAGAAATTAAAAATTTGAAGAATCTGTTATATGGCAGTAACCGATAAGTGAATATTTCTAAGAGTTTTTTGAGTCTAGTATCTGATAAAGTGGTAAAATTTTACTGCTTTCGGCTATATGGCAGGTACCGTTATTTTTTCACCTGAAGTGAACCACAAAAATACGTTCGGACATATTACCCTAAAAATACTTCCAACCATAATCAAATCGGCCCACGCGTTTTGGCTGTAAGAGACGATCCAGACAGATAGAATTGCTGGGCATACTTTTTCTCTATAATCGTTATGCAATGTTTGATTTTCATCTGAAAACAAAACCTTTCTTTTGACGAATCCTACATTTGCCACAGGTGATATGAATAATTTTTCCAATATGACTGTATATGTCATTTTTTAATTTTTATCACAAATATTGCGTCGTTGTAAGTTTCTTTCTCAAGTTGAAATCGAAGAAAAACACACAAAGACTCAAAAACACTCCCCTTTTGAATTAATAGTGTTGTGAGTATGAGTCATATAATTTAAAATAAATAAATTTAAAATAAACGTACAGGTACATGAAAATTATGGGCCTACTATACAAAACAGGCATTATTCGCGTCTAAAAATTATTTTCAATTTGTATTTAGAAATTTAAATAGATTTGGAATTCAACGAAAAATTACTTAGACCCAGTTTTTCAGTGAGAGATTGTTCCAGGGTCAGATTAACCTCGGTCAGTTAACTCAGCTCTATTAGTGAATTAATTCTGAGTTAATTCGGGATTTAAAAGTGTCTGAAAAACGGGTTAATCTTGAAACAATCTCACACTGAAAAAACTTGGCCTAAGTTGATGTCTGTTTTAACTTCCTTTAACATTTTTATTATATTTGTCGGATTTACAGATATTGCTATTATTTAATAATAATTTAATAATTATATATACCTATGTGAAGCAGTTTTCAATGGAGTCTTAAAGTCCGCCTACAAAATATTAATTTCCCTATGACGAAATTGAACTTGAACATAATAATTATGTTCTTTACATTTTCCGACAAGCAATTACGAGAGCATTTATTGAATGTAAGGTTTCTTAGAATGACTTTAATCATTGAATGAGATATTAATAGCTTTTTGTAAGGAACCTAAATGAATATCGCCTCTTGGGAGTATAATAGCATACCTAACCTACTATATAGATTAAGTACTCGAGAGTCTTATGATTTCATCCTAGAAAATTAGCCAAATTCACATGGGCATTGCAGGTACAGATTGAAATATATAAGGTGAATTCATTCCAAATGACTTTCAATTTTTCGTTAAATTATTATGAAATAAATAAATGATTCTTTTCGCCTTATAAGTTAGAAAAGGTAATATTAAATTATTTTACTTTTAAACTAATCCTTATTTTGTTATACTTATAAATTAAAGTGCCAGAACTACAAAAAGAATATTTTTATACGTACCTATACATCTGATATTTATATACCTACATTTTATCTTTTTTAATTAAATTCGTATTTTTGGAATTTTTTTAAATCTTTAATTATTTGTATTTCATTTTAGGTAGTCCTCGAAAAAAGCATATCCTTAAATATCAATAGCTCAAACACACACCGAGAAATTGCAAGTCTAAATAATGGAAACTAAAATTTTTTACGCCATTAATTAACTTGCTGGAGTATCAATTTTGAAATACTTACTTATGTTTATAAAAATTCTGTCGGATAGTTCACTATGTCATCTACTTCTACAATAGTGTATCTATTGACTTAAATAACAATAATTGCCCAGTTATTTAATTTGTCGAGTGGCAATAGGACGAGAAGGGGTAGAGGAAGAAAATAAGTAGGGTAGAAGGTAGAAAAGAAGTTGGACAAAGTTGAGGTAGGAACCGGATGGGTAAGAAGAGATTAGGAATGCCTAGTACGGGGAACGTGGCCTGCTGGCGACGCTCGGCTCGAGCCCGACAGAATGGAGGGGGATATTGCCCCCCCCTGAAACTAGGCCTCACCAGCGACAAAACATTTATCAGGCCAGTTTGAACATTTTCACCAAGAACACACATTAAAAAAAAAAGACAACGGACGGACTTCATCACTCCATGAACACTGCTGGTGTTGTTGCAGCCGGCCATCTCCCTCCCACATAGCACAATTAATATCATAATTGGGCTATTCAAAATGAAATAACTGAGGAATTATTTTCATTTAAGTCAATAGATACTGTTGTAGACGAAGATGACATAGTGAACCATCTGACCGAATTACTAAATTCTCTAGATTTGCCAGGGCTGCCAACCCATAATCTACGATTAAAAGTCGGTGCGAAAATCATTATGCTTCGGAATATAAGTCAACCAAAGCTTTGCAATAGAACTAGGCTTGCTGTAAAGCGAATCATAAATAACGTTATTGAAGCAACAATTCAAAAAGGAAAGTATAAGGATAAAGACGTTTTTGTTTTACGAATTCCGTTGATTCCTTCTGATTTGCAGTTTAATTTCAAAAGGCTACAATTTCCAATTCGTATTGCTTTTGCAATGGCATTCATAAAACTCAAGGCGAGTATTTGGAAGTGTGTGGCATAAATTTAGAATGGGAAAAATATCTGCGTTATTAATATACTAATAATATTTTCGCATTTTTATTAAATACAGTCCTGATTCAGATAGAGAAAATGTTATTGGTGATATAAAAATTATATACAGTAATTATTATTTTCGTAAATATCTCCACCACCTATTGGATCCAAATTTTGTCAACACTTTCTTTTCAATTATAATATACAGGGTAATTGGTATAAGATGCACCAAAAAGCTTGAGCGTGTAGGTGAAATTGAGACAAGAAAAAAATCGTATGGGAGGGGGGTCTATTTCCCCCCGTTTAGGCGGGAAGAGCAATTTTCTAAAACATTGACTTAAATCAGAAAAAAAAATATTTAAAAACAACGGTGAATGATACAAAGCCTTGTTATATTTTTTTTTGGAAAGTCAGAAAACGACTCTTTTATTTAATTTTTAAATTAAGTTGTTTAAGTGAACAGTTTTAAAAAAATTAATTTTCAAACTCAAAGTTTTGAAAAAAAAAACTAAAAAAAAAATTTTTAAACTATTTTTTTTCAAAATTTTATGTAATTAACTATTATTTTTATTTTCAAAATTCAATACTCTTATTAATTTTTAGTCAAAAACAGAAAACCGGATGCCAAAACGTATCTTAATTTTTGAGAAATTAAGTAAAACTAGAATTTTATTTTTCACTCATTTCAGCTATTTTTATTCGATCACGTGTACAAGACACCTCAAATGTCAACTTTTTTTTTTTTTTTTGATTAACAAATAGAAACAATGCATCACTTAGTTCATATAATAGATAATTAGAGGTTAATACAAACCGTGGTGTTCACGTGTACCCCACAGTTTGGTTATTTGTTTATTTGCGCGTAGTAAATTAGGGCTAAGGCGCTTTGTCTCGAAATAAAAAAAACAAATTTGGACCCCAAAAACTGTTATATCCGCTTAAAATATCCTTTTTTCGATATGTAGCGCTTTTCTAAAATTCGAATTTCGGAGCCCCAAGATATATTTACGCTTAAAAACAATTTTTTCTCGAAAATAACGAACACCGGACTCCAAAAATAGTTATATTCGTCTAAAAGTGATTTTTTAGATTCGAAAATCGAAAAGTGAAAAATCGGATCTTGAAAGTCAGTATTTTCAACTTAAAGTACTTTATTTTCAATATAAAAGGTTTTTTTTTAAGATTTCAAAATCGTTACTTTTGCCTAGAAGTGTCTTTTGTCGAAATAAAGTGTGGTTCTTAAATATTAAAATTGCACCTCAAAAATCGTAATCGCAAATATAGTGTTTTTTTTATCTAAGTATAGCGATTTTTTTTTTTAAATTCAAAAATCGGACACAAAATTAGGCTGTGAATGCGAAAGTGGCATAACACCCTTTTTTTTAATTTTGAGTTTTATTCATCATAATAACTTACCAATGCAAAAGTAGTGAAATTCATTACAGCTTACGAGTAGATTAGAAAATGATAAAATATTGCTTTTACCCTTCACGATTATATTCATTGTTGACTTTTTTGGTTATGCATCTTCCAATTGATTTAAATTATTTCAAACATTGATTTCAATTTTTTATTTTTAAGCTCATTACTTAAACCTTTAATGATTTTGCTCATTAAATATAAAAACAAATAATTATTTAAATAATTTAATATTAATGCCAACCGCATGAGTAAATTTAAAAATCATTCATACCGTATGCATATTTTATAGTATATATATATTTTTTAATTTGCAATGTTTTTGATATGGAAATATAAAATAAATATAATAATCATCAACACCTGATTTAATTTGAATACCAACCAGTCCAGAAAATTAGCACTATCTATATGGATATTCGATTGAAATAAATGAAATATGCAAACTTATACAATCAGATTACAATCGCATTAAGTGATATTATCTGTTGCTATATCAAGCCAGGCGATGTAAATGATTGACAGGTAAAAATACATTTTTTAAAAATTAATATACCATTAAATTGAGACACAACAGACACATGATTAATGTTATTGAATTTGAAAATAATTGCACCCTTATTTAATTACATATATTTTTTATTAAAAAAAAAGTAGGTAAGCACAGGTATTTAATGCGAATGATCCAATTAATTTCAATGTTAATTTCGTGTTTAAAATTATTTTTTAAATAAGAACTAAAATTTAATTAATAAAACACATTAGGTAGGTCAAATGCAATGAGCTTATGACAGAAATGTTCTTAAAAAGAGGTAGTTATATATCAGTGTAAAGGATAAATTGGAAGATTTTAAAGCTTATAGCATTGTATATTATGTACATATCTAAGTATTTTCATGCTGCCTGGCCATCTGAAGAAACTTGCAAATAACACATTTTAAGGTTCGTGCATTTACTAGTTGTCTATTGTGTTACCGTGACAAAAGTCTTAAACATATATGAATTTTGTTTTGTTTACGACTTGTCAAAGAAATATTTATTTTAGAGCCAATAAAATACATTAAATGGCACGAGTACGATAACTTTGGCGCCAAAGAATTGATAACTGTTTTTTGTAGAACAGATCAATACAAGCATTTTTTACTATGGGTTGGTTGGTCTATCTCCCTCCGTTTGGGCGGGAGGGGCAATTTTATAAAAACAGTGCTAAAAATTTAAAACAAATATTAAAAAATAACGGTATTATCTACAACTAAGTTTTATATCTTTTTTTAAAGCCAATACTTTTTTCTATTAGATGTTTTTTAAATCAAGTGAAACCTTTGCATAGACTTTGAAAAAACGGACTTTAAACTCAAAAATTGCGAAAAAAAGGTAAAAAAAAACTTTGAAGTGTGATTTTTCAAAACTGTAAAATAAAATACTACTTTTTTTTCTAAAATTCTAAAATATGAGCAATTGATTTTTAATCATAAACTGAAAACAAAATGATTTTATGTTTTCTGGTTTTTGAGAAAATGGAAAATTACTAAAACTACAAAAAATATCATCATTAAAAAAAGCTTAGAAATTATTGTTGAACGCAGTCATACGAAAATAAAACGATTTTTTATACAAAATTATATACAAGAGTTTATGATTTAGGTTCAAATTTATTGGTTGTTCTTTTAGCCCATATCGATGACTTTTTTAAAAACGAATTCGTCATCGGATTCCCAAACTTTTCCCAGGTCGTGATGCTTAAAATATTTCCCGATTTTGCCAAGCAAGCAAAGATGACCATGGTAATGACCGCTTAGAAAAGGAGGAAAGGCAATGATATCCAAAGGTATTTTAAGAGAATAAAATCGAATTTAAATAAGGAATGAAAATTAAAAGAAGTTTATATATATACAAAGTCAATAATCGAAAATAAACAACAAATAACTAACGTTATTTATAAGGAAAAAGGTGATTTTTTTTTTCAATCTTTATACTGATTTTTCCAGGTTTTTACTTTTGTTAGAAAAAATATACCATTTTATGTGGGACACTCTTTAGACAGCTCTTGTATAACTTGATAAAAGTTTTAAAAAATAAAATAACTGCAAAAAATAAACTAAAACTGTAATACTAGAGTTATGTGTGTTGTTACACTTTTGAATTAAAAAAACATTATATGTTTCTTTCTTTTTTTTTATTAATTTATTCACTTCCATAAAAAACTTATTTTAAATTAACATTTTATTATTCTTATTATATTATATTATTGACAATTTGATTATTATATGCTAGCGAAAGGCAGCTGTCCAAAGCTAGGCTGCACCTCATTGCTAGAGTTTTCGAATTAGACTTTATTTACTTTATGAACCATTCCTACAGGTTAGCTAATCTAAAAATGCTTTTAATGGGAAAGGAATGCATTTGTTTTACTTTATAGTATATATTGTTCAAAACAGTCAATTGTCCACCACAGTGAAGTGTGTACCACAGTATATTATGCACAGTGAATTAGCCGGCTTCACCTGGCAGCTGGAATCCCTTAAACGAAATGTGCGGGTTTTTTTCAAAATTAGGAAACTAGCATTAAAAACAATAAAATCATAGACAATACATTATATGTTAAAAGAGTATCACTCTGAAAAGAATTATCCAGGAAAAGTTTATTATTCAAAATTCTTGTTGTTATGGAATTTAATTTTGAAATGCCTCAATTTACAACTTCATTGAAACTCTTCTCATGCAAACCATTTTGTCAAACGAAAATTAATTTTCCAAATACCTTAAAACTGTTTTATATATTTTTCTCGAAAAGCCCAAGGACAAACTTTGAAATTCCATAATAACTCTTTGTCTGATATACTAAACAGAATATCCATACTCTTCAGATCGCCTGCCGACACCACTTTGTGTTAAAATCTCTCACCCTTGTAAATATAGGCTAGTTTACGTAAAGGTATATGTATTTGTATGCTAAAAATGTTTTTTCTATTGTAACTATACTTTCGTAGGTCATCTTTTGAAACAACCTTTTTCATAAATCTAGGAGCTTGTTGTGGTATTTTCAGTTTGGGGATAATAAATGAAATATTTCTTTTGATTAGGTATGTAAAGAAACACCAAAATTCCTTATGTGAGTGTTGTATTGTAGTTTAGCCTGAATTTTGCTCTGCTGACTATAACACTTTCTGAAAATTTGTGTCGTTCTTTTATTGCTGCAAAATTATTATCATAATTTTTTTTTATTTGGTTGAAAAACTTTTATATTGTCGGGCCATCATATATTTTTTTCAATGAAAAATATTCAAATCGAATGTAATTTGAAAATTGTAAGGTTTTTGAAATGTTTTCTATTTTTTGTCAGAAATTCTCTTATCAGGTTTTGACAAACTAATTAATTATACTTAAGTAAGTGTAACTATATCCAAACAGACTTCAACAATGGATAACTTGAACACAAAACAGGTTGAAATTCGGCAAAACCATATTTTTTTAGCGAAAGTATATTCCTAATTGAAAGCTCAGATCTATAGTTAAAGCATTTGTTTGTCAATGTTGGAGTTTTACCTTCTGGAAAACTTGAAATACGAGTTTAGGTATGTCAGGGTATTCCTAGAAGCAATACCGATTTTTGTAAGAAGTGACTAAGGCCGTGTGCCATTTGCGTTGAAAGTGCTATTACATTTGATCTCTTTTGACACTAACTGAGGTGAATACAGATGTGCTGTTAAAAATGTTGACACTACTGAGGTGAATACAGACGTCAAAAATTTACCTGCTAAGGAGCTCTTTAAAATTTTAGCAAGTGGTTAATTTTTGACATTTCTTTTGCTGCGTTCATTTTTTTATGAACGACCGCGTTCATTATTGCATCTTTTTTATCGATTAAATCCAAAGCGATCTGGATAGCTTCGTATTGTTGGGGAAAACTCTTAATGGATTTATATAAATAGTGAGACACACTTGAATGAAATTCGTAGCAATTTTGTAATAAAGGAACAACAAAAATTAATTAAATTGACATGAGGACATTAAAGAATTCATTAAAAATTTCTAACGTTATGTAATGCATAACATTTGTTAACACCTTATGAAGTCCATATAGTTCTTTATACAAGTTATTTAAATAAGCATGTCCGTAATTTATTTGGCGCAGGGCCAGAAGTCCACGGGCCAAAAGTCCATAATGGACTTCTGACCCACTAGGGTGGGTCAGAAGTCCACAAATACACTATGGACTTATGACTCACCCAGGTGGGTCTAAAGTACACAAGAAATTCCTGTGAACTTTTTGCCCATCGATTATGGCGAATGGAAGCAATTAGTGATTATTTGTGTAGCACATTTAGAGCACGTAAGTACCTACTTAGTATTTGTTGTTTAGAATTACTTTTCCAAATTGCAATGAGGTATTTTAAATTTGATTTTTTAATTGATTAGTGTAGTAATCAAGTAATATAATCAATTAAAAAATCGCGCGATTTGGAAAAGTAATTCTAAACAACAAATACTAAGTAGGTACTTACGTGCTCTGAATGTGCTACACAAATAATCACTAATTGCTTCCATTCGCCTGATGGAAGAACGCTGAAGGTGCCATATAATTTATGTTCATTAATTTTGTTATTTTTTTTTTAAATAAATAGGTATCTATGATTTCATAATTGCTTTAGTTTTATTGTGGACTTGTGACCCACTTCTCCTTAAAAGTTATGAACTTGTGGCCCACTTTCTTGTGCACTTCTGACCCACCTGGGTGAGTCATAAGTCCATAATGTATTTGTGGACTTCTGACCCACCCTAGTGGGTCAGAAGTCCATTATGGACTTTTGGCCCGTGGACTTCTGGCCCTGCGCCAATTTATTTCGTTGTTAAGCCATGATCGTTGAGCTTTTCTTAATAACTGTTGTTGTCGGAGAGTTATTGACTGATGTTTTGATTTTGATGAAATTCGGAATAATATTGTTTTTTTCGGCATTTTAACGAAAATCCAATGTTGGCTCTTGTGTTCATGTGACGCTCTTTTAGGTTATGAAATCTTCTCAACAATTTTCTTGCATTAAATTCTGTAAAATTTTCTTGATAGACGTAACAGGCAATTACTTGATTTATAGTGTTGCAATAGGTTATTTTTGCAATAGGTTATTTTGAAGTATTTAAATTTAAACTAAAGGAAAATAAAAAAACTTATTTTTCTCGTACAATAATTTTATTTTATTTAAAAGTTAACGTTTTCGAGAATAATTATATTCTATTTACAAATACTTTTTCCATTTAAAAGTATAAAATTAAATTTATTAAAAAAAAAAAAATATATATATACAGGGTGAGTCATGAGCAATGCGACAAAATGCTAGGGCGTGTAGGTTGCGTTGAGACAAGAAAAAAATCGTATGGGAGGGGGGGGTCTATTCCCCTCCGTTTAGCCGGGAGGGGCAATTTTCGAAAAAACTGACTTAAAATGAGAAAAAAATTATTTAAAATCAACGGCTTCATTCACAATGCTGTGCGATACGTTTTTGAAAAGCCAATAACTTTTTCTTTCATTCTGTGTTTAAATAAATCTATTCTAAGAAATAGTTTTTGAAATATTAATTTTCAAAGTCAAAATTTTGAAAAAAAAAATTGAAAAAAAAATTTCAAATTCATTTTTTACAAAATTTTACGTAATTAAGTGCTAATTTTAATTTCAAAATTCAATGCTGTTATTAACTTTAAATCTAAATAAGAAAACCGGATGCAAAAATTTTATGTCGTTCTCAAGAAATTAAAAAAAAACCAAAACCACCTTTTTCTAAGAAAAATATTTATTTTTATTGTAACGAAGCAATTTATTTATTTATTTAGCATTAATCTAAGTTTTTTTACTTTTTTTTTGATTGGAGTTTTATGAGAACGTAATAAAATTAAATAGTATTGGAATAACCCTGGATTAATATTATTTTCATTGATAACTTCTGAAAACTGACCTGTCAATATTTTTGCCTCGGCCTGCCCGCAGCCCATGGGTTCTACCTGTTATGGGGACAATAGGGACAATAAAACCGCATTTTTTTTAATGAAAAAAAAAGAAGATTGCAACTTTAATCTACCAACAAGATGGTGCTACAGCTTACAGGTGAGAAACTGGCTGGATGATCATTTTAGTGACCGTTGGATCGGAAGAAGGGGCCCCACGGAATGGCCGCCTAGGTCACCAGATTTAACTCCCCTAGATTTCTATGCATGGGGATTTATGAAGAATTATGTTTACGAAGTGGAAATAGTATCATTGGAACAACTGAAGGAACGAATTGAAGTCGCTGGAGTCAAATTGCAGGAAAATTTGTCAAGCTTAAACTTATGTGAAGCCATTACAAGGAGATATAATCTATGCCTTCTAAACAATGGAGATCATATCGAGAATTTTTTATAAGTACTTCCAATAAAAAACATAGTAAAAATAAAAGGAATAAAAAAAACTAAAAAAACTAAGATTAATGCTTCTTAAATTGCTTCGTTACAATAAAAATAAATGTTTTCTTAGAAAAAGGTGGTTTTGGTTTTTTTTTTAATTTCTTGAGAACGACATAAAATTTTTGCATCCGGTTTTCTTATTTAGACTTAGAATTAATAACAGCATTGAATTTTGAAATTAAAATTAGCACTTAATTACGTAAAATTTTGAAAAAAATTAATTTGAAATTTTTTTTTAAATTTTTTTTTTTTCAAAATTTTGACTTTGAAAATTAATATTTCAAAAACTATTTCTTAGAATAGATTTATTTAAACACAGAATGAAAGAAAAAGTTATTGGCTTTTCAAAAACGTATCGCACAGCATTGTGAATGAAGCCGTTGATTTTAAATATTTTTTTTCCCATTTTAAGTCAGTTTTTTCGAAAATTGCCCCTCCCGGCTAAACGGAGGGGAATAGACCCCCCCTCCCATACGATTTTTTTCTTGTCTCAACGCAACCTACACGCCCTAGCATTTTGTCGCATTGCTCATGACTCACCCTGTATACTAACATAACATCTGAAAGTATAAGAAAAAAGTTAATCCCATCGAATTTCAAAATACCAAAACTGTATGCCCTACCAAAAATACATAAAATGGGTGAAATTAAACTTAGACCAATATGCAGTGGAGTCGGATCACCTGTACATGAGACGGCAAAATGGTTATCCAAAGAATTTACTACATTTGAACAACCAATCGGCTTATATGTTCAGAACACATATAAATTCATCAATCAAGTAAAAACATAATAATACCCGAAGACTTCATTCAAGCATCCATTGAAATCGACAACATGTATAACAGTATACCAATCGCAGAAGCTGAAAAATCAATTGAAATTCGGTTGAAAAGTTTAAATAACATGAGTCATATAAAGGTAAGTGAATACATGCAATTACTACATCTATGTTTTTCCAAAAATTATGTACCGTTTGATAAAAAGATATATGAACAAATTAACGGTTGAGCTATAGGTGGGTAATCCTCTAGCTGCGTTTGCTGCAAATTGCTTCATGGCCAATTCTGAAACTTCTGCTAAGCTAAAATATACTGATTTTATATCACTACCATTATGGATGAGATATGTTGACGATACTTATATACTAATTCAAAAAGACAAACTCAATATAGTAATAAAATTTACTTTCGAGATAGAAATTGATAATTACTTACCATTTTTAGACCTTATGATTAAAAGAATCATAGAGTTTGATATATATCGTAAGTAAACAAACACTGACAGATGCATTTCATCTAACACATATCACCCAAAACAAACAAAGTTTGCAGCTTTAAACTCTTTTTCCAACAGGGCTATTCACGTTCCACTTAATAATTACAATTATTAAGTGGAACTTACTTATAAGTAAGTGAACAAAATTTATCAAGTAGATGAAGTTAATGGTTACAATAAGAAAATAGTTGATTCTTTATTAAAAAAGCATAAAATGAAAATGATTTCACAAATTTAACATCCGAAACTTCAGCTTAAGATAATAATTATATTAACATATATGAGCAGTTCTTTTATTAAAGGATTAACCTATTCTTTAATGAAAATATTTAAAAACTTTTCAATCAAATTGTCACCAAATAGTACTGCAAATAAAATTAAAAGCATGATCAGAACAATCAAAGGCAAAACAGAAACACTTGATAAATCAGAAATATACTCCGTTATTTCCGTCAAGATTGCGATAAAGTTTATATTGGTCAAACAAGAAGAGCAGTAAAAACAAGATGGTCAGAGCATTATAAGTCAATTCATTATAAAATGTTAAATGAATCTACTCCTGCCGATCATATGATTAGCTGTTAGCAAATAACCTAAAAAAATGCGAAAATAATAACACCAATTTTATATTCTCAAGTTGAGATTTTAAAATGTTTTATTAAGGAAACCTTGGATAACCCAGGATAAAAGCCTTAAATTTTTTCAAATAAATTATTGACAGTAAATAAAAATAAAAAGGTACCAAACAGTAAATCTGCCTTTTTGTAGTTTGAATTATATGAAATTTTACGGGGCTCACGGGGAACCGTAAAGTCGAAGAATGGAACGTTACCGGGAATAAAAGGGGCAAACAATTAAACAACTTAAACCACGAATATTAATCGAGTAAAAACAGGGATTATTAAAAAGAAAAAGTCTACTGCGATAATTAAAACCAAAATGGCCACACACTTGAAATAAACTACAACAAACTACACTCTACTTATATCTTTTATCTTTTCCTTTCTTCTTCAATCTAATTCAATCTCCAACTTTAATTTTCACGTCTCGACTCACTCTCTAATTTATCTTCCAAAAATGTCTACTTTTCTACAAATAATATCCTTCTCGAATTTTTCTACTTTTTAATTTTCTCGACTCTTTTTTTTTTGTTTTGATCAACCTCTTGTTAATCTAGCTCAACCAGAAGTGATCTTTTTCACCAACCCTAATATAACTATTTGTCCTCCCTCGGCCTTCTCATTCACTCACACATACATACAGTCATCCAATCTTTTTCGTGGAATTCGGTCGCGGGTATAGCGGTAGCGTGGAAGCTTTTCTTACTTCCCAGCCCCACCGTTGTTGAATTAACGAAACTTTACTCTCATATAACATTCACGGAATTCACCAAGTTGTTGGAGTTGTCCCAAAACTTGACGAATTCTGCAAGGCCGAGTTCGGACACCACACCCAATTAACAATTTTTTCGAGAAAAATTTAAAAGAACAAAATTTAAGAAAAAGATTCCTACTGGGCATTCTCCCAGTTACTTAAGTATCTACTCGTGATTCGAAACACGAAACAATCTGTTAAATCAAACAATTTTTGAAACTCTAATAATCCCGATAGACCTTTTAAACTACAAGTTAAAATTACAAAAAAAAAAGTTAACGTTCCATTCTTCCAAAAAAATTAATATATTAATAATATTTTAAGGAAGGGCTCATGGCCGTCAATATATCTATCTTGACAAAAACATCACACTCGTTAGCCTTAAGTGTAGGTATTTAATTTTATCCAAGAATTGTAAGTGAATTTCTACAGCTCATCCGCTGTCACGCCTTTCACTCTTGTTACTTCCAATTATATATATCGCCTGTAATAAATTGTCACTTTTGCAAAACGCTGGTTGAGTACACCTATGGTTGATGGTGCCATGGCTGCCCTTTACTTAACCAGAATCTTGCAGCCGCAACGAAAAGAAAAGATTAAATAATTAAAGGTCGAAGATCGGCTTTTGTTGCGGTAAATTTTACCGTAACACTTCTGCCAAACAAATATAATGTTGATGTCAATAGGTTGTTTTTGACTAATTCACCCACTTCTCAATGTAAATTGAATTAAGGAGGGCAAGCTACGCCGCCTAACTGCAGTAGATATCATAAAAACCATCTTTTAATGTTCTGTAATATAATTATTTTTTTTTGAAGTTCTCTTTTTGAAAGCTTTTGGAAGAAAATGTCTTTTATTTTAAAAATGCCACATGGACAGGACACCCTAATATAAATGGGAGTGAATTCACAGCAGGTGATATGAAGTAGCGAAGTGTTTTCCAAATGACATTATCCTACGACGTTTGCTTAATGAAAAAAACAAATGCAACGACACCGGCGTTTAATAAGGCTCTGACATTGACAAAAACCGTCAAAAGGGGAAAACTGCAAATTTTTCGACCTTTTCCGGTGTTTCCTCTATAACTTATCTTTTTTACGTTCTAAGCATTTTTGTATGTTACGTCGTTACCGAGATACATCGCTTCAAAAATAGGTTATTTTTTCAATAATCAATTCAAAAAAAAATTAAAATTTTCACCTTTTTTCTTCCCTTATAACGTTATACGGCAAAAGCGTTCAAGTATGTTTTGCAGTGCTTTAAATTTGCTACAATAATGATTATGAAGGCATGTTTGTATGTTACGTCGTTACCAAGAAATGGCGCTCCAAACTGAGTATGGAGCGCTCGAACTCGGTAACGAAGTGATATACAAACATGCTTGTGTAATTAATATTGTAGGAAATTTAACGCTCTACAAAAAGTACTTGAAAGATTTTACCGTAGAATGTTAAAAAAAAAAAATATTGAGGAAAAACCGGAAAAAGTTCGAAAAATTTGCAGTTAGCTTTTTTCACTTCGTCATCAAACGGATTTTTTATTTTTCTCAGTTTTTGTACAAACTTAAAAAAGAAAAACAATTTTGCAGAAAAAGGCTTACACTCTGGTTTAGTTGAAAAATGCCAGGTTTTTTTAAACACAAAACAAAAGAAAAAAAAAACACCTTCAATGAAATCCTTTAGCCAAAAAAAAAAATGAACTCAATTCTCTTGAAAACTCGTAGAAATTTCAAACATCAGTGCGTCTCATTTGCTGCTGCTGCCGTTCCGTCACTGCCGTTGTAACACAAAACTTTGCACATCCAGTTATTTTCGAGAGAAAGTTTCTCTTCTCAATTCTTGTGTATTTTTTTTTTGTCTGTCGTCGTTGATGAACGGAACCATTTTGCAGCCTGCTGTGGTTGCCATACGGAAATGGTGAGAATCACAAAACTTACATCCGCTTTTTCAACGCAACGCCAACAATGAAGGCTTAAAGTTTGACTGAACACATTTTAGTCCGAATATATCACAGCTGTTAATAATGGTGTACAGCAAACTATGACTACTTATATACATTCTGTTCCTTTTTTTTTTGTCGACTTATAGTCATAGGGATAATCTGAAAATGAGAAAATTCCATGTGTAAGCAGAAATGTAGGTACTTTACTGAGAAAAATAGCTCAAATATAATAATGTCTGTGGAAATCTGTTGGAAATTGCAAGAAGTTTTTACCGAAGCACTCTGAGTATTCATTTTGAATCCTGAATATATAGATAAGATACTTTATGTTTTATCTTTCGATTAAAATCTTACTCTATTTTAAAAGAAACAGAAAACTTTAGTAAATATGAAACAACAGCTTACCCCACAGTAAGGGCTAGCAAAATGAAGTTTTAAAATTTGATTTATTTCTACCTTCGATTTTGCTTGCTCTACTGGACTAGTTATTTTGAATATGCTGACGATATCGATGTAATAGAAAAAAACAAGCCAGCAGCAACAAGTACCTAAGGTACCTAATCTATAATGCGGGACATTTTCATGGAAAGATAGTGGGAATGTAAATTTAGGTTGAGATTGGCAATTTTCAAAAAAATATCTGAAAAAGAAAAAGATTATACAAAAAAAAAAAACCGTAATGCCTATATCCTTCAATGACGTATGTTATACCTTTTTGTAAGGACAGAAGTCTCTTGTTTTGATTTCTTTTTTAATAAAGCTTTTATATCAAACAGTTTTTAAAAATTCAAACTATAAATATAAAAAAAAAATTCAAACTGTTTCTAAACACGCCGTACACGTTAGATAGGGTGTACCAATAAGATGAAGCAAGTAGTTTGGGTCGAAACATGAAAAAAATCGTATGGAAGGGGGTCTATCTATCCCCGTTTAGGCGGATTTTTTCTAAAAAGTTGACTTAAAACAGAAATAAAAAAAAAACAACCTACAATGCCATGCTATTCGCTAAGTATGCAAAGAGACAGATCTTTTTAAATAAAGTTCTTTTAGTCAGTAGTTTTTGAAAAATTAATTTTCAAACTCAAAACTTCCACCTAGAGGTGAAAAACTTAGGGGGTCTTCTTAGTATACCCACAAACAATCTGTGCAAGTTTCATGAAGTTCCGAATATTTTAAGGTAATAGTAAATATCAACTGGACAACTGGATTGTCCAACCGTTTAGGCTGCAGGTGCGAATGACAGACTGACAGACAGACACACACACACGCACAGAATTTCCAGACTCACTTTTATCGACTTCGTTTTCATCGTAATGATGTCATGTTGGATTGTTATCTAAGCTTTTTTGCATATTTATTTTTGTTTTAAATTCAACAATCTCGCAAATGTAAACCCGGTTTTAAACTGTTCACTTTCTCACCAGTGACTGTATTTCTTTTTTATAAAGAACAAAATAAAGCCAAATTTGCAATTTTTGCAACTTTCTTCTGACACTTTCTGAAGAAGTTCTGAGTAGGTCATCAATTACGTGGTCTTCATCTGACCTTCTATCAATTTGTTTACATATACATTTATACATTTTCCAACATTGTTAGTCGTATATATGAATAACTAATACCTAACTCCTTATCTACTTAATTAAACTTGCCTCAACAAACACATACGAAATACCACATTGAACTGTGGCTCTAATGCTGTACTACCATCGTTTTTAATTAACCATCATTTTTGAATAGACTATTTCAACCATATAACTGATAGACTGATAATTCTGTTATTGAATTCCTGCCATTTTCATTGTTGTTGTCTTTTGACTAAAGACAATGCCTGCAGCCTGCAGAAACATCCACCTAACAGGGATATCTGATTTGAATCCACATGAATGCTTGCATAAAAGCAATTATTATCTTTTTAGATCAAAAAAAAAAGGTACAGCTTCCAGATTTGATTTTATTTAAAATTTAATGCTTATGTCAATAGAATATGATAACTTAAATTGACTTTAAACTCACAAATAAGCTTAAATAATATTTTAGCTTTTTGCACGTTGCACTAAAATAAAAAAAAATATTTAACGATTTTGAAGAGTATTGGGTTTCATGGCCTGTGTATTCGAAAACTGTTTTTTTAAACCAAAAAAAAAATTAAACAAAACTGACAGTTTAACACTGACACCATTTGCAACAGTAATAGCTCTTTTATACATATATAGTATTAAAGTTGGTGCAACCTGTTGGACACAAAAAGAAATGTTTAATTATTAATAAAAAGTGAAATTCGGGGGAGTAGGATGGGGTTGCTTATTTACCCTGCCACGTATCATCTGTTATTCGCATCAAGTGATACTCCTAAGTTAAAACGAAAGCAGGATAAGAAACACATGCTATTATCGAGAAAGAAACTTAAACATCGTTGGTTCGACCACGATGCATGGATCTTGCATTTTATATACGTATAGCTGAAACAAATTTAGTACCTATGCAACATAAATTTTTAAATTTGTTGTGAATGGCTACAGCGGATGTTAACGAAATAAATATCAAAATCGTCAATCTTAAAAAATGGGTGACAAAATTGTCTACATAATCTTTTCAAAAATTAAAAAAAATTCATAAAAAAATAGTTTTTCAAAAAATTCTATTTTTTTTTTAAATTATGCAATAAATTTTTTTTTAGATGAAAGATATAACGGTCGGTGTCTTAGTTAAAAGATAACTCATATAAATTTTTAACAAAATCTATTCAATTCCTTCTAACTAGTGTCGTGCAACTCCTGTTGCATATACAAGGCAATGTTTAGTTTTAAATAATATTGAATTTTGATATAAGTTAGTTTTTACGCCGAAAGGCATTTTAAATATAGTTATAGTATAATTTAGAGCGCCCCGCATATGGGGCCAGTAAGTTAGTTAAGTTATTCTGTAAGCTAGTTTTTAAGGTTTTTGTCTAGCATTTAAGTAGTTATAAGTTAAATTGAAAATAAAAATTGAATTTACAAAAAAAAAGGCTATGTGCCTTACAGACACATTGCTAGTTAAAATATTATTATTACTATTACTATTTATTTCGAGAAAAATAGAACTACACAAATACTTTTAGAAAATACCTTTTTTACGAAATTTTTGATTGCGACATTAATTAACCTTAGCTACTTTCAGAATAATATTAAATTTCCGTAATTTCACTACAGTCGTTTAGGATAAAATTGTCTTCAAAGAAGCAGCTATGACAGGTGCATACATAGTTATAAAGTTCCTAGGAAACCAGCATTTCTACTGGAAATCAAGCATTTCTCTTGGGAACCCAGCATTTCGGTTTTTAATTTATTGTTTAAAATATGGACGTGAAGAGGTATCGATGTAAAGATATTTGCATATTAAAACACATATTCATTTATTGTATCTCCAATTAAATATGCTTGTATATGTGCTTCAAAATAATTTACTTTGTACTCAAAATATTTTTTTACTTGCGAATTTAGGTACTATAAAGCAAGTTATGCATTCGTAAAAAAAAAAATTTCGATATAACAACCAAACATGACAGTACGATGATAGAGAAGACGAAAACAGTAGGTCCGGCAGTTCTGTCTGTCTGTCTGTCTGTCTGGATGTAGCGACACCTGCAGCCTAAACGGATGCGCTGATTTTCTTCAAACTTGGCATAAACTATTCTTAGTGAAATATCTTCGGACTTTTTTTATTTTTGACCTAGGTATAAAAATAACGGTACCTACCAAATAAGCGTATTCAATAATTCTATTTTTCTCGAAAAAAATACGATCAATTTTATATGAGTGATTTTTTGCCAATGGTTATATCCACCATTTAAAAATGTGTTTCATTATCAGTTTATTAACGGTACCTGCCATAGAACCGTTTTTTAAACGGCTTCACCGATTTTAACAAAATCAAATATTCTAAAACTAATTCTAAACTAAAATAAAACTGCAAAAAAAATATATATAAAACGATGGAAAAGATCGAACAAAAGCACAACTTCCGATTGACTGAGATTAAGCTGCTCAAATATCTTAATATTTACAATAACCTTGTAAATATACTCAGAAGTTAACCCTGATTACAGTTTGCGCATTGTGTGTTTACAGGATACATACTCTGGTAACTTGTGCACATACAATTTCAAATTAACACTACATTTCTGGAACGCTTTTTTTAATCAAAAGGATACTCTTGAAACTTTTGCAAATATGCTGTAAGATTAAAATTACTTTCAGGTTGAAAAAGATTTTTTTCAGCGGTAAATTAACTTAAACTAATATAATATTTTGGTTAAATGTAGATATGATATATACTGTTGAATTAACATTGCTCTTGTAAATAATTTAACAGATTAATATGTTAACTTGTCTAGAAATAGTGTACAATGAACACTTCCTTAAAATGTAAAATGAACACCATGTGAATATAACACTGTGGTCATGAATAGTCTAGCTTTTTACGAGATTTAAATGTTAAAATAACATAATATCAACGTAAATAAACAAAAAATCATGTCAAACTTACAGTCAATGCGCTCATGTTAATTTAACAATTCATATAAATGTTACAAAAATCATGTAAGTACCACAGCTGTCTGTGAATTTTAAATGGGAAATATTACACCTTGTTTATGTAAAAGGACGACTGTTAATTTTTTACCCGACGCTTATCTCTGAGTGTAGGTGTTCTTGTTTCAACCGTGCGTCCTTTTGAGTTTTTTCATAGTTCTTGGGTGTCCACAATATAACTGTTTACAAAGATTTTACTTCTCTGTTAAGTTTTCTTGCCTAAAAATCCTAGGCCCTTGAAAACATCTATTTCTACTTTTTCTGCCACCGTCAACATCTTTCCAGACTTTATTTGTTTTCAAAATTATGTAAAATATGTGCCTTCTTACTCTTTCTCAAATATTTGAAGCAGCCGTTAAAAAAAATCACGAGCTCAACTGTTTTAATGTAATGCAATTTTCATTGGATTTTCCGAGTTACGCCAAAAATGTCATGGTTTTGTTTTTGTAAAATATGTACCTACGTACCAACAGGTTATATATAAATCCGGTTCAAAAATTTCCTACATAAATCGCGAAAAATTGGCCTCAATCAAGTGACCGGCAGTGTAAATATATTAATATATCTGAATACAAAATTTCATCAAAATTGGTTTACGAGATAACAAAAAAAAAAAGTTTTGGGAAGTACCGTTAAAAACTTTTTGCGAACAAAAAAATTCAGATGGTTAACTTCATCGTTTTGGCAACAAATTACCACAAATAGATCAATTATATTTTTACTGAGACAAATTATATTTTCATTAACAGTTAAATGGCAGGTACCGTTTATTTAAGGAATTCTCTAGAAACCTGACATATCAAATTTGAAGCTAATAGGTTCAGCCGTTCAGTCGCTGTGGGTACTGCTGATACAACCAGACTCACAGACACTTATTTTGACTTCGCTATTCGATTTTTATCTCAAAACTTATCATTATTTTAGTAGGTATTTAGATTGTATATATTTAATAATGAATTTAAATTTTTTCTTTTATATATCAAGGAACATTCACAAACTGTATCTAATTGAATAGAGTTCTTATCTTCATACTTGAGTTTTGTTTCCTTTCTTTGGATTCGACCCTGATGTACACCTTTGAATCATGATTCTACCTCCGCCTCAATAAAAAGTATCACAATATGTACCTGGTTCATGACTAATAAGCTTTTTCTTTTGATAAAATTATAATGATTAAATACTCATTTATTCAATCCTTTTTCAAACTGTAATCTAAAGCACTGTCATCCTGTTATATCAAATTGTCAATTAAAAGAAATAAAAAAAAATGCAGACAGAATTGTTTCTTAATTATTTTGTCTGTCTGTCTGTAAGTTGTTGGTGATACAATCGCAATTAAGGGAGATTTATTCGCTTGACATTGAACTTGATACTCTTTTTTCTTTCTTTTAGTCGTCTTAGCAACCTTTTAACACAAAATCTTTTTCGAAGAAGTCTAGTATTTCATGATATTGAATTGGGTTGAGTATAAATGTCTAATTGCTTCAAAATGAGATAAATTAATGTTATTTGATACACGTGGGTGTGTTTCAATATAATGTATGTATATGAATATGACATCAAAAGAAAGCGATTCATTAAAGTAAAAGCCGTTTTAAATATGAACAAAGATGCTAGTTATTTCCGACATTTAATAGTGTATCATTATTTTAGCTTAACGTGGCATTTTATTTTATGTTAATAGTCAAGGAAGTGATCATTTTATAATCAGATCTCAGAACAAGTATCTTAGGACATCAAGCTGTTAAAATTTAATAATTCTTAAAACACTGTTTTCGAATTTTTGATTTAAGGTTATTGAAAATACTTTTTTTTATGCTCCAAATCCTATTTTCTTTTCCCGTGTTTGACAATTTCCTTTTGGCAGTACACCTCTAACGAATAATGTATAGATAGATACCCACATTCTTGAGTAAACAGATACAAACATTGAATGATATAACCCTTTATATGAAATTCTAACTCGTCATCATAAATCATTCCATATATAAATTGTTAAATAATGTGACATGTTAACATCACTCTTCTAAACTATACATTGATCGATGATGAAAAACATATATAAAAAAGAAGAGGCTTGTATTTTATATATTTATTTGCAAAAGAACTTCTTGGATAATACCAAAGATACAAAGAATAACCTTAATGGCTTTTCCACTGAAGACTGTTTGAAACCTTTTATGGCTGCCATGTAATCGTTTTGTGAAAACCTCAAGCTGAGGCATCACATTAGAATCATATCAATTACTCTTTGATGAGCAGGAAAAAGCATCCGTTCCAATATATATATATTTAGATAATGGAAACAAGGGCATCTATTGGTTATCAATTTATTTCACAAGCACATGTCATGTTGGGGCTTGAATAATCTCAGTAAGTTGTAATGGAAAAGTCGTTAATCATTCAAAGAAAATTGAAAATTTTGTATTTTCATTTTACTCAATAGGGCAAGTATTGGTTTCGTGTATTCGTGTAGAAAAAAAAATCGAGGTTTTAATCAAACCTGACATTAGGATGATAGAGAACCCAAAAAAGTAGGTTTCGTCATGCCGTCCGTCGGTCTGTCTGTGAGGATGTGCGTATGTGCGTATGTGCATATGCGCGGCTGTGCGTATGTGTGTATGAGTGCATGTGCGGTTGTCTGTTCACCGAGCTACAGCCTAAACGGATTTTCTTTAAACTTCGTGCCTAGCACTTTTTAGTGATTCCCTAGAGGAGGAATTCGAATTTTTGTTTTAGCAGGGCTATAACGGGTACCTCCCATATAACGGTTTTAGTTTTTTCAAATTTTCTCGAGAACGGCTCTAACGATTTTGATGAAACTTTGTAACGTTCACTTAAAGTGCTGTTAAAATAACTGCATTTCAGGTTTTTTCTAAAAATTCACATAAAAAAATGGCCATGAATTAATAACGACTTACCCGATTTCGTTTAAATTTGGTATGGCATTCAAATTAGACAATTGACATAAGATGGTATTTTATGTTTTTGGCTAAACAACGGTTTTATGATAGCTACCATACAACGTTTAGGCCATTTTTCGATATCTTTAGCATTTTTTTTTTTTTTCAATTACTTCACTATAACTTAATATTTTTTGTTATAATAATATATTGATGCTCATCATTTTCACGAGTCTCGGCTAATACACTGTACACAATTCATTTCGTTAATACAATCGACATTGGTGAACATAGTTACCTATGTTTAGAAATTCACCCGATTCCACAGCGCATAAACATAGCATGTTTCTCAGTACATCGTGCGTATTCTCTTCTCTATGCGAATCTTACAGTGAAGATAAGTATTCACTTAAGCGTAAGCGAGGATAAAAATCTCATATAGGAGATAAGAGCCCTTCTTATAAATGATTTGTGGGCGTAAAATAGGATGGTGCAGGGAAATTACTTCACGGAAAATAATCTCACATAAAAAAAAAACTTTTACCTCTGCTGGGCATTAATTTCATTTATTTCTATGTTGTTATTTATAAATAATAAAGATGGCTAAATTTTATCTAAAATATGTTTGAAGTGAAGTTATTTCCCATCCACAATTTAAATGTATTCAAAAGTGCCGTTATTTCTCATCTTCCGGCAGGAAATAAATTAATATTATACAATCACATCAGAGTGAGGTTATTTCGCCAAAATCTAAATTTAGGTATTTCTCACTTTATATGCGTAAAAACTCCACCGGGAACAAGTTAAATAAATTTTTATCAGAGGTAAAGTTATTCCTTATTATTATATATGTGAATTAATTTCCAGTGAAGTTATTTCCCTGAACTCAATTGGATATCCAAAGGAAACAGTAACCATTCCTACGGAAAATGCTACTTTTGTTGATATGCTACCACATTCAACTGTCCAGTCCCTCACTGATAATTATCGTTCAGAGTGTTTTGTTAACCAATGTATATTTTTAACCACAGTGAACTTTATATACAACATTGTATTTGGACTGTAATTGTGCACAGTGAAAATGGCTGTGCAAAAAATTGACCAAAAACAAAACGCCCAAAACCAAAATATGAAAAACAGCCCAAACATTTTGGGTTAACTTGCATAATGAAAAAAGATCAAAAAAATTAATCCAAAATCGCCCAAAATTTAAAATCAATAATCGCCCAATTTTCGTTTGTTTTATTAAAATAATCATAAGACGCCAAATCGCCCAAAACGTACAAATGCCAAATCACCCGAAAACCGATTTCGGCTATTCTTCATTTTTTTTTGGCAATTCTTTTTTTGGATATTTTTTTATAATGAAAAATCGGATAAAACAAACAAATTTTAAAATAATATTGTGGCCGATTTTTCATTTGACTAATTTTGATAATTTTTATTACCACAAACTACATGATCGTTGTTAAACCAAGAAAATAACATGGCAGTAGCCTCGGCGACAGAGGGGTGGAGCGGGGGTGCGGGTGCTTCGCACGTTGGGGTGGAACGGACAACACGGTCAAAAGCTTGTTTAATCATTACCAGTCGTCTCATTTTTGGGCCTTTAGATATTCATTATTTTTTGGGCGTTTTTTTCAAATTCGCCCAAAAATGTTCAATGATTCTCTATTTACATTTTTTTGACAAAAATATTTTGAGTGATTTTTCATTGAAAAAATAAAAATGGTTTGAGTGATTTTGTATCAATATTTCTTGAGCGATTTGTGATTATGAAAAATCACCCGAATAGTATAAAATGAAAATTCCTCATTTTCGAATTTGAGCGTTATAATTTTGGGCGATTTTTCACACAGGCAGTGAAAATACCCGGCAAAGGCTTTTTACTAGTGACTTAAGAAGTTGCCTTAGAGTTTGTGAGAAACCTCGGGAAAGTTGATAGGCATCAAGAACCCAGCTGGAAACATTTTTAAATATTGGAGCGAGTATTGGAGTTCTTTGTTGAGTCCTGGGTAAAATTACGAAAAGGATCAAAGTAGATAAAACGAAAGTCATAGAAGAATTCAAACCATTTTTACGTTGAGAACAGAAACATTTAGAATTGCTTGACTAGAGAAAGAACAAGACATAACTATGCAGCTATTGCCAATGCGAGGGTTTGAATCGAGGAGGTAGAACCCCATCATATATTAATGTTGGCTTAGTTTTAATAATTTTTTCTATTTTTAAATACTGTATAAGTATGGTAGTTTAGGTTTTTTCTTAGAATTAAATATTTAACTGATTGGGACTTCTGGTGCAGAAGCATGTACGTTATCTCAGTCAGATGAAAATTTTCTTGATCAAATTATTTTGTGCGATTTATAATATTATTTTTATATTTTAGTTTTTCGTGCGTTTTGGTATTGGGATATTTTACACAAGGTTATTTATCAATTCTGACAAAACACTTCTTCAATTTGGGCAAATTGATATTTTAAGATATATGGGCGATTAATAAATCACAATGATAGTCAACTTCTTCGACTCGAATTGAACCGTATGGACGTGAATGAGATGCGCTTCGTGCATACACGTGCTTAAGTGGAAATTGTTAATGAACGGTATAGGGCAATGTTAGCTCACTCAAAATCGACCTGAACTTGACATCGAGGATTTTAAATAAATAAATTCTAACATTTTCTTAGGTGTAATATTTTGGGAGCGTGGTTTCTTCCAGCCCTGCTCGGTTTCTAACTTGCTGCACACAGCTTAGCATGCCAAGTTGGTTAAGATCCTCTTCAACTTCCGTGCGCCACCTGCTACGCTGTAGCAGCATCTATTAGATTGTTGACGAATGGCATCAGACGTTCACATAGAATTGCAGAAAAATCTTGTATGCGAAATTAAAGAGAATAGTGCTCCTGTAGTTGGTGCATTCCAGAGGATCGCCTATCTTTGGGGTCGAAAACACAATGCAGAGGTTACATTAATCGGGCATAATTTCCTCAGGTTATATTTTGCAGATAAACTGGTGCATACTCCTAACAAATTCATCGCCAGCAGCTCCAGCAGCTTTTTTGTTCTTAACTTTAGATATAGCTTTATTCATTTCTCCTTTGATTTGAGATCTATTTTTCAAAAGAATCTATTTGTTTGTAGATTTTTAGGTTGAAAATACTATTTCCCATATGAAATTGATGTATAGAAGGGTTTAAATTCAAAGATTGTTGTAATACTATATCTATAGATATTTTAACCAAAATAAATCCTTGTTCTCACTTTTCTTGTTCTTTGTTTTGCAAATAGCATAGGTATATTGAAGTTGTTCTAACTAATTTAGTATGCCTGTGTATCTATTTGAAGTAATGTTTAATGGAATGATGAAGTTGCTGAGAAAGGTGAATGCCACCGTTTTATATCCATTAATTTGTGTAGCCTAGCCGTGAAATATGCTCAAACTATGGCGGTTATAATATTTATAACATAAACACCAAACACACTATAAACGACCATCTACTCTACCAGGATACAAAAGAATCAAAATTCTAGCGCCCCACACACAGGCATGCTTTTGCTTTATTATCATGTCAGCACCAGAAATGATCCAATTTATCATTATTATTTCTCACCGACTACTGTCGCGTCACGTAGGTAGGTTGGTCGTTCATGGCAATTTCAGCTCCAAACGTTCGAGGTTCGAGGTATTCTAAAAGAACAAAAAAAACGAAGGCAAACAGGAATGAATTTCCTCTTCTATTTAAGAATAGCATACAATAGTTCATTTTCTAGCTCGTGCACAATAGCAGCCTCCCAGCCCCCCAAAAGGGTTGTGTTTGATTGGAAAGACTTCGGCATGGTCGTCTGTGCCAAAAAGACTAAATCAGGACACAACGGTAGCTAATGAAAATTGATGCTCGGACAATTTGCGAAGGCTAAATATTGTCTGAGAGAGATACCTAGGATGGGATTTTCGTTTGATGTGAGGGTGCAGGTAGATAGATAGATGGTGAGCTAACAGGACTCGGTCATCAGTTTGGTGTTGGATTAGTAATCATGAAATGGCTTATATTTGTTTTAATACTTCTTCCATGGTAAAAAAAAGTAAAACCAACAAAGGAACAGATATATTTTTCTGAGCAGTGATTAGCTAATTTAAGTTGGAATTCAAAATTATAGAACTATTTTTGAATGGTAAATAAGAACCATGAATATTAAGAAAAGTTGTATAAATCAAAAACTTGTACCAAATGAAATAAACTTTATGGCACGACGGCTTTATGACGAAAGCTCAACGTCTATTGAGTGATACTCTCCAGCAATATTTTTATTTTTGTATGCGTTGCATGTTATACAGAACTGAACGGGACCAACAATTTAGTTCCGAAACCAAAAAGCAACGATGAAATGCACTCTTCTAAATACGTGCGAAAAGGAAGTTCCTTTAAAAAAAGCTTAGTTCTTATCTTAGGATGGAGTTGAACGCAGACATTTTTGCATATTTCGAATCAAAAACCATCGTGAGTCATCAAGAGATTTTCATAGTGTGCTATTACACCATGATTCTGGAGTCATGACTCTATCGCCCAATTTCTCTTTGGTTTCTATTCCGTGCATTATGACTCTGATTTTGAGAGTCATGACTCTAATTTGACAGTCTTATTTTCCATCCTCTTCGCACATTAGCATTTTGTAAACAAAGCATATGCATGTGTAGTGTACCTACTTTCAAGAAGCAAAAAGAAGAAGAAGAAGAAGAAGACGAAGAAGAAGAAGAAGAAGAAGAAGAAGAAGAAGAAGAAGAAGAAGAAGAAGAAGAAGAAGAAGAAGAAGAAGAAGAAGAAGAAGAAGAAGAAGAAGAAGAAGAAGAAGAAGAAGAAGAAGAAGAAGAAGAAGAAGAAGAAGAAGAAGAAGAAGAAGAAGAAGAAGAAGAAGAAGAAAAAGAAGAAGATGGAGAAGAAGAAAAAGAAGAAATAGAAAAAGAAGAAGAAGAGAAGAAGAAGAAGAAAAAGAAGAAGAAGAAGAAGAAGAAGAAGAAGAAGAAGAAGAAGAAGAAGAAGAAGAAGAAGAAGAAGAAGAAGAAGAAGAAGAAGAAGAAGAAGAAGAAGAAGAAGAAGAAGAAGAAGAAGAAGAAGAAGAAGAAGAAGAAGAAGTAGAAGAAGAAGAAGAAGAAGAATACGAAGAAGAAGAAGAAGAAGTAGAAGAAGAAGAAGAAGAAGAATACGAAGAAGATGAAGAAGAAGAAGAAGAAGAAAGTAGGTAACAATACATTAAGTATAAGTAAAATTAATTTTTCTACTAATAAATGAATTACGGAACATTTCTTACAAACAAACTATTGTGATCCAACAAGTTTATACTTATTCGATGAACACATATGTCTCTATATTTCCTTATTACTTTAAACATGAACAAACATGTGCAGGTCAGTATATGGCGGATATCATTTTAAAAATATTGATTCTACTGATCTTATTGATAATATAGCGATGGATGACCGATACCGCTACAAATCGTAATGCCAATTCAACATGTTTTGATGTTTCTTGTTGGAAAAATAAATTAACAAAATCGTGCAAATAGCAAAATACAATAAGTGCTTTTACTTTATGGAATTATTGTGTTGTCAAATTGTTCTTTTTCATATTTTCAAAAGTTTTCAAGTATTTATAGAAATTAAAGAAACAATTAAATGTTTTTCGCTCGTGACCATTGTAAAATGTAGCTTACATTTTTTTTAAATAAAAAAGTCTTGGACCTCCTCAACTTCATCTACCGTAGGTATATTCCTACTGCAATGTGTCTTATTCTCATAAAAACACATACATTCACGATTCACCTCAAGCAAATACAAAATTAATTTTGAGACATTGTACCTCCTGCAAGCATCACCGTTTAGCAGAATGTGACACGAATACAAAATATCTGGCACGTACGACGACAAACAAATCGAATTCCATTTTTATTGTTACCCATTAGTTGGATACGAGAATGGCAAGGAATGCGCGCATCTCCTATATCTATGTATATACACAGACATTACCAAACAATACCATTTCAAGCGTCATGCAAGCGTAGCTTTATATTTTTCATCCAAATTCAACCGAGTAGAAACTTTAAGGACGAAAGAATAGGGAGAGTACGTCTACTGTTTGCATTCAAACAGGAATACCGATTAAGGTATATTCGTCCTTCCTGCAATGTTTTTCCTTTCAGCTAAACCACCATCATCTTCTGTGCTAATTTCTCCGGTCAATGATTTGTCATAAAACTCAAACAAATAACCAAAATCACTTCGTGACATTTGAATCCGAAATTTCAAAGTGTTTTCTTCTGATTTTGGTTTAGTGATATCAGCTGGCGAGGGGGATCATTTGTGGTTCAAAGTAATTCAAGGTACTTCATGCAAAAAGTGTTTACATATTATACCTTTTCAAAGGATTCACGATTTGGTTGACATTAATAATGATATTCAAGTCACGTTTTGGGTTCTGTCACAACACTCTTGAAATTATCGTTTTAATTCGAAATATCTTGGGGAATTTTACTTTAACTTTTACTGTACCGTGGTATTACTGTATATTTTTTGGGCAAAATAGTACCAATTATTTGGGGTTAATTTATTTAAAGATACAGAAAATATAAGAAAATAGAGTTTAGGTCTGGAGAAATTGCACTTATGATAACTTTAATATAATAATTGGCCCGGTCTTGCAACAAGAGATATATTTTAATTAAAATAAACGATTTTGTAAGGATGTAATATATTGTTTATTAATCTAAAGTATGTACAAATATCTGAATCAGCTTTGTTTAAAGAAAGTTGTTTCTTTTCTGACACGTTTTAATTTAACTTCGACTTCGTATATTGGCTTTAATGATTATATCGATGGCTTGGTTTTAAAATTTGTAAAGTGTTCAGGAGAGCACTTCAAAGGTTTAAAGTTTCATAAGGCCGAGAATGTTAGATCAACTTTGACTTTTTTTTTTTTTTTTTATAATGAGCGCACACTCAAAGAGATGATACTACCCTTATTATGTAGACACAGTGTGAGCACTAGGAAAGGAAGAGAGGGGTTGAAAGGAGGTGTCGGTGCACATTAGTTTTGAATTCCTGAATATTGCAATGGCTGGGAAAGACAGAGTGTGGCAAGGCATTCCACATTCGCATAGTACGGCTAAAGAACGAATCTCTGTACTTGACAGTACGACCGAAGTTGGGCTCGAGGGTATATTGATGAGCATTCCTAGAAGCGCGAGTATTACGGTTGAACTGTTTAAAGGGAGGAATGCAAAACTTAATTTTAGAAAGTGGTTTTCTGCAAAAAAAAACTTTTTTAATACAAGAAAAAAAGAAAGATTTGGTTGTGCAGAGTTGAATGGTGTAACAAATTCGCATTTAACACTTAACACATTTGTGCATATGATATCTGACTCGAAGGACCATATATAGACCAGATCCTAAGCGAATTCTACAAGGTTCCCTTACCATATTGGGTGGGTAAATTAACATGAGGCTCACATTTTTTTCTTTTTAGAAGTTGTAGAAGAAATATAGAAAATTTTATATTGGGTTTACACATGCATGGATTAACTGGCGCCAGTAGCTACTTTCACGCCAATAAAACTTAACTTGCATGTATAAACTTGGAGCATATCAGCTTTACTAGCGCCAGTAATATATTTTTGACAGATAAATAATAGAGAATCCCCCCTTATGATTGATGTGTTGTTGTTTTTTCGTCTTAATTAATATAAATGGAGTATCTGGTACTATCTATTTTAATTAGTCTTCCAAATTTTTTTTTTAGTTTTTACCTTTAAAAGGATAACATTTTTATCACTTCAATAGAGTTAGAAGTTCAAAGCTATTTTTGCTCATAAAAACATGGCCGAAAGATGTGATAAAATGCTTTATTGCTTGTTTATATTTGAAATGTTGACGTATGTCAAAATGAAAATTTAGAAGGAATTTTTTTATTATGTGTAAACCTCTACTGGTGACTGGCGAGTTCACTGGAACTAGTAAATCCATATGCATGTGTTAACCCGCCATAACTCTATAAATACGAATGTGATGTTTTGGAAGGGCACATGAATGAAATCATTTAACCAATTTTAAGTGGAGAAAATATTCTATACCTTCATAAAAAGGCAGTAGAGTTAGTAAGTCCCTCAAAAACTATCCAGGTACATATATTACTGCTTAATGTTTGCATTGCATATAAGATCCTATCCAACCTACTTTGTATGTGTTAGCGTCTTAATTTTTTCTGCAAAAGTTCCGTCTAAGTGCTATAGGGAAATATCGAAATCATTGGTAGCTCCCAATAAGCCCTCATAAAGTCCATAACGCTGATTGGAAAACAAGTGAATCTTATTATTCTTGAAATAAACAAGGATAAGATCCAGTGATTGCTATCGACAAACGAGGAAAACATCACTATTTCCACCAAGAGCTGCATCTACCACTAAGGAAATATTATTTTTAAACGACAACTAAATAGAAGTTGGTTATTTCGGTTCGGAAAAATGAATTCGTTCGAAAGGGTTACGTACGAATGATCGACAAAAAATGTTTCGTTTGTTTAAAATGTCGATTTACATTCATTTTTTCAGACTTTAAAATATCGCCAATTTTTTTTTTTTTTTTTTTTTGACGACCAGTAAAATGTCGACTTTAAAAAATGTCTACTGTAAAAAAATAAGCGAACTCTTTTATAAAAAGTCTTCAAAAATGGGGACGAGTCGAATTTTGTACCAAAAATTTGGATATTTTAGTGACACCGCTAAATTATCAGACACTTCACCACCGGACATTTAAACACCAGCCCCAAAGTAGTTAAAGTTTATGACCTATAAACAAGTGGTAAACGGGGACATACTGCGAACTGCAACCTGCCTTACTTTAGAATTTGGAGTATGGGTACAAAGGGGCACTGCCTCGTGCGAAGCGAAATCCTCCAAGAGTATCATTGTCATGACAAGTGCCTCTCTCCTTAGTTGTTTGTATTCGACGAAAAACTTGGAACACGCTACAATGGTTAGGGAGACGGAATCCACAAGTCAGACTTGATCTTAAAGAAAATACCTAATATTGGAGAGTGCCCATCACGATCACTGGTATAATATTTTTATTTAAATAAATTTTATATCGTTCGTATGATAAATAGTGCAAAAAAATTTTTGCGAAAATTTACTTAGAATTTCTGTCTAAAATCCGTGTCATCCATGCGATTTTCAGCTTACTTCGTTTCAAATTATACACTTTTATAGTCTTAAATATACGGTATTCCTGAGAAACTACGGATAGGTACGTTCTTCTTGTTTAAAAAAAAAAAACTATAGACAAAAACCTAAGACCAAGTTTATTATATTTGATATTCAAAATATTCGCAAAAGTACTTCAACATAGGAGTGTCCTCTTCGAGGACACACACAACACATTCTCTATGAATCTCAACGTATAGATATAGATGACGACAACGCCCATTTGATTGCATCAAATTTCAAATATAATTCGCTCCAGTGAACTTGAAAATGGCACAACAGCATGTTTAGATTTTCAAAATAATATGTTAAACTCTCCTCGCACAACTTCCAGGTCTTGAGTACTATAAAAGGGACCAACATCAGATTCCATAACAGATTCAAGTACGTCATTAAATTTAAATGTGCGGAACTTATAGTTTGCTGATAGGCCAGATATTCAAACTAAAATTTTGTTCCCTCGAGGCTTATATAGCCTTACATTGTCATAGCTATATGAATTTTTAGAACGACAGAAGCAGATGGTAAAAACGATTGCATTGAAGGAGAATGAATCTATAATATATTTAAGGATACAAAATGTGATGTTGAGGGATTAAAATATGATTTCAAAAAATTTGTCAGCAGTTCTACATTGATACCTTATTGGTGAGATTGAAGACAGACGAATTGCAAACAATCTTATTAGCCGATTTATACTCGCGCTATGTCCAACAAAATATCTAAAAAATAAGTTGATAACTAAAAGAAACTTCAAAGTAAAGATCCAAACAAATCATAACATAAAAGTTCATGAAAACAGTAAATATTTGTCAATTAACCAGAAAGTATCTTTAAACAGCAGTGTTTATTTTATGTTGTCAACTTCACAAAGGAACATTTTGTCATCGCAAAATATTGGCAGCATCCTGGAGGAGAGTACCATCATCAGACAGTTAATAGTCGTTTTATTTATCTGCGTCAAACTTAATAAACGAAAGGACGAAACTTTGGCTGGTGGGTAATGTTTCGGAAGCAATTTCAAAAAGTTTGTTGTTAACGAGTCATAAACAGTTTTTTTTTTTGTTGTCATTCATTTCTTTGGATCTGAAAAGAGAATTTAGTCTTCAATATTATGAGGTTTTTGGTTTTGTTTGTTGATTGTTTTGTGTTTTTACTTTTTGTTTAAGATACAAATTATTATCTAACATATGAGCTTGATTTGACTGAAAATTAGACAAAGTAAGTATTTAAATTATATAAAACGATAGGTTCAAGAGGATAGTAAAAATCTAGGGGTTTGGGACTGGCCTACTGGACAACCAGGATTTTGTCAGGTCGGCTCCTGCCGCAGCGAAAAGTGCATAGGATCCATTGTGGTGAAAACAAAGAGAAGGACTGGTCGACTGGTTCCTCCTTGTGGCAAATCGTTTGCGTGCTTAACAAAAGAAATTTAAATATAATTGCGAAATAGGTACGAACGAAATCATATGTTTTTTTTTATTCAAAAGTGATAAGACTATAATTATTATAAAAATCAATACAAGTAAGCAGAATTTTTTTTTGGCAAAATATAAGTGAAACAAAAAGAACATTCAAAAACGTTAGTATAGAGCGATTCTTAAATAAATAAATAAACTATTTTTATTTAATACTTAAACTTTATGTTTTAAATAATTTGATCAAATTTTAGGTCAATCCGTTTTTCAAATACTGAATTTATAAAATAAAATACAAAAAAAAATATATATATAATCAAAGTTACGCGTTTTACAAATAATATTGTGTTTAAGCAGGCTCTAGGTCAATAAAACTAGGTGTTAAATGGTTAGCAACTTTATTGTAAAATAATATACATGGTCAATAATGTCATCTATACAAAACGTAAAAATTTTTAACTTACAATTTAATTTAAGAAACTTAATTTTCACAAACAAAAATATGTTCAAGAGAACCACACATTGCACACTAAAAATAATTAAGTTGATTTAGAAAATACAATTTAAAAATTATAAATACAATTAAATAATTACATTGACTTTAAAATACGTGTTTTAGCAAAATGTTGGTAAGTTTTTAGAATTTTGATCAAATTATTCAGCCCTCTAAATTTTAGCTTGGGTTAAAATCGATTAAGTCGTCGAGGAGAAAGAAAAAAAACGATCTATCAGAGCTACCGTCAATATGTTTGACAAAAGCTTTTGTTTGGTCTTCTCTTTCATCGCAATGTCGCTCAATTCTTTCTGCACGAATCCCAAACTTTCCTTATAGGAACTTGTAATCGAAAGCATCAAAGTTTATGATATATTTGGTTTTCATGGGGTCCCATCACAGCAAATACAAAGCTTTTATGTACAGTTCTATTAAAGACCCTAAAGCTCTGTTGCAGTGACTTACAATTTGTTTGAAGACCAGTACAGGCCTACAGATCAGTTGAAAGACCTTAAAACTTGGATTCAGACCCCTTCAAATACCTGTAGACCCTATATTTTTATTGCAAGTCTTTTTCAGCTCTATTAGAGGCCCTTAAGTTCTTTTGGGTATCCCTCAAAAGCTCATATAGCTCCATTTTGAGGCCCTTTTCTCTGTTGAAGGCCCTTCAGCTCTGTTGGAGCTTTCCTTTGTAAAGACATCATTTCACCAAATCATTCGGCCACAATAAATCTTATGATTTTCTGCAATAATGTTGTTCTCGAAAGTGCATCACAATGTGACGTCATCTACACTGAATTCGCCAAAGCTTTTAATGGAGTGAATATCACTATTTGTATACCAATATTGAAAGATTTAAGTTCTCATTCAAAGCTTCTGAAATGGTTCCAGTCATACTTATGCGATCGAATTCAATTTGTCTGTATCAACAATATAAACTTTCATCTAATAAATGTTTCCTCCGGTGTTCCTCCAGGTAGCCAACTCGGTCCTTTTCTGTTTTTAGTTCTCATAAGCGATGTTATGATAAATTAACATTACATCATGAAAGATGATTTGAAATACATATTACAGTACTAAAACAGTTGTTTAATATCTAAGCAAAACTGTAGGTATATCGCCTAATAATTTTAAAGGTCAACTCGAAATTAAAATTTAATTTCATCCTATGAAACTGAATTTGTTTCACAAATGTTTTTCAAAGTTCATACAAACATTGACAACTTTAGAAGAGTCAGCAAAAACGCCAACGCAAAAGCATCGAATCGATTTTCCAATCTTCATTTGCTGCATCAAAAAAAACCCAAAAATACCAAATGGAACATATAAGGAACCCATTTCCACACGTCTTCTTCACAGCATAATAATTGTGTCTGTTAAATGTCTGGGGAGTTAAGTTAGATGTCGAGGGCAAAATGTTTCCCCTTTCCTCGCATCTTCTGTTCTTCCATCTATTGTTGAACCATGAATTGAAGCATCACAAGTAAAACACCAGAAAAATGGCTCAATTTTGTTTCCATATGGAAACTGCCTCAAGGAGGACACATGCTTCAGCTTTTGTATCTTTTGCAACATGCCGGATGCTGATGAAGGAGATGACTGCCATTGAAAATGAGAATGGTGTTGTTTGGTTCGTCGGCATGGAATCTTATATTGTTTGGGTAAAGAGTATATGCTGTTCAAAATATGTTTGTTCGTATGTGTGTAGAGGGTACCGAAACGTGAATGAGCTAAGCTTCCCTTGGGAAGTGATTGCTTGTGACGTGCATAACAATTTTCTCGAGAACATAATATGGGTAAACTTTGTTAAAGCTGCTTTCAATTTTAAGCATCGAAGAAAACCTTTTTAAATATTCTTAAAACCTTCTTATGCAATATTCTATTATTTCATTTTGAGTAGGTTGATATTTTATAAGCTATTTTTGTAATAAAAACAAACAAAAATTAACAAAAGGATAAGAAAAGTCGAAATATCCTTTTTCCATTTTAATAAATAAATATTTATATTTATTGCTCTATTACCTTGACTGAAAATTGCAATTCGCAATATCCTTGCAAAACGGTTAAACTGTATAGGTACACACAGAAAAAAATCTCAATTTTTTTTTATAAAATCTCTTTTTAATGTGATCAAGAGAAACGAGGACATAAGTATCCTTGCCACAGCTCAACATTGAAGGTAGAAAAAAAAAAGAAACATTTATAAAATATTTGGCAATAAATATGGTTGTCTGCACGTGTCTTACACGAAAATATTCATACAACGTTTTTTTGGGCAATAAATACATTTGATTTGGATTCTAGCCAAACGTTTTCTTTTGAAATTGCAGGTAGTCTATATGTACATATGAGTATGTTGAGGTGGTACATGCCTTGAAGGTATGCAGAGTTTGTCTACAACACGTTACTTCCTTTTTTTGGTTGGTGGAGATTCTCAATACAACAGTGTAATTTTATTTGAATTGGCAATTCATGTCGTTTGTGTCGATAATTTTCAGCATAAATGTTGAGTTAGAAAAGCAAAATATATGAATGTAATTATGAACACGGTTTGGGAAGGTTAGATGAAGTCCATTGTTGGACTAAAGTTTAAGGTAAACTGTTTTATAAAACAATTATAAAAAGTAATGCAAATACACCCTGTAACTGTTTTCTCAGTCAAGGACAAAAATCGAGTTTAGTATCAGCCTGTAGGACTGTGGCTAAAATCGTTAATATGGTTCTCTTAAATCGGGTGATGTCCGGCGATTTGGCTAAAATAAGTTTCAGCGAATAGGCTTTCAATAGGCCTACATTCTGACCTAAACCCCGATTTTATTGATTGACTAGAAAACAAAAATTAACCTGGTTTCGGTGTGCATCGTTTTTTCTCACATTGGCTTTAATCGTTCGAATGGCTCTCAAAAATCAGGGTGATGACCTTCGGATAGGTCTTAAATAGGTATGCCTAAACACTGGAAATTACTTCTATTTCTTTTTTGACACCTACGTTGATTTGTTGGTGCATTAATGCGGAGTTACAGGTAGTTAGTATGTGCATTAATTTTTGCAAATTCATCAAGTTGACCTTCAGTTAGTTAGAAATAATTTTTAACAATGAACACAAAGAGTAAGTAAAAATTACAGCCTATTATAACATGCTTAGAACCTTCAATCCACCATTTTTAATTGGATTTTTTGAGGAATGAATAGGAATGAATAAATTTCAATTTAAAAACGTTCTCTGTCAATTTATTCCACAGTCATAGAAATATCGCCTGGTTTCTACACGAACATGTATTGAAAACGGCCGTTCGTTTTTTTCTGTTTTTTACAAGCAAAATTAACAGAAGGTTAAGTATTTGATTGAAATTTGAAAAATGGAAACCCATCTTCGTTACAAATGTCGAGTGCTTTGAAGTGGAGTTCTTTAAATTCAGTACATAATATGGATTTAAAACATCGTGTTTTAAGGTTGAAATGATTAAGGAATGATAAATGTTGATGAGAATAAAGTAAGCAATACCACTTTAAAATTTTATTAAATATTTAATACTTAATAGTTTATAATAATAAATACTCAACAATAAAGCATCCTGTGATGACGACATCAATTATCGCATAAACGTAGTGTAAATGAAGGGGTGTGAGAATTCTGTGACCGGAAAATTCCCTCTAAGCTTAAAAGAAAACTCTACACAGCTTTAGTACTTCGAGCGCTCACATGTACAAAAAATATGAGAGCAAATATGATGGCAACTGAGATGAAGATGATTCGCATGACAGCAGGAGGGCACGAGTATGATAACTTTGGCGCCGACAATTGATAACGGATTTTTGTAGAAAGATCAAATACAAAAATGTTTTACAGTAAAAGGTAGGTCTATCTCCCCCGTTTGGGGGGAGGGGCATTCAATGAAAAAATTACTAAAAATGGAAAAAAAAATTAAAAAATAACGGCAATACCTACAATTAAGCATTATATCTTTTTTAAAAGCCAATACTCTATTTTATTAGCCAGTCAAAAATTTGGGAAGTCAAAATTTGGAAAAAAAAAGAATAAAAAAATTGTTTAAAGTGTATATTTTTTTAAAAACTTTGAAATTAAATATTATATTTTTTTTTCTTAGAAATCGTTGCTCATATTAAATTTTAATCAGAAACCCAAAACAAAATTATTTTATGTTTTCTAGTTTTCGATAAAAATAAAAATTACCTAAGCTACTATTTTAATTTAATTAATTTTTTTTACTTAAGTATTTTACGTGGTCTTAATTTGATAGTTAAAATAGAATATGGATTTATTCTTACACAAATTGACTCTAAATTAATCTCAACACCCAGCCTTACGGCGTATCAACCTCCCTGCCTGGACGTGTGGTAGGATTTGGAATGGGTGCGAGTTTGGGTATATGCAAAGTTTCTATTAGTCTTTTTTACAAAAATCCGTTATCAAGTTTCGGCGCCAAAATTATCGTACGCTGAGAACCACGTCCAAAAGGCACTTTCATTCAACATTCCGGTAGAATCGCGGAAGAGAGGCAGGCCCAAGAATTCTTGAAAAAACAAATGCAGCCACTCTTACCGACATTTTCTAAGGTCAACCCGGCGAAACTCACAAGCAGATCAATTGGTGTAGTGGGAAAGGTAATGATAGCATCGTCGAAAAAAGCAAAGAGAGAAGAAGATTGTCGCATTTTTGTCGTAAATATGTAATGCAACAAAAAAATTAACACGACTTTATTTTAAATAGATAAATTCGAAATACTAATTTTTGGATTTCGATTTCATTTGACTGCCAAATTACAATTACGGATTTATTAAAAAAAATAATTGTGTGACAATTTTATTAGTTCTACGACAAATTTACGCCGAAAAAAATGTATTTGCTTTATCCTCTTTAATTTTCCATTGGATTTGATACTTTTACTATAGGATAGTAGTGTTTACTTGACTTTCAAATCAACATTTCGGATCAATTTAAAAAAAAAATCGCTTTTATAGTTGCACGAAAAATTTACACTTAATTTACTACAAGTAATCCAATAGTTAAACTTTTGTTATTTCAAAGTTGTAGTGCTTATTTGACGGATATTAAATGTTGTCAACCCAACTAACATTTTTTGTTGTGTAACGTCTAATTTCAAAAATTTAGTAAGCTATAATTTATATTGTGTTGTCATAAAGCTTTTCTATTGACGTTAACTGTTTTTTTTTTTTTTTTTGGGAAATATTTTATACCCAATAGCTTCCTTAAGGGCCCAGTTATAGGTATCATTGAAACTTACAATAGAAAATGTTCTTTTAAATTTCAAAATGTGTATCTGGTGTTTGTAAGTGTCCAAAAACATCTCTGTATAAGATACAGAGAATACAGAGATCGGAATTCTAGCTCTAAAAATAACGGCCAAATATGAGAAAGCATATATGGCAAAGCATTTTTGAAATGCCTATATAATTGAACGCGATTATGGCGATTCGGGAGAAAATTGTTACAAAGTCTGTTTTTTGACAGAACTTTTTCACTAAAGTATTTGTCGCTTTATTTTTTTATATTTTTGTTGTTTTGCCATTAAGCCTACTACACAGAAATAAAAAATTAAATACACCACTGGGTCGCCCAAACTTGCTCTTGTTCCAAATTCTAAGTACAAAAAAATTTGTTCATCAAATTTTGTGTCTATCGTATTTTATATTTTATATTGTTTAACAAAAACTTTGAATGTCATCTTGTGTTGAATTTATAACTTAAATGCCTTAACAAATATTTAAAAGATCAGTTCAACCCATAAAGTGTTCCGGCCAAATTTGTAAAAAAAAAACCGTTAACACCAAATCTCTGCTGTATGCATTTTATCCTAAAGTCCTGAAAAGCAGTTATATTTAGAGCCTTAAAAGTATAACGTTTATAAAGTTTTATCAAAATCAATTTGAAAACTATAATATTATAGCGGGTAGGTATGTATCTCTCATATAAATGTTTTAGTTTTTTCTGAGTTTTCTCGAAAACGGCTGCAATGATTTTAATAAAAATTAATGAAAGAAAGCAGTGCTCTGAATATAGCTGCATTTTGGAATTGGGATCAACCAATTTGAGAAAAAATTATGGTTTTCGTAGTTGACATAGCCCGCCTACACGGTAAAGAGTGTGGTTTCTACGGAAATCATGTTATTTTCTTGATCCATTTTGTCAGCCAATGGAAAAAGCAAGTCATGGGTACTTTTAAGGATTTGTTCAAGTTCATGTCTTGAGGTCTCCAGCGAAATCTAGATTTGTCGGAATTATTTCAAAGTATAAAACTCTTATTTTACTGGACTAGTACGATTTTGTGAAGAAAAAAAATATTAATAAAAGTAGGTATATTTTAATATATTAAAACTTTCGGGTTTCTTAGATTTTCTATGTTATAATTATCTCTCTTTTATTTGTTATTGTTAGAGATTAATATTTAAAGTTATTTATTTTTATTTATTTTTTAATTATTTGGCATATTAAATTAATTGAAATATTTAAAAAAAAATATTTTACATACACAAATAGGAAAACTACAAATACAAAAAGCCACAGTGACCTATATGCTAAAGACAGCAGTTATCACTGTCAAAGAGAAAAGAATTTGTATCGTTTTCATAAGATATGATACAAAATATTGTTGGAAATGTACATTTTTGAGTTTTGGGCTTGCGCATCACTTTTTTCTGAGTTTTCTCTTTAAAATAAAATATTATTCATAGAAATATTTTTCGGAGTTTTTCGAAGTCACGTCGAAATAAATCTCAAATAAAATTATTTAAGAGAAACATTTTCATGAATTTGTTGGTGATTGGAGATAAGAAAATCCACAATTCATATAACTTTCTCTTATTCCAGCATTGGTGATTTTCCAGTTAGCAAATATATAGAGCAAATATTTTCCATTTTGTTCACCGTGCTCGACACTGACCAGACTGTAGCTATCTTTTGCTCTCTATTCTCGGCTATGATTGTACCAGATTTGTGACTTTCTCAATTCACGTCGAGGAAAAACTAATTTTCTATCGACGAACGTTTCAGTGTTTCGTATGGTTTAGCATTGTACGGAATTGCGCTGTCACATCCTCGTGTTTTTTTGTTTTCATTCAATTATCCTTGCGGGTTCCTTCGGTTCCTCCAGGATATTCTAATTAAATATTCAGTGTGATTGCAAATTGATTTTTTGCCCCTTGTCTTGCAAGATTTTTAAATAATTTGTCAATCTCCATTCAAGTACATTTATTCTTGAACGCTTGAACCCCCTTTAACCTGGTTTGTTAATGCTTTTCATTCGTTTCCTGTCACTGTTGCACTATTCACATTGCGCCTAGACTTGAGTGAATCTCAATTTAGCGGATAATTTGCCATTGTAAATATTTTAAAAGGATTTCCTATCGTCACGACATTTGAATTTGTTAAGCGTACAGCAAAAAAAAAAAAAACGCAGGCAATCGTCGATGGTCGTCAGTGTTAACGTTAACGTCGCCTGCCGCCACAATCGTTCAGCCGGTCGTCATACTGTTCGTCCTTGTAAAATGTTTGTATACGTTGCTGAGTGTTTTGAGTAGTGCTGTTAGCGTGCGGCGGAAACCAAGGCATTTTTTTTTGTTCTTGTTTTGTTTGTGTTGATTCTTTCTGGTTTTCTTATGGTGTGTGCAAAGAAGGAAACAAGTTGGAAAATAAATTGAATTGCAATGTGCTGCTCTGGTGTGTTGTTCCGGGACACAAATTGAATTAAGTGTGAAATATTAAACTGGCGGAATTAAGCGTTGAAAGGAATTCATGCTACAAAAGCATATTTCCATTGTGAAACATTGTGTCACTGATTTTTTAATTATATACCAACAAAGGAGAAAATTCTTTCCGATTAAAAGTGTTATTGAAAATTATACTATTGCCTGAAAGAAAAGTTTTGTTTTCATTCGAAGAAATAAATGTTGATGTTTTATAGGAATTGAAGGATTGTGGTGTTTAATTTAATTTTATTTTGATTTTTTTTTTTTTTTTTTTTTTCTAAATAATATTGCTTCAATAAATGTGCGGAAAAATGGATGTGCTGTGGACATCTGGTTGGATTATATTTTTAATAAGCGCTGCCGCTCTACCAGAGATACCATCAAAGGGTGAGTGATATGATATTGTATTTTTATAAGATTGTGATTCTTTTGGACGAAGAAGGACGAAATAGAGCAAATACGAGAAGTTTATTAAATTGAGAACATAGATGACAGCTGTGTTCAATCTATTTTGATTGTATTTTTTTTTTTTGCAGAGAAACATGTCGGCATATTGGTTCAATGAACTTAGTTTAATGCAAGTGGGTCATATAAGAAAATAGATACCATACATACAATTTCATAGATGTATACATAAATAAAGTGAATATTTTTTATAATGATTTAGTTGTGGTATTTTATGTGCTCTAGAAAATAATTAAAAGAAATCAATTGTGGATTGGTTTGCCGATAATAAAACAATTTTATAGGGATTTTTTCATATTTGTATAACAAGCAGGACTGCTGTGTTTTACATTTATGAAAACTCCCATACTTAGCTAAAAAATAAACTATACACGTAATAAAGACAACATGAAATCATATTTACATAAAAACTGTCTTTTAGATTTCATATATTTTTCATTAGGTAATTTAATTACTAGCATATGAATATGAATGAAGGAGCATTTTAAAATAAATCTCATAAACTTGCCACTATATCTAACTAAGAGACTAAAAATTTAAAACTTTTAACATGTTAATTATTAACTGCTTAATTTTAAACTTTATAAGACGAAATTAAAGTTTTAAGGTTTTTGAAATTATTAAATTTATTTAAATGAAATTATTAACTCATTTAAATAAAAAAACTAAATGCTCTGAAAATAAAATGTACATACAAACTCATAAAATAAATTGAATAATTTTTTTTTTATAAATGATAAATACGAAAAAGGATCATGACATAATCAATAACAAAGAAAGTCTATAATTACAAAAATCTATAAAAAAATTTTTAAACTATAATGCAAAAATCCATAAGATACAAAAATCTATAACTAACAAAAATCTATAAAGATGATATCTATAAAAAAATATTAATTAGGTATTTTGTTTGCTCACTTAAGGAGTTAAAGCTCAAACAAAACGCATTACATATTTAGTTTCATAAGCAATTTTTTTTTTTTTTGCAAATCTACAGCAAAAAATCAATTTATTTGGGTTACTTGAAGAGGAAGTCATAATTCAATAAAATTTGATCCATTTAACCGATTGCGATGAAACTTTCAGATATGATAAAGGGTTTAGTAGGAAATAACCACACAAAATTTCTCCGCGTTGACAAACCCAATTTTAAAAAAGTTTTCCCAAAGTGCTTTTGTTACTTGGATGATAAGTTTACAGTCTATAACTTTTCTAAATAAATTCAACTGTTTCGTTTTGTAAATTTTATTTTATAAAAACATGTTATATATTTCTGGATTAAATCATTAAAAAGATAAAGGTGCGAACATTTGTTTTTGTTTTGTTGATGTGATCTATGTAAGAAGGCCAGTATCTGTTCTTTGATCCATTCAACTCAAATTGGAGCAATTTTTTTACTTGTCTTACAGTCATACCAGTTTTAAATTATGATAACTGGAAACGAGGATAAAATCACGAACAAAAAATTATGAACTTCGAAATAAAATAAACAATAATTTATTTTTTTAAATTTATATTTAATAATAGAACATATTTTAATTTTTACAGTATTATTGTAATGATTATTAGCGATATGTTTTTGTGTTTATAACCATCATCATTAATTGGTGGTAAATGTTATTTTGCCAGGTTCAAACTTTATTTTGGCTTTTGTCAAGTAAGTTAAAATAACACACACCACTAATCGAGCCCGATTATGATTGAAAAAAAAAACCGAATCGCGTCGCTAAAAATGGTTAAAATATTGTTGTAAAAATTGAAATGTTTTAAAAACCAAGCAGCAAATAAATACAATCCATTTTATTATTAATTACAAATTATTGATTATTTTTTTCCAAAGATAATAATTATATAAAATAATATCTACACCAACTTTAATTTTTAAGTTTAAACTAGATTTTTACTGGGCACCTTGTATAAAAATTCAAATTTCTTGTGAGGCCTTTACTTTAAAATGCTAAAGTAAAAAACTAAAAATCTACCGATTTCAAAAAACAAATAAAAAACAAAAACTTGAACTTTATAATAACTTTATAATAAGGTTAAAAATATTATTTTTTTTTTATTTGGAAAATAAATTAAAAATATAACGGTCACCAAGGGAAAAATTTTAATATATGTGTTTCGAATGACTGGAAGTTCAATCTATGCTTAACAAAAATATTCCTTGTATTAAAAAACAATGATTTAAAAATTAGTCCCAATTATTGACTATTATTATATTTTTGTCTCAACACCGAACCATATGCTCTCTTTGGAATTTGATGCGGAAACAAGCCACATGTCACAAGACATGTGTATCAAGATTTCTGTAGCTGTAAATACTGAACCAAAATCTATTGTCATTATAGATTTATGTCGTTGTGGATTATGTCATGATACCGTTACAATGATAGCTATAACTGGCCCCTTAAAAGCGCTACATCCACTTTTTACAAAGTCTCACGCTAAAATTAGTGTAGGCTAAACACTTTGTCGCATAGATATGAATTTACCAACAAAATATTTATGTTATTACACAACCGTTAGAGCAATTTTTAAATAAATCGAGGTTTATAATTTTTTGTAAAAAAGATGTCGTTTTACAAACGGAAGGTACGCCATTTTAAGGGTTAAATATAGTTTGTATTTAATGTACAAAAAAATAAATTTTTTAGTCAAATAATTTTCCAAAAATTAAATTTACAAAAAAAAATTAAATTAATAAAAATTGAAATTAAGCACTTTTGCTATGTTTTGGGTCTGAAACTTGTTTTAGACCCGTATGTTAAAAGGATAGATAGATAGATAGATAGATATTTATTGTGTCCATTAAAAAATTTACATTTCTTTTTACAAATTGAAAGTCATTGCACAGTACAGAGATATGATAAGTTATTATTATCTTACAACTGAAAAATAATTTTTTTTTGATTTGAAGTTGCTTAAATTGTAATATCAAAATACGAAGGAAAAATATGGAATAGAAAAAAACCTTCATTTAAATGGATATGTTTTTCGTTTTTTGTTTTCAACATATTAGAAAATAGGGAATAAAATAAATAATAAAGATTCCTACATTACATATGATTTACTTATAGATAAATTTATTAATAATATCACAGAAAGGGTTTGTTTAAATAGAATTTAAGTAAATAAATAAATAAATAGGTAAATAAATATAAATCACAAACGATATGGTTAATAATAAACAAAAATGAAGAAATTAATAAATAAATAGATTACATAAATTAATGAATGCATACAAAAAGAGTAAACAAATAAATAAATAAATCAACAAATAGATCAATAAACTAACAAATAAGCAGGTGAACAAATACGTAACTAAATAAATAAATAAATTAAATTAAGTAAGTGAATAAACAAAACAATGAACAATTTTTTTCATAAAAATATGAGATATATACACAAAGATATATAATAATAAATAATAAAGTATTTTAGTGTATGAGTTCTGTTATTAATACATTTTCGCTGTCTTGACATCTCCTAATGAATTTTTCATTGAGGACTTCAATTTTATTTTGAACACTTATTACTCGAGCTTGTTCGTGTAGTGTTGACGTTGAGTAAAACCAAGGAACGCTAAAAGGATACTTAAGCATTTATATTCTCCATAAATCCTTAAGTGACAATTTTTGCAAAGAAAAAAGGATTTATATAGAACATAAATACTTAAGTATTTATGTTCCTTACTTAACTGAGCATGCAATTTTAAAAATGTTCAGATGTGAGACAGCAGAAGTGAGACATTTTGCTGAGAAACTTTGTTTAAATTTCTAAGCTTACGTATATCTCGGAGAACTTTAAAATAAAAACTGGGCACCGCATCGCCACTTTCCACAGAAAAATTTTAAGTGTCCAGATTTTTCAGGCACGTTTTCTAATCAAGTAACTTATCGTTGTTTTTTCAATCAAAATGTTTGGGCTTGACAGTTAGGAAACTAATTATTACACTTGATAAAAAATATTGCAGGTTAAGCGATGCATTTTGTGAAGGTTTCACTCAAGAAGAAGACACACATGAAATTGATGCTATACTGAAGTGACCTCAGATAAATAAAGTGAAACTTTTGTAATGCATGCTCTGACCAGTCGATGTAAAGTGAAATAAAATTTATTAAATTCTTTTAATTGTCATCATTATTAATTGGTGGAGAAGCATCGAAAAATAAAAGAAGTTAAGTTCGATGCTCTAGGTCCTGCAACTAAACAAAAAGAATTAAACTTGAAAGGTTATTGCTGATTTGTTGAGTTTGTGAGTGAACTGACAATTTATGTAGTGCCGTGAAATAAGGCCAACTTTTAAAAGTTGATATAAAAATTTGAAAAGTGAAGTAACGCCAATTTTGAACATTTAGTCTTATTTCACTTTAGATAAGTGCAATAAGGCCAATTTATTTTGGGGAAATAAATAAGTTCTTACTAATCCGCAGTCTGTATTAGCAAGTTTATGTGTAACTGATAGCATTATTGTTTGTATATGCTTCAAAATTACATTTTTAAGTGAATAATTATCCATCATTTTACACGTCATGTCGCGCTGCGTTCGGCGCTGAAATATGAGAACCACAATTATTAATTTATTGTGGTGTCTTTTCATTTATCAAGCAAGCAGCTTATTGGTGAGCAGGAAAAAGGATCAAAAATAGAGTGAAAAAAAAATTTTACCATGGAAAATTCTCGAGAATTTTAAATTTGCACACCTTAAATTGATCCTTATGATACACGATTCTCGAACGGGGATCTTACTTTTTTATGTGTCTGTTCTTAGTAAGTGTTTTAATAAAAGATGTTTATTTTGTTAGTTAGTTTCTTTTATTACGTGTCTTCTCCTAGTCAACCGACTCGTATAAACAAAAAGGAAAATCATACTGCATCAGCAAAAGTGTGCTTGTGTGTAGCTGCGATTCTGAAATTTGGGATCAATGCATGTTTAATGGGTTTTAAAAGTATGAACTGGAAAGGGAGTGCATTGATTGTTGGATATAGAAAAATAAAAATTTTAATTGGGCAGGCAATGAAATTGGAGAAGTTTAATGTATTGAGAAAGTGAATGGGTTTAAGTGGAGCGATCATTGATCGCGTGGTTGAAGACTTTGGAGTTGAATGGAATTTTTGTAATTAATTGCAAGAAAATGATGATATGGTAATTAAGTGGGTCGGATATTGGTCAATCAAATCAAAAGGAAAGGATGACTGTGAGAATTTGAATGGATTGAATTGGAATGTGATAAGGCAAAATGATAAGGGAATGTTGTGAAGAACGCACTTCACAACACTTACACATGATTAAATTTTTATTTTCTTTGCTTTTGATCCTTTTTCCTGCCCACCAATAGGATGCTCGCTTAATTTAATCAAGTTTGGCCGAATCGGTAATTTTGCATAAAAAAAAAAACAACCTTATTGGGCCGAGTTCACTCTCCGAAACCTGAATAGAAACAAAATGTTCAAATTTATAGCTTTTTGAAAATGAAATTCAGTTTTGCAAAGTGAAAAAAAAACATCCATTGAAAATTGGCTTTATAACACTTCTGGAAAGGGAAATTAGGTCAAAGTTAGCCTTAATTCACATGGCGTTTTTAACGGCACTGATTTATTTATGTATATAGATCGTAATTATTAATAAATCTCGGCTAGATTGAACACGTCCTATCAAGTATGACACAAGACATTTCAAAGCTCTGGAGTTAAAATAATTTCTAATATATTTAGTCACAAAAGGTAAATAGTTATATTATACTCCATCAAAAGCCTTCAAAGTTTATAAATTTAATGTACATTTAACAGCTTTTTTTATATGAAATTTTAGAATATAGCATGAATAGTTGTTCTTTATTAACCAACTACTATACACTGCTGGTCACTTGAATAGGTTCAACATTTGTCGCACCTTTATATAAGTCTATCTTCGTATCTAATACAATTACTCAATTTTGTTTTATATGTATTCGAAGAACATAAACATACGCTTAATGCTGCAAAAAAAAATTTTAGTCTGAAAACTGTTATTCTAAGAAATGTACCTTATTGAATTCATTGATAAAAAGTCCAATACATGTAAGAATCAAAGAAGATATTCTGTTATAGAAATAATTCAAAAATAAATTTTTGAGAGACTGCAGGTAGGCTAAAAGCCATTACAGAGTGAAGGGTCAAAATTCAGAAACACCTTGAATTATAAAACTAACGGGACATTATATTTAGAAATCTAAATATCACTTTTTAGCTTAGTTTATACTGTATCAAGAACAAGTACTTAATTGGGAGATACAGGGAAGACCTCAAGAATAAACCCATATTAATAGTTTAAGAGAAAGTAATTTATTGATTTTAATGTGAGTTTTTGAAAATTTTCTGAACCAGAATTAAGGGTATGTTTATGCTCTTGCAGTACATATGAAACAAAGTTGAGTTATTGTATTAGATATAAAGAGAGAGGCTTATACTAAGTTGCGACAAATGTTGAATCTATTCAAGTGACCAGCAGTGTAAATCCATGTTGGACAATTGATTACTTATTTTAATATAAATGCAAACTTATCATAAACGAACTTTTTTCTAATAGTTTGGAAATTCTTCATAATATTCGATATGCAATGGACAATAATTAGATATTTTCTTCTTGAAAACTGATTTGTGAATTAGAATGATAAAAGATTTATAGATTATTTATTCCACTGAAAAAGGTTGTTGATGAATTTATGCAGTGTTTGTGTGTAGTTACATTCCACAAAAGCGATTTGAAGAGATTGAGATGTCATTTTCTCAGAGATTTTAGTGTGTTGCATTGAAAACATATAATGCGAAGGTGTGCTGTTTTTAAAGTTAGACAACTACATTAAGAAAATGTATGCTTTATGTCGTTTATAGTACGGAAAAACGTATTTTTAACCAAGTTTAAAATTCTTACTTTCTAAATTCAGTTTAAAAAATTCTGTCTCTTTAATAATTCTGCTTATCATAATTCTGCAAATAATAGTTAAAATTTATTTTTGTAACCGTTATAAAGAAACTTTGATTCCTCTAAAATGACTCCAACGGTTTTCTTCAAAAAAATAATTCTATCTAATTGTCTTTTTATAAATTGCAAAAGAAAATTCGTAAGCCTATTAACGGTAACTCTCATAAAACCGGTATTTTTTTCTTGAACTATCTCGTGAACGAATCAATCAATTTCAACACAAACAAAATTTTTTGAAAAGCACTCAATGATTTGATTTGAATAAGTAAGTTTTCGAAAAAAAAGTTCAAGTCTAAGAGCTAGCGACAAAAATACTTACGTCTGATAACGAAAATAATTAGTCGTATTACCACCTCCCAGTACGTGTGATAAATAATCCGGAAGTCTGCCAAGCCTTCAGTGGTGGGTGTTGCCACCACGCTCAAAGGTTTTAAAAATTGTATGGGGGTTGTATGGGAAAATTTTGTCGTTGCAAAGTAATAATAGGATCTTATAAAGGGATAAAATACAAGCATATTTTTTAATAGGGAGGGGTGGTCTATCTCTCCCCGTTTAGCCAGAAGGTGCAATTTTGTAAACATTTAATAATTTTTTTAATTCATTGTTTTGTAAAATTGACTTGACTACAAAATTTTGTATTTTCTACAATAAATGCAAACTATTCAGCACTTTAAATTGGCGTACTACAAATTTGTAAAAAAAACTTTATGATTTTTAAAAAAATTATTAAGAAGAAATGTAAACAACGATTTATTTAAAAACCGTTTAAACCGTTTTGAAATTATTTTTTTGCTTAACTTATATTTACCGAACAAAAATTTCTGCATACTTGAATTTTGGCTTGAATCATTGTAAAATGTAGTTTTATACCCAGTTTCACCAAAATACACATAAAAGCATTTTATTTAACGGAGTACCTAATAAAATTTAGGTGAATTTTTAAAAAATAAGGAATCTTGATGCCAACCCCGGATTTTTATTCACCACACATGGGTCCCTTTCATTAGAGCAAGCGAGAGAAGACCATATCAATCAAAAAATGTCAATGTTCTCTTTGTCTTGCATTTTTAAGACGATTTTAAGATTTATTTGGAACAAAATGGGAGCTTAGTTGATTGGCTCTTTTAAAACTGAAAATGTTTGGTGAAATTGAAAAATGCCATTTTAAGATTTAACAAACCAATAAATATTTAAAAGAGTTTGAAGAAACTGGCTATTAGAACTTTAAAAATTAATCATATGAGTTTATTCGTATTTTTCATTTATGTATATTTAAGAAAAAGTATTAAATTTATTTTAATCAAATTTTATTTAATTTTTGTGCCAACCTGCCACAAGAGCAAATTAGTCCGACCTAGTCGTGCACATTATTTTCTGTTTTGTTGTCTTTATAGTCGCAAAACGCAATTTTTTTTCAGTCAGAATTTCAAAGAGCAGAATTTTGAAACAATGAATTTCTACACACATCCATTTAATTTAACATATTCTTATTTTTAAACAGTTGTAACTTGTAAGTGACTTAAGTTTATATAATCGAGGAACCAATTACAACTGCTTTTGCATCGATAATGTTTGTTAATTTTATGCTCCCAAGAATCAATCAGCAATCAATGATTTAAGTATTTTTACAATAGTAACCATTTTGATAATACGTCCACATTATTTTTTATTTGGACAAAATCATTAAACTTATTTTTTTTGCCTTAAAAAGTATTATATTAAGTCGAAATTTATAATTTTCCAATTAGGCAATGACTAGTCATGATCTAATCATGATAATGAATTCCATCAACAAAATATTTCATGAACAAAAATAAATAAATATTTTTTATTTGCTTTGTTAGCTTCTTAAAATATCTTAATTGCTTTCTTGTAAATCAAAGCTAAAATTATCTTTTCATTTATCTAAAGTACGTTGTTGGAATAGATATAAAATCAAAAATCTCACAATAGATTTAAGATTCCCACTCATAAAAAGAGTCTTGTCCATGCAAACAATTATAATTGCCTTTTTTAACAAAGAATGTCCTTGATTCATAATTTTTGTTTTGTTTGTGTTTTATTTAAAAAAAATCATTTCCGAATCATTAAACTTAAGGTTGGCTCGAGAAGAACCAAATGAACCAGAAAATACAAAGAAGAAAATAAATAATAATTCTTTGTTGTCCTTTCTACCTTCTTAAGATGGTCTTTATAATATTTTCAAAGTAATTGGTCCATATCCATGAGCTTTTATTTCCATTTTTCCTTCGAAGCATGGCAAAAAAAAAACACGTCATAAATTCATAATTTACTTTCAAATGGCCTTTTCACTCACATTGAAGGACATTTTAAGAGGCTGAGACAACGCTTCCTTCACCACATTTGAAACATTATAGCCAGAGTATTGATGGCAATTTTCAGTGACACAAAAGGCATTCACAACACAAAATTTAATCATAAAAACAAAAGAAGGACATTAGGTCGCAGAATGACAGCATCGAGTAAAAAAAAATAACACACAACGAAGAATAAAAAACTTACAAACGAATACGAAGAAATAAACGAAACAAATAAAGACTTATTTATGGTTTCTCATAAATTTAATTTTTCCCAATAAAATAAAAGATGGAAGGCACCTGAAGAAACTTGGTAACCAATTTACATTGGTCGTCTTCGAATAAGGACAAAACAAGAGTCGTAAATATTCGCAAATAAAAAGAAACTAAGAGAAACAAACGACCAGCATTCTTCCTTTTAAAAGTCTTTGGTAGAAGGACTCTTTCTCCTGCAGACATCTGCTTTTGTCATTTGAAGAACATTTTTCATTTTTTTTTTTTTTTTTTTTCATTTCTCATTCTTGCTTCTTGGGGCATCTACCTGTATTTTGCAACAGAAGAAAAAAAAATAACCTCAACAAGCTTCTTTTTCTACCTTAAGGACTTTTCATTCAGGAGAGGTTATTTTTATTCTTGTATTTTATTTTATTTTTTATTTCGGAATTTCCCCTCTTTCAACACTTTATTGCTTGTGTGTTACCCACAACCAACCCAAAGGCGATTGAGGGAGGTAATTTGTTTCGTTGAGTAGAAAAGATTCAACTTTTTAAATTGCCCAGATGTGTTTGTTGTGTGTGTGTAGCGTAGTCTCTAAATTACTCGTCGAAGCTGATTTTGAATAATCATTTTTGATTAATGGAAAACGATAAAATATGGAGAACCAATATTTTTACCTTTTCCAGAAAAATTGACTTTTATCAAGTTTGTTATGGCGAATTGGGCAGTTTTTTAACGACCATAAAGGCTATTGTTTTTTTTTTAATTTTGTTTGAAATTGGAACGTATTGAAATAGGAGATGAAGTTTTTATGTGATTTGAGGTTTGTTTTATATTTTTCTAAGCAATTCTTCATCACAAAATACTTATTGGCACGAAATCATTAAGTAAAAAAATTGTTTTAGTTGTAAACTGCTTAAGGTTTACCTGTTCGGTAACATGAACTTGGTAGCGTGGTAACAGACAAATTGCTAAATTACTCAAAAACAAAAATTATGAAAAACTGTAAGTCCAGTCAACGAATGATTTTAGGTGGAAAAATCGGGGCAGAAAAACTAAATATAAAAGTCCCCGATCCTCGGAAACCCTGGATTCTCCAAAAAAATGTGAAGTAAAAAATTAAGCGCACAAAATATTCACAAAAAATGTTTTATAGTTTTTTTTGTATCAAAAACAAAGTTCTAAAATTAATCAGGCTTATTTTGAGATTCGATCTAATAGCTAATTCGTTAGAATAGTTCTATTCATTCGAATGTGTATTTTGACATTCTATAGAAAAATATTCATTGTCGAATGATGAAATGAACATCAATGAATTTCATTTGCTTTGTCATTTCTGTTTGATTAGTATTACCAATTTGATTTTTTTCGAAGACTTTCCTGTTTGTAAAAAAGTTGTTCGGAAAATCAATAATTTTTATCAAAAAAAATATAAAGCAAAGTAAAATTATGTTACATACTGGAAAAGTTGAGTATGTAAAAAACAACAATAAAAACCATAGTTTTCCAATTTAGAATCATTTAGCAAACAATATGGTTAGTTGAATGATATAAAAAAACTCAAATTAACTATAAATCTTTTATATAATAAAGTTTTAGATTTGTTTTTAAACTTTTATGTCACTTTAATTGAGTTTAAAATTATTTAACAAAAAAACAAAACTTTTTTTAAAAAAGTGCTTTTAGTATTTTCTTAATTTCTCAAAAACTAAGATACATTTTGGCATCCGGTTTTCTGTTTTTGACTAAAAATTAATAAAAGTATTGAATTTTGAAAATAAAAATAATTGTTAATTACATAAAATTTTGAAAAAAAAATAGTTTTTTTTTTAATTTTTTTTTCAAAATTTTGAGTTTGAAAATTAATTTTTTTAAAACTGTTCACTTAAACAACTGAATTTAAAAATAAAATAAAAGAGTAGTTTTCTGGCTTTCCAAAAAAATATAACAAGGCTTTGTATCATTCACCGTTGTTTTTAAATATTTTTTTTTGTGATTTAAGTCAATGTTTTAGAAAATTGCCCCTCCCGTCTATACGGGGGGAAATAGACCCCACTCCCATACGATTTTTTTCTTGTTTTAACCCCACCTACACGCTCAAGCTTTTTGGTGCACCTTAAACCAATCACCCTGTATAGTTCTATGTATAAGACTGAAGAAAATCAATAATAAGGTTAAAGGGCACAACTGGGTCGCACGAACTTGCTCTTGTGGCCTTATCAATTTTATCAGCATCGATTTTTTTTTTGAAAAAAAGGAATTCAATTGCAGTAAAAATTAAGCTTTAAGGATAAATAATTTCGTCAAAATGATTGCTGCGGCTTAAAAGATAATCAGTATTGAAAAAAATGCGTTCTATATGTTCTCCGAAAAAAAAAAACAGACTAAAGACATCATCGTTGGAAACAAATCACTCATATAAAATTTTAACAAAATCAATCGTAATTTTTTGAGAAAAATTTAATAAAAAAATTTAATTTTAATTTTTATACCTAGGTCAAAAATAAAAAAAATGTCTCGAGATATTATTCAAAAAATACTTTTTACAAATTTTCAAGAAAATCGGCCCAACCGTTTCGTGAACTCTATATGCTCGTGGTTCAAAAAAGAGCTACGCGCATTATGCGTGAGTCTTTTATATCGATTCTGCAACTATAGTATCATCTAATCCTCAAGCGTTGATTGACAGATTGCTGTTGGTGAGGTTACAACCGCAGTATTGTCATTTTTCGACTTCTCTATGAACTTAATGTCATGATTGATTGTTATTTCAATTTTTTTTACGAATGCATAACTTGCCTACCTATCTATTATCGCAATTAGTAAACAAGTTTTTAAATAGCAATCAATCATGACATTACGATGATAGTGATGTCGAAAAAACTGGAACTGGCAATTCTGTCGGTCTGTGCATCTGCCACTTATACAGCCTTAAAGTTTTTTCCGATTTGCTTAAAACTTAGTAAAATGTATTCATTGAGTAATATCCCGGGAAGTTTTTTTTTATTTTTCTATAGATCTTAAAATAACCTACCATTGACCGTTACCGCGATAACTCCATTTTTCTAGAAAAAATACGATACATTTTGATAAAATCTTATACGAGTGATTTGTTGCCAATTGTGATGTCTTTAATCTAAAAAAAATTCTCCGTAGAAGAAATGGTACCTGCCATAAAACGGTACTTTTTGAAACTGATTATTTTTTAAACGGCTACACCAATTGTGACGAAATTTTATATTCTAAAATTTTAGCTGAGCCTGATTAATATTGCAATTAAACGTTTTGCAAAAAAAAAAAAAAAGGAAAAAGGTTGTTTTTGTAATTATTTTTTATACAAACAAAAAAAATCGATTCATTTTGATAAAATTTTATATTGAGTGCTTTATTGTCGACGGTGCAAAGTCGATTAAATGCCCATTTTTGAAAAGGAGGTAGCTGCTGCTGCTACTCTAAGGGCCAGTTTTTTCAGCTCTGGTTAAATTTAACCATTAGCTGGTAACCATAGAAACACATACAAAATCGATGGTTCACAAATGAAATAACCAATGGTTACACATAAAATAAAAGAGCTGAACAGACTGGCCCTAAGGGTTGTTCTGCTAAGCTTAGTTAATACTGCAAACACATTTTTTTCAAAAAAAAATACATATTTTCTAAAAAGTAGTTTATTGTTCTATTTTTCTGGGAAAAAAAAATGATGACATTTTTACTATTATAGACTTTAAAATATCCAAGACGCTAAGACAATTAACTCTTTCCCAAGGACGATATCGATTCCGTTCGTATCATATTCTTTTCCGTAGTAGAGCATTATGGGACCTGTTCTGATTTTCGTTCTATCTATCTTTATCATGAGGGTAGCTACGAATGCATAGCCTGGCGTATAGATGAACCCATTAAACTAAAACAAAAGTTCATTTAGTTCATATTTGATTTGTATGGGACTAGCAGCTGCATTCCAAGTTTTCAGAAACAAAAAATAAATCGCTTGATTATTTGTTATCCAGGATCAAAAGAGATAAATAATTGTGATACATTCGAGTATTTTTCTATTATATTGTTGCAAAATATGCACATGGAAGCATCTCTATTCAGTGCAACCAACAAAAAAACTCCTTAAAAAAAATAAGAAGACAAAGACAAATTTCAAACTAAAAACTTAAATAAGAGTTCACTTCAATGCCAACATTCTGAAGTACGTCAGAACTCAAAACCCCGTACGTCTATTATGTCTGATGCCATATAACATAATTCGTACACTTAAACGTAAATATGTGGGAGTGTGTGCCGTTTCTACTTTGCAATTGCTCATTTATGTTTATGTTTTGTCGAGAAAAAAAAAATGACTCTGCTCCCTCTGGTGTAGGATTAAGCAAATACATGACGGCGACGACGACGATACGGATACGGATGCCTGTTGTTTTCATAATAATTCCTCAGATATGAGTTTGGGTTATTCATGTTCTTGCATTTAAGCCAGAACTGCCTGTTGTGGTTTTTGCTCATGTTTCTGGGGCTGTTGAATGTGGTGTTGAGTTTCACCTGTAGTATTGTTTGGCCAACACACCAGAAAAGTGCTTTATTGCCGGAGGTAGGAAGAGTCATAGGTACTTGGAATTTGTGGGTTAATTTTTTAACTCATAAGAATTTATTATTTTTTACAATTTTTAAATACTAAGGGGTTTAGATTTAGGGTAGCAAAAACGGGCTAAAGTTGATTAGAACATTGGAGGTGGAGAAAATTTGCTGTTCAAGTTTTTAATGATCCGGATGGAGAATTTTTTTTTTTGCAAGAAAAAACAAACCAATTAGCTTAATTAAGTTGAAATTGAGACGTTTTAATTTTGTATTGTAAAAGAAAATATGTTACTGAAATATTAGTCATTACATAATTCCATACCTTAAATAGCAAACCAGCTAACTGCATTTTTTCGAAAATAAGTTTTCTTTTTTGTTTTGTTTGAATTTTCTTTTGAAAGAAAACTACAAAAAAAATGAAAATACAATTAAAATAATAGATTTATATACTACTAGCTGACCCGGTGAACTTCGTATCACCTAGTTCGTTACTTACAACTTTTAATTTGTGATTACTGGTTGCACTATGTACGTTTAAGATGTTTCGTTATTTACTCAAATTTATTCATAACTAAAAAAAAAAAATTGGAAAACAGTCGACTTGACGGGTCATCCCTGCAACTTCCCACTATTTTTAGACATTAAGTGCATACAATTTTGTGAATTTTAGTTCTTCTGACTTCGCAAAGCTTTTAATTAAAAAAAAACTATCAAGTGTGTGAGGATGTACTTATAATCGAAAGCGTTATAAGCAATAAAAGTATGCTTTATTTAGGTTAATGAATTAATATTTATTAAAATAACGACTATATTTTGAATTATAATTTCTGATAGCTATCTAAACATTAAAAATAATTATTTACATTGTTACTATCAATTATGGCAGTTGAAAAAAAAATTAATCTCTCAGTGCAATAGAGTGTACAATATTCTTGGTTAGTCCGTCTTTAGCCAACACAAACAAACTGGATGGTTTCCCCACGCGAGAACATACCACATATAGTTGTCCGTGGGAAAACCATGGTGTTCCCAAATCTAAGCCACATACAGAGGACAAACTTTTTTCACGGCCTAGTGACATACACCTAATCCTTTTGTGTGCGTTGTTAGTTGTACAAAGATTGAAGGGGAAGTACAATATTTCGTCGAAACGAACGACTAAGATGAGATGCAGGACCCCTGAAAAAACATTAGATGTACTCAGTGCTCGGACCCAGAACTACGAAAAGTTAGTTATTCAATGTCAAAAGTAACAATAACCGCGTGTTTAGCGATTATCTCGGATGCTGACATCTATTATCAAAATTGTAGAGCATACAATTTGCGACGAATTTCGTAAAAAAATATTTTTTGTCATGCCTTCAACTGTTTTGAGATAGAGGGCGGAAACCGTATCGCGCCACTCAGCTATACATACTGTAATGAAAGGTCGTGAGTTAGAAAAAAGTTGTTCCTTCGAAATATTGTCCAGGCTGCTGAAGAAGTTAGTATGTTAACTTCTTCAGCAGCCCGTCCCGAAGTCTAGAAGGTGAGCCGTGAAAAAGGAAGGGTCATAAGGGCGCTTTTTTTATCTTTCGCTTATAGCTTATATTAAATTACAGCTCATAAAATTTACTACAGCATTTTGTTATTTGATTTTTTTTTTTTTTGAAGTCTCAACCGTTTGCGAGCTATGCATCGCTTAAGAGAAAATTCTTACCCAGTGTTTATTTACATGAGATCAATTAATTAACTGAGAGTTAAAACTTTTTTTTGTCAGATTAATAAATTGTAGATAAATAATTATTGCACTGGAAATTAATGATAAATTTACGATGATAGTAAAATTAACATCAGAGTTGCACAGAAAAATTAAAATAATACGTATAACAGTCACTGCTACGATAGATACACAAATAAAACCAAAAGAAATGGCTGAAAATGTAGTGAGTGAGAGAGTAGACCGACTTCGTCCTCATCCCTACTCCGTGATGTTTGCTGGATGAGTGGTGACACCTGACGGGGATAACTGATCGATTGATAATTGATCAGTTGTCGACCGGTGAGGGCGGGAGATCAAATTAAATTGGGTTGATCAGAGTAATATGAATTTTTTCATTCTAAGTCATGACAAAATTAAAAAAAAGTCCTTGCAAAATAAATTAAAGTTTTTAATTGACAAATAAAAAAATTAAATAGGGGTTAATCGTAGAAGGGTGAAAATTAACGGTTGTATGTATTTTTGTATGCTGTATCATAAAAAAGTTAAAAAAAAAAAATTTGTCCAATAAAATAAAAAAAAAATTACTGGTGGAACACGCTTAACATTTAGGGGGATGAAAAATAGATGTTGTCCGATTCTCCACCCTGGCCGATATGCATGCTTCAGATGACGAAAATCGGTCGAGCCGTTTCGGAGGAGATAGATTACAAACACCGTGACAGGAGAATTTTATATATAAGATTTTCTTATGCGATTTTCAGTTTTATGTTATTAGATTAATTTGACCGTTTTTAATATATCCTTTGGAGTTAGCTGGTTTGTGAGTTAAGGTATCAAATTGTAGAAGAAGAAGAAGAAAAATAATGATAAGAAAATACTTTAAAGTTCCCCAAAACTTGGAACGGATCCAAAATGTTTAGGGTCAACATTTTTTGCAATTTTTTTGCAAAAAAAATGTATAGAAACAAATAGTTCCTGATATATTTTTCATATATAAAATAAAGGGAACAATTGATTCGCATAAACTTGCTCTTGCGGCATGTTACCCGAGGCCGAGGGCATGATAATATTGTGTCAAATAAAATTGTTCCTGATAAAATTTAAAATACAAGCAGAATCTATACAAAAAAAATAGTATGACATTTTTTTATAAATTCTAAATCCAAATTTTACAAAAATTCAATCCAAAATCAAACTATGAAACATTTTTTTTATTAAGAATGCTTTTATGAAAAAAAAAATCAAAATCGCAGTTGGAAGGGTTTTCTAAAAAAATAGATTTTTTTAAATAAAGTTTGAAAAATCGTTTCTAAAAAAAAGAAAGCATGTAAGTTTTTAGAACTTAATTTATTATAGATAGAAAAAAAAATTCATAAATATTTTATTTTTGAAGTCGAAATTAAAAATACGTTATATGTTGCAGGAACCTTTAAATGAATTTTCACTTCATTATAAGTACATACATGTAAAATTCTATTGGAATTGTTAGAAACGTTTCCGACAAACATAAGATTTTCGAAAACGGTTGTACGCCATCAGGAACCATTATTATTAAATCTACAGTGACCTACAAAAAATGCTCTGGAAGTATTAGCCTACAAAATCTACGTACCCATTTGAAGTAAATATGCCCACCCGTTTCGTATGTAGGTGAATATACAGACACAGTGCCGGATTACCCAAATAGCAAGAGTAACAAATGCTACGGGCCACGCGCACTTCCGGGAACCCGCGCACCAACGATTTCAGACCATAAAAAAGTAGGTATTTAGTCTTACAATGACAAACTTGCTGGTCCTTCGTTGTTTTACCTATAAACATATAAACAGACGAATCGAACTCCCGTCGCATATTGGTTGTGTTATTCAGAAAGCAAAGGACGACTTTAATGTTTTGTTTGCAAATTTACTGATTCAGATAATTCGTCATCAAGGAAGCACTCAGCATAGACAAGAAGTAATATCACTGTTTAACCTCAAAAAGAAGAAAGCGTGTGTCGATATTCAAATTGTGATTCCAAATTGAGTCTGAGCAAATATATTGGCGGCTACTTTTAATGCGAATCGTTGCATTAGTAAAGTAAAGGCGCTTTTATGTGGTTTTACTATACTATCAAGCATTGGAAGACATTTTCAATAACGTGGATAAAAAGCTGAGTGCCGTAATCAAGCTTTCAGACTATTTTCAAAAATGAGTTAATTAGAATCCTAGAACGTTTGCAAGCGGCTAGTGTGTAGTGCTGAGGTACAATCGGATGATCAAGACCTTGACACTGGATACGCTTTTTATGAATATAATTACATGGATTCGTCTGAGTAATGCGATCTTTATTTTAAGATATTCAGGCAAAAGCCAAAGGCTGTGAGGCATATCAGTAAGAAACTTCTAGACGTAAGTAAATGCCCGTTGACTAATCTAACACCTGAACAACGATATGAAATTCAGGTGTTTATTGTCACAATTGATAACGTACTCGCTACACTTAAGGTAATCGTATGAACAGTTATCATAAAATTGCTGATGTTGTTGAAATATTCCGAGAGCTGTAATCACTTCCACCAGAAGAGATTTTTGACAAATCTGAAATCGTCGTAGGTGCTAACGCAGATGATTTGGATGACATCCTGGGCGACAAATTAGTTAAGTTCGTTGCAATACTAAATTCTGATTTTGCTAGTATTATTTACAGCAAGAAACATGAGGCTCTGTCTGGAACTGCAAGTTTGCAAGCTTTTGAAAAAATAAAATAAAAAAATAAAATCTTGTTTCCCGAACGTTAAAATTGCCTTGGGCATTTATTTGTCTCTCATGATCACCAACTGCAGTGGTAAACGATCTTTTTCAACATTAAAACGTGTTAAAAATGAGTTTAGGAACATGACAACAACGTCTGAATCACCTCATTTTAATGAACTTTGATTATGATTTACTCCAAGAAGTCGATATTAACAGTACTATTTGAAAATTTGGTCACATTAAAACAGATTTGTTTTATTTAATACCATAAACTTGATAACCTAAAACAATCCAAGGGCCCCTTGATAGAATTTCATACGGATCCCGTGCTGGTTTGATCCGGCACTGCTGACAGACAGACATCGCAACGCAATGTCGTGTTTGATTGTTACCTAACAATTTTTTTTCCCTATAATCGCAAGTAGAACCGCTTAACACCAAAACTCTGTAAACGTTCATAAAAATAGTAGAAACCGTTTTCAAGACATTTTTGAAAATCCTGTATATGAAAGCTGTACCTTATACTATTAGTTATTTTTCAATTTTTTTTTTCATAAACGGCTTTTATGATTTTAATACATTTTTTATTTCCAACGACATATACTTACATTTTTTTCCAGTTTTTCAGTACGAGATTATTTCAGGGTTAGATAAACCTCGAGTTAACGCTGAACTTTCGAATTAACTCAGAACTAACTCAGTTGAATTTGTGAGTTAACTCGTAGTTAATTCGGGATCTCAAACTGTCTGAAAAACGTATTTTCGTCAGCGTTAACTCGAGGTTTTTCTAACCCTGAAATAATCTCGCACTGAAAATCTTTGCATTTGATGCTTTCATTTTGATAAAATCAATAGTTATTTATGGTTGTATATCTGGCAATATCCGGAATGTCAAATTTCGGACATGGCCCTGATCCAAGCGACAATATTTCAAAATATAGGGCGTTCGTATTAGAGACAGATCAGAGGACAATTTTGAAAAGGGTTGTTCATATCAGGGCCTATTCACTGTTCAGTCTTGCTTTTACTAGCCTACCTTTAAGACTTTCTTGAAAGGTCTTTGGTCTTATATATGTATATCAAAACAAATAAGGCTTGCAGAACTAACTGAAGTCAATCTGTGAGTCAAAATGACGTAGGAAAGCTCAAACATTGGTTTGGTGGACAAGGAAAAAGCTATACATGCATTTGCTATAGTCTTAAGATATTTCCTCCAATTTTTTAACTTACTGAAATTACTCTTATTTAAAAAATTTAATTTTCCCAAAAGTATAAATATTCGCCAACAGTTTCATCTCTATCCCAATCCTATTTGATTTTTTTCCACGACTGGACACTGGACGCCATATACAAATATTTTTGTCAAAGGAAAATTCCCTCCAACAAACATTCAAAATTGATCACTTCAACAAACGGTTGGTAGAATTTGTTAAAAAAAAAAAAAGAATCGAGTCCCGCTTTACTGAGTAAAAACAACAAACCGCTGCTACTTTGTGGTGCAAAAAAACATAAAGCAACACTTTCCTTTGAGCTTTTTGAAATAAAAAGGATGACTTTCCTACATTAAACTGCTTTTAGCTTTCCAGTCAAAGCAATTAACAGGCAGATACGTTTAAGAACCTTTGGCAGAGTAAAAAGCGTTTCATAAAATAAAAGTAAACACAAATAAAAGCCACTTCAACATCCAGTCATGCAATTTTATTCTAACAATATAAAAATAGAAAGGACTCGATAAAATCTCACTTTAGGATAATCGATTCAATATAGCTTTTAAGTGCTAATTGTTTCAAACTTATTTTCATAATTTATCCAACAATATAATGGATTGCGTTTCAATCCAAAATATAAAATTTATTTAAAACTTAAAAGGACATTCTAATTGGCAAGCGTTATAGATGGAAACTATTCGCTGGCTATATGGCCTAGTAAAATTATTTCAAATTGTCACCTTTACGACCTGTCTAAGTGATTACTGACATAGTTTTATAGGTACTTGAAGTCCTCGAACAAAATGCGGTGTCACGGCGCGGTGTATGAGAGTCCTTTCATATACTTTTCTGAAGCTCACGCTAGACCCATTATAGTATTTTGGCCGCACTATAACACGACACTTAGGATGAAACAATGGGCGACTGAAAAAGAGGACTTTTATAATTGACTTAAATGTTGGGTTTTATGGATATTTCGACGCGCGTATAGAAATTGATTATATGGAATTGAGTGAAACAGTAATATTGAATGGGACGAGGGTCAATGATATTCAATAATTGGTCTGCGATGTTAGGGCAAAGATAAGAGAGCAAACGTATTCCATACATATATATAGATAAGGTACATTATATTGTTTAATGTTGTTTTGTGAAAATAGAGTCATTAGTTGAACAGACCGATTTTAATTCAATGATTGGTAATTGGTCAATTTATTTGTGACTCGGTTTGTGGTATAATTGGAAATAATCTGATTAAAATTTCTAATGGGGTCTAGTTGGGGAATAATTACAACACATATCCATTTGAAAGGTTGAAGACATTAAACTTACGATTTACGTGACACCTGGTTGATTGAAACTGAAAGTCCTACAATGAAAGCATGTACAATTAAAAAATAAAAGACACAACTGGGTCGGACAAACTTGCTCTGGCTAATGATAATACTAATACTAAACGGGAAACTATAGTAATTAATCGCAACTAAAAAAACCGTTTATGTCAGGTACCATTAATAAGGTGATTTTGAAAATGAAATCACGAAAAACATAACCGTTAGCTACAAATCCATTATATGAAATTTTATCAAAATTATCTTTTTCGCTTATATGGCAGGTATCGTTATTTTCAGACCAAGGATAAAAATCAAAAATATGCCTGGCATATTACTCTAAAAAATATAGGGTATCAAGTTTGCAGAAAATCCAGAAGAAAAGATAGAAGCCAACTCTGAGTTTTTTAAACATAAAATTTGACACGTTTTTTATACCTCATTCAATATCGGGATCTAATAATACCTGTTATCCAACACTGCCGACGCAGATCCAAAATTTTAAAGCAGAAATATGACTGAGTGTCCTTTCGTCAGCGAAATAATAGATCATAAGTTTCAGAAAGAAGATCGTTATTTAAAATTAGTACAGCAGTCGGAAACAAAAAAAAAAGTCTTGGGTGGAGCATCCCATTATCTACTTTGTGAATATCGGACTATCGTAGTTTTTAGTCGAACGATGAAGAGACTCACCTATATACAAAATGCACACATTTTCGGCCAAACATTGTCAAATTTTATGTGCGATTACAGGTACTATACGGCAAGTTATGAATTCGTGCAAAGAAAAACATGACATTACGATGATAACGAAGTCAATAAAAGTGGGTCTGGAGATTCTGTCTGTGTGTTTTTCTGTCAGTCTGTCTGTCAGTCTGTCTATCAGTCTGTCTGGCAGTCTGTCTGTCAGTCTGTCTGTCAGTCTGTCTGTCAGTCTGTCTTTCAGTCTGTCTGTCAGTCTGTCTGTCAGTCTGTCTGTCAGTCTGTCTGTCAGTCTGTCTGTCAGTCTGGCTGTCAGTCTGTCAGTCTGTCTGTCAGTCTGTCTGTCAGTCTGTCTGTGAGTCTGTCTGTCTGTCAGTCTGTCAGTCTGTCTGTCTGTCAGTCTGTCAGACTGTCAGTCTGTCAGTCTGTCAGTCTGTCTGTCTGTCAGTCTGTCTGTCTGTCAGTCTGTCATTCGCACCTGGAGCTTAAACGGTTGGACCGATATCCTTCAAACCTGGTGTGTAGGCTTTTTATTGTGACCGTCAGAGGAAGAGAGAATTTTTATATAACGGTAATGAAAAAAATAGTTTTTCTCGAAAACCGCTCTAAAGATTTTGATAAAATTTGACATGAGTGTTACTGCATAAAAGGCCTTTTAGAGGATTAAAACCGTTATTCTTCAAAAACAGTTTTAACGGTACCTGTCATATAACGATTTTTTTTAATTCTTACTTTCTCGTTAACGACTCAACGGATCTTAACCAAATTTTATTTTAAAAAAGGCCTTGATAGTTGAATGATAATGGCGTACTTAATTTTTTCATAGCTTTTCTAAAAAAAATTATATTGATTACACAATTTTTTTTTTTTTTGAAAATTTAATATTTGATGAATTTTTTTTTTAATTTAGTTTTAGTTAAAGTTAGTTTTCTATTGAATTTATTAACTTTTTAAAATTGACATACTTCAAATTTTTCAAAAAAAAAAATTTAAAAGTTATTTGAAAAAAATCGATTTTTTCAAAAATTGGTCGTTCGATTTTCGTAAAAAAAAACTCTAAAATATGTTCTATTATTTAATAATTACTAGCACACCACGAATTTCTGGGAAAACTCTGGTTTGTTATAAGTTATTTTTCAAATAATTTTTTTTAAATCATTGCGTTTTTTATTTATTAAAAGAATTACAAAAATTATTTCATATACAAAAATTAAAAGACTACAACATGCAAGAAAAGAACGCTAGACCCATTTATACCTTTTTATTGTTAAGTCCTAGCTTACCTGCCACAAGAGAAAGTTTGTGCGACACAGTCGTGCCTTTTATTTTTATAAAACATAAAACTATTATGAAAAATTACATATGTACCATTGTACCTGTGTCTGATAGGGATTTGATCGTCTCAATCTAAAGAATCAAACTTATTGTCTACATTTTTAAATCTGAAAATTAAAACCAAGAAAATATAATCTTAATCTATCTTATATATAAAATTATCCTGTCACGGTGTTTGTAATCTATCTCCTCCGAAACGGCTCGACCGATTTTCGTCATCTGAAGCATGCATATCGGCCAGGGTGGAGAATCGGACAACATCTATTTTTCATCCCCCTAAATGTTAAGGGTGTTCCACCAGTAATTTTTTTTTTTATTTTATTGGACAATTTTTTTTTTTTTAACTTTTTTATGATACAGCATACAAAAATACATACAACCGTTAATTTTCACCCTTCTACGATTAACCCCTATTTAATTTTTTTATTTGTCAATTAAAAACTTTAATTTATTTTGCAAGGACTTTTTTTTAATTTTGTCATGACTTAGAATGAAAAAATTCATATTACTCTGATCAACCCAATTTAATTTGATCTCCCGCCCTCACCGGTCGACAACTGATCAATTATCAATCGATCAGTTATCCCCGTCAGGTGTCACCACTCATCCAGCAAACATCACGGAGTAGGGATGAGGACGAAGTCGGTCTACTCTCTCACTCACTATACATTTTTCAGCCATTTCTTTTGGTTTTATTTGTGTATCTATCATAGCAGTGACTGTTATAGGTATTATTTTAATTTTTCTGTGCAACTCTGATCCTGATGTTAATTTTACTATCATCGTAAATTAATCATTAATTTCCAGTGCAATAATTATTTATCTACAATTTATTAATCTGACAAAAAAAAGTTTTAACTCTCAGTTAATTGATTGATCTCATGTAAATAAACACTGGGTAAGAATTTTCTCTTAAGCGATGCATAGCTTGCAAACGGTTGAGACTTCAAAAAAAAAATCAAATAACAAAATGTTGTAGTAAATTTTATAAGCTGTAATTTAATATAAGCTATAAGCGAAAGATAAAAAAAGGGCCCTTATGACCCTTCCTTTTTCACGGCTTACCTTCTAGACTTCGGGACTTTTAGTATGTTAACTTCTTCAGCAGCCTGGACAATATTTCGAAGGAACAACTTTTTTCTAACTCACGACCTTTCATTACAGTATGTATAGCTGAGTGGCGCGATACGGTTTCCGCCCTCTATCTCAAAACAGTTGAGGGCATGACAAAAAATATTTTTTTACGAAATTCGTCGCAAATTGTATGCTCTACAATTTTGATAATAGATGTCAGCATCAATTATTTGAGAGAAACCGAGATAATCGCGAAACACGCGGTTATTGTTACTTTTGACATTGAATAACTAACTTTTCGTAGTTCTGGGTCCGAGCCCTGGGTACATCTAAAGTTTTTTCAGGGGTCCTGCTCCGGCCTCTTGCGAGGAAGTGACAAATTTTCCAAAACTATAATTGTCATGAAAAGTGCATCTCATCTTAGTCGTTCGTTTCGACGAAATATTGTACTTCCCCTTCAATCTTTGTACAACTAACAACGCACACAAAAGGATTAGGTGTATGTCACTAGGCCGTGAAAAAAGTTTGTTCTCTGTATGTGGCTTAGATTTGGGAACACCATGGTTTTCCCATGGACAACTATATGTGGTATGTTCTCGCGTGGGGAAACCATCCAGTTTGTTTGTGTTGGCTAAAGACGGACTAACCAAGAATATTGTACACTCTATTGCACTGAGAGATTAATTTTTTTTTCAACTGCCATAATTGATAGTAACAATGTAAATAATTATTTTTGATGTTTAGATAGCTATCAGAAATTATAATTCAAAATAAAGTCGTTATTTTAATAAATATTAATTCATTAACCTAAATAAAGCATACTTTTATTGCTTATAACGCTTTCGATTATAAGTACATCCTCACACACTTGATAGTTTTTTTTTTATAATTAAAAGCTTTGCGAAGTCAGAAGAACTAAAATTCACAAAATTGTATGCACTTAATGTCCAAAAATAGTGGGAAGTTGCAGGGATGGCCCGTCAAGTCGACTGTTTTCCAATTTTTTTTTTAGTTATGAATAAATTTGAGTAAATAACGAAACATCTTAAACGTACATAGTGCAACCAGTAATCACAAATTAAAAGTTGTAAGTAACGAACTAGGTGATACGAAGTTCACCGGGTCAGCTAGTATTCAATAAATCTTTCGAATTTAATTTTTATTATTTAATCTTAGATATAAATTCATCTGTTATTAGTAGAAAAATTAACCTTCAATGAAACCAGTCAGTCCTCTGTTTTAAAAATAAATGTATTCCCTCATTAATTGTCTTTCTAATTGCGGTTACCATTTAACACTGTACCTCATAAATGTCACGTTCACAACTTTATGACAATCAAAATCCCACCCACATTATTCCCGACGGTAATATTCATTTCATTGTTATACCCTTAATTTCATGGAAGGGTTTTTTTTCCTCATCCATCCCCAAGCCCAACTCGTTTCTCATTTCACTGTTTTCCTCATAAAATCTTTATCCTTTTTACACAAAAATGCCAGAAGCAACACAGCACACAGCATGAATGCTATAGTGTGCTACCAAGCAAAAGGATATGTATATCCTTATGTGGATTTATAAAGCAGAATCATCTTCTTCTTCTTATTCATGGTAAAAACGCTTAAAAGCACAAATATATGCTCAACGAAAATTATATTGTCACAATGGTAATGACCTTAAAAAGAACATGGTATATAAAGACATTTCTATATATGTTTCTAGTAAGCGAGCGAGTGGCCAAAAAAAAAAAAAAGGACTCACTGAAAGGGTTGAACAATTTTATCCTTTCCGCAGGAAGCATATCTTAACCCAAGGGGTTGGAAGCACATAATTAAGATCATCATTTCAGTTAAGGAAATGAAAATAGTCCCGAGGAGGAAGGAAATTGCTTAACAAAAGAATGTTCAAATTATTGTCGGTGAGGGAGGTTGGGTGGTGGACGGTATTTCAAAGTGTATATTGTTAAATTAAAGGACTTTTTGTTAGGCTTATGCAATAATAAACAACTTTTGGGGAAAATAATTGCTTAGTTTTGACAGAATGAGTGAATTTTGATTGACAGCCCTTTGTAATGATGTAGGTAAGCTTATTTGAGTAAACAGTTTTTGTGGAAAGGCAAATTGTTTTTTGATTGTTAATTGAATACCTTTTGGGTTAAAATGTGATTTTCTATAGGGAATTAATTTTTGAAAGGAGAAGTAGAAAATTCTGTTCAGTAAGTCATATTTGTTTGCAACAACTAGACAAATGTAAACAAATATCATGACAAGCAATGTTAATCAAATCTGAAGAAGTTTTTAAGATAAAATAAAATATAAGATAATAAAAATAAAAATAAATATGAACATACCAATTGTATTTTTTCTGAGCAATTTGTTTAACTTAAAATATTTGAAACCGTAACAGAATTCCGACTTTTGCTTTCAGTATGCATCAGTTAACGAATTTATTGCATTCCATAAAATCAGTATTTTTTATTTCATCCCAACTCGCATCACACCAAATATTTAGCCACACTTTCTTATTTTCGTTTTTTCCAAGAAATTGTTTTTACTTTAATCTGGTTCAACTCACAATTATTTAATTTATAAACGAAAAACCTTCATTTAAAAATATTGACCAAGAGTGCATCCGCAAAGTACACACATCACAAATACAAAAATAAAATGTTCAACACTAACAAAAATAACCAAAATAAACGAACTGCAAGCAGGGTCATTCCATTGAAAAAAGAAAAATATACATATTTAAATATTTTTTTTCCAAAAAACAGCTGCACAAGCTTCCTGTTAAAATAATACCAAGAATGACCGATTAGGAGAAACAAAAGAGTAGATTTAATAAATAAAGTGCACGACTGGGTCACACACATTTGCAAGATGCCACAAAAATAAAATAAAATTTAATAAAAATAAATTTAATAATTTATTTTTTATTTTTAATAATTTTAATTTAATAATAAATTTTTAATTTATAATATATAGAAATATCTACTAACAAAATCATATGAATTGTTTTTAAAATTACTAAAATTACTTTTAATAAAGATCTAAGCGAAAATCAAAGTATGCAGAAAATTCTGTTGAATAAATAACGGGTGATTTTTTAAGAGGTTTAGAACTTTAAAAAAAAAAAAACACAAAAAATTCGAAAAAATGAATGAAATATTTATTTGAATCGATAGTTTGAACCTTGCAATTTAATGTTTAAAGATAATTTCATGCAAATGGTGATATGTGTGAAAGAGTATGCCAAAATTGGACTCAGCGGATGGGCTACCTGAGACGCAGCCGCGGTCAACTGCGTCTCAGGCCCATCCGCTGAGTCCAACTTTGGCATACTCTTTCACACATATGTGTGAAAGAGTATGCCAAAATTGGACTCAGCGGATGGGCTACCTGAGACGCAGCCGCGGTCAACTGCGTCTCAGGCCCATCCGCTGAGTCCAACTTTGGCATACTCTTTCACACATATCGGCCGGTATCTCACGAATGAATGCATGGATGTTGGCTTCCAGTGCGTCAATCGAAGCGGGCTTGTCCCTATAGACATTAGCCTTGACATACCCCCACAAAAAATAGTCTAATGGTGTCAAATCGCACGATCTAGGCGGCCAATTGACCGGCCCGAAACGTGAAATTAACTGTTCACCAAACTCGCCTCGCAATTGCGCCATTGTTTCGCGTGCTGTGTGGCATGTGGCACCGTCTTGTTGAAACCACATATCATGCAAGTCAAGAACTTCCATTTCGGGTAAAAAAAAGTTTGTTATCATCGCTCGGTAGCGTTCACCATTGACAGTAACGCTGCGATTCGCATCATCTTTGAAGAAATATGGCCCAATAATGCCGCCGGCCCATAAACCGCACCAAACAGTGGCTTTTTCGGGATGCATTGGTAGCTGCTGCAATGCTTCTGGCTGATCTTCACTCCAAATGCGGCAATTTTGCTTATTTACGTACCCATTCAACCAAAAATGAGACTCATCGCTGAACACAATTTTTCGATAAAAAAGCATTTCGAACATTTCGAACCGAGCACGAATTTTGATAGTAAAATTCAATAATTTGCAAGCGTTGTTCATTTGTAAGACGATCCATGGTTAAATTGCAAACCAAACTGAAGCTGTTTGACAGTGACACAAGGTACTAAACACACGTCAGCTGTCAAAACCAGTGTTGCCAAAACCAAACCAGCTAAAAAATCACCCGTTATAAGTTTACCAAAAAAATAAACCCAAAACCGTTAGAGCCATCGGGTACTGTTCTCGTCCATACGGACTTGGCTTGCTAAACAAATAAGTGCGAGTGTTGAGCAAAATACAAAATTAGCCACTATAGTGCTCTGTCGTAAATGACTGGCTGAATAATATGGCTGAAGTCTTAAGGCCCAACTATAATTATAGTCAGAACAATGCGTACAGGATTGTACGAAAACATCCGAATGTAAGCAAATTATATAGTGCGCAGATAATTTCGGATTGCTCAGGTTCGTTCAATTTTCGTTCACTTTCGCCTCCGTACGTAAAGAGCGCTCCATAGCGCAGTTAACGTACGTAAAATTGACAGCCAGCCAAATACATGTGAATTTTGCTTGCGTTTGCATCCGACTATTATGGTCGACTCAAGAAATTGAAGCACCAGAGAAATCTTGAAGTAGAATTATGACATAAGCTTCCATTTGTTTCCGAGAATTATAGTTGGGCCTTTAAACGAGCCCATCAGAAGGTTGGTATGCGTCGGATGAATTCATCAAAATCAACGGTGTCACCAACAGTTTTTTTTGGACGGCAGAGACCTTACGTTAGCTACTCTGTTATATTTTAGAGCAGAGGTCAGTATAAGGAGCGGGGGAGGAGTGTTTCCACTAAGGCACTTTCTACTTTCATCAAGACGGCAGCGACGGAATTGCCCAGATGGAATCAACGTTGGCGTCTACAGTTCCAGTCAGGTTGAACTATTTAGTGAACACCTTATATGGGCTACTACGACATATTCGAAGCTCATGCCTATAAGGAGCGGTTTAACCGGTTCCCAACTCTTGGAGCTATCTAATAGTCTGGTCCTCCAGGATGGGGGTTGTGCGTTGGGGTAACTTCCCTACCACGGAAAACATACCTAGTTCCGAATACAACGACAGTACATAGTATGATATCTACCACGGGCCGTGCTATAACGAACAGGGTCAGCGGCTATTTGGATGCGGTTTTGTGATACGAGAAAGACTTAGGCAAGAAGTCTTGAGCTTCCGCAGTTTTAGCGAGCACTTGTTCACAATCTGCATCAAAGCGAAATTCATGAACATCTCGCTGATCTGTGTTCACGCCCCCCCCCCCCCCCCCCCGAAAAGAAGGATAAACCAAACAAGAACGCGTTCTATAACCTCCTTGAGAATGCGTACGATGTGTTCCCGAAGTACGACACCAAAATTATTCTGGGTGACTACAATGCCAGATTTGGAATTCAGGGCACCTTTGGTTCAACTGTCACTTCAGTCAACGGATACAGGATGATAGACTTCGAGCAATAATTTCCCGCACCTTGATATACACAGAGGTACTTAGCGGAGCAGTGATCAAAAGACTGTCAATTAAATTGATCCTGGATGCTCGAGCATTCCGTTGGGCAAACATAGACTCTGACCACTACTTGGTAGTATCTCGAGTATGAATGTGGATATCCATGGCGCCGCAGCTCCGAGCTGATGCTGTGAGAAGGTTTGATATCGCGAAGCTAAAATCGCAAGAGACTGCAAGAACCTTTCGCTAACCACGTTTCTATCAATATCTCAACAAGCCCGCCACTAGCAGCAAGTGCAGATGACCAGTGGAGACATTTTCAACAAGCCATCAGAAGTGCCGCCTCTGATGTGCTGGGTTTCACTAGGCGTCCACAACGAGACTCCTGGTTTGATGAAGAATGGCAGTTTGCGCATGCAGCAAAGAACGAGGCCTACCAGGCAATGCTGCAGACTAGATCCACAGAATCTGAGAGGGCAGCCCAAGAGCTCTACGGGCAAAAAAGAAGGGAGTAACGCCGTCTTCTCAGGAAGGAAAGGATAGAGCACGAGAAGCGAGCGGTTGAGTCTATCAAATGTTGTTTCGGCAGGAGTGATGTTAGAAAATTCTACCAAGGGGTAAAAAGATGCACAAAAGGGTAAGGTCAGAACAAAAGGCTGCTGAGATGAGAGGGGGAATATGGTAGTGGATACACAGTCAGTGCTGAGGATCTGGAAAGACCATATTTTAAGACTGCTAAACGGCGAAATAGCTAAAAATTCCGCTGCAAGGCTACCAATTCCATCTAATGTGGACGACATTTGAATGAAGTGCGGCTAGCGATTGGCAAACTTAAATCAAATAAAGCTGCTGGTGCAGACGGCTTACCACCTGACTTGATTAAATCAGCACGAGATTTGTTGGTAGGGAGCATGCACTAAGTCATCTCTAAAATTTGGTCGGAAGAAAGTATGCCGATGAATGGAATCTTGGCCTAGTGTGCCCAATCAACAAAAAAAGGAGACACTCTGAAATGCACCAACTACAGAGGAATTAGTCTCCTAAACGTAGCTTATAAAATCTTGTCGGCTATCCTGCGTGGTCACTTAAAACCCCTTGTAAGGCAAGTCTTCCGTCGATCAAATGTTCACACTCCGACAGATTTTGTAAAAACCCAGGAATTCCACATCGATACATACCACCTCTTAATCGATTTTAAAGTCGCATATGACGGTATGATAGCGTGGATAGAGACAACCTGTAAGGAGCCATGTCGTATCTCGGCATACCTGCCAAACTCGTCCGCCTGTGCAGGATGATGATGTAGAAATCTCGCTGCTCTGTCAAACTCGGTAAGAACACCACCGAACCGTTTGATGTTGAGAAAGGTCTAAGAAAAGGCAACGCGCTATCATGCAATCTATTTAACATCTTACTTGAAGCGTTTTTGAAAATCGCAAGTCAACATTAATGTGACTGGTGCATTTGCCAGTATTGAATCGGAGGCGGCAATGATGGGATTAGCTGTTAATGAAGACAAAACGAAATATATGCTATCAACGAGAAAGGAATCTCAACATCGTCGACTCGCAAAACATTACGATGGATAGATATAATCAAGGACTTTGTCTAAATGGGATCCACTATAACAACGCAAAACGACATCAGTGCAGAGATCAAAAGAAGAATTAATCTTGCCAATAATCGCTGTTTCTTCATGCTGAGAAAGCCTTTAAGTAGTAAGGCCCTCTCTCATATAACCAAGGAGACGTTAAGACTTTGATCATCACCAAGAACGGGCAGGGAGAAAGATTCTTCGAGTGATTTTTGGTCCTATGTGTATCGAAGGAGTATGAAGAAGAAGATTCAATGACGAGCTATAAGATTTGCATGCCTTTTTTGCGTTCACGTTGATCTTTTCGAGCTACTTATTTACCGTTGTGATGACAACCAAACGAAAAAAAAAAAAACAATCTTCTCAATCTGTCTTGAAACGTCAAATTTTAACCCATTTCCTGCTCGACAGCTCGCTTAATTTTAACCCATTTTATTCACACACGATAGTGTCAAAATTTAACCAGTTTAACCAATTTTTAAGCCAATTCACACCAGGCCCGTGCTCAGGGGGGGGGGGGGGGAATTTGGGGGTTCTTACCCCCTCCATGGGAATAATAAGCATACTGAAGTATAAACCTTTCCTCAACAGAATGAACATTTTCAATGAAAAGTGAACTATTTGCACCATGCTCTTCAATTATGCTTGATGATTCTCGTGACTTCTGGATAAACGAAGTTCAACTTTAGCGTCGAAGCTTTAAAATGCACTCCGAGCACTCGAAATTTGCAGCGAAGATGGGTTTCCATTTTTTAAATTTCAATCAAATACTTAACGTTCTGTAATTTTGCCTGTGAAAAACAACAACTTTTACAAAAGCAGACAAAGCTCCACCATGGGAGCACCTCAAAAAATCAAATTAAAAATGGCGGTTTGAAGGTTCTAAGCGTGTTATAAAAGGCTGTAATTTTTACTTACTCTTTTGGTGTTTTGTGTTAAAGTCAAAATGTAGGCCTATTGAAGGCCTATTCGCTGAAACTTATTTCAGCCAAATTGCCGGACATTATACGATTTTTTTTTTTTTTTACACTATCAGATCCTGTTCATAAGGAGCTTAGAGCAAGCTTCAGCTTATGAACAAAGATTTGCCAACACATTATATGTGTTTCACTGGCTCATAACTTAGTGCTGGTGTTAGTTGTTAGTAATGTAAAACAAATGACTACAATAACACAAGCACTATAATACAATAAAACATATAATTTAACAATACAAAATACATAAAACATGAAATAAAAGCGTGGAGCACTGGTTTTAAGTACATTTTTAAGATTTATTTTATTGTCATTAAAATCAATAATTTAGAATTTAAATTGAAAAGCCTGCACATGCGGGTAAGCGGCTCATTCATACCGTAATTAGTCCGATGGTGTGGACAATGTAGGAGCTCAAGGCTACGCAGATGGTAAGCACCCCCACGATAATTGAGTCCAACACAAGTAAGTAGATCAGGTGCATCTAATGCGCCCGAAAAAAGTTGGTGGATAAAAACTATATCGTTATTTACACGCCTCTGTAACAAGGACTGAATGTGTAAAAGCTGAATTTTAGAGAACCATATTAACGATTATAGCCATAGTCCGACAGGCTAATACTAAACTCGATTTTTGTCCTTGACTGAGAAAACTGTTACAGGGTGTATTTGCATTACTTATTTTGACATCGACTTTAATCGTTAAAATGGCTCTCTAAAATGGATGACGTCCAATAGCGCTAATAGGTATTGAATAGTCCTACACGCTGACCCTAATTTCTATTTCTTTTATCGACACTTTGTTTGACTGGGGAAATAGTTGTAAGATGTAAATCGGTGTTAATCGTGATGTTAAAATCGATCAAAGTAAAGATGTTTTCTTATTTTTTCAAATGGCAAATATCCATCTTTTTTGGGATACTGTACGCCTACCTTTACCTATAAGTGCGTGCTTCATGTAAAATTAAACTTTTATTTATGAAAATTAAAAATTTCTTGTCGTGTTTAATGAACTTAATAACCATGAAAAAAATACACCCCCCCCCCCATGAGCAGTTCCTGCGCACGGGCCTGATTCACACACCGCTTTAGTTGGTGAAGTCAGGACATTAGAGAAACTATGTTAGGTGAAAGAATTTTCCCTATAAGGAATAGTGATAAATGTCTACAGTTTTCAGATTTAATTATTCATAAAGTTCAGAATCATAATTCCTTGAAGGTATGATTGAAATATTCGTAAAACATAATTTCTTCATATAACCGATAAAGAATTTTCTATTTGAAGTCCCCAACAAAAAAAAACCTTCGAATACGAAAATTGTCCATTACAACTTCCTAGCCTTGCTTCCATTTTAAGAGATTTACATATTTTCTTTTCTGTTGATTCCCATCCCAACATAAAATGACCAACGTGTTGGTAAAACATGATTTTATGAGGATGTTTAAACTACTTCCGAATATAAATATTTAAAAGACATTTAAAACGGTATTTAAAGTATCGCAAAAAAAATATATACAAAACAATCAAAAAGTACGTGTTTAAACAAAAATACATTGAAGTTTTGAGAATTAAAAGAGAGATAGATGAAACAGGATTTCCAAGTGTGTTTACCAGTAAATGCCATCAAAAAAAGTATATACTTTCCACAAATACAAAATAAAAAATTATACATACGGGTTCGTCCTTTGAATGCACCATGTTTCATGTGATGCAGGCATCATACGAAGTTATTTTGGATATTTGTTATATGAAAATAAAGACTCTCCAAAAGTGCATTGCTCTGCTGTTGTAGTAGTAGGTATATATACAAAATTTACTTCACAAGTAATGGAAAAACTTTTTCGCTTTCCCTTTGTTCATTCTCCTTGGGGCCGTGTGGATGGTTCAATCGGCAGTAGTGTGGAAAATAAATAGAAAAGCTACCATCACTTAATCATTCTTAAGTTCAATTTAAATGACTTGCATTCGACTTGCGTGAGAGGAGTTCTTCTTGTGTGGTGTAACATAAGTTGGTTTGGATGCGGTATAAGGATGAGAAATTCTATTGAATCCCAAGGAAAATACTGCTAAAAGATAGAACTCATACCAAGTCTTGAAATATGATTAAAGTTTTAAGACAATTAAAGGGATATTCATTTTTATTAAAATACACCCTCTTAACATGCCCTGGGCTTCATATGGTTGTATAGGGTGTTTTGTTAAGAGGTAGGTATGGAAATTTGCAAAAGAGGAATTGGTTTTATTTGGAGAATAAGTTATAAATAATTCCTTTCGCAAACTTAGCTCCAGCAGCAAAAGTGATCTTTTTAACTAAATCCAATCAATTTGTCCTCCATCGGCCTTCTCATTCACTCACAAATACATACAACCAGACCAACCAATCTGTTTCGCGGAATTCGGTCATACAACCAGACCATCCAATCTTTGTCGCGGAATTCGGTCACGGGTACAGCTGTAGCATGGAAGCTTCTCTTACTTATCAGCCACACAGTTGTTGAATTCCTAACGAAACTTTACTCTCGCTTCCACATTCCCGGAATTCACCAAAATGTTGGAGTTGTCCCAAAACTTAACGAACTCTGCGAGGCCGAGTTCGGACATCACACAATTTACAATTTACTATTTTCGAGAAAAATTAAAAAGAACAAAATTCAAGAAAAGGATTCCTGCCGGTCATTCTCCCAGTTACTCTATTCTATACTAATTATTCGTGATTCGAAACAATATTTTTCATCAAACAATTTTTGAGAAGAGTGAAGAAGGCATAATTTAAAAAACTCGAACTCTACTCTTATAATCCCGAATCCCGATAGAAGTTAACGTTCCATTCTTCCAAAATATAAATTTATATGTATAATATTTTTAGGAAGGGCTCATGGCCTTCAAAAACTCTATCTTGCAAAAAAAACGTCATTCTCGTTGGCCTCATAGTATGGGCATTCGTTTTCATCATATAATGGACTTTAATCTTCTTCAGCTCATCCGCTAATTCGATTGATAGTACACTAGACCATCCGTTTACAATTCAAAATTCTCATTGGGAACGTCCATCACTCTCGTTATTTCCAATTATGTATATAGCCTGTAATTGTCACTTTTGCTAGACGCTGGTTAAGTACGCACCTATAGTTGATGATACCATGCCTGCCCTTTACTTTACCAGAATCTTGCAGCCGCAACGAAAAGAAGAGATAAAGGAATTGGGTCGAAGACCATCCTTTGTTTCGGTTAATTTTAACGTAGCATAGCACAGTTCATCTCTATTTTTGAAACATCACTGCGGTCTCTAAGAAGTATCCACTTAGATGTGATTTACCATTTACGCCTTTGAGAAAGAGCAGGTCATGAGCAGAGAAGATGAGAATGGACTACTCCTCCTTTTAATACATGCTGCTTCTGCAGAAGAGAACGTCTTGTGGCGTGCCTTCCAATAAAACAGTGTCCAATTATGAGTTATGGCACCAATTACGAAGCTCATAGGTAAAATGGCGGTTTCACGAAAAAACTGTTCCAAAGAAACCCAATTAGCGCCAAGAAGCGCCTTTTTGATACTGTCTGCTTATAGACAACAAACTTTTAGTGCTCATCAAATCTATCTAGACAGGTAAGTGAAATTTGTCCATTTTATGTTTGTTTCTCTGAAAGCATCTTGCTTTAGCATGAGTTTGATAGTGGCATCCCAATATATGCCTTGTTAGGTTATAATGGTTGTAAGGTTCCAATTCTGTCGAGCTCATCGGCTTTACTGTTTTCAAAAATGTCTCTGTGACCCGGCCCCCAAAAAAGGTGATTTTGATCTGTTCTGCCATCTCCATATCTAGGTGATGAGCCCACCATCAAACCAAAGCAAAACGCAAATCTATGGACAGGTGTGGACAGTTAGTGAGTTTGTGGAAAGAGCTACGAGTGATTTAAGGGTTGCTTGGCTGTGTGAGAAGATACGAATATCCGATGTGGGTAACACAATTTCCTTAAGCCAAGATAGAACCACCTTCATCTCCAAAATTCCCGCCTAGGTCGAGACGGAATGAGAGACTAAAGATTTAGATTTAGTCTGTCTGAGTACACTCCTCCACCCACCCATCTTCGGTTTTTGATCCATCAGTGTAGTAGTAAACTGAATTATCTTTCGAGAATTCCTCATATTCCCAAGTGGATCTTGGTGGAATTGTGACTGAGAAAGCTAGCTAGGGGGATAGTGTATATTCGGAGTGACCTAAAGATGATCTCCTTTATTGAAAGGATAAGTTCGGTTTTGGTGGGGCTTACAACAAGTCCACTTCTTTCTGTCCATTTTATTAGTACCTAAGAACAATTTACAACATCATCAGCATAAACTATCACTTTAAATCCCTCACTTTCTATAGGTTCACCATAGCAGTTCATTTAAAACTATGTTCCATATAGAAGTGGTGATAGGACACGACCTTGTGTTCTATTATTCAATTATTGTTTTTTTTTTTTAATGAAGTTCGATTTCTTTTACTCACTAGGTTAGTAGCCTATATCGGAAAGCCTGATTTACAGGAAAAAGTGGTGGGACCTTTTTTTATGAACTTATTTCTAATACTACTTACTCAGCTATATTATCATTTTATCAGATTGGTGATATTAGTGTGTTAGCTCCCAGAATCTACAAATCGTCTCTGACCAATTCTGTGCAAGATCAGAACTATTGATTTACCAAAGTTTTCAGATATATGGGGGGCAGTGCTTCTTCTACATTGAAAAGTATCTGCTTCTGTACTGCTCGAAATTTTTCAAAAAAATCGAAATAATTTACACAAACTAACTTTTAAGAATGAAAAATAAAAACAATAAAATAAAAATTAAATTTTATTAAGTGGAGTATATTTATGAATAAAATTCAATTTTAAAGGTTTTGTGGCCTTTACTCCAAGTTTTGCGTTTCGCCCTGGTTAACTCCACAACTTTGCTTGGCCACGAGTCTACCATCCTAATGTCTAATCATCATCATCATCATCGGCTCGAGAACCGCGGTACGGTCCTGGCCTCCTTCAACATGTCTCTCCACCTATCCCGGTCTCGAGCCGACGCCAGCCAGTTGCGCACCCAAAGGCTCCTAATTTCTAATGTCTAACTTTAATTAAAGTTCTTTAGGAAAATATAATATTCTCTGTTAATTTTACAAAGCAGTCGGTAATCATCGACAATTATTCCGTACTAAATTGGGTTTGATGTCATCTAGCTGATGAGCCCACCATCAAACCAGGGCAAAACGCCCTTTTTTACATTTTGATCTAATTTTAATATGAATGTTTCTAATTTTAATATGAATGTTTCAAAAACTTGTATGCACGTTTTAAGGAAAGCAAATTAGCACTTGTGCTGAACAACATTTAGTTTTTTTAATAGTTACATATTATATTCTTTTCAAATGTACAGGTATAGTTAAACGTTGTTGTAGTAATACTAGTGTTAGTCTACTCAATTACCAATAGGAAAATGGGAACCAAAAACAAGTACACTGACAAGTCAGCTGACAAATTCAAAAAAAAAGTGTAGTTTCGAAAATGAAATCTTTAAGAGAAACACCCTTTAAAAATTTCAACGAGAAAAGTTATTTTGTTTTTTTTTTCCTATTTTTTTTTTTTTTTTTTTTTATTGTTCAACTACAAAGTGCACTTTGTCTTACAAAATGAAGATCCGCATTTGAAACAAAACAAATAATTTCCTCAAAGTCTGTTTAAATGTTCTTTTAACGAAGTTCCATCAGGGACCACAACATGATGCATTTTAGCCATTTTTCGCTTGAGGCTTATTGTGTTTGTAGATTTAGAGTTTTGTGAACAAATCTTTGTGTATTTGTTTTCATTCGTCTGTTTAATGTTCTCAGAAGTCTTAAAAGTTGGGCATTTAGTTCAAAATAGATGTTTTATTCGCATTGTTTTGTGAGTGTGTGCATTTGTAATTTGTATTTATAAATATATACATCATACTTACTGATGGCTTGGCTAACCACTTTGGTTGTAAACTTTTTGTGTTCATTATTCAAGTTAAGTGCAGAGTATTGTATATTTATGTACTTTTAGATAAATTCAGAATTTGTTTTGCAAAAATACAAACAAAATCTAACTGAGTGAGCATTTATTTCTTATTAGAAACATACATACGTCAATAGTTTCACTACAATATATCCAAGCTATTATAGTAACAGAAACAAGAGAAACTGCATGAAGATTTAGGGATAACCAAACCATATTTTATATACAAAGAGTAGATATCACTGTTGGAAAAGTCGATACAATTGTACTTTTTTCGATACAATTGAATGTGCTCAATTACGAAGTACACTTTCATGAAATCCAGTACAATTTTCCTCATCCACTGAATTAGACGAATTTAGATGGTAATTTTATTGATTATCCCAAATAACACAATTTGTTCGACCATTTATTGCACAAAACAAGTTTTTTTCTTTATTGTCATCCGTCTGTTTCATCGTGCTTCCTGTTTTGTTCTTTCTTTCTTTGATAGTGTTCATGATTTTGTGACTCTGTCTAAAGTTGTGTTATAGCAAATCAAAACTTAAATCTCGTGCTTGTTCTTGTTTTATAATTTATCTATTACAGCTCTTACGGCAGCAAATGTAAGACTTAGGCCCTGCTTTTCAGTGCGAGATTATTCCAGCGTTAGATTAACCTCGAGTCAACGCTGATGGAAACACGGTTTTAGATCCCGAATAGAAGTAAATTTTTCAAAATTCACGTAGAAGCATTTTTAAAGTCTGTTATAAACAATTATAAACTTTTTTTAAAAATTGAAAAAAAAAAATTAATTTGGAAAATAAAGAACGAAAAAAACTGTTTTTGAAAAATGAAAAATAACAATTCGATACACGTTTGTTTCAACTGTCGATACACTCCGTATACCTTATAAGGTTCAATTTCCATGCCATATATCTAAAAATGGTTTTCTTCCAAGGAAAAGAGTGAGTTTCAATATCTTCTTCAAAGAGATTTATGCATTTTCTGTTTATTATTTATTTATTCAGCGAATTTCGTTCTCTTCGATACTTGTTATATTAGGTAAATTAAAAACATTAGTTACATAGAGTAACTTTTAAAAACTTTATATAAACTTCGTTTTGAACTCTAGGTATCAACCGCATACTTATAGCCTTTTCACACCGCATCAAAAACCCTGTTTTCGATGAAAACTCGTAAATACGTTCATACTGAAAATTTACCTGTTTTTGTTTGACACTTCACTTATTTTTACATCAGTTGTCAAATTTCATCATATTTGATCAATTAAAAATCGAAACACAATGCCCTCATCTATAATGCCCCACAATTTCTTTCTTTTGTTTTTTTTCTTGTTAATTTTTTTAATAAATAAAAATGGTTATTAATTCAATAAATTCATTTACATATTTATAAATACAATAATATTACTACTTACCGTAGCTGTAAATTGGTCTACAATATTTGGATTTGTAATTTGAATAATTTCTGTTGACAGTTTTCATCGGCTGAGAATGACACCCATAAATGAAAGAATACAACACTAACCTATTCTGACAGTCGATTGAGCACTGAATTTTTCACTAGCTGTGTTTGTTTTGATCATCTTGCAATTTCAACTGGTTTTTGATAGGTTTTTGCAAGAACCAGTTGTTTACGAAAACTTGCTACTTGCCAAAATCGTATGGGAAAAATTGTGTTTTTGATACAGGTTTTTTATATTTTCATCAAAAACCGGGTTTTTGATGCGGTGTGAAAAGGCTATTAGGACGCTTATTCAGAACTAACTTAAAGTATACAATAAAATTCTTAAATGTAACTTATGATTTGATGGGAGCTGGGATAAGATGATAAGCGTCTTGACTCTTAGCATCTTCCGTCACTTTTCTGGAATATTATAATTCATATTTGCATGTTATTGCATGCATCTTATTGATGTCTTGTGCAAAAGGTGTCGGATTTCGTATGTGATTTTACTCCAACTTAGCAAATGGTCAGGATCGTGACTTTTTGGCGAATATGCCGTTATTATGATCCAATGGATAAACGTGATGTTAACATAATATTTGTGGTTAAAATGCGGTTTCTTTTACAAAAAGCTTTTGCTACATAATATACTATCCCCACCCTTTCTTGAAAGAGAACATGGATCTATTGATGAGGTTTTCTTATGAAAACATCAAATCACATCTATTCTTTGTCAATTTTGCTATTTAATGGTATACGGCTCTATTACTTTAGTTGTACCAATTATTTTGTTAGTCTACCTATACTACAATATTGAAAATTTATTTAAATAGACTTAAGCATATAGACTTTAAAGTTGCGAAAAGTTGAGTCACATGAAAGGACTGAAAATTATTTTGCAATAAAAAAAGGATAAATGGTCAAAACACGCATTGTATATATTAAGAACAAAATTTTGTGTCGAAGGTTGTACGTACTTATTTATTTACAAAAATCGGAAAATGGTGGAATAGCTTCCTTTCCACATTGTCAAGATTCTTCATTACTGGAGATAAGTGAAGTTTTACTACAGGCAAATTATCAAAATAAACGAATTTTAGGACGTTCCTGAAAAGTAACGTCCTAAGATTCTGACGAGTTTTGAGTTCTAAAAGGTGAGGAGAATGTTACTACTAAACATTTTTTTCCGATAGAGTTTATCAAATCAACTTTAATTTTACACGATATATATAAATATCTATATTATGTAATGTATCCGTCTTGCCTTCGAACATTTCAAATACTCCCAAAGTTTTCTAAAGTTTTTCTTACACTGAATTTCAGATTTGATTTGACCACTTGACACGACTCCTTTAAATTTTATCAACCGTAACATTGCAAAAATAAAAAAAAAACCTCCACTTTACAATCATCTACAAATCTAGAAGAATCGTATTTTTTTCAATTGCTAACACGTCCGCTTTGCATTAAATCCCTTCCGCAATCATCATCATCACATCCTTTAGACCAGCAAATCCAATGGAAGCTCCTCTGCTGCTGCATCACTCCAAAACATGTTCTCCAAATCCCTAACAACATTCAGCGACTTGACGGTCGCGTCGATGACGGCCCTTATTAAATTCTAGGCTCGTACCAATGCGATTCATCAAAATCTAAAAGGTCCGTAATTTAATAGTATAGCCTTTGGTCGAAATATTCTCACAATCCATTCACATCCTTCCTCACTGCATTATTGTATGTATAGGAAAAGGGAAGGCGCATAGAAAATAACAAGAGAAAAAAAAAAGAACTAGTAAATTTCAACACACGATAAATTTTATTTCTTGGCAAATTCCCCCTGAGTGGAATTATCTGGGAATCAATACATAAGCCAAGCCAACTTTTCAAACAAGGTGCATTCCGTGTTATCCTTTCAACCAACTATACCAGGACTCTTTTGTATAGGTTTTTTTAACTGATTTTACTTGTATTTTATTTTTTTGCTGACCAAATACCTTGTCAGGCAGAGATTTTCTTCATTTCATTTTTATTTTTCAAAATGTATTTACTCTTATTTTTGTGTTTGTGTTTGTGTTGGTGTATTGAAAGGACAAAACGTGATTTGAATGCATTTCATGAATCAAGGCTGTTCAAATAGCGAAAACTGAAAACATCTATAAGCATATTTTCGTCTGGGCGGGCGCTCCCAATAAAAATATAAAACGAATTTGATTTTTTTTTTAGAAATGAGGAAGTCTTTCTCTGATGCCCTTAACTGCAACTTGAAAAAAAAAAAATTATATTTTCATTTTAGTGAACCCTTTTTTATGTGAAATTTTGTCGAGTATTCAATTTAAAAACATTTCGTCAGCCAATTCAGTAGAAATGTCCTTAATTTTCTTCTTTTCTTCCTCGTCAAGTCACAAAGGAGACGAGCAAAAGCAGTAGCAGCAGCACAATCTGCAAGAAAATGTCATAGAAGGAGTAGGTAGCGATGCTTGTTAGTCATTTAGTCGGTTTATGTTGGAAGGCGATCCGAGAAAGCACTCCATCCGGTTAGGATAAGAAGAAAAAAAATGAATTATAATAATAATAATGAAGAAAGAAGAGCCGAGAAAAGAACACGAACAAATTTAAAGCATAATGACATCAATGTGCCATGTCCTGTACATGTACATCCAATGCCCACGTTAAGAACTTTATTCTTCTTTATTCTTGTTCCGTTGCTAAACAAAAATCCTTTAAATTGACTTAATAAGGATCTGACATCCAAGAGGTTATTATATTTAGTTGAATGCTGATACAAATTTTAAGTGGGATATTTCGTGAAATGATTGCAAACGGAACTTGGCTGAATTAAGATGGAGTTGGTTTATTAGAGGATAAATTTTTTCAAGATTGATTCTTTGAGACACTGCGATTCTTAAAAATATTATTAACTAGTGGTTGTAGTAGACAAAGTTGTTGGTTTTTATTTTAAAATTGATATTATTTAGTTGGGATTGGAAAGCCAGTGATAATGGCTCGTATATGATAAACACGCATGACTTATAAATAAATTATACCAGGGGTATTGAAGCTATAAAATATAAGAACTCTTATCTACCATTTAAGGCAAAACAAATTACTTGGATTTGGCGTTTTTGTCCAGTTTCTTAATACCGAATCAGTTACATAATGTTTCCAAATACAGTAGAAACTCGTTATGAAATGAAAACTTATAGCTAACCAAAGATAAATAAAAGGCACGACTGGGTCGGACGAACTTGCTCTTGTGTAAGATTACTAACCTTTGGCGTAGGATAATAACTAGGCAAGAAACTATAGTAAACAATCGGAAGTAAAAATAGTTTCTATAGCGTTTTTATGTCAGGTGACTTTGGAAAAAAAAAACTAACGACAAACTCCTTCATTGGCAACAAATCCGTCACACTAAATTTTATCAAAATCGATCATATATTTACGAGAAAAATTTGATTGTCTTTAAGGCTTATTTGCCACGTACCGTTAATATGTAAACTTATTCTGAAAAAATGAAAAACACAACCTTTGGCTACAAATCCATAGTACAAAATTTTATAAAAATCGATCGTATTTCTTACGAGAAAAATGGAATTGTCTAAAACGCTTGAATGGCAGGTACCGTTAAAAATCTAGTTTAAAAAAAAAATTGCCGAAAAATATCACCGTTTTCAAGAAATCAGTCATGTTAAATTTTATCAAAATCGATCGTTTTTTTTTCGAGAAAAAATTAATTATCTGTTACGTTTATATGACAGGTACCGTTATTTTCAGACCTAGGATAAAAATCAAAAATATGCATGGGCATATTACTCTAAAAATACAGAGTACCAAGTTTGAAGAAAATCGGCAACAACCTTTTAGGCTGTAGGTGTCGATACATCTAGACTGACAGACGGACAGACAAACAGAATTGTCGGACCTACTTTTTTCGTGTTCTCTATCATCGTAATGTCATGTTTGATTGTTATCTCAAAACTTTTTTTTACGAATACAAAACTTGCCTTATAGTACCTGGAATCGCAAGTAAATAATAACAGGAACGAAACAGAAAACCCCCACAAAACAAGAACAACATTTGTTGCATACACGAAGGCGAACTTCACTTGCAGCAACTTCTTGTCAAATTGTATTTGACAGATGTAAAAAGTTATCCATATAGAAATATGAGTGGATAAAATTTTTGCAGATTTATCTATGTATAAAGCGCTTAAATTACTAGTTCAACCGGTTTATATTTGTATATGTAGATATAGTGCCTACTCATGGATAAATCTGTGGTTAATGCTGTCAAAAAAATTCGTGCAAGTGGGCTCGCACAAACGTGTTGTTGTCAACACAAAAAATTTTATAGGTAAATGAAATAAATACGTTTTATTGTTTTAGAAAAACAGAGACAAGCATCAAAGTAAATGCTAAATATTTAATTTACCAGAAACCCGAACCGGTTAGGTTAAATTTAAAATAAAAATGTTCACCGGAAGTTAAGCCTTATTTAACGGTTATAACGACCAATCTTAATCCGTCTGTGTTTCAGCAATCACTAAAACGAATTACACAATTCATACACATATGCTTCATATGCTGTTGGACCAAAGTTGCGATAAAAAATAATTATTTTGAAATTTTTTTTTTCTTTCAAAATAAAAAAAAGAAAACTGAAAAATTAGAGAACTAGTGTGTAGTCTTAGCTCAAACGTAAATTTCATAAGAATCCATCTACAGGTTTTCAAAATATTGAATTAAGAAAAAACATTAATAAGACAAGAAATATCATTATTTATTTCTGAGACTTTAAAACTTTGGTTTATACTTGAATATCGAAATTGTATTATTCAATTTATTAAAAGTATTTGTTTTCCTACACCTTTTTTTCAGAAATTTTTCTTTCCACCTGCTAGTAGGTGATACTATTCGACGTTAAAAATGAAAAATGTTTAGTCTTTTGATCATACAGAACACCGTTTTATCGCACTTTCCAGTAATTTGAAATTATCGATTGTTAAATTTACAGAGCCTCATTGAAGCTATAAAATGAGTTTCAATCCAATTTGTATCGTTTCTCGATAAATTATATCGATGCGATAGTTACAGAACATGGGGCACAGGAATGTCTAAGATCACTATACAAAAGTGTTGTTTTTTTTAAATTATTCTATTAGGATTCCCCTTTACAAAATGTGTTTGCATTTAATACCCGAGTGTATAAAGTTCAGACGGTCTGTAATTTGTATCAAACTGGTACTTAGATCCTTCAAATAAAAACATAGATGTGATCCAGGAAGAAACGCGGGCTACAATTAGTCCCTTAGAGCATGTTTTACGAAAACAAAGGTTAGTGGCCTTTACTTCATTGAATGCGTTTCGCCCAAATAGGTATATATACACGGTGGGCTTATCAATAAGATGCCGTGTACCTATTTTTCTTAGACGCATGATTTGTTTTGGTCGATGGAAGAGACCTTATTAAACAAATTTGCAACTATACCAAATAGGTATATATAAGCTCACCGTGTATATATACCTATTTGGGCGAAACGCATTCAATGATGCAAAGGCCACTAACCTTTGTTTAATAATTTGTTATTGTTTTAATTTGTTTTTTATTTTCTAGATGTTTTACTTTTTTTGAGAATGGAATAATGTCCAACATATTTAATTAAAATTATTTTATAAAACATGGAACGTTAAACGCTAGTCCCCAAACCCCAAAAGCCCCACGTTGGGCGCCAATTCTTACAATTTCAATTTCCTAACGAACGCGTCAAAAAACCACAACAAACGAATCAATATTCTTTTAAGTTTACTAAAAAAAACTAATATTTACAAATACTAATATATTTTCTATGCCAACTAAAGTAAATAAATAATTCGACGTTTACTTAATAATTTGAAAAAAAAATTTTTTTACAAATTTGATGTAAGCCAATTTGAAATGTTATACAGGGTGAGTCATGAGCAATGCGACAAAATGCTAGGGCGTGTAGGTTGCGTTGAGACAAGAAAAAAATCGTATGGGAGGGGGGGTATATTCCCCTCCGTTTAGCCGGGAGGGGCAATTTTCGAAAAAACTGACTTAAAATGGGAAAAAAATTATTTAAAATCAACGGCTTCATTCACAATGCTGTGCGATACGTTTTTGAAAAGCCAATAACTTTTTCTTTCATTCTGTGTTTAAATAAATCTATTCTAAGAAACAGTTTTTGAAATATTAATTTTCAAAGTCAAAATTTTGAAAAAAAAAAAATTGAAAAAAAAATTTCAAATTCATTTTTTTCAAAATTTTACTTAATTAAGTGCTAATTTTAATTTCAAAATTCAATGCTGTTATTAATTTAAAGTCTAAATAAGAAAACCGGATGCAAAAATTTTATGTCGTTCTCAAGAAATTAAAAAAAAAACCAAAACCACCTTTTTCTAAGAAAAACATTTATTTTTATTGTAACGAAGCAATTTATTTATTTATTTAGCATTAATCTTAGTTTTTTTACTTTTTTTGTTAATTGGAGTTTTATGAGAACGTAATAAAATTAAATAGTATTGGAATAACCCTGGATTAATATTATTTTCAATGATAACTTCTGAAAACTGACCTGTCAATATTTTTGCCTTGGCCTGCCCGCAATTCCTACGAGACCTTTTACCCGATTTATTAGACAGCGTTCCATTGGTTATAGCAGATACTTTAATCTACCAACAAGATGGTGCTCCAGCACACTACAGCTTACAGGTGAGAAACTTGCTGGATGATCATTTTAGTGACCGTTGGATCGGAAGAAGGGGCCCCACGGAATGGCCGCCTAGGTCACCAGATTTAACTCCCCTAGATTTCTATGCATGGGGATTTATGAAGAATTATGTTTACGAAGTGGAAATAGTATCATTGGAACAACTGAAGGAACGAATTGAAGTCGCTGGAGTTAAATTGCAGGAAAATTTGTCAAGCATAAACTTATGTGATACCATTACAAGGAGATATAATCTATGCCTTCTAAACAATGGAGATCATATCGAGAATTTTTTATAAGTACTTCCAATAAAAAACATAGTAAAAATAAAAGGAATAAAAAAAACTAAAAAAACTAAGATTAATGCTTCTTAAATTGCTTCGTTACAATAAAAATAAATGTTTTTCTTAGAAAAAGGTGGTTTTGGTTTTTTTTTTAATTTCTTGAGAACGACATAAAATTTTTGCATCCGGTTTTCTTATTTAGACTTTAAATTAATAACAGCATTGAATTTTGAAATTAAAATTAGCACTTAACTAAGTAAAATTTTGAAAAAAATGAATTTGAAATTTTTTTTTCAATTTTTTTTTTTTCAAAATTTTGACTTTGAAAATTAATATTTCAAAAACTGTTTCTTAGAATAGATTTATTTAAACACAGAATGAAAGAAAAAGTTATTGGCTTTTCAAAAACGTATCGCACAGCATTGTGAATGAAGCCGTTGATTTTAAATATTTTTTTTCCCATTTTAAGTCAGTTTTTTCGAAAAATGCCCCTCCCGGCTAAACGGAGGGGAATAGACCCCCCCTCCCATACGATTTTTTTCTTGTCTCAACGCAACCTACACGCCCTAGCATTTTGTCGCATTGCTCATGACTCACCCTGTATAATTTGCTTTTATTGTTTAAAAAATAAAAATATTGATACAAGCCGTTCGTCAAATATTTAATTTTACAAGCAAAAATAAATCAAAATATTAATTGAAAGTAAAACAAAGCCGTTTTGCTAAATTTTGGCATTGAAATTTGATCAAATCCTGTAGATTTGGATGAAAATCGATTGACCCGTTCACCAGATATTTCAAGACGGTTATATGGGAGCAACTGTTAATAGACTTGCCAATAACTTTTTTTTTTGCAAATTACCAAAAGACAAACCATACAACGAGAAATATATCCATGGATTTTTTAATAAACGAGTAAAATAAAGTCAATTATAAAAAAGTTCAACAAAGTATAAATTAAGGAACAAGCCTAACGGCTCGCGTACACCGAACTCGGCTATATGAATCAAACATACTCAAAGGAATGAGACCACGTAGACCGTTTTAGCCATCGGGCGATAACGGCCTAGGATTGACGATCAACCGACAAATTCGAATTTTGAAGATTGAATTTTCTGTCAGTTTGCCGGTTATTTTATTTAAAGAAACATCAAACAAATTATTATAGAATGCGAAAAATTTATTTTGTGTAAACATTTTACATTTGTAGGCAATTGTATGCAACTTTTTTTTGTATGTAAGTGTATGTATTAGTCGGGTTATTGTGTATTATATCGTCTGGTGTCGGTTTTAGTGTATGCAGATGTGCGTCGGAGGCAATTGCTAGAGCTGTTCCGGGCTGATCGGACGATTAATTGGTTTTAGTGTACGCGAAGCGTAAGACAATTTCACCTATGAAAGTTTATACCTTTTTCAAAACAACCGGGAAAACATGTTTTAAGTAAAAACTTTAACTTAAATAAAAAAAAATTAATGTTATTGAATTAAAGAAACCTTTGTTAACATACAAATGTTCGTAATCGTTTTTTTTTGTTCAACCTTGTGTATTTAAATAATTAAGTAAGCTTTTTATGTTGCCGTCAAATATTCTGACACTTTAAGTTAACTCATATCTTTCTCTCAATCTCTATTTCATAAAGGTGTACCATGCAAACATTCAGTTTATTGATACAGAACGTATTTATTGTAGCGAAGACGTAAATACAACCAGGGATGGTGATTTAAGTATTAAAGTAGTTTAAAAAAATCCAATTCAGCACAAACAAAAAATGATACTTTAGAGCTTTGTTTGGACTAGTTAAGTAGTAAACTTAGTATCCTGTCCTTGTATGGCAACGGGTAAGAAAGGTACGGCTTTAATATTATTTTTTTTAGTTTTTTTTTAAAATAGGACTCGAAAACGATCGATTCATACAGACAAAAAATTATGAGTGAATATTGAAGCTGACAATATTTTCTACAAAAGTCATCTCCAAATATTATTTGTATCTTCAATGGTTTATGAGATATGAGCATAGAATAGTTGTTGATCTATGATCGTATGGTTGAATTGTGGTTGGCTTATGTCTAGCGGACTAGGCGGACTATAGGCGCACTTTGATTGGTGCTTTTAAGGGTGTTTTTTTTTTTTTTTTTTGAATATTTTGTGCGCATTCAAGGGATTATGTATATGGCTTTGTATGATGAATAACATAGTACGAGCATTAAAGTTATTTGGACATTTATTTCGATTTTTTCCGAGTTTGAAATTCCTACTTCCATAATCCCAACTGCTAAAATTCATACTTCAACATCCTGACGGACGAAATCCTGACGGACAAAATACCGACTACCGAAATCTCAACTGTAAAATATCCCAAACAGTATGAACTAAAAATCTCGACTTTCAGCACTTTTAGTACCTTAAAATATCGACTTGTCTTATTCAACCACTTCTCAATGTAAATCGGATTATGGAGCGCAAGCTTCGCAGCCTAACTGCCCTTCCGTATGTAATCACGCAAAACAACTTTCATTCGGCATTTTGTCAGTCAGGATTTTCAGTTTTTGTAACTGGCAACAGTCGCGATTTTGACAGTCGGGATTAATTGTCTCTCGGCTTGATATCTTTAGGTGAGACAGTTTTTTTTGGGAAGGAAAAGTTTGAACAGCACTTCTTATGGTAAAATAATAAATTTTAAATTTTAATTTAAATTCATTATTATATTAAATTAATGCTAAAAAGAAGAGCCCCACAGAATAACCTTCAGGGCACACCTTGTTTTCGCTTTACCAAGCTAGACACCATAGAACGAATACATTAGATTCTCTGCGATAAGCTAAGACACTTTGAATCAATTTAAGGCTACAAAATGGAAAATCAGCTTAGTGTTTCATCCCCTTTTTTTTTGTAAATAAATGATTTTAAACTTCCAAGGAGGTATGATAAATCACATTGATAGTCATTATAAAAATATGCAACTTTGTAGGGATTATATCACGGAGCAGAACTTGAATAAATCCAAGCTCTTAAACTAAAATTCACATTTTTTTATAAATTAAATCTTTTAATTATGTTTATTTAAAGTTTAATACAAATTTTTAGTAGAATTCGTTTTTTTATCCTTCGTTTTTCTACCGGACCCAAAATATATAGTTTTCTCCTAACTTCAAAACTCCTATACTTTTTATGAATTTAATGACATCCCTGAACGACCCTTACCTTACCACTCGCTGCATACGAATTAATAATTAATTGATCAAAGTCAACTGGCCGACATTAAACGTAAAAAAAAAACACGTATGTGTGTGTGTTTGTATTTCATTGCAAACGGCTACAATGCTTACAATCATCCATCTACCATCAACCAATCACCGGAGAATTATGTTGGCAAACATTCAAGCCACGTTAATAAAGCTAAAGGCATGATGGTCTTCCTTAACTCAAACATGGTAAGAGAACATTTTTGCCTCTAAAGTCCTAGCACACCCGCTTGACGTCCTTTCATGTCCTTTTACTAATTATAACGCGACTGGTATGCGAAAGGCACGAAATAACTTATTCAGGCTCCTCCGCCAACCGTGTTCAAACACCCCGAAGCGACGGCACAATATCGAACATCAATCTTAATTTAGAGGATTCGTCCTGTAATTCCCCGTCACCACTATACCGCCCGGGTTCGCCATCTCCGTCACGAAAGGACCCAAGCAAGGAACAAAGTCTGTGGTCTTTGGTTGGCTTTGGGCATTGGTATGGTTATGGTTGCTCCTTGTTTGTTGGTATCGGGTTTCTCAGCTTGCTGCCGCTATAGGAAGTGTTGTTGTTATTGTCGTTTTTTTATTTTGAAAGCCGCTTTGCTTTGGTTATATACTTGTACCTAACAATGTGTTTGTGTGGGTGAGTGGGTTAATGTCAATTGAGTTTATAGAAAGTCAATTGGAGAGAAGATAGGATTTTGTGTGCCTGTTGGAGGTGAATGTGGTGACACACACGGTAATTGTCTCGATATTTTACATTATTTTGATTCATTTAAAATGATTTTGGGAATGACACAAGATTTGATTATGAACCTATAGTTTTCCATCAAGAACCAGTAATTTTTTTAAGCTAAGAAGGCTTTAATCCTCGGTAAGGACTCTCAGTGTAATATAATTTGGAAAGATAATGAATTAAAAGGTTTTTCGTTTGTGGGAGAAAAGATTTTTGATTAGTAGGGTAAAATAGAATGGGATGTGTTTAGATAGCTAAGGCATTTTGACTGTACAGATCTGAGGTAATGGCTTGATTTTTGATGGTATAAATCATCAAAAGCTTTTTAAGAAAAATAATTTTGTCATTTTGTGGGCTATGGTTGTCAGCTGCCTTAATACTATTCACAATGTTGTAAGAAAAAATCGATATCGTCAAAGAGCCTTTGAAATTTGGTATACCTATATACTTATACCCCCTGTTTCTGAGTCAGAGTTTAAACTACAATTTCTGGTCCAAAAACTCTGATCAAAATATGAGCGTCATAACGAATATACAAATTCCGCAAACAAAATTACAAAACATTATATTAAATGAAAATTTTGCGAATATTTTTTTCGTTTTATATAATTTTTTGGGATTTTTTTTTTTGAGACTTCGGGATTTTGGCTTTCCAGGATTTTAGAATTTTGAGATTCTGGATTTCAAGATTTCCAATTTTCGGGATTTTGGGTTCTTGTGATTTCGACTTTCAGGATTCTGTCCCCAACCTAATTTATGAAAAAAAATTTCTAAGGAGAAACACTTTAAAACATATGAGTGATTCTACAAAAAGTGAAATAAAATGGTCATAATTTCGGCAAATTTTGTTTGGAAGCTTTAAGAAAATTTTCAGACCTCTAGACAGAATTTTCAGGAGACTGAGTTTTTTTTCCATTTTGTAACCACAAAAACAGAAAATATATTATGGTTTTGCTTAGCCTATAGTATAATACTTACATAATATGCCTACTTATATACAAAAATTCTATGTAAGTATACTCACCAGGGGACTGATAAATCCACGTCCTCTCGCACAAATGTATTTCTTAAAAGTGACATAACAAATAGACGCGAGATGTAAGCCCAGTTTTGTTTTAACAAGACTCTATAGTCTATACTTGATTTTCCCTTAGATGGGACTTAGATCGATATTTGTGACGTTTTCAATCTTTTAGCGGACTGATTAGAAATGTGGCGGACAAAGTTTAGTGACTTTTTTTCGCAATAAAATGTATTGCTAAATAATATTTAGACCCTTTGAAGAATTTTTTTGAGCATGGAAAAAAAACTAAGATTTGCACAATTTTAATTGCGCATATATAGATTTCGATCAGATTTCTATTTATAAAAATTATTACAGTGAATGAATGCAACGGTTTCAGTTTTTCAATTATTGTCGCAGACATCGAAAATTCCATCGTTTGTAAATCACCCATACAGCAAAAATTTAACTGGGAGTGTAAAATAAACGGCTATTTTATCATGTAGATTTTAATACAGCCTTTGAATATTAAGTGAACGCACCCTTTTACTAAAACTTGGAATGTTCGGTTCCCATTCTGAATTTTTACTTGCGATTATGCGTACTATAAGGCAAGTTATGAATTGGTGCAAAAAAAAAAAAGATTTTAGATAACAATCAAACATGACATTTCGATGATAGCGAAGTCGAAAAAAGTGGGCCTGGAAATTATGTCTGTTTGTCTATCTGTAAGTCTGCCAATCTGTCAGTCTGTCAGTTTGTCAGTCTATCAGTCTGTCAGTCTGTCAGTCTGTCAGTTTGTCAGTCTGTCAGTCTGTCAGTCTGTCAGTCTGTCAGTCTGTCAGTCTGTCAGTCTGTCAGTCTGTCAGTTTGTCAGTTTGTCAGTCTGTCAGTATGTCAGTCTGTCAGTCTGTCAGTCTGTCAGTCTGTCAGTCTGTCAGTCTGTCAGTCTGTCAGTCTGTCAGTCTGTCAGTCTGTCAGTCTGTCAGTCTGTCAGTCTGTCAGTCTGTCAGTCTGTCAGTCTGTCAGTCTGTCAGTCTGTCAGTCTGTCAGTCAGTAACGTAAGGATCCAAAAACACCTACCATGGCTTGACAGAGCTGAATTGACCCAAGCAACAATGTTGTCATAATCGGATCTGAAACTAAAATGTTCATGATAAAAAGTTGCGAATATCTTTATTGATTACGTCATTAATTATTGGCTGATGGATGAAAATGATAGAGCCAAGATGTCTGCCTTGAGGGACGTCAGATTTATCGACAAAAAGATCAGATACAATTTAATATAGGAATCATTCCATTCATTGAATGAAACCAAGAGGAAAACCCAGATCATTAAGTTTGAATGAAATAATTTTGTGTGAGTTAAGTATAAATGGTCGTTGATTTGCCTTACAGGAACCCGTGTCAAGATTTAAACCTATTTAAGCCTAATCAGCTTATTAAGCCTAATTAAGCGTAATTGTGCATCGGTTTTTTTTACATTAACTTTAATCGTTGAAATGGCTCTCAAAAATCACTTTGATGTGTGATTGGGCTTAAATGAAACTTAGTATTTAAACTAAATACTCGCTGTTCACTTATCTCGTTTTTGTTGTCACTATGTCACTAACTTCGTTTTTTTCCTTTACTGAAGAAAAAAATTACATCTTTTATTCGGTGTGCATAATATTAGTTATATCCGCGCCTATTCGTGCGCCCCAAAAGAAGCAAACGCTTGACTTTGCATTCAATTAATAATAAAATTTATGATGCTTCATCAAATATAAAAATGCGATCACAAGAAATTTTATCAGTACTTTTTTCCTCTGCAACTTGTGAACGAGAAACGATGCCCAAGCATCCAATATAATAAAGATCTTGTATCAGCATTTGTATACACATAAAGATAATTAAAAGCATTCACCCTTTTGTTTGCATTTCATCATCTAAAGACAAATGATGAAATAAGTACTAATCTCTATGCAGACTTGCTGCATAAGCATATTAATAGTATAAAAATGTTCGCCCGACCAGAGTCAAAGTTCAGTTTTAGAGTTACAGTCTTTAAGATCAATTTGTATATAGCTGAAGATTTATCCCCCGACCCATGGTAAGGGATCAGAAGCTGAATAAATATCATTTTTAAATAATAAATAAAAACTGTCTTTTATTTCAAAAAGTTGGTGCCTTATTCTCGAAGAGAATAAGATGGTTAGTTTTTTTGACTTAATCTAAAAACACGTTTATTTTTATGACTTTGATCGAATTCTTGAATTTGTCCTTCTGACAGTTAGAAATTATGTTGCAAACTTAGCTTCTACCACACTTTTGTTTCATTTTTAGTAAGCTAATTCTTCTTCTATCGAAACTAGCTATTTCTTTTTTTTTCATGACATCATAATTAAAACTGCTTACGGCCAGTTTCTCCAAGCACTTTTAAAAGTTTATTTTGTTCTTAAATCTTAAAATGGCATTTTTCATTTGCAAACCACTTTCAGTTTTAAAATGGCCAACAAACTAAAGTCTCATTTTGTTCCAAATAAATTTTAAAGGCGTCTTAAAATGGCAAGACAAAGAAAACGATCGAAATTTACTCTCTCCTCTCGCTTGCTCTAAAGAAAGAGACCCATGTGTGGTGAATAAAAATCTTGGGTTGGCATCAAGATTCCTCATTTTTAAAAATTCACCTCCTAATGTTGGTGCACACCATTTTAAGTTAAAATGCCGGTAAATTTTATTATTCCGCTTTTAGATGTATTTTGGTGAAACTCGGCATTAATGTTGCCAAAAGTATACCCGCAATTTTCGGATTAAGCATTTGTTTTCCATATAGAAACCATCAAAACATTTCGTATATGCGCCATCAAAAATGGGTTCATCTCAGTTTTTGTTTTCCTATATGTATATTAATTTTTTGTCATGTTATTATTTCAAGAGGTCAAAATAAAACATACAATAATTTGATTTCAAAACATATAGAAAGTTTATGCAGTCACAAATATCTTTTTTCTATATAACTTAACAGAAAAAAAATCATTTCTGTAGGAAGTATCAATATTTGAATGCTGTCATTACATACATAGAATTTAAAAAAATATTTTCTTATGTTTGGATGTATAGCTTTCAACATCTACTAATAGCATTTTTCTTTTTGTGGACACAACATCCTTATGGAATATCTGAGTTCTTATGAGTTTTTGATTTATTATAAAAGAAATATTGAAAAGTTTTTTTTTCGAGAATTCGGTTTGCATTTTCTCTTAGTAAACAAATATGAAAAACACTCGACAGTGAAATTGAAATTCTAAATCCATTCTTATCCTTAGAGATTAAGAATTGAATAGAAAGAAAATAATCCTTGCAATAATGATTTTTCAAATAAGAATGTTGTGAAGTGAATTGAAAGGTAGTTTGTTTACAAAGTAAACTCACAAAAGTTTTGTTTAAGGGAGTGGAGATATATGCAAGGATTTTGAAGGGTTCCGTAATATGATAGATAGAGAAAAGGAAGCACTGATGATTTGGTCGAATATTGTAGTATGGATATGACTTTAAGGTAAACAGCAATTTGCATATTCCAAAGTATTGGAATATGCAAATAAAATGTGTGGGATATGAAATGGGGACTTTTTTTCTTAATTCAATTGTTAACAAAACAATGAAAACCAGTAGCAGCTTTGAAGGTAATGTATCGATGGCCTAGTTTACAAATGTCTTAAGTACACAAAACTTGATTTTGCAGGAGAGCGCTTTAAAGATTTGAAGTTTCATAAGTCTGTATGGCTGTTAGGACAATGTTAAATCAGTTTTACAGTATGCTTTGCTTATTGAGCGAAATAAAGATTATTTTAATTGCTAAAAGAAAGAATTGTTCATCATTTCAAAAGAAAGAATTGTTCAGCATTTCATCTCACACAAAACAAAAAAATGGCGCTTACCGCGATCATGTTGAATTTTGTAGCCTGTTGAATTTTTCGAAGGTGTGACGACGTGGCTTTTATAAAAAAGTGAATGAAAATAATTATTTTTTTGTGGACAATATTAACAGATAAGTACCTTTATTACTTTTTTTAGTTAAGTACATTTTGTATGCATTTATTTTAGTTTAGTACAACTTTTGTTTACCGGATAGATTTTTGTTAATAATTTTATAAACAAAAATCTATCATGGTCTTATTAGGACCATGAAAAAGTTAAGTGGGCTTTATTAAGTGTATGAAAAATTTAGTTCCATTTTCTTCAAAACGCAGCTTCCGTACCGAAACCGTCATCGCCTAAAAGGGAACCCAAGTGAAATCATGGAAGAGAAGGAGGGTATTGTAACACCGGTAGTTTGCCTTCATATTCAATTAAATAAGTGAGTTATTAAAGAAAATAAATAAGGTGGGCCTTATTTGGTTCACCTACCAACTCATTTTTGACAAAAAAGTACACTTATAAAACATTAAGATTGTATTTATACTGACTTTGCAAAAACGGTTATAGTAACTACTCCCAAATTGTGATTTATTTCAAACATAATGCTCTTTCATTCTCTTCTAGGTTTTTTTAATTTAATATTATGTAGATTCATATTTTTGTTTTTATATTGAAAATAGATAGTGACAAAGTACTTTTTTAAAACCTTGGAATGAATCTTTTGGAAGCCATTTTAGATTATTGTTATATCGTTGCTTTCAATGATGTAAGTTTATGTATTAGCAACACTGCAACAGTGAAATTCTGGTTTTTGTTGGTGACACGAAGTTTTTTAAAGCTTTTAACTAGTATATTGGTGATCGAGTAAATTTGTAAGCCGACTTTGCCAGTTTTTCTATACTTGGTGCAGCAAGAATATTCAACCGCAATTTATAGTGAAATGTCAAACAATGACTTTTTCAGGTTAAGGAGAATCAATCAGAATTTGTATGAATACATATTTTACAAAATAATGTACAATGTATAACGACATACAGCTTTTCACATTCCCGTTTCTTAAAATCCCATTTTAAAAAAATCCTGCAGTGGGATTCTCTAAAAATTTGGGTTTTTTACGAAATTTCGCTTTCAAAATCTCGCATTACAATATCTCGCAATCTCATAAACCCGCTTTTCATAATCCCTAAATTACAAAATCCTGTTTCTTAAAATCTCGCAATTACAAAATTCGCAAACTAAAACTGGAAAACTAAAATCTCGCATTTAAAAAAGTATTCTCAGTTTACGACGCAAAAACAATGAGATTCGTATGGGGGAGCATGCTGCCTCCTGCAACCCCCCTGCTTGGCTTCACTATATGATTTGGGGTGGGTGCGAGTTTGGGTGTATGCATAGTTTCTTTTGGATTTAGTATTTATTTTAGTTCGCGGGATTTTTGTTTGCGAGATGTAAATGCGAGATTTAAAAAAACATTTTGTGATTGCGAGTTTATAACAGCGGGATTTTAAACTTGCGAGATTTCGTTATTCGAGGTTTTAAATCGCGAGATATCGTAACGCTCTCAAAAATTTAGAGTCAGAATTTAGAGTCTAAATTCTAAATTATAATAGATCGGGATTCCAGAAGGCGAGATTTAAAAAAAATAGTAATTTAACAGTCGGCATTTTGAAACTTTATTTAGGGATTTTAGAAAACGAGATTAGTGTTGTTAATTTTATAGGGATATTAAAAGGATTGGGTACAAAATCCCAAATCGCGACGCCAAAATCCCGACTGACAAAACCCCGAATTCCGAAATATCGAATGCCATAATCCCGACTGACAAAATCTTCAATGTCAAAATCTCGACTGAACACATCCTGACTGCCATTGTTCGGAATTTTGGTAGTCGGCATTTCATCAATCGGAACCTAGGCACTCGGGATCTTGTCAGTCGGGATTTTGAAAGTCAGGGTTTTGTCATTCTGCATTTTTGACCACACCAACATATTTTTTTAAAACCAAATTCAATAAAGGTTTTTCCTACAGATTTCTTTTTTTTAGGTACCGAATATCTATCAAGCCGATTTTGAGGATATTTGATATAACGGTAGTTCTGATATGCTAATCATTTCTTCTGGGTATGCTAATAATTAAAAATGAATTAAAAGAAAATACAAAAACAGTCCTTTTTTCGTTGTGCACTTTTTGCCTGTAGTCCGGAGCGGGACAATAGCCATTCCTGATTCCGGCCAGTCTTGCGAGTTTTTCATTCCTTTCTGGCAGGGTGGTTACGAAGATCCTATTTCGGCACACATTATTCAAATATGCTGGACCAAAAATAAATCGAAGGATTTTTCGTTATAAAGGACCATGTACTTCGTCACCCAATCTTGGTAATGTATGTCTCCTCACAATAAAAGAAATGGACTAAAGCGGACCACCTGCTATAGAGCAATTTGAACAGAAGTCAATTGGATCCAGTTTTTTCATTTCTCTAATCTCTAACAAATGCTTGTATTTGTGAGCTAACCTATTACATATCGGTACGTCTATTTGTAGTTATTTCGGTTTTGATTTTCTTCTATCGCATTCTTTTGTTTCTTTCTATATGAAACATGTCGTTGCTTTCTTGGATTTTTCTTTTATGTTGAGGCTGCATTTAAGTTTTCTGATGCTTAAGTTCACTACAATGTTAAATAGTCAGCTACTTTCAGAGGAGCTTCTTCAATGTATAATATAAAAAAAAACATAAATAAAAAAAAAAGAAATTTCACGATATTTCGACCACAATAACGGTTTGATACTATAAGCAAAAAAAAACGGGCTGCCAGAAATAGGTATCCCTATATTATATTTGTACCCATGTTATAATTTGTTTAAATGTATAAGTATCTTTGCTTCATATTATTATGTATGTATTCGCTAAGACACTCTGTACTCTGTGTTCATCGAATAACACAAAAGAAGAGTCAGTCATTCATCTACCTCGCTAGTATAAAGACGTGTCCCGCTGTTGTTATAAATAAAGATATACCTAATTATTAAATATTCAAATAAAGTGTTTATTTATTTTGAATCCAAAAAATAAGACTCCGCCGTTCTTAAAATTCAGAAGTGTGATTTCCCGTTAATCTGACCTGTTTTAAAAAACGTGAATAATTTAGTTATAAAACGAAACGCGCGCAAAAAAAAGACGCCATTAAAAAAAAATAGAAGAAAAAGATTGGCCCTTCGCGAAAAAAACATAGAACAACTCTTATAATACCCAGGCAAAGGAGTGTTGCGTGTCGCGTTCTGCATTTGTGCTGTGTTCATTGTACCCATAAAAGGGGAAGCGAGGAAGTGGGGAATGTTGAATTGTCTGTCTGGTCCTCGCGAACGAGTGTTATGCGTCACAAAATAGAATATTAATGGAATGATTAAGAAAAGAAGCCCAAACGATCGTTGCAACCCCCATTACGCGCAGTTTGTTTAGATAGAAACGAGTGTCTGTATCGGCGCTACAAACGGGTGGCACAAAAAAAAAAAGAAAGAACAACCACGGTTGCGTTGTCGCAGTGAAATACAATATATATATTATATTTAAATTTACCAGTTATGGTAATCTAACGAATGCCTACCGTGTTCTGGTGTTCATATTACCGGTTTGTACAGTTGTATGTTGCACATATGTATGTATAACATACCTACAACAATTTTGCAATGCTGTTTTGCATTTGCATTGGCGTTGGCAGATGATGACGATATATCCGATCCGTACAAGATACAACAAGAAAAAATGAGATGGTAAGCAGAAAGAACGAAATAAGGAAATGACAAACGATTGGACGGCGACAACGCAGATGCGGGCGACGATGACCACGAACAGCCAGACGTATTCGTGAATAGTGTTAGTGAATTTGAGTTGCAAATGATAAAAGGGGAAAGGAAAATGATAATACACGTATAAAAAAGAATGCGCCCGAAAATGAAAGAACAAAAGAGAGTACAAGGAGGAAAAATGATAAGCAACAACTTAATGAGCGGCAAACTGATGAACGACCAAATGATGAGCGACAAAATGAAGATGATGAAAAAGAGAGCACTGACGATGAATAAAATAATGAACGACAATCTGATGATGATGAAGAGAGTACTGACGATGGAAATATTGGAGTGACCAAACCAGGGATGCTAACCATTGGACTTTGTAAGCAGAAAGAACAAAATAAGAAAAGGACAAAATGAATTCAAATAGGCAGCTGATGACGAGTACGACGATAAGCTATATGAACATGAAGATTGTAACAACTAAAATAACAATTTATGATGATGCGAACATTAGGGAATGCGGACTCTTACAATTGTTGCAAATGAGTGGAAATCGAATGTACGTACAAACGAGGGAATACAGAACGAGATAACGAAAGCCAAACAAACGAACGCAAATGAAGCTACAAATGAACATGAACAACGAGAGGAAAACGAAAGACAGCAAATGAACGTGAAGCCAGCAACCACAAATGAGCGACAAGAAAATGATGCAACAAATTAATCTACTGAAGAGCGAGGAAGAGGAGCAGGTAAAGGAGGGTGCTGGAAATAAATCTGATCTGACTATAACAAAAGAGATACTTTTGATTAAAGTCGAATTGTATACGAAACGAAGGAAAATGAACTACCGAAGAAAGAATATAAAATAATTAAACGAGATGGAAAAGAAGATTCATCAAAATCAGCAACGAATATTTTTACAGTAGTGATATAGAGTTGCTTCCCAACTTTATTATTTTTATTTATTTCAAAAAAAACATAAAGATATGATACAGCAAATAAAACAAATGATAAATACAAATGAAAATTTAGTGATGCAATTTTAATGAAATGTAGATAAATGAAATGTTGAATGAATATTTTTATGAATTGAAAATGAAAATCTAATGAAATGTAAATGAAAATGAAAATGTAGATGAACCAAAAAAATAGTTAAATGTAAATTAAATGTTGATAAAATTTAGATATGTAAATCAAATTTTGATGACATTTTAGATAAATGAAATGTAACTTAATGTAACTAAATGAAATGTAAATGAGAGAAAAATGAATTTTATTGAATTATTTTGGTGTTCAATCGGGGAAGATTGTAGGTGACGAAAGGCCGAATTGTAAGCGAAAAAAAAATATTGTACACAAACTAACACGGGTTGCCAGGTATAGGTATCCCTTTATTATATTTGTACCCATGTTATAATTTGTTTAAATGTATAAATATCTTTGCTTTATTTTATTATGTATGTATTCGCTGAGATACTCTGTGTTCATCGAATAACACAAAAGAAGAGTCAGTCATTCATCTGCCTCGCTAGTATAAAGAAGTGTTCCGCTGTTGTTATAAATAAAGATAGACCTAATTATTAAATATTCAAATCGAGTGTTCATTTATTTTGAATCCAATAATAAGACTCCGCCGTTCTTAAAATACTTTTGATAGTTAAATTCGAAAGTGTATATAAAATATGGTATTATTGGTAAAGAGGACCATGTTCTGTCTTTTTCAGGTTGACCGCCAAACCACTGCATTGTCCGGGTGGATTCACAAACTAACAAAAGCAGTATATTAACGCTTCAAATATAAGCAGCTGACGCACCTTCCACGTCCTAACAGGACTTTGATTTTTGTTCTTTAATCTTTCTTCTGTAAAGAAAATAGAAAATATAATTCCGAAAAAGTTCCGACTTACATTACTACTAACATGGCCAATTTATATACAATTTCAATATCCTTCCTCTGCTCTCCAATTCAATCGACACCTGCGTAGGATTCTATTAAACAATTTCGCAGAATTTTCGATATTTTTATTTAAGAATTTATTACCACAACTCGTTGCGATAAACATTTTTCCATTTGTTCTCATGCCGCAGTAAATTTTCTTTAAATCGAACACACATTGTGCGCAAATAATTTTTCAATATTTTATTCTTCCTTTTTTGTTTGTATTTATTTAACTTTATTCATTTATTCTTCAAGTGAGCTATCCATGCATAAACAGACTCGTATATCTCACAGTCTCTGCATCCAGGCACAAATAGAAGTGTCGAAATGAAAGTTATTGAATATCTAATGGTATCCTTGTCGAATGAAGTGATTTGAACATAGGACCTTCTCTGTGTGAATCCTTTCGTTCTTTTTTTTTTTTTTTGAGAAAATGTAAAATTCATATGGTGTACCAATGAAATGGTGTACCAGGCATGAGAGTCTTATTCGCCTTTAAAATGGAAACGAGTAAAAAAATAAAATAGAAAAGTAAAATGAATAAAAAAGGGTTACATGCAGATTAGGATACCAGCAAAACATTTACATTCAAATCATGTGGATAAATCGGAGGTCCTTTTGTGAGATTTTATTTTTGTTTCATCTATCTTTTTTTTTAGCAAGAAGATAAAAATAAAAGAAAGTTTTCTTGTGTAACCGATTACAAAGCCTCAAGGGGATATTAAACAACAAGTTGTGATTTTTAAATATTTATCTATGTTAAAGCAGGAGGGATACTCAAGGACTCTTTTATGAACCCACGTTTATTTTTTGTTAGGGGAATCAATTGACTTTCAATACGTTTTTAATGATTTTAAGAATCCTACGTGAATTGAAATTTCAAACTTGTCCTTATCATTGACTTTTGATTTGAATTGGGATCATCTATTTTTAAATTCTATTCACCTGACCTTTTTTCTAAAAATATCTTAACCCTAAGCGCTTTTGGGAATTGGTTAGTTAATTATATTATTGTAGCTTACAAAGAAACAATGAGTAGAGAATTTCAATTTGGTTTTTAAAACTGAAAATTTTAAAAGAACGTTATATCAAATATATCTACTTTTAAAAGATCTACTTTTAAAAAAAAGATATGTGACAACGACTAGCGGAGGTATTAAGTTGAAGCAGTTTTTTTTGCAAATTAATAACAAATACATGTTCGATGAATAACTTATCGACATAACATTGACGAGACGAAGCCTTAAGGAGGTTTGTTAATTTTGACCACAAACAAAAAAAAAACCGCTTATAGTTTCTACCACTGGGAATCCTTTCACAAAGAATTTTTCAGCTTGCACTAGCACTATAACAAAACTAAAGTTTTTATCTCAAAATTAACATAATTTTCAGTTTTTAGATTTCTATTTTAAAACAATCTACCGATATCATTTCAGGCTTACAATATATGTCATGGCGGACTTTAACTCACCCCCGTAATTTTTGTTGCATCTTCTTATTTTATTCCTTTTTTTATAAAGAGTGTTTCGCCGAAATAGACAAGGAATGTATCAGTTTACTCATGAACCCAACTTCAGATGCACTGTTAAGTATATAGAGATTCTTGTTTTTGTCGCACTAAACGATTGTGAAATGCCGGGTAGGGTAGAACATTCCACAATCGTGTAGTGCGGCTAAAAAAATGTGCATTAGATATGAAAAATAAACAAACAAAACACTGGTGTAGTCTTTTCTGGACCTATTGTGTGGTCATTTTATATACTATTAGCCCTTGAGAACTTCGTTGGCTCAAGAGGTATGAGCGGAAACCCAAAGATTTACATGATCCTTGCCTGTCAAACACTGATGGTTTACTTGATGGACTAAGCTTCACAAAAAAATACAATTTGTTACTGGAAACCTAATAGTTTACATAAAGGAATTCAATTTCGAAACGCTGTGCCATTAATGTAATTTTTAATGTTGCGTAAAAATAATAAACTGAAAATAAAATAACTTTTATTAAGTATTATAATTTTTTGATGAAACTCTAAGCCAGTTAATCAAACAATTTTTTTTGTTTTAATTTCGGCTTAAATATAATAAATGGCTCTGAGTACCATAAAAAATTATAGTAAGAAATTTTCAACCAAGCAATTCTTCTTTATGTTATTAATTTTTTTATTATATTTCATAAATACAACACAACTAGAGGCGAAAAAAATTAAAATGCCTAAATGTTTTACTAGATTTACTAGATTAATCGACAAGTCATTGTCATCTCGAGAAAATCCAATAATGTTAAATTGTAGGATCTGATCGGCTAATTGTGTGAGTACAATTTCAATAAATATAAGTCGACATCTATTCCAAAACTATACCAATTTCGGTAGCGGTTGCACTTCTGCTAAGACCGAATTTCAAAATGTTCACGGTGTAAATAAGTTCCATTTTTTTTTTAAATCCTTTATGCTATCGTAAAACTTCATCTTTACGACAAAAATTCATGCCCGCCACTCGTAAATGATTAATTTATTATCCTGTGCCAACTCTTATGACCATCGTAATAATTTTCATCATTATCCTAGTTTCTCATCCTCTTCTTTACACGCACACACAATGCGCCTTCCTTCACTTCAGTACTGCGAATAAATTTTGAATAATGGTGACATATCCTTATGCCATCACTTCTACCACGGCTGATGCTGTTGCACTTCAATCAAGAAAAAAGTTATGCGACGTGACATCTAAGCATTATTCGTGCAGCTTGTACCGAAAAGCGAAAAATCCTGTCATTTTACCTTCTCGTAACGTCGTAACGTAACAAAAAACATCTAAGGATGCAAGTTAAAAAAAAAAAATTAAAAGAAAAATGATTCAAAATGATGAACTGCTGTGAAAAATGTTGCACACGACGGACTGTACCAAAGATGATAGAGAAGATGACAAATGCATCCTTTCCTCCTACATCCATCCCATCACCGAAAACTAAGTCCTTATGGATAGTGTCTGCTTGCCTTATGCTCTGCCGTCTCATGGTCGTAGAGGATATGATAGTGAGGTGGCAAATGAAAACGACGAAAAAATGCAAAACCATTGCAGAACGTCAACATTTTTCGGATTTCTTATCTTGCCAACTATTTTTTTTTTTGTTTGCAGTTCGTTCTTGTTGAAGTCCTCTTTTTTTGTGAGTAACATTTTTGCAACATAGATTACTACAAAAATCTTCACCGCAGCACATCTTCATGGTGTAGGACTGTTCAATGGGGCAGGATAAAGCAGGAAAACCCAAACCAAAAAAGTTTCCAAATTAAAAGTAAAAAAAAAAGAAAAATAGAGCAGAACACACCCCGGATCCACACAGCACATCGGAGGACTGAAAATGTGGTGTTGAAGCTTCAACTCTTGCTGCATGAGAAAAGTAACTAAATTATGATTTTGCTGAAAAATTAATTTTATTTTTATTTTTTTATTTATTAATTTTTTTTTCTCTCAACTGCTCGACGAGCAAACAGAAGTATTCTGAATTTAGCAGGCAGGTGTTTCTCGTGAAAACAACTGGTCGGTCGGTCGGTCTTCTTCTGGAAAATGCCAGAGGAAAATACATGAAGCATGAAGGAGCATCTGGATGAACTAACGGATGGTGGTGGTTAAGAGACATCGTTAGCATAATTTTTCCATCAAGTTTTCTCAGAAAAAAAAAATTATAAATATAAACATGAAAATGAGGAAAAAAAATTACTTAAATACAATATTCTGTTTTTGTTTTGCAGAAATGAGAAAACTTAGTTGGATGGTAACAGGATTTATGTGTAATCTTTAAATTTAAATAAACTCTTTCGAATAGTGCTAAACTGATTCATAAAAAAAAAAACATTTGTTAACTGGGGCATATTTAAATTTAAATGGATAATATTTTCCAAGAAATGTGTGAATAATTTAGTATGAAATATTAATGAAATTTTTTTTTACGCAAATCACGAAGCTTTTAAAAGAATATTTTGCAGAAATATGTGTTCACAGTGATAAATAATTTTTCTTTTCAACCCATCAGATTTAACTTTGATTAAAATGTTTGGTTGTCTGTGCACCGACCTATACAGCCTAAAGGTTTAGGCCGATTTATATAAAATTTCGTATATAATACTTTTTGGTGATTCTCTAGAGGATACATTCGAATTGTTATTTTAGCCCGGCTATAACGGGTACCTGCTATATAACGGTTTTAGTTTTTTACAAATTTTCTTAAAAACGGCTCTAACGATTTTGATAAAACTTAGTGTGCGTTGCAGTAGTTCTAATATAACTGCATTTCAGGTTTTTGGCTAAAAATTGACATAACGGAGATTTGGTGTAAACGGTTTTACAAATTTGGCAATAACTTGCTACCGACTCAGTCAATTCCTTTAATATCAGTACAGTTTTTTAACTTGACATTTAATACAAGATGGCATTTTCAATTATCTGATAAAAAACCGTTTAATTATAGCTGCCATACAACTTGATTTCACGTTTGGGCCATTTTTTGATATTTTACAACTTTTTTCAGAATTTAATAAATTAAAATTTTTACAGTCGCAGTTTGAAAAATAAAAACAATGGCGTAAAATTATAGTCCATTTAACTCGAAGCTAAATCAAATTTAGTTTGACACTAGTCAAAAATTATATTTTTGCCAGTTATAAACAAGTTAAACTACACTTTATCTATAAAGACTTGCATCAAAATTAAAATCATGAAAACCCTATTTTAGTTTTGATAGTGTCACACTTGCTTCTCTCTGACTCCTGTCAAATTGTCATTTTCTATAAACCAAACAAAATATTTACAAAATGTTTTCGGAGGACGAAGATTTTGAATTGTTTGACGACATGAAACTGAAATTGTATACCCTCTATTTCGTAAAGCAGCATTATAGCATTCTTTGCAAAGGAAAAACAAATTAAATTAATTTTAATTTCAAATTGGGAGAAAATTGAAATTAAACAGAAAATTATCATTTTATTGACACATTCTGGGCTGATGACATTTGACGACAGATAGAAAGGTGTGTTTGCTTTGTTTTCTCAGCGAACTGTCACGGTTTAAGGCGTGTTCCGCACAAATAAGTTAGAGAAATGTTTTAAACCCCACACTAGTTGTCAGTACTTCAGAAAGAGTCTATAATTACTTTAAAGTTAGAGAACAAAGTTAAAATTAAGTTAAGAAGTGTGGCGTTAATTCATTAAACTTAGGCTGACTATAATTTTGCGCCAATAAAAAGACTGAAATTCAGTTTTGTTTAGTAGAGTACCTATTTATGAATGAAATTCAATTTTAAAGGTATCGTTTAAACTATATGCTTTTCACCCTGGTTTGATGGTGGACTCATCAGCTAGATGAAACCAAACCCAATCTAGTATACGCAATTATTGTCAATGTCGACTGCTTTATAAAATAGCTTGGAGTAAAGGCCACAAAACCTTTAAAATTGAATTTCGTTCATAAATACTCCACTTAATAAAATTTAAATTTTTATTGTTTTTATTTTTCAAACTTATAACTTCACTTGGCCACGAGCATAACATCCTAATTTTATTGTCTAACTTTAATCAAATTTATTTATTTATATAATTCACAGTTAAAAATAAATAGCAAGAAAAATACAAAAAAAAATTCACTCTTAGAAACAGAATGCAAAGTAAATTTTTGATTCTATCTATTGTTTCAGTCAATGATTTGTGAGAATTAAAAATTTCAAAGTAAAACTTGCGGTCAATTTTATTTTAGCATCAGGACATCGCAGCCGCCCGCAGATACAAAATTTTAAGGCTCTAAACCTCAATTACGAACAAAAATTTAAAAAAAACGCAAGGCACTCTAGTCGTTTAATTTTTATACTGAATAAGCTGCACAAGAACAAGTTTTGAACGCTTCAGCTTTATTAAAACAGAAATTTTAATATAAAATACTTGTAGCGCCCTGCAGCTGAACAATTTTTACATCCAGTAGCCTTAGAGAAATATATATGTACCTATACGTACAAATTTGTAAGGCTCTGCTCTACTTACTTCAATTAGGAACAAATTTTGAAAAAAATCATGTATAGGAGGCGCTCCAGTCGCTCTTTTTCTATACTGAATACTCAGTATTCAAACCTTTTAACGAGCGATGTTACTATCTACATTTAAACTTCCACAAATTTAATGTACTCTTAAAAGTTTATTTTTTTTTCTTTGTAATATAAAGATATAAGCCTCCCCCTTTTTTTTTTGGCACGTATACGAGTCCGTAGTATTTTCGGCCAACCAATATTTTTTGGTGGTAAGTTATGGAGTAAACTCCCCCAAAGTAGAATCCAAATCTTTGTATACGGCTTTGATATTAGTTAAACTGAGCCTTTTCTATTGGATGGAGATACTTAATAAAATATGTTGGGCCAGCCAATTTAACCCATTTTCGAAAAAATATTGAGGGCGATCACTTATAAAATAAACAACCATGTCATCAAATTTTAAAATTAAGCTTCAAAAGTAGTCTATTTTAACAAAGTAGTTGTTTTCTAACAATTTTCGCCGCTTATATATGTCAGGTCGCCTGAGGCAGGGTACTTCTGAAACTGCCCTCCTAGATATCTATAGCCGGATGACTTCTAATGGATTACTGGGCCCAGTCATGTACCGATGATTTAGGGTCTTGGGCGAGCAGTACATTAATATAAGATTTACAGTATTCTTGCGATATAAGACTTTATTTCATATGAGTTAAAACACTTGGTTGATCATTTTTCAGCTAACCTTGCCAAACGTGTCCATTTATGAATTAATATAAACAAATATCTGAAGCATTGTTGTTTAAAAATTTAGCATTATATATAAATTCTTTTATCATTCAATAATAATGGATTCAAAGGTGACTCATAATTTATTGTTTTCAAAAAACTTTGTGAATAAAAAGTTATATAAATATGATCATTGATTTTTTTTATTAAAACATTCAAGGCAGTTAAAAAACTATAACAATATTCTCAAGGACATGATGCTTGAGTGTAAATTGACACATTCGGTTCACCTTATGGTCCAATTTCACGCATAATGGCATTCAACAACCCAGATAATCACGTCTTTATACTCCAACTACACAAAAAAAAAAAAAAAAAAACTACCATAATAATGCTTAATAACATCATCATCTGAACCAAGAAACAAGTAGCCACACTCCCACACTATACAAAGGACATCTAAGTCTTCCTAGTAAGGTTTGTTGTTGTAGTTAGAAAACAGTCTTTAAGAGTCAACCAACAGAACAGAACAGAATAAAACTTGTATCACCAAACAACGTTTAGTTGAGGATTCTTTTGTTCTTCAAAAATATACAACACAACACACTGACAAAAGAGAAGACTTTCCGGGACAAATCTTTAAAGAATAAAATAAGAAAAAAAAGGGAAAAAGGACGACTAAACTGGACCGTTCTTTCGTTCGTTGATAGCTTTCCACCTCTGGGGAATAATTTCACAATTGTTTGGGTCTTACTCACTTGTGTCATAAATTTATAAGTCCTTTGTTTTGATATTTACTATGTGGGTGGATGTGAATGTATCTCATATACTGTGTATGTATGTCTGTTTATGTAGATATAGTATTTATGTTGTCCATGCCATGGGCAATTTAATAAATTCCTGAGAGACACCAAGACTCTTCAAGAGGACGAAACAAAAAGTAACAATGGGCCGACGGACATCGATATAAAAAAAAAACCGCCACCACTACAACAACAGCAAGTTGATAGGCAATTCACTAACATTTTGTGGTCGTTTTGCGTTCGTTTATAATGAATTGCCTTCGGAGAGATCTATAAGCCGCAGGGGCAATGGCAAGAGCGATAAAATTATTAAGTTTACATCTTAAGGGCGGTAATTGTGGCTGTCAGACAGAGTAATACTTAAGCGCTTGTGAATTTATGTTTAGCACTCTCTGGGGTGTAGGCACAGTGCTTGGCTTCTAAATGAAACTAATCCCTTCAAGGGTTATGGGTATACTTATTTGGGTTTGATTAGAATTAAATGTACAAATACTGGAAATTAGGTGGATTAAATTTTGTTTTTATTTAACATTTAGAAATTTAAAAAAAAAGATAAGATTTTTTTTTTTTCAAATCTGTAAGAAGTTACGTGACAATGAACCAATTTTTAGAATGCCCGCCTTTCGTTTGGAGGTCATGTGTTGATCGGAGAACGAAGGAACCAAAACATATTTATTTCTTTAAGAACATGATTTACAGAAAATTACTTAGATTCTGATTTCATTTCTGCAATTCATAACAATTCATACCAATCTTTAAAAGGAGTATATCTACATCTTAATGACACTAAAAGAATTCTTTTCTGCAGATTGTTGTTCGACCTTAGCATGACTTTGATGATATAGTCTGCGTTAGCATTAAGGTTCATTATAAACATTGGAGGCAATCCCTATTCGACGTGTATCGCATAATTTGGTGTGTTATATGGGAGCCTAAAGATCCGTTTGAAAAAAATCTTTGGATAGATTCAATTTCTTTCAGTTGCTTGTACTCATAAGCATCATTACCATAACAAAACCAGCTTCTAACGGTTGCAAGAGATTAATGTACTGTAACGAGTGTGATAGTGTCCGTGTCCATTTAAGAGTAAGAATGCTGCGAGCAGCAATACTGCCAAAATTTAAGCGAAATTAAAATCCCAAAAATATTAGGTACTCCCAAATGGACAGCCACCCGGAAGTTACTCTCTAGAGTTAAAATAACAAAAGTACTCTCAAATGAACAAGTCCCTGCTCTTTAATTTTTTTTTTCGCTGAGGTAGTAATTGTTTTTCTTTTTCCCAGTTAAAACAAAAAATATATTTTTAAAATCAAGAATTAGGTATCTTTGAAACCTAGAAGAACAAATATATTTCTTAATTACAAAATCTAAGATTGCCTACTATATGTATTCATATGCTCGCATATACCTTCTCGTTTAACAGTTGCAATTATTGCTCCTTTTCGTCCTTCAAATTGTATTACCAGTTTCTTTTTGTTTCTCTTTCTAATTGTTCATGTTTTCTTATTTATTTGCAGGCAAGCAAACAAAAGTCCTTGATTCACAATCTTCATCGTCTGAAGGTAATTAAAACAGAAACTGGATCTTTCTATTTTCGAACTCCTATGGCATACATAATATACATAGACATATTATAAAAACATAATATTAAATAACACATTTTTGTTACGAAGCAATCATATAATATATTACATAATAATATCTCTTCTTTTTGTATGTGTTTTTCCTTTTTAGATATAACTATGCCAAGATTCGCTGAACCAATACCAAATGTGACTGTTTCTATTGGAAGAGATGCACTGCTGGCTTGTGTTGTAGAAAACTTAAAAGGATACAAGGTGAGTTTCATTTTGTTTTTAAGGAAAAAAATCATCCATGCAGATTGGAAAAGTTTTTACAATCCTCAAACTTTCATCTTCCTTCGTCGACAACTACTTTTCACGCTTCTTATGATTATATCTTACAATATTGTGGTTCTATAAAAATGGACCAAACTACGCTATTTTGGTAGTGCTGACACTTTCCAGAAATCATTTATTCATCGAGTATATTGAAAGTGGGTCCTGTGTATAGTTTACCAAGAATCTCCCTTTCACAACAAATTTAGGTCACGTAGAAAGTAGTCTTTTTTTTTTGTTTTCTCCTATAAGTTTCGAAAAAAAAAATTTGAAAAGGGTGTTTTAAAAGAAATATAATTTTATTCTTTCTTGAAATTCAGTTTCTTTTCTTTGGTTTCTTTTTTTCTGTTTAATAGAAGTACAGTAAAACTATTATAAAACCTTAAATATTCATCGAAATATTATTAAAGATGAATAGTTTGGTCCTTAAATTAAAATCGAATGATTTTATATCGCTTCTTTGCGTTGAAAGTTTTGTGCGGAAATGAATACCTAGTCTAAAGGGGAATTAATTGCAGTTAAATGGTTTTAAAAATCTTACTTGTTTTTAAATTATTCAACCATAATTTAAAAAAAAATGAATCCCAAAAAGCAACAAGAAGGCAACAGTTTTGAAGAAATAATGAGGAAAATTTGGACAAACCCTGAATCATCAAGTTTAAAGTTGCGGCTCCAGAATATAATTTCCTTCAGCGGCACTCTTGAAAGATTTTCAATGGTAGAATAAGATTTGAGTTCCCAACGATGCTTTCCAAGATAATGCTGCATGTGTCGCATGAAAGAGCATATCCTAGCCTGAAACTTTCTTTGACATCAAAAATCTCGGTAAGATAATTTCCAACCAATACGAAGATGCTTTAAGGTCAAAATAATTGCACAGTTTAATGAGTTTGTGTGTGGATGCCAAGGTTCGTTATGGTTTTGTGAAGCTCATATCATCATAACCGCGTTGAAGACGATTTAAAAGTGATTTGTAATAGCGATTTGATGTTCGTGGTATTGGTCTTTTGGGTCTTTTCCATCAAGAAACGAATACAAGAAAAAAATTATTCTGCGATGTCCCAAAATTGAAAATTATAGGACCTAGTAAACTTTGATGGATAAACAACAAGTTTTTTTTTTAATGAAGACTTTTTAATATTTACTGTTTTTACTTGTTCAATACAGCAAGTATTGGTTTCGTGTAAAAAAAAAAGTTCGAGGTTTAAAGCAAACCTGACATTACGATTATAGGGAAGCCCAAAAGAGTAGGTTTTGTCATGCCGTCCGACGCGTCGATCTGTCTGTGCGGATGTTCGGTTGTATGTTTATCGAGCTTCAAACTTCGTGTGTAGTAATTTTTGGTGATTCCCTAGAGGAAATTTTTGTTTTAGCACGGCTATAACGGGTAACTCTCCCTTATAACGGTTTTAAGTTTTGAAAAATTTTCTCGAAAACGGATCTAACGATTTCGATACGTGATATTTTTAGTAGTTTTAATATAATTGCGTTTTAGGTTTTGGGCTAAAAATGCACATCACGGAGATTTGGCGTTAACGGTTTATAACTACATTCAGAAAAAAAAAATTCAGCTCCATAAGTAATATACTGTTTGTCATAAACAATAAAGACCCAAGCATTAAAATAGTTTGTAGCAAATACGATTATCTTTTTTGATTAGAATCTATATATTTGCTACAAACTATTTTAACGCTTGGGCCTTTATTGTTTATGACAAACAGTATATTACTTATGGAGCTGATTTTTTTTTCGCAGTGTACTATAAACAACTTCACCTCACGTTTAGGCCACTTTTCATTTTTCCAACAAAGTTAAGCAAAGATGTTCCTAATCCAATAGTTTAGTGCGACCCAGTCGTGCCTTTTGTTTATAGTAGTTTATCGGATAATATGTGTAATAACATTTTGTTTGCGGGCCATCAAAAATGTGAGAAAGCAATCTTGTATTTCTTTATTCAAGGGTCTTTTTCATTATGTGTCTACAGAATTAACAAATAGTAAATCAAATTAAATAAATCATTGTCCCCCTATTAATAAACACCAAATAGCAATAAATATCAATGAGTTATCGCTAACAGACTATATAACTTGTAATTTCAATTAATAAATGTGTCATAACCTCAAACTATGAAATAAAAACATAATACATTTAACTCACCGAATACAGCAGGATAAGGAAAGTATAACTTTTTAACAAAAATTTCTGTAAAAGTTCTCTCTCCAGAACATATTCTTACAATACGCTCTCTTTTCTCATAACTTTAGTACGATTTGATAAATAAAAATAAAAACGGGAAAAGAATGAGAAATTATTATATGTTTATTAATAAGAAAAGTTATTAAACGGATATGTTATGAATCTCTGTGTTAGCTAACTCATGAATAAAGAAGCAAATAGGGTTTTTTTTTATAAATAGGGCTGTGTATTTTCAATGTTGCAGAGAACTAACTTCACATGAGAACTAACTTCACCGCTAAAGCGAACTAATTTCACTTTTTGTTTGCTGAAGTAAATTCCCACTTTGAATGGGTAATAACTTAACTTTTTAGTTATAAATTATTTCACCTTTTTGGGTGACGTTACACTTCTCATACAAAATGCACATATTGCATACCCAAACTTAAACTCACCCAATCTCGCACCCACCCCAAACCCCTTAGTGGGGCAGGCAAGGGTGTTGCAGGAGGGCAGCATTGCCCCCCTTACCCAATCTCAACTGTTTGGGGTACCAGGAACTAAAGTCGCCTCATATTTTTAGTTCTAAACTCCTGTAATATAAAAATTGTATAGATGCGTGAACTAACTTATCACACAATTTCCAGATGAAATTAGTTTTCACATTTAGTGGGAATTTACTTCAGCAATTTTTTCTTGACTGTTCACCACAGTCTATTATATTCATATACTATTCGTAGTCAAAGGGGGAGAGTTTGAAAGACCTGCAACAGACCATTCTTTGTTCCGTCAATTTCATTGAAAGCGAACGATTCGTACTACGAATAGTAGTCTTTCGAAATAAGATAAAGAGAAAAAAAAAGGTGGAACAAAATGAGTAGTGCATCGACTTCGAAGACTGAGTAAATCTGATATGCGAGGGTTCGAATCCTATGGTGTGCATCAGTGCATGTAGAAAGTTTTTCATAATAAAATTAGATTAAAGTTCAGCACCACTAGTAAAGAGACTGACGAAAAGACTTGGCACCGTTGAAATACACTGAGAGACGTAATTTATTTTTATGAGTTTGCAATTAACGAATATTTTTAGAAGCAATAGAAGAACAGTTGATTCAAAGTTATTTCAATCCTTTTAAATGTAAAACATTCCTTACAATTGTAAAGAAGTTGGCTCAAAAGTAATTCGAGAGCTGCAAACTTATTATAAAAGAACGCATTCGTTTGAAGGCAAATTTTGTCCAGTTTTTTTGTGGTAAACGTTTTTCCCATAAACAATGTTTTTATTGTTTGCCACATTATATAACTGCTAGGAGCAAATGAATGAATAGTTTGCAAAGCATTTTAAATTGAAGTTTAATGGAAAAAGTTTTACGTTTTTAGTGAACAAATCATACATTTACTTCAAATGCTCATATATAATACAAAGGAATTTCTTTTGTAGCCAACGAATGCAACGTTAGTGAGAAAAGTTTTCATGTTGCAAAGAAAATTCTTTTATTGGAAACGAATGCATCGATCGCAGTAACTGTATAGACTGCGGTTCGAATACCAGCAGTGGCTATTTTTTTTTTATTAAATTATCGAATAATCGAAAATAAAAAATAATCGAATAATCGAACTGCAAGCAAAGTTAACTCACTAAATGAGGTTGTTTTCCGTTCAACCAGACCAACGATGATATGTTTTTTTTTTCTCAAAGGAGATAATTATTATCCAAGGTAAAAGTGATTAAAATTTATTGCTATTATTTCATATCCGACATTGGTCGAGCGGTTAGCTATCTAGTCACTCGATCTTCAGCTGTGAAAGAGTGTGGACGTGTTGACGACTTTCACAGTGTATATAATAATTTCGGTGTGTTCGAATTGAATTAAATTAATTTTTACTTAAAGTGCACTCATTGCACAATTGACTGGCAATTTGCCAAAGAAATATAAAAGGCAAGTTAGCCTAGTGGGTAGCGTGGCCGACGACAGACTGGAAGGACGTGGGTTCGAGCCCCACCCTGGGCAGGGCTTTTTTTTAAATAAGTTCTGGGAGAAAGTCCATAAAAACAGAGAAGAACAACAACAACAGATGGTAAAGCCAACGGGGACATCGAAAGATGATCCCCCAACAACAAGACAAGATACCGGAGCATCAGGTGATGCAGCAGCAGCAGTTAAGGTAGCGGTGCCTTCCAAAGAAACCCAGCCAACAACGACAGCGTCATCGGCACGTGCCGAAGCTAATACAAGCAGCATAGCGACTGCAACAACAAGCTTTGTAAAAGGCACGATTTCAACACCAGTTCGTGCCATAGCAATTACAAAGGAGGATAAAAAGAGAAGGCGTATCATAAGATACAAGCCACAACTTATAAACCGTGCCGATAGGAGAACTAGAGCTAGGTTGGCTAAGGCATCGGCTCAAGCCAAAATGCAGAGCCAGATAGAAAGCTCCTCTTATGAGGATGACGATGTGAAAAACAACGAATATAATGTTGAGGGCGATGACGAGGCAGAGGCTGACGATGAAATCGCTAAAGAAGCTAACGGCGAAAGCAAGAAAGGGGCAGCCGACGATAAGAAGACATGTGAGCAAAACGTCGCTGAGGTAGATGCCGAAGACATTGCTTACATGTCCGTAGAAGGGAAGGGGCACTACGTGAGTGGCGAGTTGGTGGACCTTTCACCTCCAGAAGACTCAGACGATGAGCAAGACAAAATTGCATCACTGACGGAGCAAATTTCCTCCCTCATGGAAATGGTGAAAGCGCTCAAAGTCAAGCAAGAAGCGCGGAAAGAAAAAGAGCGCCTTGTTGCTCTTGAAAATAAAAGACAAAAAGCGCTCCAAGAGCAGCACAATGCAGCAAAACTACAGCAGCCGCCTAAACAACAACCACTCCCAGAACTGCAGCACAAAAAGAAGCAGCCGACACAACAACTGCAGCCCCAGCATCGTCCTCAGCGGACACAGCAACTGCAGCCCCAGCAACAGCATCAGCAACCGCAAATACAGCAACAACAACAAAAGTCACAGAAGCAACAACAACAGCAACAACAAATACAACAACAAAAGTCACAGAAGCAACAACAACAGCAGAAACAACAACAGCAGCGACAACCGCAGCAGAAGCAGACACCACAACAACAGTCACAACAGCAACAGCGACAGCAACAGCAACAGCAACAGCAACAGCAACAGCAACAGCAACAGCAACAGCAACAGCAACAGCAACAGCAACAGCAACAGCAACAGCAACAGCAACAGCAACAGCAACAGCAACAGCAACAGCAACAGCAACAGCAACAGCAACAGCAACAGCAACAGCAACAGCAACAGCAACAGCAACAGCAACAGCAACAGCAACAGCAACAGCAACAGCAACAGCAACAGCAACAGCAACAGCAACAGCAACAGCAACAGCAACAGCAACAGCAACAGCAACAGCAACAGCAACAGCAACAGCAACAGCAACAGCAACAGCAACAGCAACAGCAACAGCAACAGCAACAGCAACAGCAACAGCAACAGCAACAGCAACAGCAACAGCAACAGCAACAGCAACAGCAACAGCAACAGCAACAGCAACAGCAACAGCAACAGCAACAGCAACAGCCACAAGCAAAGAAAGGTAAGGTGCCACCAATTAATACCTTCAAAAAAGAATTAAAAGACACAATAGAGTTATGTAAGTCGGCCATAGGCAACAATTTTATTATTAAAAGGTTGAACGCAGACCGACACGCTATTCATTGCTCTTCGGTCGAGCATTATACAAAAGTCAAAGATCTCTTGTCTCAAACGAAGACAGAATATTACAGTTTCACCCCGAAGGAAGACAAGCTACAAACAGTCCTCCTGAAGGGTATCGAATCCTCTACGGATCCGCAGGAACTCTTAGCTGAGCTCCGTCAAGTGGCGAGCGATGATCTCGATTTTATCGGGGTCAGACCGTTTTCCACAGTTAAGGCTAGACGGGAGAATCGGAATTTACCATTCTTCCTAGTTCAGCTCTCGCCCCAAAGCAAGTTAAGTGGTTTAAGGAGTATAACCGTCCTAAACTACCAAATTGTAAGATGGGAAAAATTAAATAGGCAGAGAGACATGCTTCAATGCATGAACTGCCAAGGATACGGCCACGTGGCAGCAAACTGTGGTATGGATCCAGTTTGTGTCAAGTGTGGAGAGTCCCACAAGATAGGTGAATGTAAACTCGGAAAAGAGAGGGTCGAAGACAGGACCCAGTTAAAGTGTGCACTTTGCCGAGGCTCCGGGCACCCCGCAAACTATCGGGGATGTCCGAAGTTTCAGGAAATGAAAAAAAACAAAGACCAAAAGAAGACAATAGAGGTGAGACGCCCTGAAGTACGCCAGACATCAACTTCCGTCAATCCCGCAATTTCTTACGCCCAAATGGCGTCCGGAAAGGGAAAAACGGTACAACCTCAACCACAAGTAGCCAAACAGGTCCAAGTGCCTACGGCTCCTGTGCCAGAGGCAGATCTGATGCAGGTATTGCTGACCATTCATGGTCAGTTAACCGACGTGCAAAAACAGATCAGGGAGCAGGCGGCTAGGGTGGATTACCTCTACTCTATTCTGCCGGCAACGCTTAATGGTTAAGGGCGCGCTGCCTGAACGACCCTTTAAGATCCTAGCTGTGAATGTAAATTCGCTGATTAGGACCGAACGTAGAGCAAACCTCTTTCATTTGCTGCAAGACCAAAGTCCTGATGTGTTTATGGCTAGCGAAACAAAGCTAAATCAGAAACACAAACTGACTAATAAAAATTACAATATCGTAAGAAGGGATCGGCCCAACTCCTCTCAAGGGGGTGGGGTCGCAATCTTCATACGAAAGGGCATTAAACATAAAGTTATATATAATAGTGAAGTGCGAAGATTCCGGTTGCTAGAAGCCTGCATCGTTTGCATTCCTCCCAGCAGGGGAAAAGAATGTACGCAATCGCGGTGTACGCACCTGACGCACCTCAGCAAGCTAATTTTATCGCAGAGCTCGAAAAACTTTTCGAATGCTTAAGACTGAACTTGGATGAGAATTATTATCTCATGGCAGGGGACTTAAACGCCAAACATGTAGATTGGGGAAACCAAATACAAAATCCTAGAGGGAACCATCTTTTTAATTGGATGGGTCGATACAGTGTTGAGTGTAGGATCGACCTTTTGGCTACAGATAGACCGTCATTTCCGAGAAGTGGTAGTTTTCTGGATCTTTTACTGCTTGACTCACGACTAGTTATAACTGACGCAACAAATCAACTGACAAGAAACTGTTTACGAACAATTGAATATGACAGTGATCACTGCGGACTCGCCACCGTAATACAGCTTCCAAGCGAACTTGTGGAATTGGATGAGTATGTGCCAGCGCACTCTTACAATTTCAGTAAGACGCGTTGGCCACGCTTCTCCAACTCCTTGGCAAGAGAAATACGTTCCGATGACATTTCACCACCAAATGACAGGAACCTGACGAACGTCGAGATCGACGGGTACCTGACTCAAATGGATACGACTATAAAACGAACAATGGACAGAACAATCCCAAAATATAAGGAACAAGACCCTACTGGCTTATACAAGAACGCGACAATCGACGCACTACACCGACAAAAAAGTGGACTTCTGACTAGGTTAAAACTTCTTTACAGACGTTTCACGGACACACGTGATCTGGAGATTAGGACATTGAAGTCGTCGATCAAAAACATTAATGTTCTGATTAAACAAAATTATAGATTGTCTATTAATTTATATTGGGATAACAGAATTCGGGCCGTTAATTCTAGCGACCCTAGTATGTTTCCCCAAATAAATAAGATATTTAGAAGAAATGATCAAAACGAACTTCCATGTCTTAAACTACAGAGGACAACAGATAACGAAGACGTACTTACGATTGCGGGAATAGATCCGGAGGGTGCCGTTTTCGATGATAACTTTTTTATGATAGAAGATCCACAGGGAAAGGTAGAAGCTGTAGGGGCTGCTTTCCAGCAAGTGTATAAGGTGAATGCTAGCATTCGTCCGAATCATGACCTGGAGAACAGAGCCTTACTGCACAACTTCTACCTTGGAAATAACATAACGCAATGGCGATCTGAGAATACTGGTTTCACCGGGTTCAATGACGAAAACTTGGCAAATGCCACCATCGCCGAGCGAAATGGACCCAGTTCATTGTTAATTTCGAAGGTAGAACTTCAGTTAATTTTTCAAACATTAAAGAAAAAGAAATCTGCGGGGGTCGATGGTATACCCAACATTGTGTTACGACATCTCCCTGAGGAAGCAATAGACATTTATACCACACTGTTCAACAACGCATTGAATAATGCATATTATCCAGTGAGTTGGAAGACAGCTGTGGTCCATCCTCTCCCCAAAAAGGGAAAGGACAGCTCCAATCCGGCAAATCTTCGGTCGATAAGTCTTCTTCCAAGTATCAGTAAAGTATTCGAAAAGATTCTCAATAGAGCTCTGTTCAAGTGGGCTGAGGACAAAAATATTATTCCAGATAATCAGTTTGGCTTTAAGGCGGGACATGACACTATTCATGCCGCGTCTAAGTTAGTTTCTGATGTTCAATGGAACAAAACGAAAAATCAATGCACGGGTGCCGTTCTGGTTGATTTAGAGAAGGCTTTCGACATCGTATGGTTAGAGGGTCTTTATCTGAAGCTATCTAGATTTGGCATAAGTAAACCACTGTTATATATGCTTCATGACATGCTCAATGGTAGAAAGTTTGTTGTCAAAAGTGGCAATGTAACTTCTATCACAACTTTTGATATTAAAAATGGTCTACAGCAAGGAGCTGTGAACTCACCGATTCTGTTTAGTATTTACACCAGCGATCTGATAGGTAGTCTAACTCATTCAATTGCGTATGCCGATGATCTTGTAGCGTACAGAACGGGTCCGAAAGTTGAAGTCATCAGAATTCTCTTGCAGCGTGACTTCGACAAGATTCAGCGATATTGTGATGACTGGAAGTTAAAAATTAATTTTCAGAAATCAGAAACTATCCTGTTTAGAACCCCGTTGTCTAGGGCTTCTAGGGATACAAGAAAGAACTGGAGAAATCTAGTGATCGTTGGACCAAGTGGACATCCACTGGCGAGTAAAGATGTGGTAAAGTACCTTGGCATCTGGCTAGATCAGTATCTATATTTCAATCGACATGTAGATGCTGCTCTGGCCAGAGCTAGGGGAGCCTTTGGGTTGACAAGACGGTTGTTTTATAGCAGCCGCCTTGACAGCAGAGTAAAGGTGATTTGCTACATGGCCCTTATCCGGCCAATGATTGCCTATGGGTGCCCTGTGTGGTTCAACGTTGCCCCATCTCAAATGGAAAAGATTCGGGTGTTTGAGAGGCAGTGTCTTAGACGTTGCCTTGGATTACACAGAACACCAGAGTCGGAGTACACACATTACTATGCCAACGAGGTTCTATACAACAGGGCCAATATAAACAGGATAGATAACTTTTTAATCAAGCTGATTCGGGGTCACATTGCAAGAGCGATGACCTCGACCAATGGACTTATTTTTGGGGCTTACTACCCCAACGATGAGTATAGTGAAAGTGTACGTCTTAACGGTTTCATTCCGCCCGAGACATTCCTCTTTTTAGACAGTCGTGGGCTGATACAGGATATATTGGCGGTTCCGTTAATCTACCACGTCAGCCGTAGGACTGTGGATCGGCGACTTCTTTACGATCGGGACGTCGGCTCAGGGAACGGAGCAGAGCGTCTGCGGTTCAGTAGAGCTGTGCCCCTTCGGGACAGAAAGGACTTAGCTAAGCAAGTCAAAAAATTCTGGTGGTTGGGTGACCACCGTGATATTGAAAGTTGACCATATTGTTGCTTTGGCCGACTTACATAGTTCTAAGGTAAATATAGGTAGAGTAGGTAGAACAGTGACGGTGGCACAAAAAAAAAAAAAAAAAAAAAAAAAAAAAAAAAAAAAAAAAAAAAAAAAAAAAAAAAAAAAAACTACATAAGTAAATGTATTTGTATGTGGGTACTTGCTGTTGCGAGTATATATGTATATATGTATGTGTACATATATACATGTGTATAGGCGTACGCGAGTGTGCATATGCGCATGCACAAAAAAAAAAAAAAAAAAAAAAAAAAAAAAAAAAAAAAAAAAATGCTGGTGGCTGTTCTAGTTTTTAAGTTATTTTAAGTAGTTGTAATTAGATATAATGTAGTTTAAGTTAGTTTTATTTAGTAGCTTAAAGGTAGTTTTAATTAGTTTTAATTAGGTAAAGGGTAGCTTTAAGTTTTATAAAAAATTAAAAAAAAGATATGGATAATGAGTTTTTTTTAATAATTTTCTCGTTAGTTTTAAGTAATCACGAATTTTAAATATAAATATACATATATATTTTACGTCGAAAGGCATTGTTTAAGTATAGTCATAGTTTAATTTAGAGCGCCCGCATGGGGCCAGTAAGTTAGTTAAGTTAATATGTAAGCTAGTTGTTTAAGATTTTTTGTCTAGCATTAAGATAGATATAAGGAAATGAAAAAATAAAAAATGAATTAAAAATGAAAAAATGAATAGCTATCTAGTCCATTGGTGAGAATGGACTCACGTTCGGTCCCCAGCAAATGTTAGTAATTTTTATAGTTCTAAAATATAGGGTTGTAATAATTAAACAAAATAAATGTCTCTAAAAATCTTTACAGTTGAAAAAATACTAAAACAAATATAAAAACAAAAATTTTATTTTCATAAACTTTATACGGTTGCTATACAAGCCAATTCGTTTGTCCCAAAAAAAAAAAAGTTTGCTGCAAATGCAAAAAAAAGACTGGCTGGCAAACGAATAATTCCTTTTGACAATTTTTTTGTTTACAGCAAACGATTCATTCTCTCAGTGTAGCTATATCTCCATCCAAAATAAAAATGAATTATAAAATTCGTAAACAATTGGTGGTAGAACCTTTAAGTTGTTGTTGTTGTTCAAAAATTAAATTTTATTTAGGCCCCTATTACGGTTGTCAAATATCAATACGATAATTGATGCTAGTCAACAAAATTGATCCATCGGTATTATCGTTGTCAATTATCAAAATTTTTGATAAACTGTGAGTGCCACTCAGATTTGAGATCTATTGTGAATAGTTTCATTGACTAACTTAGTTACTTGGTATTATCGTTGTCAAAAATATTGGTGTTTTTTAAATTTTCAGTCAAACGCAAATTCGCTGTTGATAAATTATTTTGTAAGAACTAATTCTTTTTTTTTTGTAAGAAAACGCAGTTTATTATATTTATATTTTATATTTATTTATATATATTTATATTTATATCGTTTATATTTATTTATCGTTTAACATATTTATATTAAAATTCACTTGCACTGACTGTTTTTCTTTTTGTTGTTTGGTGTGCAAATAGGAGGTACATGTATGTTCGTACATTGTACCTATATAATGCACATTTCCTTTGACATGTTCCATTATTTCCACAAAAAGTTTTATCACATAACAAAAAAGACAAGTGATATTTACTATTTACTCGAAAATAAATCAAAACAATAAAAAAAAAACGCAATCCAAACACAAATGAAAAGATAAGAAAACTGAAACGTCAAACAAAATGCCCGTTCACAAAAGAATTTTGTTAATCATTCACAATAGATCAAACATTTATCAAACGACAATCATAATACCGAAATTTTGTTTGATTGATAAATGTTATCGTTTATCAAACAATTGATCTTTGACAACCGTAATAAGGGTGTTAGTCTTTTATATTGATAAAAATACCTTACACTAATTGTAAATAAAATAAAAAAAATTGTATGTTCACTTCCTTAAATGAACAACAAGTAAAAAAAAATGCACTCTAAATATAACGTTCACAAAGTTTTATCAAAATCGTTAAAGTCGTTTTCGATATAGCCGGGCTAAAACGAAAATTCAAATTTGTGCTCTAGGGAATCACTAAAAAGTATACTACACACGAAGTTTGAAGAAAATCCGTTAGTGAGAAATGCACAATACGGCTGCAAATCAAAAATACACAAAATCCGTCATGAAGCCCATATCCGTCATCATAACTCTTGGAACACCCTGTTTAGACATTTTTCTTTCATTTTGCGTTACATATTTTATTATTCTCCAAAGTAAAAGTTTGCCTTTCAATTTCTTCAATGACATCCCAGGTAACCATAGCATTTGTTTTTAGATTAGCTAATTGGCATTGGGACATGACACTTACACTATGCTCACCAAATATTGTGGAATTTCTTTTTATAAACAAAAATAAAGTCAAACGTTCAATATAGCAAATTTATATACACATACACACACTATCTATTTACAGAGTTCATATTGTCATCTTCGTCCTATATATTTAGTATCCTTTGGGAATATTATGTTGCCCTCGTCATCTCCGTAAGGTTAGATAAGAACTAAAATTGAATTTTTCGATTAACAGAATGAGATGGCAAGAATTTCATAATTTTTTTTTTTACTTTCTTCATTTGGCTCATAAATTTAATGAAATCGAGAAGGTTGACAATTTCTTTAAAATGACCAAACTCTTTAAAAAAAGAGCAACAGTTGTTGCTCTTTTTTTAAAGAGTTTGGTCATTAACATAGAATTATATATTAGGGTTATTTTTTCAGTAATAATATGTGACAGGGTTTCGAAAACTATACTATACTATAAATTATTTGGATAAAAAAAAAATACCATAGCAGTTTCAAATGAAACACTCAATCCTTTTAAATTTATTTGTTCAAAAAAATGTCTAAATAAAATCCTATTCTTCCTATAGTGTCATGCAATTAAAATCTCATTATAATAAAAAATTAAATCTCACGAAAAATTATTTTTCGCTCCTCGATTTTAACAGAAATGCGCTTTTAACAGTCCAATGGCATCTGGTAGCATAGCAAAATAATAAACGAATATCAGGAAATAATAATTAATTTTGAAATGAGCCAATAAGCTACTATGGAACCATTGGTCTAGCATTAGCTTGTAGCAGAACATATTGAATTGAAAACTTATTATTTTTTTTTTTTTTGCTTTTTACTTTTATTTATATTGAATGTCTCATAAATTATTTTGACAAACGTACATATCTGAAGACTACCCACATAACCACATTCCGTTGTGAGTCATGAGTGCTTCAGCACGTCCGATCCAAGGCTATATCTTCAACATGTCAATATAATATGTCCAAAATCAATAAATGTTCGTTTAAATAAATGTTCGTTTTCGTGACCTTAACATCACAATCCGTCAAAATCAAAAGTACGGCCGTATCCGCCCTTCACAGCACGAATGTCAATATTCACGACTGCTATCGCCACCACTGTGATTTTCACTTGCGATTATAGGCGAGATTATAGGTACTACGAGTATAAGGCAAGTTATGCATTCGTACAAAAAAAAATTGAGATAACAATCAAACATGACATTACGATGATAGCGAAGACGAAAAAAGTGGGTATGTAAGTATGTATGTATCAGCACCTACAGCCTAAACGGCTTAACTGATTTACTTCAAATTTGATATGTAGGGTTTGTAGATCATTCCTTAGAGGAGAAATTGAATTTTTTTTTAGCTAAAAAAACAACGGTACCTGCCATATAACGGTTTTTGGGAAAGCTTAATTTTCTCGAATACAGCTCCAACGATTTTCTTGTCCTCCCATAGAACCGTTATTTTTTTCTTGAGCTATCTGATGGACGAGTTAATCGATTTCAAACCAAAACTTTTTTAGAAAGGTCTATATAACTTGAACAAACTTCAATACCAAAATTTTGCAAAGAAGCTTAATTTTAGTTTTAATTAAATTTTTAATTTATTTATATGAAAAATTCATATGATCATATTTATATGAAAAATTCATGTGATTTTTTTTTCCTTTATATTAAAAATAAAAAAAAATTAAATTAAATTTTATTTTCGAGGCAACTTGCCACAAGAACAATTACGTGCAACCCAGTCGTGTACAGCAAGAGCAAGTTCGTGCGACCCAGTCGTGCACTTTATTTTTATTAACATATTGCATTTTGCATTTTGTATAAATAACAAACATTTCTGTAATTTTTTTTACCATTTTGTAAAATTTTGTCATATAAACAAAATCATGTTTTTCGAAATGTCGTCTAGGGAAGGTAGTCAAACCTTTGAAAGAGTTATAAGCCATTTTTTAATTGCATTCATTTGAATGCAGGCTGCAACGAGTTGAATTATCACTTCATTTTGAATTCAGTGATTTAATCCATAAAATTCAAAAATTATTTCAGAATTCAGTGTGTTCAAATCCCATAAATTGAACGGGATTGCTTTATTTTTAAATTATGTTGGTAGTAGTTCTAATATTTTGCTGATTAAAAAATACAATTTCCACAACCACGCCCCCTCCGCCCCTTCGCTATCAAGAAAAAAAATTACTATAACTTTTTTCTGGTACATTTTATCGGACAAAAAACTTATGACCAAACTTGTACAAGACAAAATTTCCTACAAGTTTGTCATAAGAAGTTGTTTTGTGCGATCAATAGTTATGGATTTATGACTCATTCAAAAGATCCCAACATTTGCAGTTTATTGACTATTAAAGCGCAATAAGTTTCGTAATTGTTGATTTTAGTGGAAAAGTCTTCGTAATCAAACTTTTGGAGAATTTTATTACCTTCTTCTTATTTAACTTTTCATTTCGCGAACGATATAATGGGATGAGGGTTGATTCAAAAAAAAAATTCAAGAAAAGAAGTTGATGAATTTACTCTATTTGTCTTGTAATGCTAAAAGGATGCACTTTCTTTTTATTAATATTATTTAAAATGCGTTAAAAAAAAATAACTTAAATTGAAGTAAAATACGATTTCAGCAATTATATTTTTATTTTATATTAATTTCTAAGAATAATCGTTAGCAAATAATTATTTGTTTAAGGGCTTCTTTCACAATATTTAAGTTAGTTTCAATTAAGCTATTCGGAACTTTTTTGACAGAAAACAACATAAACAATACACATAAAACAACTAATTTAACTGCTGAGTATTTTACTTGAAACTTACTCAGAGACTATGAAACAAGCCCTTAAAGAAAATAAATTTTCATAATCAAAGTGCTCACCATCGGATAGCCTTATTCAATACCAATCTATTAAAACCCATTTCACCTTAGCCTGAAGTCCTAAAGCCATTTAATCAATTCGACAAAGTTCTGTGAAAATCGATGAAATCGCATGAACACTTTTGTTTGTTTTGCAGTCTAAGTGAAAAATCCAAATATTCACCATCATATAGCTAGGTAGGTAGGTAGAAATGGCGGTTATTCTACTAGAATAACCCAATTTGCGCTTGGTGCGCTGTTTTGATACCATAAACTCATGATACCTTACATTTGTAGAGGTTGAAATATTACTTTGGTTGTTTTGATGTTTGGGGTTGTGTTACTTGGGAGTTAATATCTTTGTTACCAACCTCTATGAGAAAACAAAAGATCCTCGGGCATCTCATCTAAGGGAAGTGGCCCATACCCCCCACCAGGCCTTATGCCAGGCTGTTAGCTCTGATATGGGTGTCTTCGCTTAAAACCTATTCAGGCAGGGTGCTGTATGGCTTAGGGTAGAACCAGTATCATCGTGAGATCAATTCAATTTAGGGAAAAAATGATATCCGCATTTGACCCGCCTACACGGCTAAAGAAATTGTTCATGCGGAAATCATGTAGCTCTCCTGATCCGTATTATCTGACCATGGATAAGGTGAGTTTTGTTACGTTTTATAGCCATTTAGTTGCATTTATAAAGCCAAGGAGATTTCCTATGCTCACAACTGAGATTTCGTTGAGACTGTCAAAAAAGTATCATATAATCTAATTGAATTCCTTTTAAAAAAAAACTTTTTTCACAAAAATCTTTACATGGCTCTGATTTTTTAGAGCTATTTGATCATCAGTTTGAAAAAAGTGACAGGGAAAGTCAATGAAAACGCATGAACACTTATTTATTCAATTCCAAAAGCTATGCAATCTTACTTCGAATTATCTTTTTTTGCAAAGTAAGAAAACATCATGAAAAACCTTTTGTTGAACCTTGTTTTCAATGTGTAAAACCTTACTTTATAGAACCCTGTTCATATTTTGCAAATTTTGTATTCTTTGATATCCAGTATTTTTCTTTTTCTTATACCAACGAACCCAAATAATAATGCCCATGGAAAAAAAAACAAAGTGTCAAATTTTCACCCCACTTCCTCATCATTCAACAATGACATTCAAACTTTTTCTTTCTTCCCAAAGTCACTTGTTGAATATTTAATGGTGTTTCATAACTGCTTTTAAAAGTGTTAAAAATGACACGTTCCCTTGTGACTCAAACTCATTTATAATAACACCGTTACTCAACCATAAACACAGTTACATATACCCTAAACGAGACCTGCCCCTCATATTTTGAATCATTAATAAGTTCTCTTGCATTACATGCCTGGCCAAACCACCTTTAATCCCTAAAAATACCCTTAAGAAAAAAAATATATATATATATATACCCCATTCTTAATATTGTATTATTTTTCTTTAAAAATAAAACAGGTCGCTTGGGTGCGTGTCGATACACAAACAATCCTTTCAATACATCACAACGTGATAACACAAAACAACCGAATTAGTTTGACATACAACGATCACAGATCCTGGTATTTGCATATTAAAGAGGTCGAGGAGAACGACCGAGGGTGGTACATGTGTCAAGTAAACACGGATCCGATGCGATCCCGGAAGGGATATCTTCAGGTTGTGGGTAAGTGTTGTATATTTCCATGTCTTCCTGACAAAATAAACCTTTCTTCATACCATCCTTCTTCCTTAATTCGATAAACAAACAAACAATGTTATCTGGATACTGTTCCTTATAGTGCCACCCCTGATTGTTGAGGGGATGACAAGCAACGATATGGTGGTGCGAGAGGGCACCAACGTGACTTTGATGTGCAAAGCTCGTGGATACCCTGAGCCTTATGTGATGTGGAGGCGTGAAGATGGTGAAGAGATGTCAATTGGTGGAGAGAATGGTAAGTCCTGGCTAGACAGAGACACAACACTGTTGGATAATCCTTTTATGTTTTTTTTTTTGTATTGTTTTGGTTTTGGTTTCGCCGATGATGGTGTCCTTTAGTCAATGTTGTGGATGGAGAGATTCTGCACATCACTAAGGTCAGCAGGCTACATATGGCGGCGTATTTATGTGTCGCGTCGAATGGAGTGCCACCATCGATTAGTAAACGCGTTCATTTGAGAGTTCAGTGTGAGTATCTATATTTATGTTTTTATGTTTGACTTGATTTTGGAAAGTGAATTTCGCCAGTTTCTTTTTTGTATGATTTGACAATTATTTTATAAAATTATACATAACCATTTTATTCTCCGAATGAAAACAGGCCAGCTAAATCGAATATAATAAAATGGCTAAATAGCAAATTTTATTGTAACTACACTGGTGGGCAAAATTAGAGGAACGCAAACAAAAAGTGAAAACATTTGTTTTTATTTTAGGGCTTTTAAACATTTATACGTAAGTTAAGTTTACTCCAAAGTATTCACATGTATAAAAAAAAATTGATATGCATTTATGGCGGATTTGTATTGTATGATTTTATTGCCAGCTTGAGTAAGATGAAGGTACATACGACATAGCATCCTGAGCGTATTTATGCATATGGCGCGGACATCCGACGTATGTTGCTTGGAGAATAATTGGTCTGCCTACATTCTGTGCACTTCCGTCAGCATTGATGGCATTACGAAGATGAACGTATTCCTCAGAGCGGAGTTTGGCCTGGTTCAACTTTATGAATGTTAATCGCTCAGTTTCAACTTTCACATACATATCAACAGTATATTGGCGAAAGAAACGGTTACATTTCAAGACGTGATTGTCCTCATTTTCCCGAACCATCAGTCTGTATGAATAATAATTCATAGAACTAGCTTTTTTGTTAATTTCGGTACCTATTAACAAATTTTTGTGTTACAATATTTTTAAATTAATTGTGAAGGTGTCAGTTGAGTGAAAAACTTATCAAATTATATTACTGGCGCCAGTAAGGTTGGTATGCTCCCAACTTTTCATTTCCATACACTTTACTGGCGCGCCAGTAGAAGCTTACACATGCAAGTAATATAGTACTCTGGCGCGAAATTAGCTACTGATGGCGCCAATAAATCCATGCATGGGTAAAAACACCATAATTGACGATAATTAATTGTTGAAATCTAAAAAGACATTAAAAATAAAAGCTTTCACTTATAAAAGGCTGTTCACAAAATTTGCAAGTAGATATGAAATATATAGATCAATTTTTAACCATGAAGTTTTACAAAATAAATTTTTATTTTAAGGGGTCTTTTCCGATCTGATTAAATTTTAAATTCAACTATTTGTTATTTTGGCTGGCACCATAAGAAGACATACAGAATCTATAAATAATAAATAACTGAAATAATTAATAGTTTTACATAACCAGAGCTGAAAAGACTGACCCTAAATCTAGTGCTTTAAAATGAGATTATAGTTAAATCTGTTAAAATCACGGTTAACTGCTTGGTGTAAACATAGTTAAACAGTTGGTATCGTCTTACATATTAAGGTACTCGAAAAATCCACAGGCTGGTATAATTACGTTACCTACATATATCTTTACTTTTTTAAATGTTTAAATATTTTGTTTAATTATGTATAATTTCAAAATATTATGCTGGCGAAATTCTCTTTATTTACAAAAAGCGCATCATTAATATTACAAACACACAGTCTTGACACCACACTAGCCAAACACACACACAGCACTCACGAAATGTACAATGTATACGATGCGGCGCGGCACAACGCCCCCTTACACTATTCAGCTATCACAGACCAAACATACTGTTACTGATGCCGTTTATTTAAACGCTGAATATTTCTGTTTGTAAAATACAATTTCATTGCGCCACCGGATACGGATATGTCGACCATACCTTACAATGCCATCACACCAATGCAGTTCCGCCAATGTTGTCGATTCCAAATCAATTGGAAGGAGCGTATGTGGGACAGGATGTTACATTGGAATGCCATACGGAAGCTTATCCGGCATCAATAAATTATTGGACCACAGAGCGAGGGGATATGATTATTTCGGGTAAGTGTTTGAGATTTTGTTTTTCATTGCTGAACAGGGAAGTAATGGGTGGACATAGTTTAATTTTTGGTAGTTGAATTTAAGCCATGGTAGACGGAAGCGGGATTTTTTCTTATTTAATTTTCACGATACAAACAGCAGTAAATTTTTATTAAATCCTTCGAGCATACCTTTCTAATAGGATTACACTTTCTACTTTCATCATATGGATGAAATGATTTAATATGTTCTTTTTTTGTTAGAGTCGTTCTCGTGACAAGCAACAGCAACTAGAAGAGAATAGAGAAAAGTGATAAGTGAATTATTGCATGAGCTTGGGTGGTCTCAGACGAAGATTAACTTTGCTTTTTTGAATTTATCCGACAGAAATGAAATTGAGGTTGTTTTAAGCTAGCCAAGGCGTTGGAAGGAATGAGTCTCATATAAAGTGATGTTTGTGAAACCAGATTGCTTTTTACAGCAATGTTTTCAGAATTGTAAATACTAAAATGATTTTAAATATCAAACTAATAACAATATAAAGTTTAAGAAAAATTAGCAAAGTTTCGTAAGAATTTTGAGTCTTGAGATAAGCTTAGTTTCTTTATTTATCCGTATGTCATTTCTACTTTCGTGTTCTGTAAAAATATTAGGTAGCATTTCCGGTAGCGTTTTTTTCATCCTTTTATGCTTTAATTATAATGTTTTAGTATAGCTCATAGAGTTCGTATTTAATTAATTACAAATGTGTATCAAACAAAGGACGAAGAACCACTCTCGAAACACCTTTTTTTCAAAGCACCCAACAAGTTTTCATCCGAAACGTTCAACGTTCAAGGTCCATGCTTCTTCCCTATATACGGCAGCATTGTTGCAATTAAGGTCATGTCACTTCATGTTTCTTATTGGTTCTATGAAAGAAGACCTTGCCACTTAAAAAGTTTTTGAGACCAAAGATACAGTAAATTTTTCAATTTGATTTCTGATATCACTTTGCGTTGTAATAGTATCCCAAAAGTAAACAATCTGAGGGAGGAGCTGAGATATGAATTGGATGGATGGATGGAAATGCTGACCATTTTCGTCCAAGTTAAATAAAATAATTACGGCAGGGTACCGTTCTTGCTTTATGTTGATCTTTTCACTATTTGGTAGAACTATCTAACATCACCATTGCTGGCAAAGCTCTCAATACAATCGACCGCCTTCATTTAGTGGTCCTACTTTTTCTTTCTGAGGAGTCGGAACTTCCCTCTTCCTTTGTGCTGTAGAACTTCTGGGCTAGCCCTAGTCTGAAGCATTGCCTGGAAGGTCTCATTCTTAGCTGCATGTAAAACCGGCATTCTTTATCGAACATTGAGTTTCGTTGTGCGGTCACTCAGTAAAACCCAGCAACACTTCTGATAGCTTTTTGACAATGTCTTCATTGTGCTTCTGTACTTGCTGCAGAAAGTAGACTTGCTGAGATTAATAAACACAAGATCAGTCAAGGTTCTTTAAGGTCACTCACGATTTTAGCTTCGTGACATTAAATCATTTGCTCGGTGTTTTTGTGCCATGGATATCACGTATTCATGATACAAGCAAACGATGGTGCGAGCATATGTTTTCCTCGCGAAACGAAAGGAAATACAAATACTGGTAATATTTCTGGCTTCTAGTCGCAGTGTAATCAATTTTAGTGAACGGTTTTTTGATCATAAAACGACCAAGTCCGGTCCAACACCTTCCAAGTATGAATGCTCCGGGAAATGAGTGACCGGGATATGATGACATTACGCGGTGCAACAAAGTCAACCATCTTGTATACGTTACCGAAAGTATCATATGAAGGATATATTTTGCTACCATTGAACCCAAGGTGACCTTCATTTCAAATCTAGCATTGAAGTCACCCAGAATAATTTAGTTTTTAAATTTAGTCAAACTTCGGGCACATATCGTACGTGTTTTGCAGGATATTGTAGAATAACCTCTTTGGTTAAATTATAGCTCACTTCCGTGGACACATTAAGCGTGATGTTTTTCGTTATACATATACATACTTACCGATTGTTGTTCTTGTTTTGGCTGCTAGAATCATCAACATTGAAATCCATATCCAGTGCTTTTTGTTAGTTCGAGAGCTATAGCAACCGTTTTTAATACATTATTTTTGCACGCCTGACTTTTTGTCCAGTTATTGCTTGAAAGTAACTCGTCAATAAATGACAGTTGTGGCTACCGGAAATGACCGGAAACCAAAGATACAGCCCTCCACAGAGCAAAAATTATGTTCAGTGACAAAACTATAAGAGAACCTAATCTTGTATAGTTTTACATCTGTACGAACAGGAACACTGAGTCACAATATCTAAAGAACTTTCAATTGAATTTGATCCATATATGTATATATATTTTTTTCATCATCTTTATTCGGAACTAAAATTTGCAAGTTCAGGACTATAGAAGTCATAAGGGGTTGAATGTATGGGTGCATTACACAAAAGTTGATCACAGCTTAATTTCATCTTATTTCTAAAAGCTTTAAGAACTGTGGTAATACAACATTTTTTGCTGATGTTGTTTTATCTCAGTGGTTTGGTTCAAATTCAATTGATACTTGAGCGCTGAATGTGCTGTACGTCAGCAATTGAATAATGTTTATTGGAACTCGAGTGATTCTTTTTGAGTATCTACAATGTCATTTTGCATTCGAAATGATCACGAGAAATGTTTTTATATTTGCTTCTGGAGAAATTCCGTAATTTTTTTTTTTTTTTATAATATGCTCGCAACAAATGGGTTATGAATATCCTTATGATGATTTATGATAGGAGATACCGATGCAAACTAGTTTTAAATGTCTGAGCTTTACAATGGGGGGGGGGAGGGGAATTGAGTCGGCTGCATGATTTTTATGATCGGAAAGAAATATTTTGTTGTAAACGATAAGTTAAAAATATATAGTTCTATATAAGCATTCGTTTTTTTTACTTCTAAAATTGTGTGTTCTTTGGATAGCGACTTTGTTATATCTTTTTTATGGATTTGGAATCACAAATTAAGATCAATTTAAAAAAAAAATTGTTGATATTCCGATCTTAATTTTTGTTCCATTCGCATCAAAATTTACACTTTAAATAACTTTGTTAAATGTTTAAAGAATAAAAAAAATCGGCAGCTGCTGTAGTTTGCTCCATACAGCAATGCAACAGCCGAAATTACCGAATTGTCCAATATACAAAAAAACGTCAATTCACTACCAAATATTTGAATAATTTTTACATTTTCCATTTCTCTCAGGCTATTTGATATTATACAAAATCGGACAAAAAAGTGATTACCTAATTTATTTTCGTTTAAATTAACCAAATCTCGCATATTTCAAGCATTTTGGTTTTGGGCAATTTAACGCAGGTATTGGATGACATGGATGAGCTGATTGATGCTTCTGTTCGATACCGAAACTATAACAATAAATAAAGAATATTAATTGCAATCAATTGTATTAACAATATATTTTCTGCTTTCTAAATAATATTTGATAATTAATAAATAAAATAATCAAATTAAATTTAATATTCGAACAACAAATTCAAATAGCCTCTAGAGAATTTGGCTCTGCAGTTCACATCAAACATATCCTATTAGACTATTAGAGTGTATGTTTGGATATTTAATGAGTAAATCTATAAATTCTATTCGCTCTGGGGTAGCGAATTTATTTAAGTACCCCGAAGGATTGCAGTTGTGCTATTAATTTTTATTGTAGAATAAATTACTACAGGGTGTATTAGTTTTCGGTGAAGATATAGATTTATTTTGTACGTATAGTATTTATAGTTATATAATATGTATATGAAGCATAAAATCAAAGTATTGTAAAATTAAAGGTGCACACTCTTTATATTTAGTGGATTTTTGAATTCAAGGCTATATTTTTTTAAAAGAGGGCACTTTCTGGTGACAGAAGATGGCAAAATTCGCACGTCATTTTATCAGAAAATGACGGCAGCAAAAATATTCGGATTTTCGGCAGTTATTCATTTCATAACATTTTATTTCAATAAGAATCTATACTTATGATGACTCCATCGCCAGTAAAGAATAATTGGTTTATATTTGTAATCTAATACAACTTTAATAAATAATAAAGAACGCAAGGTGCTTTCTGGTGTACACCAACTTCATTTTGGAAATTGACTCCTTCAGTACATCTTATATATGTTTTAACTTGTTCATACATATTTATGGTCATTCACACATACATTTCTGGAACTTCTCGTTATATTACGGCTAGTGATATCAGATCTTGTGTATTAGTAAAAATTGCAGTTAGGCGTATTAGTCACCTAAAATTGGAAGAAGGAATCTTTCCTTTCATTGATTATACATTTGGTCGGCGCTGATAAGTTCGGATATGACAACCGTGAGCTATTTCTAGCCCGATGTCTCCCATCTTGTTCCTAAATTCAGGGGATTTCCCACCTGGCTTAAAAACTTTTCGCTTTTTTGAGTTTTTCGCCGCCACACTGACTTTTTCAACTGTGATGTTGGGCACTGCATTGTGCTTTTTTGTGCCGCTATATTGAAAAGGATAGTCTGGGATACAGTTCATTTAAAAGTACTTCGCAATACAAACTAATCTCATTACTCCAAGCAAGAGTTTGTTAAATGTTATACCGAAATTTTTTGCACAATCCAAATTCCGTACTGCTATATTATTAAAACATTTATTTGGAACGGCTTAAGCAAAGTTCATTCAATGGAGACTTCACAAGTATCAAAATTTTCATTTATTTCAAATGCAGATGCAGCATTTTCAAACAATACCCAATGGCAAAAAAAACCTTCCCCTTTTCGAAATTGTACCAGCATTGATCAGACCAATAAACATTCAATGCCTAATGTCTTTTTTTACGTTTATCAAAGTAGGAGTACAACTATGTTTTGGCCTTAGGAAAAAACCAGACTAGACTGATTGTACCGAACGCATAGTAGATTGAATAAATAAAGCTTATCAGAGAACTCAATCCTAGCATGAACTTTGGAGAAATACAATAAAATGGTAAACAGTTTAAAGCTAAACTCTATCGGCTTTTGTGAACAGTTATTGTTTTGGCACGAAACCAAGTGGAAGGAAGAACTCACTTGTGCTAGCATGAGGAAACATTCTATAAAATTCATTACAGTCAATATTTAAGAAATCACTAGTTTGCTTATATCAATACCAACTTAAAACCAAGAACCTTTTTGAACAATATTGTATGCTTCGAAACTTTAGTGGTATTAAATGTTTGTATGCTAAAAGCAAACCATGAACAATAATTGCTTTCACTCTTTTTAGTAGACTTTGCTATGACCGGAATATTATCAAATCAATTACAACTTTTTAAATATTATTTAAAAAAAAGTCATGAAATCTATTAAATAGATTATACGTGATTTATTTAAAACAACTCACCCTGTAGACACATAGGTACTATCTATTTTCGTTTTTATTAAATCATGGTAAATAAATACAAAAGAGTCGAACTAACACGCATTTTGTTGGCCAACAATATTTCAATCAAATAAATAATATAATTGTGTTATTTTATGCAGCATAGTGTTGCATGCCATCATCAAATTGGTGGGCTTACCATTTCTAGCTTGATTTGAAAGTTCAATAATTTTATTGATGTCCATTTCCAATGTGAGTTTCTTTTAATCAATGATATTATAATAATTTTAGTGCAAAAGCAAAATTCAAAAATGCAAAATGAAGCCTCAAATACAGCAATTCCCATAGGAAGGAAATAGAAATAATGTTTGTGTGCAAGAATTCAAATAATGAAAGAGCTTAATAAATAGAAAATATATATTTCGATTCTATAGTTGTAGTTTGGATGTTTGCCATTCGAAATACACATCACAATATGGATTTTGGCTTATTTAGGGCCACAGGATTAGGTTAACATTTTGTCAGTGAGACTAATTCAATTTGGGACTTGCCGCACTATAGTTGCAATCATGAATGTTAAACGTTATGGAAACGTGATTATTAGATTGGGTTATTGTTGGAAGGTTATTGCTGGATATAGATTTAGTATAGAAGCTGTAATAGAATGTTTGAATACATACATACGGATTTAAAAAAAAAATTATTATTATTGAATCAAATTGTAATTTATAGTAGCAGTATGTATAATACGGAATTAGAATCAAACCGCTTGTTCTGATGAACATTATTGTTTCACATCAGGATTGATTCTCATAACATTTTGTATACGTTAATACATATTGTATACTAAAGTTATCTGTTGGCTTTTTTTTGGTTTTCAGAACTCTATGTTCTTACATTCAAAAACATTAGAATTCATAATAAACATGAGATAATTTAAATCGATCGATGTATTCAAAATCGATGTCTAAACGAAATCGAATCCGCATCCAATTTGAATTTTATTCTTTTTTTAAACGGAGTTTTTGAAACACTTTTTAACATTAAAAGGTTTTAGCATTCTTAGCGAGCGACTTGGCTACTTCAGAGTCTATGTGAGCGTTTGAGATCTTTGGGAATTGGCGACGTACGCAAGGAAAAGTGTTATTTGCTAATGATCTTTTGTTTGTGGGCGGAAATTTGAAGGCATATACCGGAAAGTCTAACGAAGGCTATCCGTTACCATAATGGGTCTAAGATATGGCATAGTAATCAGTTTTATGAAGCCAGGTATAAAAGAGTGCAATGTGATAAAATAACAACATCGTCAACGGTGCCAGAATTACTTATGAAAATGAGCAAAAAAAAGCAAACAAAAAACAAATTTCTGAAGAATTAAGGGGTTCAACATAGACAGAGAAAAGGCGTATAAAAAAACGCTCCTTGTCAAACCATCAAGCGACTTGGGAATGAAGAATGTGAGGAAAAAAACATGTAGAGTTTTCTGTAACAAATTTTCTTTCGGAAAACGAAATCAGGAACCGACAAAGCCAACGAAGGTACAAATAAACTTGGTGGTAGAGTGATGAATTGAAAGAACAGATAGCAAGAGAAAAAATGAAGCTTGGTCAATGTGCGCCTCTCATAACAAAGATGAAAAAACGCACACCTTCAAGTGGTGTTCAAATGTTTGAAAAAATAAGCAAAAAAAAGAAATGTATGTACTCAACTAAAAGCACTGAAAGCAAGTATAGGAAGTTTAAAAAAAAAGAAACATCTGTATCGACTGCTGATGCAAACAAGACTTTTCAGGCACATCGTCATGCCAAAATAAGCAAAGAAGCAGCTTTCATAAAAATTCCTTCTCAAAGATGGAGAAATCATCATCATCATCGGCTCGACAACCGGGGTCCGGTCCTGGCCTCCTTCAACAAGTCTCTAAACCTATCCGGTCTCGAGCCGACGCCGAAGAAGAAGAAGAAGAAGAAGAAGAAGAAGAAGAAGAAGAAGAAGAAGTTGCATGATAACTGAATAGTGTTTTTTTTTTAGGTTCTGCAACGATGCTACCACCAGAGTCCTGACCACGTTGACTAACCTGTACTAAAGTTTGCTTTTTTTTATTTAAATGCATTATTTTAGCTACAAATCAAATTTCACGATGATATCTTCTTTTTTTTCTCCCTTTTCCATTTCATTTTATGATAATGACATTTTTTTCAAGAAATACAAAACCAAAATACTAAAGAAAGAAATCACAAAAACTGTGTCGTTCTAACCAAAAATAAAATACAAAAAAAAAAAACTGCCAACCAAAAAAAAAGCTATTTAAATTTGCTTCTAAAATACAACTGGCAACAGTAGTTATACAACAACTAAACCTTACACCGGGACAGGGCCCCTACCCTTTTTTTGACATCGCAACAACCTGCAATGTGGTCCCATGCTCCAATTGTCGGCATAAAATAAAAAAATATAATAAAACACACACAAAAATGCTTATTTTCATTTTCATAGACTAAAAATATAAGAAGAATGTCATGTCACTAACTGTCATTAAAAATATATGAATTTTCATCATACACATATGGCGCCCCTCGTTTATCTTCCACCACCTCCAATTCAATGTGAAATATGATTCAAGGACATCAACAAAAGCCAAGTCAAACAGACAGATAAACACAAAAATATGAACCCATGCATATACATCCTGCTGTAGGTAGTTAAAGTTCGCACAGGACTTCTCCAGGACTTACAAACAAAAAAAAATGTCATAGCAAGTGTGTTCGCTATGACATGTGTAATGTGATTTGACATTCCGTGACGGGTATTGCACGGTACACGTTAGGATAGACATTATAAAATAAAAAAAAAATTCTCTAACATGCGTGTGTATAGCATGGGACCGTGGCATTCAGCTATTCAGCATTAAAAAACAAAAATATGACACGAAACCCAGAAGGTAAAAACTGTAGAAAAAGTGTCCCCATATGCGGAAGCTTTCTCCCCCCGAGCTATGCGGTGCAGAGACGAAAACATTTTTTTCTGTTTGGTCAATAAAATGGGAAAATTTATGAAAATTGTTTATATTCTTTTTTTTTAGTTTTTCCACACCATGTGGCATATTCTATTCGTGGGGGAATCCTTTAGTTTTGCGTGTTACTGCTATAGAACCAACATGGGGGATCACATCAGTTTAGAGCTTCCTCTGCCTCTATTTTTCACAATAGAAATGGTCTTTATGCATTTATGCTTTTTTTTAATTGCCAAAAATATGGTTTTAGTTGTTTTGACAATTAAATACCTCTGTCAGTTTTAGAGCGGCTTAGGCATTTTTATTACTGTTGAGGGGATTTACGTGCAGATGTGACTTTACGACCCCATATAATATGAATGTGTGTCCTCACTTTTAGTTAGAAGGATCTTAAAGGTATTTTTAATTGTCACAAATGGTTTACGACAAACAACATTTGCTATTTTATATTATTATACTAGCGTACCCTCGCCCGCTTTTCTTACCCGCTTTGTGGTATTTCGTTTAGTATTTTCGGCATTATATATCTTAATTCTCTGTTTCCGTAGACATTGAAAGTTGCTGGAACGTCAAGCATCCCAAGCGCACGTCTTCTTGTATTTAAGTTATGCCTTATAGGTTGTAGAAATCTTCGGTCCTCCATATAGTTTTTTAAAGTCGTCATCTTATAAATTGCATTTACATCTAAAGCTTTAAAATTTATATTAAACGGCTTGACAAGTTTGATAAGACGATGTTGAAGGTCAAATGTCTTATCCAGATGTGTTTTCGCTGCTTTTTCTCAGGCCAGAATACCATATCGAATTCTCGATTCTGCATGAGTAGTAAACTTGCTTTATTACTTCAAAGTTTGAGTATCTTTTGAGATATACTAAGGCGAATAGTGTGCTTTTGAGCTAAGTTTTTGTGTTTGACTATGAAAGCTATGTCATCCGCATATGCATGTGTCTTTTTCAAATAACCGTAGGAGCTCATTTGTATATAAGGTAAACAAAATGGGTCCCAGTTGGGATCCTTGTGGGACATCATATGCGACAGGTTCTGCTTGACTGAGAGTCGCTGATACTTTGACCTTGATAGATCTTTCAGTGAGGTAACTCTTAAACCAGTCTGACAAATTTCCCCTCACACCGATTCTGTTAAAAAGCCGTTTCTAAAAGCTTTTCATGAGTGAGCGTATCAAATGCATTACTGAAGTCAATGAACAGTAGAAGTACGAGGTGATTTCGATTAAGGCCTCCATTTACCGTACTTGTGAGTTCTCCTAATAGTTTTTCACTACAGGTGTACATGTTAAAAAAAAAGCAATACCTTTCTAACAGCGAAATTTATAACACTAATGAGATGAACTTAATGCATGCTCAATATCATAGACCGATGATTTTTCAAGGCAGTTGCTGGATATTGGAGAAGGGCCATGTTTAAGGGCTACAGATGTTATATTAACGACACTTTCCTGTCATATAAGTGAATCGAGTGATATAATACAAACACTTCATCATCAAATATTCAAGAAAAGTTTTATTTTTTTAAGTGGTTTGAAATGGTTATTGTTTAAAACGTTTAAAAATTTCATTATCGATCTCTACAAAATTGTCTCTAACAACTAACAACAGCAACAATCCCACATCCAAATCGATGTAAATCTTTAACAATTTCTATCATCCGTTCTTGACACTGATTTTGAATTTATTGAATTCGTTTCAATTATTTTTTAGCCATTTCTGAGATTTTCAATCAAGCCGCTTTATGCGTCGTCGTTAAAATTTTTTTTAGTCCCAATATTTAGAAAAAAAAACAATAGAATTTAAAACGAACCGAACAGTTTGATTACATTCAATAGGCCCGCAGTAGCTACAAATTCATGGTTTTTCTGTTCAACGCTTTTCTTCTATAACAATTTTTTTATTTTTTCGATACCCTTGAAAAACTTACTAACCATATCCAATTATATAATAGAATAGAGTATTCCAGTCAATAAAGGTTTTAAAATTGAAATAAATCCAACAGTTTTGAAACTTAGCACACTTATACTAAGGGGTGTCTGGAGATAAAATATAATAAAAAAAGTCCTCAAGAATCCGGCTGGAGCGTTTGGTGAGGAGAAACATGTTGTTTTTTTCGGGTTTTATCCGAGGTTTTAACTTGAAAACTGTTCCTCAATCAAAAATTTATGTTCAACAAAAATAAAACCTTTAATTAATTTCCTAAATAAAATTTCATGTGTTTTTTTTTCGTTATATACAATAGTTTTTGAAGTTTTGTTTTTTATCATTTATCTTAGAAAATGTTTGTCGTATTAGATAAAATGCACGACTGGGTCGCACGAACTTGCTCTTCTAGCAAACTATGGGACAACAAAAATTATAATTCCGTTTTTGAGAAAACTAAAATCGTTATATGGCAGGTACCCGGTCTGGCTGGGCTAATACAAAAATTCAAATTCATACTCTAGGAAATCACCAAAAAGTGCTATATACGAAATTTGAACGAAATCCGTCAAACCGTTTAGGCTGTAGGTCGGTGCACAGACAACCAAACTAACGCACATCCGCATATTCGCACATCCTCACATCTGCACAGACAGACCGACGGACGGCATGACGAAACCTACTTTTTTAGGCTACTCTAGTGTCGTAAAAATTTCATTTAAAAACCTCAATTTTTTTTACACGAAACCAATACTTGCCCTATTCAGCAAGTAAAAAATTATATTGTACAAAACTAAATTAATAATATTAATACGCTTGGGATAAACTGTCGGTACACTTTTCTCCATAATTACTGAACAGATCAGCATTTTGTTTTTTTATTTTGTTTTCCATGAGAAATTAAGTTAGTAAATTACAAGACAATCAACTTGATATACATTTTTTTGTTTATGGATCTTAAAAATAGAGTTTCAAAATAAATAAATTTGAAGTTTCTATTCGATCAATTGATAATTTATAAAAACGACATGTTCAAGTCCATACGAAAGGCAATGTAATTCCAAGTACAAACATTGATAAAATTCGGTCCCAATGGACCATCAGGCCCCGCGTACGCTATAACCACCAGGTTTTCATATTTCTATTTTACCAATCCTTACATTATAATTATTTAGGCATTTTTCGCATAACATTTGTGTACGCAAGAAAACTTCTGCGGAATTGCAGAATTCATAAGTTTGTCATATGAAATTCATCAGCGGGTGTTGAGCTTGGTATACAAAAAAAAGTAGCCCTATCATCGTATCCGTATATTGAGTAAGCTTCGATTTTGTTGTTTCTGATATTGCAATCGTTAATCGTAACATGATTGTCATAAAAAATACTTTTGTTAAATAAAAATAATAATAATGTTCAAGATATTTTTGATTTTATACACAGCCCTATTTATTTCGTTCGGATCGGAAAATTTTCCGATTTCATACAAATCCTTTTATGAAATTTTCAAAAAATGTTGCTCCAAAACCACTTGAGCCATCCAAAATGCTGTTATGCAGTCCATAAAAATGTGCGTTGGGAAAAATATTATCTGCAAAAATTCTGCAATTTGTATAAAATCGGGGAATTTTCCGTTGCAAACGGATATCTCGATAAGGCTATGACAATGACAATATGGTGTGTAATTTATCAACACGGAGTTAAAAGGGAGAGCTATGTTAATTCTAAGACGATATTTACATTGGACTCAACCATCCGAAGCATTTTGGCGTAAGTCCAATCCGCCGTGTTCAGACACAAAATAGTGTGAACACAAAAAATTTAAGAAACTACAGGAAACACACAAAAAAATATTGGTGCTAAAAGCGAAAATACAATAAATCACAAATGTGAGAAAAATTAATACCAAAATGAATCCATGATAATTTTAAGAACAAGTGAAAATCTATAAACAGTGGTTGAATTCTCCGTTTCTTTCTAGCAATGAAATGGGAAGGAGACTAAACACATATATTATGTACTTAGACGTCAAAACGCGTCTATTTTTTATGATATTAGCTCTTGGGAAACCTTAAAACTTAAATGCGTATGTGGTCGAGTTTCGACCCCTGGGCGATCCTAGTCTTATTTAATTCCCTTTAAAAATTGTATTTGTTTGGTTTCTTTGTGTGAAAGTTTATAAAACAAATCTATCAGAAGTTAAGATAAACTCTTTTTTTTTTTTTGAGTTTCATATCTTGGAAAACGTTACTCGAATCAAAAACTAATCTTCTTCAAAATTGAAGCCAAGCTCATTTTCTAAAAAATCGATAAAATAATATATTTTTGGTGTTTGGTAGAAGTAAATGTATTTTTTTAATAAAGATATTTAAATTTGTAATAAAATGTTGTAAAAGAGCCATTTTGAAAAATAGAGAAATTTGAAGCAAATCGGTCCACCCGTTAAGTTCGATGTTAAGTGGATGACAAATTGAAGTTTTTGATGCAGTTATTAGCTTTTTATTAAAAACCACAGATATTTGTTCATAGCGCAATAAAAATCGACATTATAATCGTAAAGCTTGGTGTGGGTCTTGTTTTTTAGTATGTTGTATTGATCAGTTATCGAAATATACTTATCAAAATTTAAAACTATGAAGAACTTGTGTTAGGTTGGCACCACACGAAAAACTGCAAAATTCGGTGATTTTCTCGACAAAGAAATCTTTTTTTTAAAGCTAATAATATTTGCAACAATAGGTAAGCCCAACCACATTTATTTTGACTTTTTAGGACCAAGCTATTGCCCTTTAACATTGGTCCATTTTTCCCGAAAATTGACAATTTGAAGTTTTTTTTTGATATTATGGTTCATTTCGTACGCAACAGTAACGAAAGGTAGAGGAGGAATCGGAAACAAAATTGAAAAACTAACGGAAAAAAATATCACATTAAAAAATAAACACTTAATCGATACAAATTAACACTCACACTCCTATTACCATTGTTAATTGTCAATTAAATTATAAATTAATTGGAATTCTATATTTTATTTTTCAAACTCTGAAATGTTCTGTGAAAATAAATCTGAATTTTGTGAATTGAAAGAAAATCAAAATTATCAGTAAAAAATTAAAAATTAAATAAGTTTTAAAGTAATATCAATTGCCAATCATACAGCTGACGAAAGCTCCGTGTTTTCATTGGCTGCTATTCGCAGATTGGCTCAACGATGTTGTGTACCATGTATTTCAATTTTTTTTTTCATGAAGTTTTATAAAATGCACTTTTTGCATTGTTTTGAATGAAAAATTAATTTTTCTGAAAATACGGCCTATGTCCTTCTCATTCTTTTTCTATATAGTTTAAAAGATAAATCAAGGAAATTGGTTGAAAACTACATGAGTTATAAGTAAACGCACCAAATATCAGCTCCATTTTTATATATTAGATATGGGAATTTATTTGTTTATCAAGATTGAAATATTTTACTGTTTTTTTTTCTAAATTTATAGATACCTCAAGAGCTGGGGACAAATATGAAACAACATCATCAGTACATGCCTATAGTAAATATATGAAGTTAAAAATCAGGAATGTTGGCGCAAATGATTTTGGATCGTACCGCTGTGTGGCGAAAAACTCACTTGGAGAAACTGATGGTGTTATAAAACTTGATGGTAAGTCAACACTTTAGTTAAGTGGAATATAATATTATAGGTAATTCAAATAAATATATAATAATACTTGCCTCATGAGGTGAATAGCCTCAAGCCTAGTATGCAGCTGAAGTAAAACGACATACACAAATGACACAGTGAAATCATAAACGAATTTTTCCGTCCTTCTTTCTGTTTTGTTGTAAGCAGCTCAACGGTGAAACGGAAGATAACCAGTTCAAGTTTCCACTACTCTCTACACTCTTTTCGCACACATTGCATGTTGACGTTTCTATTTGGTTCGTGTTTTTTTGTGGTTATTATTATTATAAAATGGAGTTATGTTCTTTTTATTTGTTTTAAGTGTGTTTTGAAAATTATTTTTTTAACAAATGGTGGAACTCTACATGAAAATTTGTCTGGTACCGTTTCGTTAACACCTCGTCTGTGTTTTTGTAAACTACGGAAAATATCGTTTTACTTGAGCTGGTATGTAGCTTTATAATTCCTAAAGTCAGCCAGGGCCGCCTCTTAATCAGCTTAAGAGGCTGATTTTGGCGATCTGCCCAAATTGTACACCTATAGTCTGTCCACTAAAAATTGGCAGTACAGGGAAGATAGGGATGTTTGTCTCTCATTCGCACTTCTTTGCTTTGCATAAGGTTATCTTCTTTCAAAAGCTCTAACAGGGTTGCCGTAGTAAGCATTTTGAATTGGAAAAAACTGAAAAAATATAATATAGGGTATAATATATATAGGGTTACCTTTCTTCTTTTTTAATTAAAATTATTTTCTTAATTTTTATTTATAAAAATGAAATGAAATTTATCTTTTTCCACACCACCAAGAGGTAAGATATTAGGCGCATTTTTGAAGGGTATCCCCAGTAGGCCTAATCCCTTTTAAATAAAAAACAAACAAAAAATAAAGAATTTATTCATAAAGATTAATATAACAAGCAAAATAAATAAACAAGCATAACAAAAATAAATATAAATTCATCTATTAAATAAAAATATGTACATTTATATATAAGTAAAGGTATTTTAATCACTCGAGAAGTTACTGCTGCTGTTTTTAAAAAAAGTAATATTTACAACACTTCACTTCACATTAATTTCAAAACATTAATCACAAAAATAGGTACACGAAACATCAATACCGACCGCCCGCGCGCTTTAAAAATCTACGCAAATAAGAAAAAATATACGCGAAATATCAACCGATCGACCGGCACGAGAATTTACGCAAATAAATTCTTTAAAGACAACAGCTTACCTACATTTTTGTAACTGCATTTTAAGATTTTCCCCACATAAAAAACACAAACATGATCAACAAAAACACTGCACGATAACACTTTTGTACAAGTAATATGCTCATCTCAATATCTCATTATCATTTCATCAATAAAAGGTATTTTTTAAGCTCTAAAATCTAAAGTTCTTCAACAGAAACTCAATATAAAAAAATACGAAACGAGTTACCAAATTGACAAAGGTATCTCTGTTCGAATGGATGTTAAAAGAGGGTTGAAATGCATTAGCCAATCAGTGCGTATTCAACTGTACGCTAGGCAGGTCGTCGTGGGATCTATGTCGGATGCGATCGAAAAATCATTGGCGGGTAAACATTTTTTAAATGGGGTTTCTTTCAATTCAGTATGGTGCACAAATAAGGCGCGCTACTGATTTTGAAAAAGCTTCCCCATAAGGTCTGTACTGCCAATTTATAGAGGACAAACTATAGCCATGGTTTTAGAAAATTCTTTCCTAGATTTAAATGAAGCGTTATTTATTTTAAGCGAAGAAAATGGGTGTGATATTTTAAACAAATACACTTCGGCTTCACTTTGATACAGTTATGTTCTATCTATACTATACAACATTGTATTTAAACATTGTTATTTATAGGTTTCACAAACTTGCTTTTGCGGCAAGTTGCCTTGGTGTTTATTTTAATTACTAATTTTAAACTGATTTTAATTACGTAGTTTTTTTCGAAAACAAAAAGAACTAATGCTTTTTTCAAACAAAAATTACTTTTTTTTGCTATTAATTAAGTCTAGCAGTAAGTATTTAGAATATTAAAGGGTAGAACTGGCTTCCTCTTGAGATCGATTCGGTTTAGGGAAAAACATGTTTTCCGCCGTAGACACAACCCGCCTACACGACTAAAGAAGTGGTTCCTGCGGAAATCATGTAGCAATCTTGATCCATTTTTTCGGCCCATGGAAAAGGTGAGATATTGGTACTGTGATTTATGTTATAAGGTTTGAAATTGTTTTGATTGCGAGTAAATCCCTTAGTTACCAACTTCCATATGGAAAGCAAGGAGATCCTCGGATACCTCACCCAGGGGAAGTGGCCCATTCACCCCACCAGGCTTTATGCCAGGCTGTTAGCTTCGATATATCTGTTTTCGCTAAAAACCTAAACAGGCAGGGTGCTGGATGGCTTAGGGTAGGACCGAATTTCCGTGAGATCAGTTCGATTTAGGGAAAAACATGATACCCGCAGTAGACTTAGCCCGCCTACACGGCTAAAGAAAAGGTTCCTACAAAAATCATGTAGTTCTCTTGATCTGTCTTGTCTACCCATAGAAGAGGTGAGATATTGATACGGTTTGTTACGTTTTAAAGCCATTTGGTTGCATTCAAAAAGCCAATGAAGTTACCTATGCTCACAACTGAAAGTTCGTTAAGGTTGTCAATAAAGTACTGACCGAAGAATTGGCATATTGGATTAGCCAAGCAGCAAAGATAGTGGGTCAATGTTTCCTTTACCCTTTTATCTCCACAGCTACGACAATGAGTATTGTGCGGAATGCCCATTCTTGCTGCACGCTCTCCTATTGGCCAGTGACCCGTGCTAACTGCAATAATTCTGGCTATGTCTAACCGAGTTCTACATAAGAGTTCATTTGTGCGGGACTTGTCATAGCTGGGCCACATCTTTCTTGAGGTGGCACAGTTAGTCAGACCCTTCCATCTACGATTGGATACAGATAGATAATGAGACAAGAAAATGCCCTTCACAGCCCCCAAACGGAATACTAACTGCTTCGGCATGTGAGCTGTGAAGGGCCGATCCTTGCCTGGCAAGCTCATCAGCTATGGCAGATACTATATTAATAATATGCTTATTTAATTCATTGGCAAAACTAATTATGATTTATAAAACTGTTTTAACCAAAACGTTACTCATCAGCTTTTTAGATTTGAAAATAAACGGAAGTTGTTTGTACTATGTACATACGTAGTACATATAGTGTAGATATACCTTCATTGGAATTGTAAAATTTATTTCAAAGGAAATTTTAAAATTCGACTTGAACTAAGTACTTAACTTTTTTTTTGAAAAAATTCTAATTTAACAACTCTTTGAGGTTACATTTTATTATTTTAATAAATTCCTAATCTCACTCTCCCCAAAACTACAACAAAGGATAATGTCCTTTTTCTTTTGTCATACAAAGCACTTCAAAGATCCACACTCTCTTCAAAATGCCTCGAGTAAAATAACACAAATTTATTGAAATGGAATTGTATTTTTATGTTTCCTCTTAAAGAAAACACAAACAGGTATTTTTTTTAAGAAAAAAAAAAAAGAATCCTCAAGATAAACATTAACAAACACACAGATAAAAATATATAAAAAACTCTATTATAATTCCAATTTGTTTCCTTTGTAAGTTTCAAAAAAAGATTTCTTCCTTTCTTGAATTTTTCTTCCATTTTCTAAAAGAATATTTTTGAATTCTATTTATTTGTTTTTTTTTATTTTATTTACAGAAATCCTAGCACCAACAACAGCAGTTATGTCAGAAATTACCATGTACAATCGGACTTTAGGTATGTAAATTTCTTCCACAAAAATGAAAAGAAAAAAAAAATATGATTATCCTTTTTCACAAGTACACACCGCTTTCACAATATTTTCCACTCTTCCGCAAAAAAAAAAAATTATATTAATATGAAAGATTGTAAAAACTATCTGGTGAATTTATTTTATATTTTTCTCCTTTTTATTTATTAAACGGGATTTCAAACCATCGTAATATTCTGCTTCGTGATGGCACAATTTTTTTTTTGTTTGATTTGAATCTTATTTTTTTTGTAAATTTTATTTTTACTTGAATTGGATGTTGGTAGAGGTAGGATTCAAATGCATGGTCTCGTGAATCATGATCATCATTATCATCGCCTGTTTTGTATTAAATTGCTTAAAAAGCCAAGCTAAGCTATTCAACACGAGAAATGCAAGAAACGAAAAAATAAGAACGAACGAGAAGGTCATGTTTTTTTTTTAACGACGACGACTATAAGGACGACCGACGGACTAGTATCTTTTAGGTGAAATGAATTTTACTGCATTTCACATTGTTTCATTCGTGTTATTTGGTAATTTTAGCTAATTTGTTGAACATTTTATATATTTGGAATGAGAGAGGTTGTAAAATGCACACAAGACACGAAATGAAAGGATGAATTGAATAAAGATACTTGTGTCTGAGAAACGGTGAAATTGACAGTGGAATACTAGTATATAGGAGTATAATAAATGGCGGATGCCAAATGGATGGAAGGACGACCAAATTATGGAAAAAGCAATAATTCTTCTTCTTGTATCTACTTGGCCTTATTTTATTACAAGACAAGTGGAAGAAGTAAGCATTGATGGGTGCAAGACGAAATACCGGGGACTGGATGCCATTGAGTTCTATTTTTTGAATGGTTTTATCTTTTAAGATGAAAATATCATAAAAGAATAGGTAGTTTCTTATTCGTCTGACCTTAATACATTTGCAACTTACAAGTATTATAATTAGGACAAATAACGGATTCGTTAAAAAAAATCGAAAAAGCAGGATAAACTATTCATATAGTATATGTAGGTCTAGGTACGTCTACCTATTTCTTTGCTTTTTTTATAATTTGGGGATACCGAAGCACATTGGTTTGATGGTCTTAAGAAATATGGAGCCACTACAAAGGATAACACAATTATGTAGTGTGGCAAAAAAGAAAACTTCATTCGTGCGGATTTTTAATTTTTGTTCGCATCGCTCTTGATCCTTTTTTCTGTTCACCAACAAGCTACTCGCTTGATAAATAAAAATGGAGGGCTGTTTTGGTCATTATTTTCGAGCCCCTGAATTTGTTTTCAGTTATTGTTTGGTTGTCACTTGTCAATAAAATGACAATTACGGCTAGCGGAAATGGCCGGAAATCATTAACACAGCCCTCGAAAGTGCAGAAAAATTACAAAATACAGTTTAATAAATTTTTTTTTTACTAAAATGTATAGTTTGAAACGTTTAAAATTAAAAAAATAATGTATAATTGTCATAACATTAACAAGCCGGAAAAGATTTTTCAGATTAAACTCAAAAAACAGTAAAAAAAACACTTAAAATTAAATGTTTTGAATTTTTTGAGCCATGTTTACTTTTATGCTGTCTTTTTATTGTAAGACTAACTTACTAAGGGAGAAAACATTGTTTTTGAAAGAGTTATTATAATCCTATTAGTCCAATATTTTGCCAATGGCTTTCAAACTCATATAAAAGAGTTTTCGAAAAAGTGACCCCAGCGGTATCTATTAATTAATTAATAGTAATTGAAGTAGCCTTAGTTATATCTTACAACATTCTTAGCTATCCACCAGTGAAAATCAAGTCACAATCGGCCGATCCACACGTCGTCGCGTGTGTCAGTCCATAAATAAAAAAAAATCGAAAAAGCTAACCCAGCGCCTCCTAGGGGACAGTTCACTTCATAAGTTACTTCCTACAACATCAGCCATCTGTCATCAGTAAAAGACCTGTTTATAGACTGATGCTTTTTGGAGCAATACTAACATTAAAGAAAACTTATTGTGTGACAAACTGGAATTCGCATTTTTTGCTAAATAAATACACTTTATTACATTTGGCTCAAGTAAAATAAAACCAACTTTTGAAAATTGGCTTTATTTTACTCTTCATTAGTGAGATAAGGCAATTTTTTTAAGTTGGCCTTGTTGCACTTGGCTTTATTTCACGGCACCCTGGCCTATTTAGGACTTGCATTTTTGCAAGTAGTTACTTCAAATTCCAGTCATTTTGATTAAAATATTATTCAATTTTTGTGCCAACATGCCACAACATTCAATTCGTGCGACCCAGACGTAAACTTTATTTTGTTAAACCTCATTTCTACGGACATTTGTTTGCGTTTTTGTTACTTGATCCGCATAAGTGAATATTTCCCTTGCGAGGGATTATTTCCACCAATTTTAACTTCCTTACACACATTACCATACCGAACACCAATCGCTACTCACGAGTTTATATAAACACGTGATTTAAATTTTAAAGACGAGTTAATTTATTTGCTTATCAATAACCAAGTTGAACACGTCTTTTACTAACCGCGGCTCTGTTACGCTATATTATCAGGCACCACAAAATAATGGCCCAAAATTATTATTATTACAAACGGATTTCTGTTCCTTTAACAAATGGCGAAACTATACATACAAATTTTTCTGGTACCGTTGCGTTAAGATTTCGTTTGTGTTTGTGGAGACAACGGAAAATTTCGTTTCACTTTAGTTGCGTACTAGGCATTAAGCTGAGAGCGGAACTAAACGGTATTAACAAGACCTCAGTCACTTACAGAAGTAGCTTACAGCTTATTGAATGGTCGTCGTAAGTTTTCTAACTTATGTAAGCCACGTGTGTAAACCTGATCTACAGAATCAAAAACGAAAATGTTTAATTTTAATACTGTGAAATTGTCATCTGAGAGTATGGGGTAGTGTGCGTGAAATCCGATGTTTATGATATTTTACAGACTTGTTTATTATGTTGGCCTTATGAAATATCAAAGTTTTTTAAATCAAGCGCCAAATGCAACTTTGTCAAAAATAAAAAAAAAATACCGCGAAGATTTCGGATTTTTTCACATTTTGCTGATTAATATAACCCTAAAGGACTAATTTTTGACAGTATACCTTCTCGGACGTTTTTTAATATACTATAAATTTGCTACAATTTGACCCATTTGTCTCTGTAGACCCAATAGTTTTTGAGATACCTACAGCTTTTCAAATTTTATAATTTTTTCGAATTTTGCTATTTTTTTCAATACTCTGTAGAGCCCTCTTAGCCCAGTACCTCAGATCTAGGAGTTTCAATTTTTTGCAGATTTATTTATAATGTTAGCCCAATAAATTAAACAAGTTACCTCGAGTGCCGAAGGCAACTATGTTAAAAATCGAAAAAACTTCGAAAACCCGTCCTAGGAAGGTACTTATTGTACCTTTTAAGGACGGGTTTAATGCAGACTAAATTGGCTTCAATATATGAGACTATAATATGAGACTACAAATGTCTCTGTAGACCCAATAGTTTCCGAGATAAAGCTCTTCAAACTTTGCAAAAACTTATCATTTTTTCGAAATTTCCAAAAAATGATAAAATCTAAAAACTCGCGTTTTGTCGATGTTTGAAAAAGTTGCATTTGGCGCTCAAATCATAAACTTGGATTATTCATAAGGTCAACATCATAAACAAGTCTGCAAAAAATCAGAAACATCGGATTTTACGCATACACAGATACACCTATAATTATAATGGATTATATATCTATTGGTTAACGAATTTCATAATCAAACGAGAATTCTGTATTTTTAAATTCAGAACATTCATAATCCTGTATTGCAACTTAAGCACCTTGTTGATAGCTGAAAGCTGTATACTCTCGTATGAATAAATAAATATGTGGGATTATCTACCTAGATAAAAATCTATCTTACACAGTTGTTTACCTAAACAATTTATAAACTTTAATATTCGGTAATATCTCAGGAAAGACAGTTTGGCTCAGATATGTGTGTCTTTTTAGTCGTAGATAGTGCTCCAAACTTTTGTCCTGTTCATTGCGAAATTTGCATATTGGGTCGTCATGATTTTGAAATTATTGTTATCTATAATGGAGTATTAAAATATCCTGCGAAGATCTTGCTCTATTGGACTCCTTTCCTTTAATTCTGATCACGTTTAAATGTTCGCAACACCACGAAAAACCACGAATGAAAATGCTCAAGCGCAATTGTTTCCAGTGAGGTTATTAAATAATCTAGATTCTAGAACCCACAAAGCCAAACTACTCGGTATTAATAATTAAAAAAAACTTTTTACATAGACATGTTTTGTAATACCGATTTCATTTCTATGATCCCAGGAGATTGTCTTATAATGACTTAAATTACCAAAATTACTATCCTTTTTCTTCAAAATCTTTAACTCCGACCAAGATCTTTAAAACTCTCCACCAACAAAATTTAAAAAAAAAAATAAATACCTATCAATTATTTTCAAGTAAATTTGATATTATTTTAAGTAAATTAAATTTGCGAAGTCCATTTGTTTTCTTTTATGCTTTTCCTGCACAGTATGTTGTTATTTTTTTAGGACACAGCCTCACAATCCCAAAATGGGAAGCTCTCCAAAGTACACTGTACTGGAAAGCAATAATATTTTCTGCACAATAAAAATTGCTGGTGCTCCTTCAAAAGTTTACATTTGAGTATTTTTTTATTTTTGTTTTGTATTTTAAGCATTTTTGTCTTCCCCTTTTTCGTTGTGGTTACCTATATAGTTGATTTTGTTTGTTTGTTTTTTACATTTATTTTCTTGCGGAAAATAAAGTGGAAAATATTTGAAAGCTTGCACTTATCACACAAACTCACAAACATATATATATATATATATATACATATATATGTATGACTTAACATATATATTTAACTAATAAGAACAAATGTTTTCCGCACATTATGTTTATCCTTATTTTTCTTGTTCTTTTTTTTTTTGTATCCTTTTACTTCTTGGTGTGCCTTCGTTTCGAACAACTTGCCCGTTTCGGTTCCGTGAATTTTTCCTCACCAATTCGTTTTCATTTCGATTTGGATGCGATCATCATCATCATCATCATTGGTGTTTGGGGATTTTTATTTTTTGTCCGTCCTTCGAACACTGAATGGGTTACGCCTGGACATGAACATTTTATTTTGTTTTCTTTTTTTTATATCCTTCGGCTGCTACCCAAATAAACTAAAAAAAAAAAAAAAAAAAACTGGAAAATATTCGTCCTGGCAAAATTACTTGAAAACACTTGAAATATCCTTCGTCCATGCGATTACACAAACAAAGACGGAAAGCGTCCAAACAGGAATAAATTCGACACAAATGCTCTGCCTGATTACGGGTTGGAAGAGTGGAAAGATGGTGGAGGCGGCGGTGGAGGTGGTAAGTGTTAAGAAGATGAAAAAAAAATATTTGTTTGTTACTATTTTATTTTTCTTTAAAATAGTGTCCCTTGAAGTTAAAATACTTTTCCTTTACAAGTTGTGGTTGAATAAATTCCATTTGCAGGAAAATAAATAAAATTGTCGTAAGGTTTTCATTTAACATTTTAATATAATATTTATTGTTTTTTTTTTTTTAACTTAAGTAAGCACTTAATTAAAAATTCTTTGAAATTTTAAGAAAAGAAAAGTTTTTAATTAATGTGTCGAGTGGAAGGTGGTAAGGTATTGAAACATAGGCGCTATAGATGATGTTCTTTCATCGTAATGGTCGCATGATGATTTTGTTGACATTTTCTGTCAAAAAGTATTTGTATACAGAAAAAAAAACACCTCTGTTTCAAGATTTAATTGGCCACTTTGAAAATGTTTCTTAAAATACACAAATAAAATGTTTTCTGTGGAATTTTCAATTCGCTGAAATGTATTTTTAGAATTAAAATGAAAGACTTTTTCAAAGAGATCTTTTGCAATGGCTTTTTGATATTTTGTTAATATTTAAGATAAGTATTTTTTTTTTTTTATTATTAGCAGTTTAATTAAAACCAAAACATTAATCCACTTCTTACGATAAAGATTTACATTTTTGTTTTAAATACTTTACAACATTTTAAAAATCGACCTTATTCTAAATTTTTAAAGTTTGATTTTTACTTGCGATTATAGGTACTAAAAGTACGGTGACCATTCGTCCCGTATTTCCCAGGACAGTCCCGTACTTGAGTAGCTTGTCCTGGGTATTTTTTAAGGAAATACACCACATACAAATGTCCCGTATTTAATTTTCTGTCTTTTTGCGTATTAATTTTTTAATATTATGTAGGTATGTAACTATAATATTTTAACATTGTATTATTTAGCAGAAGTCTAAGTTTCGTGCAACGTAATCATATTCATGGTTGTTTTTAAACTACAGTTTTGCTTGTCCTCCTACTAAATATGTACTGTACATACAGTCATTTTCAAAATTATTTGCAAAATGCATTTTTTTATTATAAATTTTTTGAATATTATTATTATTATTTTTATATAATTTAATATTTTACATATTTATTAATGAATTATTAAAATTCGATATTTTTTTCAACAACAACAAAATTATCAAAATTAAATAAATAACTGTTAAAACATAAGAAAGAAAAAGGCAAAATTATTGGCACAAGTGCAATTATACAGGAAAACGGGAAATTGACCGTGCGTTTTGTGCTTTCAGTATACAATTTTTTGATTCAATAGTGTAGAATGATTTTTCTGAATATACAAAAAAAAAATTTGGCATAGTAAGGTCGCCATTTTTAAAGTAGTCTTGATAGACTTAAAGCCAATTATCTCGAAAACCATTAGTCTTACAGGAAATCTGCCAAAAACAAATTTGTAGAAAATAAAATTGTTTATCTTTTAAGTACATGTTATGTTTTTGGAGTTGAAAATGTTGAATACAGATTCATAGACAATTTCAAAGATCAAAAATGTTTCCTTTTACTTCTTTGTTAAGTCAATATTTATGTTAAGTTAGAGCGTAGAAGAGAAGTTGGTACAAAATCTTATTGCTGTTTGTATAATAATTTTATTGTTTTTTCAGTCTGAAAATCCTGCATATCTAGCACTTAATATGAATCCGAACTTCAAAAATATATATTTAATTATTGAACTTAAAATAAAATATATCGTAACAATAATAATTATTATTAAAATAACTTTGATATTACGTACCAACTTCTCCTCTACACGCTCTAACTTTACTTAAATATTGAATTAACTTAATAGTAAAAGAAAAACTATTTGCTCTGTGAAATTGCCTATCAATCTGAATTCAAAATTTATTTATGTAAAATGAAAAACATGAACAATTTTCGACCCCAGAAACAAACGACAAAGCAAAAAATTTTGCCAATGGCTACTGTAACTTTCTTTTTTTTCTATCCCGGGTTCGGGTTTGGAAAATATGGTCACCATAACTATAAGGCAAGTTTTGTATTCGTAAAAAAAAAGTTTTGAGATAACAATCAAACATGACATTACGATGATAGAGAACACGAAAAAAGTAGGCCCGACAATTCTGTCTGTCTGTCCGTCTATCAGTCTGGATGTATCGACACCTACAGCCTAAACGGTTGCCCTCATTTTCTTCAAACTTGGTACTCTGTATTTTTAGAGCAATATGCCCAGGCTTATTTTTGATTTTTATCCTAAGTCTGAAAATAACGGTACCTGCCATATAAACGTAACAGATAATTCACTTTTTCTCGAAAAAAATACGATCGTTTTTGATAAAATTTAACGTGACTGATATTTTGAAACGGTTATGTTTTTCGACAAAAAAAATTTTCCACATTAATTTTTAACGGTAACTGCCATACATTGTTTTAGACAGTTCCATTTTTCTCGTAAGAAATAAAATCGATTTTTATATAATTTCGTACAATGGATTTGTAGCCAAAGGTTGTATTTTTCATTTTTTCAGAATAAGTTTACATATTGAGGGTACCTGGCAAATAAGCCTTAAAAACAATCCAATTTTTCTCGTAAAATATACGATTAATTTTGATAAAATTTAATGTGACTGATTTTTTCCCAATAATGAAGTTTTTCTTTAGAAACTTATTTTCAAAATCACTTTATTAACGGTACCTGTCATATAAACGCTACAAAAAAACCAATTTATCTCGAAAAATATACGATAGATTTTGATAAAATTTTGTGTGACTGATTTTTTGCCAATAACGAAGTTTTTCGTTAGAATTTTTTTTCAAAATAACCTTATTAAAGGTACCTGCCATAAAAACGCTATAGACACTATTTTTACTTCCGATTATTCATTATAGTTTCTTGCTTACTATCCTAAGCCATAGGTTAGTAATCTTACACAAGACCAAGTTTGTACAATCCAGTCGTGCCTTATATTTTTATTTTTTTTTTTTTATTTGAGAAAACCACGTTTTACAATATGGCGTCTAACGCAAACTTCCTACCATCCCATCATTTTTATTGTATACTCCTGGAAAACTAACATAACGAACCACATTCAATCACAAAACTGCAAAGATATTCTGCTGGCAGACTTGCCAATTGATCTTTTAAGTTTTCATATTTGGTATTTTCGTTGGGGAAAATAGATTCCCGATAACCAAATCAAGTCCATCTATCATTGATAACTTTTTGAGTTTATCTATACTATTAACAGTATAAGATAATAACACACAATATTATGAAACTGAATAAGTAAACAAAGAAGTATTGAGATTTAATAATTTTGAAATTCCAGACGAATCTCTGTTGTATATGATGAATCTAATTACTCCATTTTATGTTGTCATAATTAAAATTCAAATTTACATACTTTATTATCAGTTTAAAGAATCTTCCTATACATACATAGTTAAACTATATCCTTTTCATATGGTACCGCATATAAAAATATAGACTCGAACTAAGCACATTGTATTCATGCATTTGGAATTACCCTTTCAGAATTTTGATCGATTGCGTCCATCAGTTGTTTGTATTTAGAACTTCTCTCCGTGCTACCGTAACTCTTCTCTTATTCTTAATGGAAATAAGATTATTTTAGCCATCCCGCCGCACGAAAAAAAAGAGGGTGGAAAACTTTGTGTAATGTGAAATGATTGAATGGATTGGAACCTTTAAACATCGAACTTCTGAAAATGTCTTATAGCAATGAAAAATACAATCAATCATTATTTTATAAGATATTCTGTAACAGGGTGACTCCGTGAATCCGATATGAGAGCGTTTATTTGTTGATTTATTCAATATAAGGACAAATTATTTCCAGAATTTAGTTTATTTTACTTTATTTCATTTTATTTGATCTTAATTTTAAATTTAAATATAAATTTCAAAAATATATTGTTGCACTTAAAATGTTTTTAATAATTTAAAGAAATACTGTTTTAAAAAAGTACTTTTCTAATATACATTATGTCAAACATTGGACTTTTTCAAATGAAAGGAATTTTGTGTGATGAATTTTTACACACTCTTGTTTGAAACACCCTGTTTTTAATTTGTTTTTTCTCGAAGATATTATGTTTTTTGACCCAACATCAGTGAGATGTGATATTTTGACAAGTTCTCTCAATTAAGGACGAAGAACGGATTCCGTATCCTGCCTACACAAATGATATCTCTATATTACAAAAAGGTTCAATTCAATTTGGCAAAAACCATTTAGTTGCGTGTTGGAGGCGGGACAGGTCTTCAAAAAGTTGACCTTGTTTCTATAGACATATATACAAGCATATAAATTGAAGGTGTATATAGAGTAGTTGTAATTCTACATATATGTAGGAAATTCTATTATAATGATCCTTGAATGGATAATAAATGTGTTTTTCATATTATGTTATCAAAAGGAAATTATCTAGCTTGTTGGAATTGTGTTGTAACTTGTAACTGATGAAGAGGTGGTTTTTCTTTCATTGTCGTTTATTCTCATATACATATATACTCAACTCATTGTTGAAGGCGATAAAAAAGTCATGTAAATGTTACATAAATTGAGTGCTTTGTTGAGTTGATTTATTATCTTTATATTGGATAAAATGAAACGTGTTGGTCATTCTATAAGTATTAATGTCATTTTTAACAAGAACCAAGATACTGTAATCGAAAATTAACTACCAAAACATGTTGTTTTTTTTCCTACACTTTGTCTAGAACAGATTTTATGGCCAATTGTCATTTAAAAGTAATTGAGTATATAATACACAAACAACATAACATAAATAGGTATAGGCACTCTAATACCAGTGTTCGGGTAATGGGGATTGCTTAGGTGCAAGAATTTAATGTTCGTTGTATAGAATTTAGAAGAAGTGTTTAAGGGTTTTTTTATTTACATTAAAGTATTTTCATTTTACTTTATTTTCACAGCATACAATATACATAAATATATGTCGACCGGAAAGTAACGCCGCCGGGGGTTCTATTTCCATGTAAAAGTATTTAATTTTCTCATTTTGTATAGGTATGTTCAAGAGATAGTTCTTTTGGTAGCAATAAAGTTGGTTTATTTTTTTGTATTCAATTAAAGTGTGATCTCGAATAAAGTGTGGATGAGTTTATACCTTATAAGCTTTAGATAAATTTTAAAGTTTATTTTTATAATTTCATTACATTTATATATATTTAGTTTTAAATCTTGTTTATTTTTTTATTCGACACTGGAATGCTCTTAGCGCAAACCAAAATTATCACATTCATCGTCATCTTCTTCCTCTTTTTCCCACAAAATCTCTAATTAAAAAATCCCGAATTACTAAGGCCCAGTTTTTTAGTTTGTATTGGGTTAACCCTGACTTTTGTTCAGAACTGAGAAAGAATTAATCTTAGTGAGTTACTAAGCAGGTTTTCACTGTGCAAAACAAACTTTGATTGCAAATGGCATATTAATGCTGGCATATATTTTTACCAAAACATGTCATTTTCAATGAAAAAATAAAAAAAAAAAAACAAACGCAATAAACCAAATAGCTATACATTATAATAAAAACAAAAATGTAACCAATGGTTACAAGTATAAATTATATTCTGCTGGAGATTGTTCAGCATAATGTCAAATATTTCAAACACAGACAAGTTTGTGAGTTAACTATGAATTAACTAGGGCTGTCAAACTAACTGAAAAACGTATTTGCAGAGTTAAGTTCAGGTTAACATTGGGATGACCTCGCAATGAAAAACTGGGCCCTAGGTCTTTATGTTTGGTTAAGAAATTCAATTAATCGATTTTCATATAAAAAAGATTTTTCGAAACTGTACTTTTTTTCATTTTTTGTGAGGAAATACGTATTTTTTCTCGCATAACATCTCAATCTTTTGAAAGGTTCCTTACTAACTCTTATTTGTCAACAAAAGTCATAGTCCGCAGTCAAATCGTCACCTAGCTTTCGGTGGCTTTGGTTTAAGGAAAAAAAAATACAGTTTTTTTGTCACTTGTTTCTTATGTAAAGGGTATCGCTGAATCCGATTTTTAACATTGCTCATTCGCACAGATGTGGCTTCACTACGAAAATCGCAAAAAACTACAAAAATTTCGAACTTTTTTTAGTTTATTGGAAAAAAGTCATAAAATAATGCACTTTTCTAAGATACAACCATCTACAAAGTTAAAGTACATTAAGTTTCCAACAAAAAATTTCTATGAAGTTTTTATTTTGGTTGAACCATGTGACAGCTAGAGCGCGCTGAAAAAACACGTGAAAAACACGGTTTTATTGTTTTTTTTTTCGATTGTTACTCGAAAACTATGATTGTCATAGAAACAAACTTGGATTCTTACACAACTTTATTAAATTCTCTACAAACTGAATACTCTTAATCACCTATTTTGGCCAAACTTTGTGCCCGCTATATCGCGTTGAAATTTTATGTAGTAATACGTCAATAGCCCTTAACCCAAAATTCTTCACCCAAAATAGTCCGGGCAAACTAAATTAAATATACCATAAATAAGGGTAAATTGCAGCAGAAACTTTTTAAATTAATTTTTATACAGCATTCATTTTTGAACAACATATCCAAAATCAGACTTCAAAGTTTTTCAATTTCAAAGTCGCAGATTAAATCATATGGTGCTTTTAATAATAAGTTCTCATTTTTATAACGCTGTGGTTTATGTGGATTATTTATTTGTTTCTTTTACAATAATTTCTTACTGACATAATACCAAGTTCAGGAATTTTTCCAAAATAAGAAAAATTGATGCACTACGATTCACCCTTTTAATATATTTCCATTCAATTAAAGAAAAAATTGATGTTGGTTTCAGCGTAAAGGCCTATTCAATACTTCTGCATTTTAAAATACTTCTGTATTTTTTTCTCACCAAAACACCATTATGATTGGACTATCACTTAACAACTTTTATTCTAAAAAATACAAAATTTTCGGTCAAGGTCTGGAAGAAACAATTATTTATTTTTTTTTACTTGCTCAATAGGGCAAGTATTTTTTTCGTGTAAAAATAAATCGAGGTTTTTTAAGCCTGGTTTGATTAAACCTGACATTAAGATACTAGAGAAGCCCAAAAAAGTAGGTTTCGTCATGCCGTCCGTCGGTCTGTCTGTGCAGATGTGTGGGTGTGCGGTTGTCTGTGCACCGATCTACAGCCTAAACGGTTTGACAGTTTTTCTTCAAACTTCGTTTATATCACTTTTTGGTGATTCCCTAGAGGAGAAATTCCTGGTTATAATGGGTACCTCCCATATAACGGTTTTAGTTTTTCAAAATTTTCTCAAAAACGGCTCTAACGATTTTGATAAAACTTTTTTTTCGTTATGTTTAGACTACTGTTAATATAACAGCATTTCAGGTTTTTGGCTAAAAACGGAGATTTGGTGTTGACGGTTTTTACAAATTTGTCCATAATTGATAACGGAAGTTAATTTGATTATTTAACACAAAATGGCATTTAAAGTTTTGGCTTAACGAACGTGTTGTAATATCTACCATACAACTTGGTCTCTCGGTTAGGCCATTTTCTGATATTTTTCTCCTTTTTGAACATAATTTATTAAATTGATTTTTTTTTTCAATCCCGTGGTTTGCTACAAGAGCAAGTTCGTGTGACCCAGTCGTGCATTTTAACTAGTTTCGGTCCAGCTAGTGAGATTTATCGCTAAAAGAAAAGAATAAATCTCATCTGTTAGTATTTTGTAAGCCACGCGCACGGGGAAACTCATGTTTTTAGTCTTTTTAAACATCGCTAAATACTTATGGGCAAAATTTGAGTGATTTTATGCGATAATGTGAAAACGGTCTATTAACCATTTATCATTTAATTACAGCGAAAAAGGTTAAAAGTTTACCTTTTCCATTTATTGTTTCCGATTAAACTCAACTTTTGAGATATATTTTCAGAAATAAAAAATAAATCTCAACCGATAACCTAAATTTTTGTTTCTTAAAAATAAATCTCAAAACATAACCGAAATCTTTTTAAAGGAATGTGGTAACTTTCAGAGAGTAACCAATTAAAAATAAAGGTTAACAGTTGATCATTTACCCTAATCCACAGAAAAAAAATGCACAACTGGGTCGCCATCTTGTGTTGAATGATAACCTTAGTGCCTCGCCAAATATAGAATTATCGGTTGAGAATCAAGTTGCGGCCAAATTTGTATAATACCGCTAAAACCAAATGTCCATTATGTTCATTTTAAGGCATAATCCTGATACGCAGTTATATTAGGAACCTTGTAATTATATTGTCCATAAAGCTTCATCAAAATCGTATTAGCCGTTATCGAGAAAATTTGGAAAATCTAATGCGGGTACCTATAACCTCTCATATAAAGATTTAAGTTTTATCGAAGTTTCTCGAAAACCGGTTAACTGATTTTGATAAAACTATACGAAAGTTATATTTGCAGTGCTCTGAAAATAATTGCATTTCAGTGTTTAAGCAAAAAATGCACATAGGAGAGATTTGGTGATAAAGGTTTTTCTTAGCCATTACTTTGAAATGGCCGAATGTATTTTATTTAAATTTGATATGATATTTAAATTTAACACTCAACACAAGATGGCGTTTAAAGCTTTGAGCTAATCAACATAAAAATTAAAATACAATGGTACATGATGGACCGTTTGCTCATACGATACTTAAGAAACTATGTTCTACATAAATCCTTAAGTAGTACTTTTTCCTTTGCATAAACTGTCACTTAAGGATTTATGTAGAACATAGTTGCTTAAGTATCGTATGAGAAATTAAAATTTTTTTTAGAGTCAAAGCTAAGGTATAACAATTTTGTTTTCTGTTTATTAGGCCTAGTGGGAAAATTGTTAAATTACAAACATAAAGTGCCCGATAGTAGCAAAAAAGTACATATACATAAAACAAAAGTCTCCAGCAAATTCCAGCTTTTTTTTTCGAAGTAAAAATTTCTTTTTTTTCTGAAAAACAATAAATTTTTAGTTGTTATACCGTTTTTATATTATTTATTTTTAAAACTGATGTTTAAACATAAGTGAACTAACCTCTATTTCATTTTTTTTTAATTGACTTTTTTAATAATTTGGTGTGTTAAACATGTTTCTAGATCACTAACATCAAAAGATCTAGCCGTTTCAAGATATATCGAAAAATTATGAAAATTTAAAAAAAAAACCTCATATCCGGTTATTTTCTCAGCACCTACATGCGGGGACTTTTCTGAAAAGTTGTCATAATTAGGTTTAATATATTATAAAAGTATAAAATCTATTCAAATTATTAAGAAGTTTGTATGGAACAATGTTTTTTTCCTGGGCTATGAGATACCTTTTTAAATAGGAGATTTCTAACTAGTCTATATAAAAAAAAACTCCTGAAGCAGTTCAATTTCTAAATATAAATAAAAAAAAACGGGCTCTTCAAAACCTATACTTTTATATGTTAATTTATTTCCACATATTATTTATTATTCAGACAATGCTTCAAAAGAAATTGATTTTCTCGTCGATTTTATTATTTTTTTTTTTTTTTTTGTTATTTGATTCTAAATTTTCATCTTTTTTTTTACATACATACATACATACTCTACACTACAGTATACATATAAGTATTTATTTATCGACGTTTGGTCATTGTTGGTCGGGTATGTTGATGGTCAGGATCTGTATCCATTCTTCAACCTGTTTATAAGATTTTTTTGCAATTCGCTTGCCAAAAATCCCACAAATTGCAATTTTGGCATGTCTATTGAATTAAGTGGTTTTTTTGTTTGCTTGTTCCTGGTGGTGGTGCTGTTTTCAATGGTTGTGTGGCATTGACTCTCTAGCATCAAAAACTACGAAATGGACATATTCTGGGATATAGAATTGGTTTACTTTTTTTTCTATGCAGTTTTTATATAGGTATAGCGGGGGCAGGTATAAAAATAAATGTTTTAAAAAAAAAAATTACGAACATTTCCACAAAATTTTCCGCTGCACAGGAAAATGAAATTGATTTAAATTTTTCTATTTCTGTGTTTGAATGTTTATTTCCTATTTTCAACGAACGTATGGAAGAATTCACATTGTGAATTTGCCTATTTGGATCATGATTTGTAGAGACAGATTGATTTGAACACAATTCAAGGCAGTTTGAGATGAGATATTGATTTGTGGTATAACGAAACGAATGAGCAATAAAGAAGCGTGAGGGTTGGTGTTTGGTTAGGTTGAAAAATAGATGTTCATTGTTTTTATTTTTTTGCAATCAAACAAAAGTGGAAAATTTTGCAAATTTCTATTTTTATTGAAAATTCAATTTGATATATTTTTGTCGTTTGGCGTATTTCAAAAGAAGATATTTGATTGATTAATTAAATTGTTTTGTGTTTGCGACAGATATTGATTGGAATTTGTTTTTTTTTTATCAATTTGGCTTTGCTGTTTTTAATTGGAAAGTTTCAAGTGACTTCTTACGTAAATATATATAAGGTAAAGAGCTTGGTTCGGGGTAAGGAGACTGCAGGGCTCATCGCTAAAGGATCTAGATACATCTATTTTTAGACTCTGTATTGCTTTCAAATATTATGTGTTTGCGTCCTTTTTCAATAAAATATCGTTTTATATTTTTAGTAATTTATGATATGACCGCTCTCGCTCGATTCTATTTCACTTTTCTATTTTAGGTATGTCCTTAAAAATTAAATTAAATATAATAATTATTTTGTAAAACAAATAGGTAAAGGAAAAAAAATCGATTTTTTTCACAAAAGTGCTAAAACTTCTTTTTACAAAGATTCAAGCCAAAATCAAAGTATGCAGAAAGTTTTGTTGCCTGAATATAAGTTCACCAAAAAAATAATTCCAAAATAGTTAAAGTGGTTTTTAAATAAATCGATGTTTACTTAATATTTTTTATTAAAAATTTTTTTTTACAAATTTGAAGAAAACCATTTTCAAGTGCTGAATTGTTTGCATTTTATGCACAAAAAATAAAAAAAAAATGTCAAGTCGTTTTCCAAATATTGAATTTACAAAACAATAAATTAAAAAAATAATTAAAACTAAATTTAAGCTTTTGGTATTGAAATTTGTTCAAATCACCTAGACCTTTCTAAAAAAATTTTGGTTTAAAATCGATTGACCCGTTCATGAGATAGCTCAAGAAAAAAATAACGGTGCTATAAGAGGTACCCTTAATAGGCGCTTGCCAACTTAACAAGTGGAAGTCAAACAAAAACAAATCGCAAGTAAAAACTTACTTGTTCGTATTATGTATCGTAAAGTGTTCCTATCGTAAAGTGTTTAGCTCAATGTTAAACCTCATCCCACAAACGGCTATCCTGACACTTCATTTGGCACGAATGAATTATTCCACTTTTCTGCTAATGTTTACTTGTTGTGGTTGGTCTTTCATGATTTCCGACTTTTTGCACATCATATCTACCATTGTTCAACAGTTTTATAATTTTTTACGGTCCGAAGAATGTAGGTCATAACTTCATAAAAGTACCGAATTGAGTGCGTTTAATGGCGGCTAATTCAGACAGCTTATACGTTTGACCAGGTACTCGAGATTTGTTTTCAATTTCTCATCTGAATTACGCTCCATGTCAAACTCTGGTACTGCATCTTCATTTAATAATGCAGTTAAATCTGGATAATCTGCCACTTGCATTTCAAAACCTGTAAGTATATTTACATACTTACTTTTGTGCTTCTCGGAGGAGTATTGCTCAGAACCTTTTGGACCTTATTGTCAACCTGTTTGTACCAGTTCTCAGTACTACCTAGACAAGCTTTTGTCAACATTGCCAACATTTTTCATTGGCTGACACACAAATCGTCTGAAACACGTCGAAAAGATCACAACTTTCTTTTTTCTTGACGTTTGTTCTTAACAATGCTACTGATGCTTCGCTTAGTATCACTTTCTTAAAGTCTCATTGTTACACCAGTCATAACAGCACCTTCAACTTTTTTATCTGAAACGACTTCTACTGTGTAAGAGAAAAAAAAATATTGTACACAAACTAACATGGGCCGCCAGGTATAGATATCCATTTATTATATTTGTACCCATGTTATAATATGTTTAAATGTATAAGTATCTTTGCTTTATTTTATTATGTATGCATTCGCTGAGACACTCTGACTCTGTGTTCATCGAATAACACGAAAGAAGAGTCAGTCATTCATCTACATCGCTAGTATAAAGACGTGTTCCGATGTTATAAATAAAGATATACCTAATTATTTAATATTCAAATCGAGTGTTCATTTATTTTGAATCCAAAAGATAAGACTCCTCCGTCTTAAAACTGTATTTTCTTTTATATTAATAGCGTCATGCTTAAGCATGAGATCACTATTTAAAAATACCAAATAAATACAGAAAAAAGTAAAATTTAACGAAAAGATTTAGTAATTTACAGTTTCAGCATTTCAGTTTGACAAACAAATAAATTTCTAAAATTTGATCTAATACTAAACGGTTTCCACGGTCATTTAATTGACCAAATAAAATATAAATTTAATTGTAAACTTAAATCTCGGAACTTCAAAAAAAAAATAAATAATAATTTATTTTCCATAAACTAATTATATTAATTGCCACTTCATTTAAACTATAAACAACTTCATCATGAAATAATTTGATTTTGAACGTTTCATAAACAAAAAAACAAACAGTTAAACATTTAACCACATATATTGTAAGTTCTTGCGGAAACAAAAACATTTATAACATCAAAATCCAATTAAAATTCCATTGAAAAACCACACACGAGTTAGTTTCTAAAATTTTATTAATTTATTTTGAAAGGAATTGTTTATTATTTTCCTATTCAATTGACAGTTTAGTTGCAGATAATTGGCTGTGAAAATCCAATTAAAATGTTAAACTCGACTACCACAGCAGTTTAGAAACAATGAAGCTGGGTATATAACTACATAAAATAGAAATACAAACTCTGATGGACGAGCTATCATAATAACGTAGTTCAATATTGCATCATATACAGAACATGACATATATTGAAGGTGGTTATTTGAAAGTTTATATTTTTACAGTTTCCTTTATTTTTTTTAAATACATTGTTGTTTGTATGATACAAATATCGTTGCAACTGACGCTGATGCTAATTAAAATGTCATTTTAATGGAAATGGCTTAAAGTTTAATGGGAAATTAAATGTTTTCTTTTTCTATGATTGATATTTGAAATGTTTTATTAAAAGAGTTATGATGAATGAATTGATCTAATATTCTAAAAGATACATGCATACATATACGGGTGATTCACATAAGGTGTGCCAAAAAGATTGAGCGAGTAGGTTGCATCGAGACAAGAAAAAAAATCTTATGTGAGGGGGGTTCTTTCTCTTCCCGGCAATTTCCCTTTTATGTACATCGATGGCGCAGCAATCAGCATACCCAATATATTGGGTAGTACATTGACGTACTAGATATGGACCGCCAGTCGGTTGAAATTTTAATACAAACAGCCAAGAAAAGTTGTTCCAGCTAAAAACAGCCTAAAAACGCCAACATCGTGTACTAATTTAACCATTAGAATTTAAATGAAAACGATAATATATTTAACTTAAAAAATCGAATTCTCGATTTAGTCTTTTCATCTGACGCTGCTAATGTTGTTGTGGTAGAATCTGCCACAGCCTTATCTAATATAGACAGCTACCATCCTCCCCTTGATATATTTTTGGATTTGAGCTGCCATTTGCTCAATAACACTTAATCTCATGACTGTTCATATTCTCTTGATTTTCGTAAAGCTAATCTATTACTTTATGATGAATTAAGTTCCTCTGGTATTTCAGATATTTCTTTAACTAATATTGACGTTGCAGTTACTGAATTTTATACTATTTTCAATAACTGCTTAGCAAAATCTGTTCCTAATAAACTGTCTAAAACTTCCCAAGTTTCACATCCATGGTTTACAAAGGAGCTCACATCTCTTCGTAACAAAAGAAATAAGGATTGGAAAACTTATATCAAAAGTCTTTCTAGTTTGGATCATAATGTGTATATTTCGCTTTTTGAGCAGTTTAATAACCTTTCTAAAAGTTTATACTCTGACTTTGAAACTTGATCCAAAGAAGTTTTGGAATTTTGTAAACTCAAAAAAGAAGTCTGACGGATATCCAATAAACTTTGTTTATAATGATTCTTCGTTAACGAGCTCTTCTGATATCTGTAATGCATTTTAAAAAAAAATTTAGTAACTCTTTTATTGACACTCGTGTTGATATTGATGTCGAGTTCTTCGAATATTTGCGTGACTGTCCTCAAGTTACTTTTAACAACGTTCCGATGGAACATGACAAAATTTTACATTTTCTTTCATTGCTAAAAGATGACTACTCTCCAGGCCCAGATGGCATTCTTCCAATTATACTAAAAAAATGTTGCTCCATTATAGCTTTTCCTCTTCAACTTCTTTTCGAGCTATCCCTTAAGTCGGGGAAATTTCCCAGTGTATTTAAAAAATAATTTATTACACCCGTTTTTAAAAAGGGTAGTAAGTCTGACATAAAGAACTACAGACCGATTGCCAAACTCTCTTGTATTCCAAAGCTATTTGAGCAAGTGGTTTGTAATAGTATGACGTTTTTTGTAATAGTATGACGTTTTTTATTTATGCAGGGGCGGTCAACGGTAACGAACCTTCTAACGTTTTTACACAAGTGCTCCAATGCTTTGGAAAACGGACAGGAACTAGATTGCATTTATACCGACTTTTCAAAAGCTTTTGACCAACTTTCCCACGACATTATAATTTTTAAACTTAAGGCCTTTGGATTTTCTGCTGGATTTATTGATTGGATATATTCTTATCTTCGAAATAGATCCTACCAGGTGAAATTCGGAAAAACATTTTCAAACCCTTTTACTGCCAACTCTGGAGTACCACAAGGAAGTCATTTAGATCCCATTCCTTTTATTCTTGCTATTAATGATGTAACATCATGCATTCGCAATAGTAAAATTCTGGTTTTTGCTGACGATATGAAGATTTTTAAATCTATATGCTCAAGCGGTGATCGTGTGAATCTGCAAGCTGACATTGATAGCTTTTGTACTTGGTGCAGCAAGAATGGATTAAACCTTAACCCAGCGAAATGTCAAACTATGACTTTTTCAAAGAAACGAGTACCAATCATATTTGACTATAATATTTCACAACATACATTGTGCCGTGTTGTTAGTTTTAAAGATCTTGGAATCGTCTTCAATCCAAGTCTAGATTTCACAGAGCACATTAACTCTCTTGTTAAAAAGGCTAACTCAATGTTAGGTTTTGTAAAAAGATGGTCCAAAGAGTTTCAAGACCCTTATGTTACCCTATCTTTATACAATTGTTTTGTTCGTCCGCATCTGGAATACGCATCGCAGGTATGGACTCCGTTCTATGATGTTCATGGATCTAGGGTAGAGGCAGTTCAGCATAATTTTGTTCGTTTTGCTTTAAAAGGTCTTCCCTGGACAGATCCTTATACCCTTCCACCTTATGAACACCGAATTCAGCTTCTACACATTCAGTCCTTGTTACAGAGGCGTGTTAATAACGATATAGTTTTTATCCACCAACTTCTTTCGGGCGCATTAGATGCACCTGATCTACTTACTTGTGTTGGACTCAATTATCGTGGGAGTGCTCACCGTCTGCGTAGCCTTGAGCTCCTACATTGTCTACACCATCGGACTAATTACGGTATGAATGAGCCGCTTACCCGCATGTGCAGGCTTTTCAATTTAAATTCTAAAATTATTGATTTTAATGACAATAAAATAAGTCTTAAGAATGTACTTAAAACCAGTGCTCCACGCTTTTAGTTCATGTTTTATGTATTTTGTATTGTAAAATTATATGTTTTATTGTATTATAGTGCTTGTGTTATTGTAGTGATTTGTTTTACATTACTAACAACTAACACCAGCACTAAGTGATGAGCCAGTGGAACACATATAATGTGTTGGCAAATCTTTGTTCATAAGCTGAAGCTTGCTCTAAGCTCCTTATGAACAGGATCTGATAGTGTAAAAAAAAAAAAAAAAAAAAACACGCGTGAAGTTGGCTAATGGCGGTCCATACCTAATACGTCAATGATTGGGTAGATGTTGCTTACTATCTCCTCAAACGTAACATTAAATCACATCTTCCTGAAAGTGCATATCTATGTATGTCTGTGTGAGTCTTTTAGATCTCCTGAATTTACAGATAATTGGTACTTGTTGCTAACTATAATATCTATAGCAAATGTGAAAAGCTCCATTTCGTGCGCCGGCCGCCGAAATCCATGTTTAATTTAAGCCTGGAGATGGCTTTTTTTTAATTAGATTTTGTTAGCTAATCTCATTTCTGTTAGGTGGCGTTTTGCTTTCGGTATTTTTGTAAGAAAAAAGGTGATTCGACATAAAGGCGTCCGTACTGGTGTACTTTTCTGACTGAACAGAACAGATGTTTTTTTTTTAACTTTCCTTGAAAGGCAGAGCGAGCTTGATTTATTTTGTTTTTAAAGTCTAGATCCGTAACACTTATTGCCGATGAAACACTTCCGGAGAAATTCCACATTTCGATCTCCTCACCTAAAGCATCTCCTGTAAAATAATATGATGTTGTATGGAATATTGTTTTTTTTTTCGTTTTGTTTTCGATTGAACACCCTTGTTATAAGCTCAATCATGATCCTTACTAGGGGAAATGAATCATCGACGTAGTCTTAATGTAAATCCGTAGTACCGACGCTGGCAGTCAATGTACCATATATCGCAAGCACAAAAAAGTACTGGCAAATAGCACATCCCCTTGATCCAGGAAATGGCGGGCCAAGAAATGACTGTCGCACTTTGAAAGATTCACCTTGCATTGTTGTAGGAATCTTTTATAATGTTACTAGTTAGCGGTAATTGAGAGTTGTAAGTCACTAGGTCGTGGTTCTTCGGAGCTGTCATGGCCACTAAATTTATTTATATATATTTAAGCGGGAATACTTTCTTATGTTTTAAGAGATTCATAAAAGTTCGGATTTTTTGACACCAGAATGGCAATACCGCAGAACTGTAATATTTACCCCATTTAGCTGAAACATGTCAGCACTTTTCACAGTGGATCTTCATTGAGCACTGCACAAAAGAGATATTTCGATCTGCGTAGTTGATCCTTATAGTTGATACCAATAGCGTGCTATCTGTATTCCCGTTACAGGGTGAAAGTTGTGTTCTCTCTGATAACTTCTGTGTATAATAGAGACACTTTTCTTATATCTCCCTTATAACTTTAAAGAATATTATGATCTGATAGTTTAAGTTTATAAAATTCTTATTGAATGTTCAATTCTTTTCTACTATAGTAGCTCGAGCCTCATAAGGATTTATTCGTAGTTGGAGCATATGCCTGCGTTTCTTGTATTGGGGATATTATTTTTTTATTTATGACTGATGTATTAAAAGTGAACCGTTTAGTTTTCAGTTTGAAAACCTTTAGATACCCTACCATATCCAGCTACTTTCATTGCACGTCTTATGCTTATATACAGTTCGACTTAATACAACATAATATCTTTTAAATAAGTCGACAAACATATTCGGCTCCAATCCATTTTTATTTCTTGGTCGATTTCTTCTATTTCTTGACATATTTTATTACGGAGTCTCGGTTGGATATAAAAGATGCCGCACTCCAAAGTCCGGTGACTGTCTTCCAATGCTGCGTACACCATCCGGATTGGCAAGTTGTTGTCCAGTCCATACGGTCCACTTGATTCATCCATCTCAGCCGCTGTATTTTTAGAATCTTGACCAGGTTGATATCGCGGTATAGCCTGTATAGCTCATCATTGAATCTTCTTCTCCATACTGTTTAGATATACACAGGACCAAAAATCACTCGAAGTATCTTTATCTCAAAGCACCCAAGTAACTTATCATCCGAGCCCTTTAATGCCCATGCTTCCAACCCATACAACAGGACTATAGGATGATCAAGGTCTTTTACAACTTCTTCTGGATTCTTTGAGAGAGCGCCTTATACTATTTAAATAAATACCTTCTGAGATATCTTCATCGTCATTCTGCACAAGCGGACGACTGTGGCTTGGATGCCGAAATACGTTATGGCTCTGTACAATTTGTCTCTATCCACGCTATAATACGCGACTTTCAAATCGATAAAGAGGTGGTGTGCATCGATCTGGAATTCCTGGAATTTTTCAAAATCTGTCGGGGTGTGAACATTTGATCGACGGTTGATTTGCCTGGCCTTAAACTACACTGATAATTACCAATCAGATCGTTTGCAAGAAATTTTAAGCGATCACATATGATAGCATATGAGAGTGTCTCCTTTTTTATGGATGGAATACTTTTATGTTTCGTCCGACATACTAACATACATCACCTGCAGCCTTAAACAATTAAGCTGGTAAGCTTTCTGCACCAATAGCTTTATTTGATTTTATTAAAGATTCAGGTCGGTGGATGAAAATCTTAGCGATCATCGTCCAAGTTAGATGGAATTAGTCGCCTTGCAGCGGAATATTGGATATTTTCGCCGGTTCGAAGTCTAGAAAAATGTTCTTTGCAGATCCCCAACCCTGATTGGGTATATCTACTACCATATTCCCCCTCTCATTTCGGCAGGCTTCTGTTCTGGCCTTAACGCCTTGGGTAGATCTTTTTGTCTGCAATCTTAGTTTTCTGAGCATAAACCGGCTTTCGTTTGCAAAATAATTTTATTTTTCATACAAAAACTGGCATGAGCTCAGAAAAAATGAGAGTTTAAGCTCAGACAAATGAGATTTGAGACTGAAATAAAGCATTTTGCATACCACCCAATGTCTCAACTGGTCCTCCGCTGCCGGCAGCAGACTTGTAAATTGATTAGTAGAAGCGTGGTCAGCAAAGGTTCTTGGGTTCTTTTGCAATTTTAGTGCTGGTAGCATGTCTGGCGTCTATAGCAATGTGATCAATTTAAATTAGAAGGAAGTCACTTGGACCACTATTGTTTTTTATTTTATCAAAGATTACTTAAGTTTTTAATTGATTTAGTCCTTTGTTTGACTATGATCTTAAGTTTCTTAGATGTTTATAATTTGAAGCTGATGATTGTAATTCGCAAGAAGACCTTTAATGCCTCAAAAAGTTTAACACTTTTTAAATGAATTAAATATGTATGTATAAAATAAACAATATGACATCGACTTAAAAAATGAATATTTAAGAAGCATTTTAGAATGCTTTAGTTTTTGAAAAAACATAACAAGTAAAGAAGAATTAACGAACGAATAAAAAAGGCATTAATTGACATTCCAATTATAGATTGAATCAAGTAAGATATTGTAATACCGAAATTATACTATTTTGTATACTTGTGCATATATCTTTGATAAGGTATCATTTACAATACTAATGACGGTAATTTCAGCTACTTACCAATGGTGTAAAGGCAAAATAATCTCTTTCCATTCTAGTAGTCATCTTTTAGTTGTAAAAACGTCAGGAAATTTCGACGTACCAAATATGTCTGCCATCGATAGAAAACTCTAATTTTGTATATAGACAATATTATATTTCTGAATAAATTTTAATGAATAAGTGCGATAATTATTATTCTCGCGAAATTCTCCTTTTTTTTATATCTGTATTAATAAAATTGGTTCAGTGTCAAAGCTGGAAAAAGAAAACACTTTAAAGAACATAGACAATTATATGTCTTACACATATACATAAAGTATTTGAAAAAAATAATCTGTTTTAACGATATCTATGTTTCTTAGATTTAAACTTACAAAACAATATTTAAAAAATAAAAATTAATCCATCTTGAGGAATATTTTGATATAATCACTTCTTACAATTATTCAAGGTCATATAAAATAAATGTCTGTCAACTTTTCAGACAGATTTCCAATTAATTTCAAAGTAAATAATTTCAATAATGTTTTCCAAAAAAAGAAAAACTTTCTGAACTTCCTGAGCAACTTAAACCTCTACTTTCCTACTTAATCAACCCCTAATTTTGACTGTCTAGTCTACATTTGTATGATCATTAGGATAATAATTACTTCCCCAACAATTAATCCAAGCGACTCGTAATTAAAAAATCTTTTCATTCCCTTAAGCTCTCTGGTTCTTGTATTATGGTCGACGTTTTAACTTATGAATTCATTCTTCTCTTGTCAGTATAATGAATGTCGTGCTTTTGTATAACCACATAATCTTCATCGCCCCCAAAAAATTCCTTAGATTTATGGCAATCATTTTCATTTTGAACCGAAGGGCCCCCTGGCATAACCCATACCATATTTCTTCTTTCAACCGAACATTCTTCTTGGAAATATAATTTTATTTGAATTTTATATATGTGTTCTCTTTGTCTTTGCAGGCGACAATGGCCCACCACCAATTCGAAATCCCCCGGGAGCTTTTCACAATTCTGCAGTATCGTTGGGATTTGGGGGGAGGCGACGAGGGCAAGCAAGCCTCATTGCTCAGACTATAATTCACTGGATTAAAAGCAAATCGCCATTTTTCCATTATAATTCACATTTATCGAGAAGCAGCTCATCGACATCGACCAACAGCTGCAGTAACGGAATGGGAATGACAATACGGATGTTCGCCGAGTCTGATGATTACATCGCCACCCATATTGATAGGAGAATGAATACCAAAGAATCTGAATTCTATATAATAAAACAATCGACCGCAGCCAAAAGTCGACATCAACGACAACGACATCGAAGTCGGCAAAGGAAACGAGAACGGGAAAGGGAGAGACTTGTCGACGATATCCTTGCCACTATCATTGTGTCCCCAATCAGTTTGGGAATTTTCATAATTTTCAGTTTCAATTTAATTAGCATACAACTATGGCAAAGGATATGCTCGCCGGCGGGGTGTGCTGTGACAAAAACGACACCAACAACAAGGACGATAATGTCGCCATCACTCAACAGGATAAAAAGATGAAAACAATTACTACTGCGACATGAGCAGGAGTGCCGAAGGTAAGGTTCTTGTTGTTGTTGTAAATGAAGGTGTGATGGAGATGTCAGCAATGACGACGAAGGAATATTTTAATCAAATTACCATTAGGAATCTTTACATATATTTACACATACATATAAAAAGTAAACAAAAGCATATTATTACGAATTCATATCAAAACATTTTTTTTTTTTTGTATTGTCCTTTTAAAACAAATTTGTAATAATCCATATTTTTATTTCTGGAAGTTAATTTTGTGGTATTATTGTATTTGTATAAATGTTTAACAAACATTTATTCATTTTGTTTGCGACTGTGTGTATATTGTTAATATACAATAAAAAAAAGAAAAAAAAAGATTAACAATAAAAATGTAAATACAAATTTTTTTAGCAAATAAAGTAGAAGACGTAGCATTTTAAATGATGTTTTTTTGTAAAACAAAAATATTCTAGAGTATTAGAGATGAAGTGTGAATTTAGTTCATAAAAGATTAAAATTCATTGCATTGTTATAAGTGTTGAAATAAATATTAAAATGTAATTTGCTGATATGAAAAACTTTTTTTTATTAATTTAAATAAGAGTTATATTAACACAACATTATTTTATAACATTTGAGTTAGAAACTTTCTTTTTTGGCAAAACAATTAACAACGATTTGTTTTATTGTATCTGTTAAAAATATCGAAAAGCTCACAAAAGCACAAAGAACAGCTAGCGCAGGGCAAAATTAGCACTGCGAACCTGCCCTACTGATGTCCTGAGTGTGATCTTACATATTCTTCCTCTCGATTTACATATACAATAATAAGTATCTTGCACTACGTATAGACTTAGAGAAATTGGTTGTTGGAACGAAAAGCCTTTTTGCTCACTGGCAACAGAGCGATAATACTGCCACCGGGCTTAAATTCGACACCTTCCGATAACTGCATTCCCTCTCTAAATCTTTGCAAACGTTTTAGCTAGCGTCATATTCCCTACCCGTAAGGAGTTGGAGGACGACGATGTAACGAAAATTTATTTTTACCGATAGGTCGTAGATGGAGTGTTGTTGGAGTTGGTGTTGTTTCGAAACATTTAACGTGTCCAAGACTTTTCGGCTTCGTAAAGCTTTTTCTAAACGAAACTGCTGGCAATCAAAAAAACATGTAAAATACTAAAGCACAACGATCCAAATCCAAACCGAAGTTCCGCCATATTTATAATAGATAGTCAGGCTGCCATCAAAGATGTTGATGTTGACACCATATCCTCCAATCTAGTGAAACAATGCTTGGACGAGCTCGCGAGCCTTGATGCTACCTGAATGTTACTTTGGTATGGGTACCAGGTCATAGTGTTGTCCATGGAAATTAACGGGCTGACGAGCTTGTCAGGCAAGGATCGGTCCTTTACAGCTCGCTTGCTGAAGCAGTTAGTAATCCGCTAGGAAATATTTGCCTAGCTGTGCTAATTCAAGAAAAACGTGACCCACCTATGATAAATCCCGTACAAATGAAATCTTATGTTGAACTCGGCCAGACACATAGCCAGAATCATTGCAGTTAGAAAGGGTCGCTGGCCAATAGGGGAGTATGCTGCAAGAATGAATATTTCACACAATATTCACTGCCATAGCTGCGGAGACGAAAGGGAAAGGGAAAATATGACCCAATATCTCTGCCCTGCCTTGGCTAATACAAGATGCTTATTCTTCAGTCAGTACTTTGTTGACAACATTAGTGAACATTCAGTAGTGAGCTAACAGAACCTTCTCACGACTAAATGGTTATAAAATAAACGCAATAAATTGTATCAATGGCCGTTATGTCAACTACGAAGACCATGTTTTTCCTTAAAATTGGTTAATCTCACGGGCAAACTGGGCCATTCCTGGTAGAAGGATATTTTCAACTTGGTGAGGCATCCGAAGATTTCTTGTTTTCCTATGGAAGTTGATAATAAAAGGGACTAACTCCCAACAAACGCATACCAAGCCGTACAAAATAGTTTCCCTGTTTACGTCCTTCTCAAACTGAAAAACATATGAAGAGAACTTTACGCGTTTTTTTGAAAATAAACATGCTAAATTCGAAGTTTCAGAATTGAGTCGACATTTGCAGAGTGTTCTCTAAAAAATGCAATCCACATTATTGTCGTCTTTATATGACAACCTTTAGATAATTTATAGGTAATATTGTAAAGTTTGGTAGCGATCGGATTGGCAGACAAAAATTATATATACAACTATATTTTGTATATATTTTGTAACACTATACATCTCATATCCTCTTTTTTAAGATATTTTTGAAAAAAAAAAATGTTTCTTAAAATTTATTTGCCTTTAAAAATTTAGTATAAAAAGCTTTGCAAAATTAAAATCTGACCGCTGTTACTCCAGATCTACATTGCATCGTGATGACGAAAATCAATTTTGAAGCTTTGTTTCAATAAAAACCGGGGTAGGGGTAGGGTTTATTTATTATAAATCATTATTGTCCTCATTATTAACTTAACACGAACAAATCAAGTACTTTTTGTATTTTATAAATCCACAAAATCAAAACAAATAGTTAAATGAAAAATGGCGCCGAAGCAACCGAAGTAAAAGTTATTAATTTGACAGATCAAAGATAACGAAGATATAACAAAGATAAAGAGAAAACTAAATGTGCAATACGTAACACGTTAAAATTGCTACCTTTCCTCTAGCTCAGCTGGTCGATGATTTTTGGAAGAATTTTTATATGAAACATAAAGATCTATATTGTAATTATTGCTTATCGACTGAATCAAAAATTACACAATATTTAGAGCACAGAGACGTACTCAAGAGGGGTTTGGGCTACAAAAATTGTTTTATAAAAAGATATAACATTTCAAACCTGGGGTACGTAATATATTTTGAATAATTTTCAAAGTAAAAGAAAAAACAGAAACAAAAGAATAACAACCAAAAATATTTTCAAATAATATTCTTTTGAGATCGATGTCTCTGATCAGGGTATAGGACAGATAAATCAATCAATATTTTAATTGAACTTATCTCCCGCTTTCAATTAAGAAACCTCGATGTCGAAAATCCACTGAAATTATCTCCCCAGTATATAAAATCTGGGAATATTTCAGCTGCAGGACTCTTAGAGGCACGCTGCTTGTAAGAGTCCAAACATATTTAGCCCTATCGGATCGGGCGTGAAAACTTTTTTTCTCTGAAAAATATAGCTAGTGATGTTTTAAAATAATTAAACAACGGTTTGTTGGAAAACCAAAAAAAAACGTGTATACATTTACCAAAAAAAAAACAAATTTTACTTTTATAACAAAAATCAACAAGCATTAGTATAATTGATCAATTCAGTTGTTCAGTTATTTCCGTTTAGTTTTACGCATTTAAGCATTTATTGCAATAAGCGAACAAAAATTCGGGGACCATGAGGGTCCGCTTATAGGAGCTTTTACTAAATTTTTTGCGTATTTTTGTTTTAGTTTCTCAAATTTGCAAAAACTTCAGTATATACTCATGATCCCCGAATTTTCGCCCTGACATGGAACTTGTTCGCTAATTGGAGCTATACGTAGATTTTTCACTGTAATTGCTTCAGTTATACTTATACTTGTTTACTTAAAAGTAATTCAAGGTTGGACATTGGTTCAAACTCAATTTTTTGGGAGCTATGTCCCGATGGAGAGGAATATAAGTCCCAAATCGAATTTGGGACTTATGCCTCACTTAAAAAAAAAATGGCGCCCAATGTGGGGCCTTTGGGACTTATGTCCCGCGGACCTATGTCCCTACGCCAAAGGATGATAGTTCTTTTCCATTCCAAAAAATTGGACTTCCAAATACATTTAAAGAGCTTTTCTTCTTTTTCCACAAAAGAAACCCTCAATATGACAACTATTAAAAACAATTCAATTATAAATTACAAAAAAATGCGTTAAAAAATTTGCCACTAAAGTTTTTACTGTTTTTAAACTCGTCAACGATTTTTTTTCTAACAGTTTGAAAAAATATTTATTAAAATGTGTTTAACTTAAAAAATGACTCAACTCATATCCGACAGCATATCAAAATTAATTAAATTTAAAACCTACAGTAGTGTATCATTAAAATCAATAAAACAAAAACAAAGATAGAAAAAAATGTGTAATATAAATCAAATAATTTAACCAAAAATATTGTAAATATTTCATACATAAAAAACAAACTTCATTAAAAAGTTAATAAACTTACCCATTATTATAATTCTTATAGATGAAAACATATCCTGTAAATAAAATCCATAAATTGATTTAGGTAATATTCAATATTTTAATTTTGAAAAAAAAAAACAAATAAAATAATATTAAATTATAAAGGGCCAACATGGGCGCTTAATTGTATTTTCTATAAAATCGAAAACTATGTAAGTATTTATAAAAAAAAAGTATTTAAAACTATTCTTATTAAAAATTAAACAATAAAAATTGTTTTAAAATGCTTAGAACCAAATAAAATAAAAGTATTATTGCATAGGTACGAATAATTTTAAATAAATAAAAAAAAAAAAAAACAAATCATATATCAAGCTATAACATTGTTAAAAAACGTATGTATTTTCAAAAACAATAGAAAAACGACTTTAAAATTTTGTCATCTCAATGATGAAATCAATATTTACCATAAAAATAAGAAAACAACTGTAAAAAAAAATACAAAACCTTAAGTTCAACTATTAAAAATAAAATATACCTACTACAGATAACTGTTTATCATATTATTCAAAACAAAACAAAAAAAAGAACAGATGTGCGCAAACAACAAAACCAATAAAAGTTTATTTATGTTTATATAAAAAATTATAATTAATATTAAAACTAATTGTCAAAAATAAATACAAAATTATTTGGTCAGCGAATAAAATATTTATCAGTTGAAAGGATCATTTAGTCATTAAATGAACGCTGTGCAAAAAATACAAAATTAAATTTTATCGAAAACAAACAATTATGTCAAGTTCTTTTTAAATAGTTTTGAGAAAAAATTTATTTAACGGTAAGTATAGTATTAGATTTAAAGGATTAGAAGCTTAACACACTTGGTAATGCGATTGGTGTCTATCCTTCCGAAATATTTATTCATTACTAGCTGACCCAGCGAACTTCTTTCCGCCCAAATTAGTTCATGTAATGAAAATAATAAATCCTAGTATGCACGCACTATTTATAATTTGGTCAATTAGAATTCTTTCATCAAAAATTCTATTGAATGCAATGGTGATTAAGTATAGAGTCTACTGGAATCACATCATCGTCCATATTAAACAATTGCCTGGAAACTCTGCAGTGGACTGGTCATTTTGTAAAGCAACTCGGATGTTCGTTTTCAAATGAAAGTTGTTCGTTTTCAGTTGAAAGTGCATTTAATTCATCTGCTTGGAATGACAGACAGCGTTTGACGAAAATAACCTGACAGCAAAATCATTGTGCCACCGAAACGTCGTTTATCATTCCGATAACCTTTCGGTGTGGGATTTAGAGTTTCCAATGTGCGTTTGTAAGCCCTTATGCACTCCTCCAAAATGCGAATCGTAGCCAAAATCAGTGAAATCATATGAATGTTTTTTCACTTCCACCGTGCGTATCAAGGAAGAAAATGCAGGCATTTCCGTTATCAACGGCTTGCATCAATTTATCGTAAGAAAAACATTGGGCCTTACTAATAATCAAATTCATCAACATTTGAAATAAAATACTTTATACAAAATATATAACGATATGATCCTAAAGTGTGAAGATTTTAATTTAAGCCCTTGCTTAATTTGATTATTAGTATACCGAAGGCCCATTGAAATTAAAACATCAGTTGGTTTCGTTTAAGTCAGGAAAATAAGTAAAATTCACAAAAGCAGTTGGATAATTTCACTTTTCAAAATGCAATTTTTCTTTAAACGAAATTCCCGGAAATCACACAAAAAAAAAAACAAAATAAGTTGTGACCCTACACAGAGGTGAAATTTAACAGGATATTTTTTTATTATTAAAAAGCACATCGAGTTGTATGTTTTCTGGGCCCTAAGTTGTTTATTCTTGTCTAAAACTAAAGCACCTTCGAAGTAAGTAAAAGAAGAAAAACCCGAATTTATGTGTGTAAAATAATTCTTTATTTTCATTTGAAATTATGAAAGGATTATAAATTTTTTGGTATTAAAATATTTGGGATTTCATCAGTCGGAATTTTACCATTCGCGATTTTAGTAATTGAGATTTCGTCAATCGGTATTTTGGTAATCCAGATTTAGTACTCATCACGATTTTGGAGTTAAGGTTTTGGTTGTTGGAATTTTCTCAGTCGAAATTTGGTATCTACTCGAAGTTTAGATTTGGGATGTTGGTTGTTGGGATTTTGTCAGTCGTTAAAACTTAAAAGCATAATCATTAATCAACATCCCGTATTGCAAGTTATTAATGCAATGATGTGTTTCGTGCTTGCTTCGCCGCAGTGTGCAGTTCTCCTCAAAGAAAATGATTTCGGGATAGGGATAGAAGAAAATCAACCAACCAGAACCAACTAACCAGAAGTAGCAGAGTAGTTTACATCAAGTATGTATATACTACGCCATTATCAAAGCGGCAAAAATGTTACTTCTTTTCTTTTCAATCTGTGTAATTGTCGTAGATATAATGTACCTAGTTAGCGTACATATTATGCAAGTGTAAATAAACGCAGCGCAAACTGTTGAAATTTTAAGTGCCCTGCCGCCAATTTGTATATTTTCCACCGAAAATCTTAATTTGAGTGATTTAATGCCTTTTGCCTTACGTGTATTGTTGTGCATTGGATTATTGTCACATTGCCTTGATTTCTTGTTTTTTTGGCTATACAGTAAAACAGACTTGAAAAACCAATAGCATTTTTGTCATCTCTGAGTCAAACCTTTTAATTTTCTTTCTTTCTCTGTGCTTGTTTTTCTTTGTACCTTGTTTGTACGTGTTTCTCATGAATCTCGTTCACTGCAAGTCCCAAACGATAGCTAAAGGTAGAACTATAATGCGCATGAGCTAGCATGGCCTACTGTCAAAATTAAACGAACTGTTTCGTCATGTTTATACAAACATGAAGAATGCACATAATGAACATGTGAAACATGACAAAATCACTTGTTTTTAGTTTCTTTTAATTGTGTTAAAAATATATAATTTAATGTTAAATTTATTGATTTTTTTTATGAAATGGATGGATAATGCAAATTCGTAGTTATTTGTTGGTAAAATGCAATTAAATTTCTCTTCGAATTGTCAAATGCCCACAGCTGTCAAATTTACATATGTAAGAGCGGTTCAGATCGTACAAATGATGCGGAGCTCATGTTTAACGAAACTCAACGAAATGCGCATATTATGTCCATTATAGCCAACACCATTGACTTACTAGATATGGACCGCCAGTCGGTTGAAATGTTCATACAAACAGCCAAGAAAAGTTGTTCCAGCTAAATACAATCTAAAAACGCCATCATCTTTTAGTGTTAAATACGTGTACTAATTTCGCCATTAGAATTTAAATGAAAACGAAAATATATTCATCTGTAAGTAACTCATGCCATAGGGAGTGGATTTGTTTTGTAAAATAAAAGTAGTTTGATAATAATTTCCACCAAAATATTTAAATAGTAAATATTTAATTAAAAAAATCATATCACTGCTACGCATATTCCCTGCTAGTAGTTGATGGCGCCTCTAGTTATGTTGGAACACGCGTGAAGTTGGCTACTAGCGATCCATACCTAAAACGTCAATGGCCAACGCCATATGACTGTGTGTATTCGCTCACTTACTCATGCGATTTTAACAGTAGCCATGCTCACTCATGCGCATTATAGTTGGGCCTTAAGACTACCGAGAAAACCTGCAGGGCTATCGACAAATTTCATTACATTTCCCATACTTATACACGATTTCAAAATCATCTCAAACAACTTCATTTGAAAGCAATTTGAAAAAAATTTTGGTGTTTACCAAAAAAAAAAATTCGACATTGAGGTTTCAAATTGCTCAGTTTCAAGCTATAGGTGGGAACATAATTATAAAGAGAAGTCTGCCGCGATGAGAGGGTGAACTGACTGTGCCATAAAATTTGGAAAGAACATTTTTCCAAAGTGTTAAATGGCGAAAATAGCTAATATTCCGCTGCTAGTAGACTATACTCTGTTTATTTGGTTTTTGCACCACAAGTTTCATGGTAGAGCCTAACCAAAAACAGGGGTGCCTGTAGCAGTTTTAAGGAAAATAACTTAAGAGATTGCTACTGAAAACACAACAGAGACCCAGAACTGCTTTGAAATAAATTGTGTAATCTTCATTGAACCCACATACATGTCACCAAAACTGCTTCCCGGCTGATCTATCGTCATTCGCCATTCGCCTATTTACCATCAACAGACAAACCTCTAATCCGAATATCAGAGTATCTGACACTTTAAAAATTGAATCAGAGTTGCTATTCTGCAGTTAAAGAAAAAGCGTTTATGATCTTTTTTCAAGGTTTCCGAATTACTGTTTTAAGGCTTTCTCTCACTAAATTTTTTCTTCTTTAAAGAAGAAGAATTGCAGTTTAATATCTTTTTTCATGTTTCGTTTTTTTAGCTATGGAAAAGCAGTTAAAATGCAGTCAAACAATTGTTGGCTATTTTCTATTAGCAACTATTACCTACTAAGCTAGCGATAAATATGATGCGGCCCAAGTTCTTCTCAAACCAAAACCTGGTGTCCAAATACCGAGTTTTTAATGTATAAGTCAATGCTTGCATGTAACGCCCTTGGAGTAACGCCCATATACATACAAAAATTGAAATCAAATGCGGACTTTCATAACAAACATTATGAAAAAGTGGAATCAGTGTCTTCACAAAATAATTTTGAAAAAACTTCTCGAAACGAATTCATCACCTTTTAAAGAATGGAACCAACTTGCAGTATCCCACGATTTCGCTTTGTTTTTAACAGAGTCAAATGTCGACGAATGGCCGAGCCAGTTCGCAGACTTGATCGCCAAGTTTGACCAAAAAATTTACGCTCAGAATCTTTACCGAGCTACTTCCTCTACATCCAGAAATATTTACAGACTCTTAAATTATATTTTTTTAAATTAAATATTTTGAAAACTAGCAAATATTTTTTTTTAATTTTAGATTTTATGTAAAAATAAGTTCCTAAAATCTTCATATCTAAATTTTTTTTTCAGTTTTCGTTAAAAGATTTTTAAGAAAACGTTATTTTTTTTTTTAAATGGTTTTGGTGAAAAAAAAAAACTGTAAAATACATTGCAATATATTAAAATTAATGTCTTACCACGAATTTCTTGGAAAACTTGGGTTATAATTAATTCATTTTCAAAATATGTAATTTTATTTTACTTTTGTTTGTATAATTCTGTTATGCTTTTTTTTGTAAAGCTCCTATAAGGTACCTTGCAACAAGAGCAAGTTCTTGCGACTTAGTCATGTCTTTTATTAAGTGTGTTTTAATAGAATTGCAAGACTAGCTGAAGTACTAATCCAAAAAATTATTTTGTTTGAATTGACTCTGGTTCCCAAGATAAATGGTTTTCTACAAAATCTTTCATTTTCGTAAAAAAAACAGTGGTGTTTTTGATCGAAAGCCTGTTAAATAAACACTTATTCAAAATCAAGTTTTTTTTAAATATATTATATAAGGAAAGTAGCCACTTTCACTATAGAATGCTGGTGGAAAAGACCACATCCTGGACTTATAAACCCACCCTCGTAATCTACTTTCGTGTCTCATTGGAAGTGTGACAAGTTAAATACATTTCGTTGTCTGAGATTTCAAATTTCATATTTTTTTGAGTGTTAAAAGATTTCAATTAATTTATTCGATTTGTTGTTTAGGAAAGTATGAGTTCGTCACGCACTTTATTTGATTAAAATAAGCTTTTTAAAAAAGATTCTCTTCTTTTTAAAATGTAATTTCCGGTATATTTAAAAAATACAGTAAATGCATACAACAATATTATCATTTTCGTACTATAAGCAGACCAAAGTTATCTTAAATTGACTAATTAATGCCAAGCCGAAGAATCAGTGCTCGCCTGTGATATAATTGTAATAATCAAGTTATGAATTAATTTTTTGTTCACCCTGCCCTTGCTTTTAAAGATGATAACATACATTCATCAGAAGAAAAGCTTCTCCCCTCTTCGAAAACTTCATTAGTAAAAAACTGCTTTGGTACTGACGTAACATTACACAGTACGAAAATACTTCACTGCTCAAACAATAGCCTTCTTTGTCCTTCATCCACATAAACACAAGTATAGTATAATTTTCAATGTTCATTTCAGTTCTAACTATCGCGAAGCAATTTCATGTTCAGAACAAACTGCATGTCCAGTTTCTTACCATGACAGAACATCAAACATCATCATCATCAAAGAACATCATCGTTTAAATTCATTTACAATCATGACCCAAATTCGAAAAATTTACTTTTGCCAAACCACCACTATGCTACTTTTGCTCTGTCGTTTGGTTTGTTTCCTTTTAATGCCAAAAAACGTGCTTCAACGGAAATGACCTGAACTTACCCTCATTTTTTCCAACAAAAAAAAAACAATTGTCTATTGGTTTGGCAAGAGCAAATATCAAAAAGAAACAAAATACAAAAAATTTGAACTCTTATTAAACAGTCCTTTGGGTTTACTTTAAATGCAAGGACACAACATGTTGTAGCGTCTTCTTTATCTCACATACTCAATGTCAGTGATGCAGCCCTGGGACGATTATGTGTGCAAGCCTTTATCTTAAATTGCCAATTGTGTCTGACTTAAATGAACTAAAGAGGCATGTTAATTGTCCTCTTATGTAACAAATATAGAGCGATGAGGTCATATGCACTGTTTTGTGCACAATGCACACATGAGCTGTTGCTAGTTTTGGAAAATTGTGCAACCAAAATATAACCCACTTTAAAAATACTTACAATCATGATGGGACTAAATACATTTAATTTAAGTTTGTTTTTACAGGTCTGGTAGTTACAACAATAAGTTATCAGTAGATACTGCGTATACATGAATGAATACAAATCCCGCAAGAGGCCCTGAAGTTTTTTCGCATACTCGAAAAACGGTGCAGCGAAATGACTTCACGGCAAATCATTTCACATGGAAATAACTGCACCATTTATTAAAATTAATTTCATTTTTTTTCAGATGAAGGCAATCTGATTAATTTGTTACGGTAAGATTCGTTAAATTAATCAAATGTAAACATATAAAATAAAAAAAATCCAGTAGCGTCTCGTCAGGGTGTGCAAGGCGTGCATTGCACACCCTGTTCTTATGACAAATCATATTGTTTAATTACTTTCAATTTGCTGTTTTACTTACCTTTAAGTAAAACAAAAAAAAGCCGTTTGACACATATCAGGTCCGCCCCGGGTGGCAGGCTTCTAGGGGGTGCCAGAGAAAAACTACTATTTTGCACATTGCACAAAATAAAAGCACAAGTAAATTAATTTGGATATAACTCTTGAATGAAATGTATTTAAACTGCAACTAAATAGTTATGCAAATGCGAATTAAGTTTAACCCTCTGCGACTGACGTGACTTTTTTGTTGCAATTCCACTGACGTGGTGTACACCAGACACCATTTGGACAGCTTGTATTTCAAAAACTTGTCTCATATTGATATTTTTAACTATTCTATTTTTAAGCTTAGAGCGTCCATTACTATTTTTAATTACTCATTATGTTAAATAAAAAACACATATAAAGTTAAAGAATTTTTATTAACACAACATAAATAATTCTTCAAAAACTAACACCCATAAAAAAAATAAAAAAAAAATCAACATAAATATTTTCTTCATTTAAAGTACCAATTTACTAAACTTAAAACTTATAATAAAAAGAAAAAAAAAAGCTCAATTCATCGGTTCAAAAAAAAATAAAATTAAAAATAAAAGTCACAATTTTTTTTTGCAGTCTTCACAGACTGGCTTGGAGCATTGAAGGCAAATTGGCTTCAAGCAATCACAGCAACAATATCTAGTCTCCCTTTTAATTTTAGTTGGACAAATTCAATCTTTGCAACTTTTGGTTGTTATTTGAGTGAGCCATCTTAAAATTATACTCAACCAAACAATTTTACTGACGAGTTGTCTAGGAGACACTATATGAAGATAAACAACAACACCGAGGTGGTTGTCTCACAGACACTATGAACTTAAAACAATGACTCTGAGGTGGTGGTACGCCACCACAGCTCACTATACACTAACGCATGCTTGAACGTACGACTAAAAGGTACTGAGTACGCGCAGGTCAAATTTTAAAAAATAACGGCGAAATACCAAATTTTATATTATGTGGTGTCTGTCAGACTACCACGACAGTCGCAGAGGGTTAAATTAGTTTTAAGCAATCTGTATAAGATAAAACTTGATAGATGACTTGAAAGACTGCCAAAGAAATAACCGATGATATCTTAAAGCAACTCAATGAAGATAGTCTCGACATTAACCTGTGCCGTGCTCAGGGATATGTTAATGCTTTGACTATGGCAGGTATTCATGGTGGAGTTCAAAAATTAACTCGCCAAATTAATCCACAAGATTTGTTCACGCCATGTGGAAACCACTCTTTAAACCTTTTTTTTCACACTATCAGATCTTATTCAAATGGAGCTTAAAGCATGCATCAGCAGATGAAAGAAGATTTGCCAACACATAAAATGTGTCCCACTGGCTCATCACTTAGTGCAGGTGTTAGTTGTTAGTAGGCACAATGCAACCAAAACAAAAACACATGCACATAAAAACATGAAAACATATAAAGACAAAATTAAACAAAATTACACAGAAACATTTAGGATCGTGGAACACTGGTTCTGAAGATAGTTTTTAAATTACTTTTATTTAAATTAAAATCCAACACACCTTTGTGGAGTTCACTCTTAGGAAAGAACGGCTTCAGGTACAACATTTTTTGGTACAGTGGAAAGAATTTACACATTTTTCTCAGCATCTACGCAACGTTGGGATATCCTCAGTCAAAAGACTTGTAGACACTGGATGGAGCGCTCATCACGATGCTGTAGGGAACGGAGGAAAAACTGCGTGCTCTTGTTCCAAAGCAAGTTTACAGAACTAACGCACGACAGCATCATATTGGAAGCCGGACGAATACGGCGTCACATGGAAGCTGTAAAAATTAATTTAAAAGATGCAGACATTTGGACAGCATTAGAATTTTTAAGCTTCATTGTTAAATGGGACTTTTCAGACTCATTACCGAATCTGTCATTGGCGATGAGAATTCATTTAACAATTTGCGTCTCAGTGGCATCGTTTGAAAGGAGCTTCTCAAAATGAACCCAAAAAAAAACATTTTTAATTTCATCCCATTCGAAATGGTGACTTTACTCATATAAACATAGGTACATGTACATGTCTGCGGTAAACAATTTCGTATGCAAAATTGGAGAAGCCACCTATAGGCCAATATTCAATTAAGTACTTTTTTCTATGTCACGAAATAGAAATAGCTGGTTTGTTAAACAACTTCGACTGCAGTTTTGTTTTTACAAAAGAAAACCAATAAAATTATATAATGCTTGTCACCATTATTGCCTAAGTATTATTTTTCATACAAAAATTTTTACGGAAATTTAATATTTTAATAATTCATATTTTTAAATTTTTTACCAAAAGAATGCATTAATTTGCTTTGTATTTTCATTCATTTGTAGGCCCATTAATCCTTATAACACACTACTCCGACCATGTTCCCTAAAAATGAAAATAAAAATAAGAATGGCTGATGCATCTCATTTCCGTTTGCATTCATACATACTGGGATAAGTGCGGAATGTATAGTTTATAAGTGTGGTTCACACATAACTATGTAGAAACTACACATAAATATGTATATGCAATGCATGCATGAAATGATAAACTGACAGACAGATAAACGAAAATAAACACTAAAAAATAAACATTGTTGCATCGCAATGGACGATTGCAACACTGTATAGAAAAAAAGTGCCTCCTTGCATATATTATAAAATAACATTGTGAAATTGTCGAGTGTTAAGTGGATTGTGAATGAAAGGAGGTCCTTTTTATGGTAATTTGTTCGCTTGGATTTGTAATATGAAAAATGTATGTGAAAAAAGGTTTTAAAGAAATAATGAAATAAGGGTGGTGAAGGTGTGTTGATTTAAAACATGGAAAAGATTTAAATTTTGCATTTGGGGTTTTATACAAATGTAGTTTTATCTTTAATCTTATTTGACTCAGTCAAATAAAAAAAAATTCGTTGAATTTATTTTGAAAATGAACTAGTTTGAAAATCCATTACTTAAAAACATGCATTCAAATAATCATTATTCTGTTTTTGTATTTAAAAAGAGTTACCAACATCATATTACTGAGATATCAACCTGATCCATTCATCACTGATAATAATATCAATATATTAAGAAATCAATATAGGCCACTTCAGCGATTTTCTCATCCATTTTTCCAGAAGGATATTCAAATAAATTTACTTAAAAGGTTTCCAATCAAACTGCGATCAATTGCAATTGCGCGGGTTTTAATTTTCCAATTAAAAAATAATTATAAAACATAAATTGTTTATTTGTGGTGATTCCACTGAAATTTTTTTCATAAATTCTTTTTTATCTCGGATAAATCGATTCTGAGAATTATATATATTGAAGTCCTTTTTAAATAAACGTTGTTCGTTTTTCCATATTGTTGAGGAATTAATATCCTTAGTGGCGATAGATCGTAATAGAAATTGGATTGGTGCTTGAGAGAGTACACTTCCTATAATAATTATATTATTATCATGAATCGTATTAATAAGCAAACATTCAATTAGCGTCGATATTAATTTGCTCGACCCGTACTTGACTTGCTTACCTTTTTGCATTTGGTCGAAATAAGCAAAGTAGGTTTTTAATTATCAACTATTTTGTTCCTGTGAAAAGTTATGAAGTTTTATTATTTGTGGAAAAATAAACTGAGAATTCAATAAGAGTGGTACTTCAAGGTATATTACCTCACTGGCTATCCTCGCTTTGTTTCTTCAAGATTAATATTTGACTGGGTTATTTTATTAATTCATAAGCAAGCTGGTGAATTATAAATTGAAAAAATTCAATTCATAAGCTATTTGGTGAAATGTGATTTAAAAAAAAATTATTCATATAAGCTAGTGGAAATCCCGACACCAAAATCCCGAAAACAAACTCCCAAATCCCGAATTAACTTTATTCTATTACTGTATTTTGGGATTTTGTTTTCGGGAGTTTGGTGTCGGGATTATAACTAGCTTATGAATTAATTTTTTTCAATTCATTATTCACCAACTAGCTTGTGAATTAAAAGCCAAGCTAAAGCTTAAAATGAATTAAGCGGGAGAGGCGATTTTCTAAAAACTTGACTTAAATCAGAAAAAAAATTATTTAAAAACAACGGTGAATGATAAAAAGCCTTGTTATATTTTTTTGGAAAGCCAGAAAAATACTTTTTTATTTAATTTTTAAATTAAGTTGTTTAAGTGAACAGTTTTAAAAAAATTAATTTTCAAACTCAAAATTTTGAAAAAAAAACTAAAAAAAATAAATTTTAAGCTAATTTTTTTTTAATTTTATGTTCTTAACTATTATTTTTATTTTTAAATTTCAATGCTCTTATTAATTTTTAGTCAAAAACAGAAAACCGGATGCCAAAATGTATCTTAGTTTTTGAGAAATTAAGAAAAACTAGAAGTATTTTTTTCCAAGAAAAACACTTTTCTTTTGGTTTTCCCGAATTTGACGTGCTCAGGTCAATTAATTATTAGGGATTTATCCCTTTTTTATTTTTTACTACATACCAGCAGCCGATTTTAATAGTTAATTACATAAAATTTTGAAAAAAATTAGTTTAAAATTTTTTTTTTTAGTTTTTTTTTCAACATTTTGATTTTGAAAATTAATTTTTTTAAAACTGTTCACTGAAACAACTTTTTTTCTGATTTAAGTCAAGTTTTTAGAAAATTGCCCCTCCCGCTTAAACGGGGGAAATAGACCCCCCCCTTCCATACGATTTTTTTCTTGTCTTAACCTCACCTACACGCTCAAGCTTTTTGGTGCACCTTATACCAATCACCCTGTATATTTTGAGGCGTGATTTTATTGGAATCAGATGGTTATACTTTGCAGTTTTTTGGCATAATATATAAAAAAATCGCTACTAATCTGTTTTGATTTAGTTTAAATTAATAAACTATGTTTGACAAATTCAGGAGTGGTTTCAAAAAATTTTTCTGCATTCCTGACCCATCATCATCCGGTTGTAATGAAATTTTTGTGCGTTGGACAATACATTACAGCAATAAATTTTGAGATTTGTTTGATTGAAATTAGATGGTAAGAAATTGCATTTTTCTGCATAATATATTTTAGTTAACATTACATTTAAATCTGCATGTTTTGCAGTTTTTTGCAGTTTGTAAGTCAGGTTGAGAAAGCCAGTGCCAGGTTGTGGAGTGAATGAGGCCTTTTACCGAGAATTATAACGTGAATATAAATTCATGATCGACAAGAATTAGATCAATCAGTTAAGAAAATCGAAGCCGGTGTACCACAAGAAAGTGTCTTAGGACCAACTCTGTATTTGTTATATACAAAGGATATTCCAGTGGGCAACAATGCGATCATGGCCACTTTTAAATATGATACTGCTATGTTAGTGTCTGATAAATGCATTGTGAAGGCAACAGAAAAATTGCAATATGCGGTCAACAAAGTAAGAGACTCGACGCAACAATGGCGTACCAGATTAAATGAAACAAAATCAAAGCATATAAACTTTATTCATAAAAAGATAAATTATGATCCACTTTTTATTAATAGTAAAGTAGTATGGTAAGTGGCACCTGTTTTCGAACATCTCCAGTTCTGGAACTCTTTAAGAAAACTCGTTATATTTAGCTATTTCTTGAGTTTGCCTTTTTAAATGAGTATGAGAACCTATGTCGGAATAGTTTTTAAGCGGGAGACAAAAGAAACAATGAAAATATAACGAGGGATCTTAAAAAGTTCGAAAACTGGAGATGTTCGGCAATAGGTGCCACTACCCTACCTTACTTCAACTCCAATACGGCCAAGTAGCTAAGAATGACTTTGGATGCAAAGCTAAAATGAAAAGAGCCCATCAAGAGAAAAAAAGAGAAGAACTGTACTTTAAATATAGAAAAATGTACTGGTTAGTGGGAAAAACCTCTACCCTATCCATCCATTGAAAACAAATAAATGTTATATAAGCATGTAATAAAACCTGTTTGGACGTATGGCATCCAACTCTGGTGTTCAACAACGAAATCAAATGCTTACACCATTTGAATATTCCAAAACAAAGTCCTTTGTGGAATATTAAACGCCCCATGGTATATAAGAAATAGCGATTTACATCGTGACCTCCAAATAGAAATGCTTACAGAAGTGGTTAAAAAACACGCTGTATCACGCAATCAGCGACTGCTTAGTCACACCAACTCCGAAATAAAGACCGTCTTAAATTTACGTCCCAATGTTCGGAGACTAAGAAGAACCAAGCCTCATGAGTTGATGGTCTAAAAGAGATGGGAAAGTGTTAAAACTTTAAACTTCCCCCAATGCGAATTTATATTAAGAAATAGAAATCATTTGTCGATCTTTCATAAAATTATGATTCCAGGTGGTTTTAGTGCGGTAAAAGTCCCAAACTACTTGATACCGAATATAATCAAGTGTCTTTTGAAGATTCCCACCTGTAGAAAGAAAGAAAAATCAGTTCCCCATTGAAACACCAACAGAAGTAAGTAAACGACGCAAAAGCAATTGATGATGCAAACGGTTAATTTTTTTCTGGATGCCGCGGGTGGAACTGGGAAGACATTTCTTATGTCATTGATTTTGACAGCTGTTCATGCAAGAAACGACAATGCGGTAGCAATCGCTTTCTCTGGAATAGCGGCCACATTGTAAGAAGGATGCCGTACGGTTCATTCAGCGTTAATATTGCCTTTAAATCTCGAAACTACTGAATGGCATATGAAGCACTTGACCGAACATTGAATGATCTGCGCAATTACTGGAGATGTTTTTGAGAAACAATGTTGTAAACTCTTGACCCAAATCATCAAATCTGTGGCGCTATGTAAAGAAACTTTAGTTGACAAAAAACATGAGAGTTGCATTGGTGAATGATCTATCTGCTGAAGATTTTTCTAAGCAATTACTATGATAGTTAATGGCCGTATTCCTGACAAAGAATCGAGCGGAATGATTTCATTTCCTTAGAAGTTTTGCAATTAAGTCTCATCAAATGAAAATTCAAAAGTGAGGAAGTTCAATTGTGCGCGCCTGATAACGGAACGACAAATGTCGTATACCACAAGGTGCTGCAATGAACAGAATCAACCCGAGCTCAAAAATTGGCTCAAAATTCATGACTTAAAAATAAAACAAATGTAGGTATATTAATGACACGCAAATGAATTGAAATTCGAATTTTTTCTTAAATTTTTTTTTAATATTTATTTGCATTTATCCTCATAAACTATTTTAAAGTTAACAAATTGTTGGTATTAATTTTAGTACATGAATAAAAGACTTAATTAAGGGTAACTAAACGTTTACAAGACATTCGTTGACTGTTATACGGGACGAAGTTTGCCGGTTCCGCTAGTAAAACATAAATTAAAATTTTCTCATCATTGCTTTAATCCTGAAAACCAAAGTTTAACGTTCCTATTTTTGGATTCACCCTGAGCCCTATGTGTTATGCACTTATTATAGTTATACAATGACCTTTAATTTTTTTCCGCTCCTTAGAAATTTTCCAATTCATATCTTTTTTTATAAAACACTCTTAAATAAGCGAGTAAGTATATATGTATATATACCAACACTGTAAGTACATTTTGATGTATATATGCGATATGCCCCTTATAATAAAAAGATTATTTGACACCATTGTTGTGTTCTAATGTTTGACCTTTAAGTTCGAACCCATTAAACCTGACAAATTTGTCAAACAATTATAATAAGTATAAGTAAGATATTTGATAGGAACTCAATTAGCCTTGATCAAATTTGTTTAAAATTTGTTTGCATACGCCATCAATTCACAGGAAGTCATTAGTTAACATACACATACACCCACCCACACATAGCTTCATAATAATTATATATATTAACTTTCAAAGAATTTCAACTGCATTACCAAGTGTAATAAATCATTGAATAAAACTTTCAATTAATTCATCAATCCATATTCTTCCTATAAGACCTAAAAGGAAAGTAAAATCGATTTTTTTGATTAATTGCATTCCTTTCAATCTATGTATGTGTGTATATATTTAGCCATCATAGGCAAATAATATAAAAAAAGTTAGAAAAATAATCGAAGACGAAATCACCGCGCGCAAACAAAGTTTTTCCATTTCCTTCCACTATTTGCTTTTTTTTTGTAGATTTCGTCCTTTGGATATTCGAATGTGTGTTCGATCCAAATAAAATGAAAAGATAATAAAATATTTACTTGAAACAAACACACAGACACACTAACTTCAATAAAATCTCTTATTTTAGCAATCTAAGTAAAAGGATAAGAACATCAATTTCAAGTTCTCCATATAGATAGTTATCCTTTTTTCTTTCTTTGTTGCAGTAAAAGATTTCCAGGATAACGATTTTCGATGTTTTTTTTTTTTGTTGTTTGCCTGCCAACCGCAGCGTTAAAGTTTCCTTTTCTTGCCGCCGCGCTGGTACCACCACCTCGCCACAGCACACAAACAGCAGCAGTGGTAATCAAGATGAAACTTCGAAATGAGCTGGTAATGCACCAAGGATATCTGTGCCAGGACCACACACATGAAATAAAAACCCAACTCTGAGATTGAAGAGGCTCACAAAAACAGAAACTTTTTTTTGTTTGTTTGTATTGCAGTTTTCATTACATTCTACGGTTTCGATTGAAAATTGCAGAAAAAAGGCGGAAAACCCCAAACAATAGTTTTATGTTGGCCAAAACTTTAATTGAGTTTTAACCATATATACTCACAGATACACTCTCAAACACACATTTACCTATATAGAAATAAAGTTAAAAACTAAAACGAAATTTTCAATTGAATTCGCCTGAGAGGGTAAAATAAATTTGTGCATTTGGCATGTGAGTTTTGTTTTCTGGCAAAAATTTGCTTACCATTTTTTTGATAGTGTGTATATGTTTCTGTTGCTGTATGAGTAATTGTTTGTATATAAATATGTATTTTTGTTTTTTTTTTTTTTTTTTTTGAGGGAAAAACAATTTCCATTTGCTTGTAGCGGTAGTCTAAAGCGAAGGTGGGATGGAAATAAAAGGAAATTGTTGTTGATATCATTTTGAACCACAAATGTAGAACTTCTTGCGGCCAAAACAGAAAACTGATGCAATAAAAATAAGAATACCATAGAAAGGGAAAACTTTTTAAATACTGTTACTTTATTTCGGTGTACTTTAATTAATTAGTTTTCAGTTTTTACATAAAAATCTGGTGAAACTTCAAGGCTTGTAAATTAGAAAGGCCTTTAACGATGCTCATTTTGAAAAGTGGTTTGTATGATTACAACAACTTGTGGACACCAACACTACACCAACACTGCCAATCATCAGACTAGTTTTTGTTAGTTAGTGCCGCTCGTTTAAAACACGTTATTGAAACTCAAGTTTGACTTTTGCATGTTGTCTGGTATGATATTAATAGAAGACGTGTTTCGGCGTCTCATTTTTAGTTTTAAAAATGGTGATTTACAGATTGCATTGCTAATGGTTTAGAAAAAATATGGTTATCAGAGACAAGAAAATATTCACCGGAAAGGTTTAATTTAAAACAAAAATTTGTACTAAAGTTTAAGCCTTTTCAAGGACCAATCTTAATCCGTCTTTGTTTCAGAATCACTGGTTCACACGCTGTTTGATAGAGGATATGTCAAACTAGGTCGTCAGTACTATATTTCTGGGCATATGTGCACGGTTTGGCTATAAAACGATACCAAAGTTGCACTTCCAGAGCTCGAATAAATAGGGCATTAAAATAATTATTGTAAATATTGGGTGATAGAAACACTGCAAAGTACTTGAATTCATCTTCGAAGTCTTTATAATCTGTTGATAATACATGCGTTCTTAAACTATTTCTTTTTTGTTCATATTATTTTAACACATAATAATAATTATCTGGAGGCTGTAATGTATGGCCGTCCTTTTTGGTTACTTTTAAAATTTATATGCTAACATAGCTTGTTTTGCTGTGGTGATAACTAGCTCCTGCTCTCGGAGCTGTGGCAGTTTCGTTAGACTTGTTATCCTTTTCTAAAATAAGGTTATTTACAAATATATACATATAAATACATATAAATACACGAATATAGTATGAAAGAGTGGGAAAACGAATGTTACCTATCTTGACCAGATACTATTTTAATTTGTAGACAGAGACAACATTACAAAAGTAATAATTTTTTTTTTCACTTGAGCCTTTGAGGAAGACTTAGCGAGTACGCTCTTTATGTATATGTATTCGTTTGTTTTATTACAAGAACGAGTAGAGCGAAAGAGCTCTATATGTAAATTACTATGTATTGTACGTTAAACCAATTAATAAAATATGGAATATAGTTAAGTTAAATATGAATAAATAATGAAGTTAATTTCCATCTACAATTTTTATATTACAGCTGAAAAAATGGGGCGATTTTAGTTCCCGGTGTCTCCAACAGTTGATATTGGTAAGGGGGGCATTCAGCCCCACCTGCGAACCCTCTGCTTGGCCCACTATAGGATTTGGGATGGGTGCGTGTTTGGTTGGGTTCAAGTTTGGGTATGAAATATGTGCATTTTGTATGAAAAGTGTAACGTCACCCAAAAGAGTGAAATAATTTCCCACCAAAAAGTTAAGTTATTTCCCACTCAAAGTGGGAATTAATTTCAACAAAAAAGTGAAATTAGTTCCCACTAATGGTGAAGTTAGTTCCCATGTGAAGCAAATTCCCGTTAAGTAAGTTCCCTGCACCTAGATGGTCTGAAGCCTCATTGGTACGGACCCATTAGATTATCAGCAAACGGATTCAGTCGTTCACATAAAATGCTGGACAGGATCTTAAATGCGATGTTAGAAGGTTTATGCCTCTATAGTTGGTGCAGAGTAGGCGATCTCCTTTTTTATGGATCGGGCAGATGTTACTAAGATTCTACTTATCGGGCATACTTTCCTCAGACCATATTTTGCAGATGAGTTGGTGTATGCTCCTAACCAAGACATCGCTAGCGTGTTTAGAAATGTCAGCTTGTAGACCATCGGATCCAGCTGCTTTGTTAACTTTTAGTCTGCTGATGGCTACTTTGATTTCTTTTTGGATGCAGCTCATGGTCGTCATCTAGATTAACTGGAAGAAGTCGATCTTGGGCGGTATCTTGGCTGTCATCGCCATTTAGCAACTGGTTAAAATAGTATCTCAAGATGGCTAACATCGCCTGCGTTTCTACTATGGTGTTCCCATCCTCATCTTTGCAAGGTCTAGGGCGACTAGTATTTGCATTTGTATTTTTAGTTCATTAAAAGTTTCATAACTCTTTCCTGCAAAAGCATCTCTGAGATGCAGACTTCACGTTGTTGGAGATCTTTTTTTCTTTCTCCTGAGCAAGCGTTTCTCATCCCTCCTTTCTGTATCTTGAGATACATGGTCGGCATAGGCAGCGGCAGTCTCTTCTGATTGAAGACGTCTAATATTGAATTTCCTCAGCATAGTTGAAGTTCGCCTGAGAGCCTCCATAGATATCTGAACTCTAAGTTTTGTACCAACTAGGTATTGGTCCGAATCGATGTTTGCTGTACGGACATTCAGAATGCTAGAGGAGTGTCTTCCGTCAATCCACAATCACAACATAGTCGATTTGGTTGCAGGTTCGACCATCTGGAGATCGCCATGTCCCCTTGTGGATGTCGGGACGTTGGAATCGTGTGCTGCTCATTACCATGTTTTTCCCCGCTAAAAAAATTCATCAACATCATTGGTTTTATCATCCGAGGCATATTTCGTATTTTTCCCTTTCATGACCGGCTTGTGAGGCCTGTGCATGAAGTGTAGATCGTGACGGGGTTGGATCTTCAGAGCGTATCTTTTCTCCTGCTTCTAGTTCCTGAGAAGGTAACTCAAGTATCTACAAACAATGCTCGTCGTTAGTTCACCTTCTTTCAGCTATCCAGCGGGCACCGCGCTGAGCTGACGATGCGATTTAGCCTACCAATTGCCACCATTTGCAAAAGTTAATAATATATAAATGGCATCCTTGTTCACAGAACGCAAAGGAGTCCACATTTATAAAAATCCCCAACTCCCAGCAAGTGTCGTCTTCTTCTTATAAAACCCTTCCTCACACACGTTAAAGAAGAAAAATTAGAGCAAATTTCCACTCATTAAATGAATGTGTGAAAATAGTTGAACGTCCATTTGCGACAGCAATCAACAACAATAATTCACTCGCTTGAATTTCAATATGATTCTCAATCTATTCACCTAAATGTCAATGCGATCAAACTTTTCCATCCTCCATCTTTTTTTCTAACAGTGACAAAAAAACAAAAAAAAACCTTTATCAGTTCAGCGATGAAATATTGGAAATAATCTCCCACACAAAGAAATAAAAAGAAAAAGACTAACAAAAAAATCACAAAAGAATATGTTACGCCAGTGCCTATTATTTATTCTCTCTTGCCATCCCATCCCCTCAACCTATGGCCTGATCCTTTTTCACAAGTCCTTGGTATTACTAACAATATATCATTACCTCATTTGATTCTTGTTGAGCGAATAAGCGAAACAAAATTCCGTTTTGCACCCACATCAATTCCGAAAAATTTGTTCCTGCACCAAAGTCCATAGCTTTTAGTGTGAGAGAGTCACCCTAACTCAACCCCTAAAGCCCCAATGGCCTATTGAAGGCCTTGTTTCTTATGTATAGGGCTATTTGATGGTGTATTTTTCTTCATTTCTAGCAAAAAAGGACAAAGTCTTTGGAGGAAAAAAAGAAAATCCCGAAAAGGGAAACGATTGTCCTTTTATGTGTTATAAATGTGATGATATACTTTATATTTTTGAAGCACAGCACACATGTGTATTTTATTGCTTATCATCATCCTTGGGTCGTTTTTCACTCGACAAGGTCCTTGTTTCTTTTCGATTGTCTGAGCATTTAAGTTTTTTTTTTTTTGTATTATTATTTTGTATATTTTTTTATTCTCGATTTATAGTTTAGTTTTTTTTTTTTTTTTGTAGAAGTGGTAAATAAAATCGAAATATTCTCCTCCCTTTTTTTTTGTAAGAAAGAGAATAAACGATGAAGGGCTGAGAAGATTTCTGTGTGTCCGTCCAACCGTTTAAAGCACCCACCTCGTTAGCCTATCGATATGTATGTCGGAGATGGTGACGGCTGTCCGATTTTAAGGATCCGGGTATGATTTTGAAAAGGATTGATTTTCTAGTTAGGAAGCATTTTATTATATTGTGTGAAGAGCATATGAGGTTGAGTAGGGTTCGATGGATTTTTTGTATGTTGAGTTTATTATTTTTATTATAATTTTCTTTCTTTTTTTCTTTTAATTTTTATATGAGAAGTCGTCAAATTTTGTAGTGAATGAAAGTAATTTGATCGCATTTTATTAAAACCTATTATGGTAGGATCTTCTCTTATTTTGAGATTCTTTGGACAGATAAATTTGTCCAATTATGTAGAATTTACTTATACCTCAATAACCAATCAAGTTTTTAAGGCGAATTGAAACCGGGAAGCCTTGAATGTATCTTAGGGTACAGTTGTTACCCAATAATTGCGCCCGTTTAATTGTGTTTCGCTGTAATGACATTGACATTCTTACAACTTTCCATAACAATTTCCTTTCTTTTAGTATGTAATCAGTTGGCCTTTATTATTTTAAATTGTATTACAATTTACCAAAACAATACGTCATTTGGTTTTTTTTTTGTGTTAAATCTGCCTTAAATTCTGGTTCACTTTCGTTTCGTGGGGGTGGAGGTGAATATGAAAAATGCTGGGTTGTGTTGGTTCTGGGTGTCATTCAGTGACATTTGGCTCACCTAAAATTTCATTGAGAGCCTCCGAAACATCAATACTTGAATGAATTTGAGGAGAGTGGTGAGTTCTCTATTTGGTGTGGACGGGAAAAAAACCATCTTACGTGCAAAATTATGAGAACCACTGGCCACATATCCGGTTGGATTAACCACATGCAATGATACGATCTTAGCTATTGCATCTTCAACGTCATTCGAGGTTTTTTGTTTGAAGCCTCCTCCACCTGTGGCCTCTATTCCCTTTTTATTAATTTTTTTATTGACCTTAAATTTTGCGTCAAACCAAACCTAAAAGAAAAAGCATGTGTACTTATTCCCAAATGCTCAACAAATTCCTTACTTTCTGCCATTATTTTCCGTTTCGTATTGGAGGTCCAATACTATTTAACTTCTTTGCCAAGGACTCCCACTCCAACTTCGATTGCTGGCTTATACAGACACCTATCCTAAAATGTTTTGCGTCCATAAGTTCAACAAGCCTTTTCATTTGTTTATGGTTTTTTATTTTTACCCTTTAGAAAATGTTGTTAAAATATTATTAAAACAAAAGAGAAAAAACTTACATTTTGAAAAATTTTGTGGTCTGTCGTTTGTAATTTTGTGAACGACAAAATTTGGCGTTTTAAGACGTTTTTGTTTTCAGAATGACTAACGCAATACAAAAATAACTGTATTACGACAAATGTCACTAATTGAATACATTCCATATAACAAAAAACGCCATTTGGCGTTGAACGCCATACGCAATGCAAACTTTGTTTGTCGTGTTTTAGTACGCCGTTGAACGACTGTCGCAATAAGTATTAGTATCTCAGTTCACATCTTTCTCAAACCGAATAAAGATCAAGAGACCTTTGTGAATTCCCGTCGTAACCATGCTTCCTTCTCTTAAATTAAAAATCTTTTCATATGATGAGGTATTTATTATCATTCGGAGCTAGCTTAGATTTATAGTAACTCCAAAGTAAATATAAAATCGCTCAGAATTAAAAGATCGCCAAAACTTAGTGTAGAGTGAACCAGCTTTTAACTACAGCATACCCTCTTTACCATATACGTCATTACAATAGATATAAACTCAAAAATTAATGAAGCAAAGTTTGAAATATTTTATCATTTTTATCCTTACTGTCTAATACCAGATATTCTTTATAAATCAATTTTCACAGAACAGGTACACCATATCATTCTTTTCTGTTTGCAACAAAATTAAAAAAAAAGGATTATTTATAATAAATGATTGCGCACACAATACTTGTTCATACATTCCTTAATAAATGATTCTATTTTATTTTCAATTCCCAATGAACGAAAAATATTATTTGATAAATCAGCAGCAAATTTATTTTTTTCCACTAAATACCCACAATGACACACAAACACACCCTTCCTTTTCATACAGTCATTTCATATTGCAAAAGGTAACAATAATTAATTTAAAATAATTCCATAAATGGTATTATACCAAACCATTCATTCGAGTTGTTACAGAATGGCGCCCAACGTGTGGCCCTTCTTTTTTGAAATATGACATTCCATTTGAGGTTATAAATGTTTTTCGGTTTGGATGCAGATTAATTGCACGTTTGCATTGAAAACAAAAATGGGAAGTAAAAAAAAACTATTTTGTGTTAAATCACAAAGAATGGTTAACATCCGTATTGTGTTATGATTCCAATATACCGTTGCATTCACTGCTGTTACTAATTATGATGAAATACAAAGTTTCAAACATATACATATAAAAAATATTTAATTTATTTTGCACATCATTTTTGAAAGTTCAACCGGAAACTTGAACAGGATTAAAGTTATGCTGTACCTAGTTTTTTTTTTTTAATTTTTAAATTGAACATAATTTATTTAATGTTGATGGAGTTTTTGCTGGGATGTCCTAGATCAGCCCTTGTACTCGATAAACTTGTTCCATTAATTCACATCCCTTATTAACCTCATGTACATGTGACTTGACAGCTTTCAGTAGTTTTTCCTTTTCGTAACAAAATAGACGAGAAAAGTAAGAAAACAAAACAGCAGTTAATGCTGGTAAAACAAAAGTAATGTAATGAAAAAGCATATCCGTTTATAAAATCGCACGTTCATAAATATGTTACACACAAATACATAAACAAGCATATTGGATATACGATTTTGCTCCTTTTGAAAGACAAAAAAAAAAAAAACTATTTTCAAGCTCAGTGGAGCGCGATAAATTTGCATTTTCATAACCAGGATTTTGCTGGAAATGCACATATTTTGCCAACCACATATACACTGCTGTGCAATATTCCTACAATACTATTGAACTAGCTAACTGTGTTTTAGATATTGATTTAGAGGTCGTGTTTCCAATAGTTTTATTTACACAACCTGATCCTGCCACTGAAGGCACAAGCTAAGCTTGTCCTAAGTGAATCCCAGTGCATAATTTTTATGTTTTTGACCCAACGGCCAATTAAGGTGTTGAATAAAAACCTTCCAAAAGCTGGAATAGGGCAATAAAACATCTGCTCATAGGAGTAAGACATTCTTACACACTAAAACCATCTGCTTCTACCGATCTAAGTTTTTAGAGTCTTATCTTGCAATTGAAAAGCTTTTATATTGAAGATTCCAGACTTGTATTGAACGTCTCGAAAGGTAATTTCCAATCCAACAAACACGAGATTCATAAATTCCGAAAACATGCATTTTCCAAGAAAGAGCTTGATGCCAAACTCTATCAAATGCTTTTTAAATATCAAACAGAATAATCTTACTTTCTCCAAAACGATTCAAATATTAGTTCCATGATTGGTATTTCTTAGAAAGCCGTATTATTGTCGGTCATTTAGATGGTGTACTGGCTTTCCTCGTCATCTCTCTGATGTTATGTTACCCTTCTCGGTCCACAAATGTGTTTTGTTGTTGCATTTTCGAACCGAAAAATAGCTTTTGTCAATGCTCTGATATTTTTTTGCTACTTTGCGGTCGCAACCAGTGTTATTCAGTCGGTTGAGTTTATGGTTGCTGCAAACGACCATGAAAAGGGTTTCTCGAAATGCACTGAAATGTTGTTGTTGTCGTCATGCCCAACTACACCGATTAGTGAAGAAAGATCATTTCCCTTCGATTGAGTGCAGTGAACGTTTGCTATTTTTGGGTCGCAATTATCGTTACTTAGACGGTAATAAATTCCTTTTGGCACCCTTCTTGGGTTTGCTCATGATGTTTCTCTTCAAAAGTGGTATGTACCAGAATTTTGTATTTTGTGGCATCGCAATGCTCTGATTTTTAACCCCCGTAAGCTCACCTCCCTCGAACCAACACTGATCGTTTAAGGTATATCACGTGTAACCAAAGGTACTAAATGGGATCTAGAACACTATCTACCTTGTGGTACCCCAGCCACTTTTTTTTAAGTCTAAATACTCGTTTTCTTGTTTAATACGGAAAATTCTGTTCCCTTAATATTCTTTAAGAATGGTATTGAATACTCCAGGCAGGACTTATACTAATTTGAATTTGAGGCCTTTGTGCCATACATTGTCAAAAGCTTGCCACACATACAAAAAGAACGCCGAACAAATAAGTTTTTCTTCAAGAGCTTTCTCAATGACATCAGTGATTCTGTGCACTCGGTCAATCGTCGAGTGCTTGCATCTAAATCTGAACTGATGTTGAGGTACTAAGGCCATTTTCTTCTCTTATTCGCTGAAGAAGCTGAAACATATTCTTTCAGAGTAGATACATATGCGTTCAAAGTTTCCATAATTTAGTTCTTCCTAATGTAAGACAATTCTTACTACTTTTCTTTAAAACTTAACAACTCCTTCCGACGCCCGATTTTTTTGAAGATGTCCGCGCTCGTTGACTATTCAACTTAGAAATGAATATCACTACTCGCCTTTCCTTTAGATATCCCACTACCTATTTTTTTGCCAACTATATCAGTTCGCCCATTTATCAATATGTCTATACTTCTGCCTTACTGATCGTCCAATCATAGACCAGCATCTATTCTTATTTTCTGGAAGGATTCCAGTTACCCAAGCCTTTCTTGTATTATGTATTTCCCTGATTTGCTATTCTGTCTCTCGCTCTGATCAAATGATCCTTCTTAATGTACTTCGATACTTTCTATTTCCTTATCTACTGTTGTATGTGTTGTGTGTATCACACCATTGCATTGCAATGTATCTTCGGTTGACTATATGCATACAGGCCAGCTGCAAGGGTTTCTTTCGTATGACTACCTACCACAAAACACCGACTTAATGGCGCCTGAGCTTCACTTCCCATACCGCCTGTCTGTCGCCAGAAAGTATTGGTATGGCATGTGTTTTGCTTGAAATGACTACCTACTATAATAAACTCGCCTTGCTGTCGCCATACGGCTGCTTTTGCATTTCTATACACCCGTCTAGCTGTCGCCAGAAATTGACCCTTATCATAAGACCAACTGGATAAAGAATCCTTATCTTATTCTGCCTACATTTTGCTCAACCGTTTATGTGACGCCTGAAGTCTATTCTATGCTCCCATATCTATGCTCACTAATTCAGCTAAATGTCTCATATCCTTAAAGGAAAGGTTTTGGCGATTTCACCCGTCGGAAGGAGAAGAACATTATTTTACCTACTTGTTCTCTGATTAGCAATTAATAACCACGATCGGGATTTTATCGTTGTTACACTAAGATCTTATGCTAGCACTTCTAGGAAGCAGCTATAAACAGTTGACAATTTTGTTGTATGGGAAAGTCTTCCTTACAATCATTTCTGAAAGACGGTAGGTAACTGTTCTCTGTCCAATTTTTTTTTTTGTATATTAAGTTTTTATATTTCAATTTTCTTATAACTACTTACTTGCTAGACAAAAACCTTAACAACTAGCTTACATATTAACTTAACTAACTTACTGGCCCTATGCGAGCGCTCTAAATTATACTATAACCAACTTAAAACTATTGCCTTTCGGCGTACCTAGCTTAAATATTATCGAAATTCATTTATTACTTAAAAACAAGAAAATTAGGAAAAAACTCATTATATCTATCATTTTTATTTTTTATAAAACTTAAAACTACACTTAAAACTACTTAAAATAACTTAAGACTAGAACAGCCACAGCAACGGTTTTTTTTTTCTTTTTAGTGCCACCATAATTGTTTTGTACTAACCTAGCCTACTTTTAAAGCCAAGGACACGCCTAAACCTGCGTAAGTCAAACCAAGGCAATAAACTCAATTAGTCAACTTTTATTATTATTTATTTTTAAATTTTTTTTTTCAACCACCAGAACTGGCGATTTTGGTCCAATCTATCTATCTGGTCCCTTTCGGACACAGCCCTACTGAACCGAAGGCGCTCTGCTCCGCTTTCTGCGACGGCGTCACGACCATAAAGGAGTCGCCTATCCACAGTTTTTCGGCCGACGTGGTAGATCAGCGGTACCGCCAAACTATCCTGTATCAGCCCTCGACTGTCTAAAAAGAGGATAGCGTCGGGTGGATAAATCCGCTTAGACGCACACTCTCGTAGTATTCATCATTGGGGTAGTAAGCCCCGAAAATCAAGCCATTAGTTGAAGTCATTGCTCTCCAAATATGACCCCTAATCAACTTGATTAAAAAAATATCTATTCTGTATATGTTAGCCCTGTTGTATAGAATCTCGTTGGAATAATATTTTATATATTCCGACTCTGGTGTTCTGTGCAATAAGACACTATCTCTCAAATACCCGAACTTTTTCCATTTGAGATGGTGCAACGTTGAACCGCACAAGACATTCATAGGCAATTATCGGCCTGATTAAAGCCATGTAACAAATCACCTTCACCCTGCTATCAAGATGGCTGCTGTTAAACAGGCGTCTTGTCAGGGCAAAGGCTCCCCTAGCCCTGGTCAGAGCAGCATCTATATGTCTGTCGAAATACAGATATTGATCCAGCCAGATGCCAAAGTACTTCACGACACTTTTACTTGCCAGTGGCTGTCCAAGGGGTCCAACAATCACAAGTTTTCGCCAGTTCTTTCTCGTATCCGCAGAAGCTCTAGACAAATGGGTTCTTAACAGAATAGTTTCGCATTTCTGAAAGTTGATTTTCAACCAGTCATCGCAATATCGCAATATTGCTGAATCTTTTCGAAGTCACGCTGCAAAAGAATTTTGATAACTTCAACTTTTGGACCTGTTCTGTACGCTATTAGATCATCGGCATCGCAATTGCATGAGTTAGACTACTTATGAGATCGCTAGTGTAAATGTTGAGAAGAATCGGCGAGTTAACCGCTCCCTGCTGCAGACCATTTTTTATTTCAAATATATTGGTAGACGTTACACTGCCACTCTTGACAACAAACTTTCTACCGTTGAGCATATCATAAAGTATATACAATAATGATTTACTAATACCAAGTCTGGTCAGCTTTAGATACAGACCTTCTTACCATACGATGTCGAAAGCTTTCTCCAAATCAACTAGACAGGCACCCGTGCACTGTTTTTTCGCATTGTTCCATTGAATTTCAGAAACAAGCTTGGACGCGGCATGAATGGTATCGTGTCCTGCAATAAAGCCGAACTGTTTATCAGGAATAATATTTTTGTCCTCAGCCCATTTGAACAAAGCCCTATTGAGAACTTTTTCGAATACCTTACTGATACTCGGCAGGAGACTTATCGACCGTAGATTTGACGGATTGGAGCTATCCTTCCCCTTTTTAGAGAGAAGGGTAAAAGATGGTTTACCAGTTGAACTGCTTAAAGCCGCAAGAGATGTGTTGGTTGGCACCATGCATCAACTCATCTGTAACATTTGGTCGGATAAAAGAATGCCCGATGAACGGTTCCTAGGCATAGTGTGCCCATTTACAAAAAGGAGAAGCTCTAACATGCGCTTACTACAGAGGAATTAGCCTCCTAAATTTGATTTAGCCTATCCTGTGTGATTGCTTTAAACCTTTTTAAACAATCTGATTGGTCCTTATCAGCAGTACCACTGCTGTCTTCCAACGCACTGGATAATATGCATTATTCTGTGCGTTGTTAAACAATGTGGTGTAAATGTCGACTGCATCCTGAGGTAGATGTCGTTCTCTGTCCAATATTCAGTCCAGAATGTAAAAAATGTGGGGTAAAGGACAACTTGGCGCAGAATAGTTGAGAAGGTATCTATAACAGTCGAATATGAGTTTCTGCAAATTTACTGCGCCATGGGGCATTTGGGACGAATGCGTATTTTGAATACAACAATTATTCCTCCTACTACCTGTATTTTTAATACAAACGAAAAACAAAATAGCTCTCCGTGCTTTTTTTTATAACCCTTTGTTTAATTCAACCATTTCCCGAAAAGGAATATTTAACAACTATAATTAATTAAAAATGATTCCATTATTGTGTTGGACTTAAACATTAATTTTAATTTATACGGAATGGCGCCCAACGTGGGACCTTTTTTTGATAAAAAATAATACTGAACTTTAGTTTTTTTTCTCTACTTAAAAAGAAGAATCCCTCTAAAGCATAGGGCATTCAGAAGACACAGTTGGAAGCCTTGTTATTGCAACCCATTCAGTCGTGTTGCTTTTACCGAAATCATCATTATACTTATTTTGTAGCATAATAATTCTCCCTACAATAATATTTCACAGCACTGTACTTACACTTATCTACACACTGACTGACTGAGTGACTGGTCGTACTTTATGCAGGCTGAAACTCAACTCACATGTAATGATGATGAGGAAGCTGATGGCAGTGCCAACAACAGAACATGGATGTATACAATATACAGTTAGTTCATTTAATCCGCTATAGGTATCTACTATAAATGTATATCCTCTCATTATCTATCACACATACATAAATGTATATATGTATAAATAACACTTATTTTCAATTCGGACACGATGCCCAGGCACGATAAGCAAAAAAAAAAACTATATTTCCGAACCAGGAGAAAAAACAGCCGGAAATGATTATGATGAATTTTCCTGATGGGAAATCAATGTCCCGTAACAGACGGCGAATTTGAAAAAAAAAAACTTAATTCACACACAGATAATTATTGAAATTGTGAGCAAGTGAGAGATGTTATTTCAGCGATGAAGAGATGTGAATATGAACAAAAAATATCACACACATCCACATTTGTTGCAGTTGCTGGAAGCAAAAACATGTGAACATGACGGACAACGTGCGCCGAAAAGTGCAGTTTTAAATAAATGTTCTAAGGATGTTGTTTTTTTTTTGTTCACCTTTAATTCGTGATTTATTGAAATTGGAAGAGATTAGAATGTCCTGTCAGCGATAGTTTGCTATAATCTTGTCATGATTAAGTTTAAAAATGAGATAGATTGTTTGCTTTTTTAATCATGATTCCTCCCTATAAAAAAGGAATGTTTTCACACAGCAACCACATTTAGGAAAAATTGATATGATTAAAAAGGATATAAAAACACTTCCTCGTAAAGCACTCCACGTTCACGAAATTCGGTTTAAAATACACCAGTATACTTCTGAAGTTGGGATTTAGTTTGAACTGATACTACTTCCTTGAAGTAAATTAAATTATTAAAGTTCATAAATGCATTCTATTCATGAGATTCAAATAAGTCACAGGACATGATTGGGAAAAAATTATTGCATCCAATTAATTACACGATCAATTAACAACTGCAATTAATTGGTATCAAAACATGGTAAATTAAAATGACTGGTTATTGCCAATTAAAAAGACAATTATTTGCAATTGATTTTTTTAACAGTTAATTATCAACTCAGGATCATCTGTCTTGATATAAGAATTGTTCGCAAAATGTGAACGAATAAAAGAGTATTATCATTTCGGAAATTTTTTTATGACGTGCAGTATTTCGTTTAATAGTCGTTCAACAAAAACTGATTAGGACCGCAAGTTGGAAAATTGGTCGTACGACAAGATTGAGTTTTTGAATCAAGAAGCTTAACTTCTTCTTTTCTAACCATAATGTAAAGTTCCAGGTACTGATTCCTCATCCAAAATATTTCCCTAGCCAGCAGGTACTAACTTGACCTCCAATTTCGTACAGGAATTTTTCTTAGATCTTCTTCTGTTTGCTAACGACACCATCGTAGGACTTTATACTGATCCGAAGATCAATCGAAGGATTTTTCGCTCAAAGCGACAAAGTCGTCTCCATACCCAGGATATGGACCAGGGTCGTATACGATGATAGTTTGGTTCTTCGATTTTTTACTTCAAACTTATAGTTAACTTACGTGGTCAAAAAGTTATCCCGGCGGAAAACTCACAGGATTCCTTCGATTATTTAAGAGGTTTCGGTGGATTTTCCACTATTCTTGGTACTATTGTGGTATTTAAAATATTTGCTCCTCTTACGATGTGAGTCCTAAGTACAACGTCAAAATTGTTCTGGGTGATTTGAATGCCGGATTCGGATAGGAGGGCACATTTGGTTCAACATCAGGGCCTGCACGAAGACTCTTCCAAAAACGGGTACAGGATGATAGACTTCGCGGTATGGAGAAATGTCATTATATCGAGTACCCATTTCGCGCAATTTGATATACACAAAGGTACTTGGCTGAGCATTGCCAAAAAAAAACCTTCAATCAAATTGATCACATCGGATATCAATGGCACCACAGTTCCGAGCTGATGCTGTGAGAAGATATGATATCGAGAAGCTAAAATCGCAAGAGACCGCAAGAACTTTTGTCGACCGCGTTTCTACCAATCTTTCAACAAGTACGCCGCGCCGGCCAGCAGCAAGTACAGAGAAACGGTGGAGACGAGCCATCAGAAATGCCGCCTCTGAAGTGCTTGGTTTCACCAGGCGTCCACATCAAATCTCCTGGTTTGATAAAGAATGCCGGCTTGTGCATGCAAGGAAGACCGAGGTAATGCTGCAGACTAGAACCAGAACTACTGAAACGGAAGCCAGGGAGCTCTACTGAAAAAAAAGAAGAGAGGAACGTTGACTTCTAAAGAAGAAAAAGAGAGACCACGAGAAACGAGCGGTCCATTCTATTCAGGGTCGAAACTTCGGATTGATGGTAGAAATTTTTACAAAAGGGTGAAAAGATGGTTTACCAGTTGAACTGTTTAAAGCCGCAAGAGATGTGTTTGTTGGCACCATGCATCAACTCATCTGTAACATTTGATCGGATGAAAGTATGCCCGATGAACGGTTCCTAGGCATAGTGTGCCCATTTACAAAAAGGAGAAGCTCTAACATGCGCTTACTACAGAGGAATTAGCCTCCTAAATTTGATATTAGATATTTTTCACCTTTCCTGTGTGATTGCTTTAAATCTTTTTAAACAATCTGATTGGTCCTCATCAGTTTGGTATTAGGCCAGGCAAGTCAACAGTCGATTGATCAAATTTTCACGCTCCGAAAGACCCAGGAATTGCAGATCAATACACACCACCTTTTTATCGAGAGCCATGCCGTATTACGGAATCCCTGCCAGTCTTATCCGGTTGTGCTGGATGACAATAGAGAAATCTCGCTGCTCTGTCAAAGTCGGTAAGAACACAACTGAACCGTTTGATGTTTGGAAAGGTCAAAGGCAAGGCGCATGTCAACACCAGTATCGAATCGTCGTAGGCGGCAAAAATGAGACTAGCTGTTAACGAAGACAAAACGAAATATAGGCTATCAACGAGAAAGGAATCTCAAAATCATCGACGTCCCAGTCCTGCTGTGTGGGGGGGAAGCATGGGCGTTAAAGGATGCGGATGAAATGTTACTTCGGTGATTTGAAAGAAAGGTTTTCGAGTGATTTTTGGTTCTGTGGTTATAGAAGAAGTATGGGAAAGAAGGTTCAATGACGAGGTGTTCGGGCTAAACAGCGATATTAACCTGGTCAAGGAGATGAAAATAGAACCATCCCAACGATCCTTCGAGTCCAATCCGAATGGTGTACACAGCATTACAAAACCCCCCAATAGATGGCACACACAAGTGCAAAACGACCTCAGACAACGTGCGAAATTGGAAGCGTCTCGCTAGGAACAGAGCTGGCTGGAGAGACATGTTGGTTGAGGCCGTCAACCATCCTGGGCTGTAAGCGCTATCTAAAGTAAAGTATAAGTATATGTATTTCTAACTTGTCCGGGTATAAGTCACTTCTTTGTTTGGGTCTATGACTTGGTAGCACTAACTATAAAAGGACTAACTAAAAACAAAAATGTACATAGATTTTATGATTTTTTGCTTATTCTAAGCTTTCCATCTCGTGGAGAATTAGTGATCACCTACGCCACTACCGACGTAGAATATTAACCAAAGAAAATTCCTAAAGAAATAATTGAGACTTTCCCAGTGTACTTTTTTTTTCAGTTCACTGATTATGTTACGAGTAATCAGCAATACAATATTTTAATGAAGTCTATTGAAAGGCAACATAGTTACATTAAAAAAATATAGGAAAACAAATGCATATCTGACATCACAATTGAAAAAGTAATGATAGTGGTAAAATAATATCCTTAAAAAAAGTAAAAAACAAGTTTGTAAATATCAGATTTTCCTTTAAAAGAGTCGTTCACAATTATTTTCATTTAATGAAAAACTGAAGATAATAATATTTAATATTTAAAAATTTAATTAAATCAACGAATAAGTTCCAATGAAAAATCTTAAATCATTTATAAATTCCTTTCTAATAGCTCAAATCATTACATAAATCCCTTTATATTTCCTATTCCATTTAAAATATCAGGACGATACCGAGAAGACTTTTACCAAAATCTACCTTTTACTATATGCTAAAATTTATCTCCATAATCCATTAATGGAATTAAAAGACCAAACCGGTATTATTCACTTTTAATTTATGAAATCTCTTTTCAATTGTGCCTAATGGACAGAAAGAGGTAGAAAAGGAATATTACATCATCCTTCATTCTTCCTTAAAATTAACAACAACAAAACAAAAAGACAATATTCAATCTAACCAAAGACCATTTAAATGGCTTTATGCACAAAAAACGGTGTCCTCGTTATCCTAAATGACGAAATGGAAAATGAATAAAAAATAAATTTTAATCTGCAATCAGAACAGATTGTACAAAACTAAGTGCCCAGTTCTTGCATTACATTTTAAATTCTTGTCTTTATTTTTTGGTTTTAATTTCATCTTCGTATTCCCCTCTTTGGTAGCTAACTTGTGCGAAAAAGATAATTTTAATCGTTTCCTCTTATTAAAAGTTCTTTAAGTTTTTAATTCAATTTACAACTCAAGTGATACATTAAATTATAGAATTTAGTTACAAAACTCTAGTTTGAAGTTACAAAGGAATCACGAAAACGCACGTAAATGCCGTGAATGCATTATTCAGCAGATTTTCTGCTGAACTAAAATGAGGACAAGAAACGAAAACTTAAAAAAAAAAAAATGAAAGGAAACTTTTTAAAGGCATTTAAGAAATCGGACGGCAAAGAACCAAAGAAACCACAACGTTTAACACTGAAGGGTGTTTTTAGCATATCAAAAGGATTTGAATATGTTTGTCAGTTTCGACGATGGGGATATGATTTGTTTTGAGATTTAAATTCGTTTTTCTTTACATATTTGAATCTTTTCTTTGTTTTTATCGTGAACTTTGTGTTGTATAAATTTCAGTTTAAAAGAATCTTTTGAATTTACATCAATATTGTTTTTTAAATCGTTTGTTTTTTAAACTTTGTTTGAATTTTTTTTAAATGTTATTATTGTGTTTAAATATTTTTTTCAACTTGTTTTACACTAGATGAAAATTTAATGAGAAAGAGTAAGAGAAATAAATATTTTCTTGAATAGTACCAAACCCGCTGATCCTGTGATTCAGATCCTGTGATTCAGAGTTTTCTCATGTAAATTTTCTTTCGAAAATCAGAATGCCACAAATATTTAAGCATTTTATAGTTGTTGATCAGTGAGGAAAGTCGTGAATTTTTTTTAACTGATTCGGCCCTTGAATCATCCTTGTTTGTAGTTTCCAAGCAAATGTGTGCCTTGCCTCACTTATTTTGAAAAGTTCCTTCTTCCACAGTTTTTTAGATATTCTTTTTAAGATATTATTCGACAACTCCGATTCGATACTACCAAATGCCCCAATTAAAGCTTGCTTATTCTTTCTGTCAATTAGGTATCTGTATCTGTGTCATCGCAATAATTCCTGGAAATCCTGATTTTTACTTCCTCATTAGAGGAAGTATTGGTTTCGTGTGAAAAAAAATCAAACCTGACATTACGATCATAGGTAGAGAAGCCATCAAAAGTAAGTTTCGTCATGCCGTCCATCGGTCTGTCTGTACGGATGTGCGCACAGACAGACCGATGTGCGCCGAAAACGGATCAAAAGATTTTAATAAAACTTTTTGAACGATACTTGGATCGTTCTTGATATAACTGCATTTCAGGTTTTTGGTTTAATTGTTCATACAAATTTGGCCATAACTTCATATCAGCTGATCCGATTCTTTTGAAATTCTAATTTAACATTTAACACAAGATGCCATTCACAGATTTTTGCAAAACAACCGTCTGATGATAGCTGCCATACAACTTGATCTCACGCTTAGGCCATTTTCTGATATTTTTAAAACTTTTTTCAGAATTTAATAAATTCAAATTTCTGTAATTCCCTAAGTTTGTGCGACCCAGTCGTGCATTTTACTTTATAAAATCTGTTGGAGTGTGTTGACTTGTCTAGCCATAAACCACACTCATAGGGAAAAATCAGATCGTTAAGAAAAGGTTAACAAAAGCGTTAACCCAACATAGCCGATAATGTTATGATTATTATAAGCTACGCTTCGGAGATTAGTTCCTCTGTATAGTTGGCACATGCCAGAAGGTGTTTTTTGAAAGGGGTAAACTATGCCAAAGTTCCATTCATCTGGTGTTCTTTCAACCCACCTAATATTACTGTTGAGTTTGTACATCAGCCCTACCAAAACATCTCATCATGACATCAACGGACGATCAAAAAAGTAGTTAAGTTATGTGCACTCAAGAGGAGACCACCATCAACAGGTTTCTCGAAATACCCACCTCAGACTTCCTACTTCTCCTACTTCTATTCACACCTTGCCGTGGTAAACATCGGGTGTTTAAGAACTTCAACTGAGGATTAGGGTATACAACACTCATTGAAGGGTTGTTGGTTGTTGGGGGCAGCAAACTGAGGCACTTTTCTTTTCATCAATTCCAGTCAGACTGCACTACTTAGTGAACACTTTACACAGGTTACAACGTCATTATCGGAGCTTTGGCATATAAGGAGTGGCTTATGCGGCTCTCCACAGGAAGAGCTTTCTAAGATTATGGTCCTCCAGGAAAATACTGCGCATCGGGGTAACTTCCCTACCATGGCAAAATCATTACGTTCTGGAACACCAACAAGTCTTGGATTCGGATGATTATAATTCACATCACGTGTTGCAAAAAAAATATATAATAAATATAAAAATGAAAATAAATGAAAATGATGAATTAAATTAAAAGAGAATTTTGTAAGAAAAGACACAAACTGAAAATGACTTAGAATAACCGTTCCCGAACAACAAAGCCGTATATGAAAAGGTCGCGAGTCCCGCACTTAAATAAAACCAACGCACAAAATAAAACCAAAAATTACCAAACAAAAGGGTACTTATCTTTTCTTCCAGAGTTATTACGCTCGAACTGCGTTAACTCTATCCATAGTTTTTGAAATGTGATTTTATCTTTATTCGTTAGCATTATACAAATATTCCTCACAACTAACTACGACCAAAACTATAGGGTTCTATACCTTTTGACAGCTACCAAATCTCAAGTGTCATTCTGAATGTGGAGGGCAAACAAAAGGCGGGCTAAAGCTGTTTTGCTGGTAATTTGAGAAATTATTTGTAATTTTTCTTAATATTTCAATAAATAATATATGTATATAATAAAAGTTTTTTTCAGAAAGTTGTGATTTCAGTGTACACCAAGGGATAGGATGATAAAAAAGAAAAAAGGAGCACATAAGAAAAATCGCCACGATTGCCGCCAAAGATCCCTACCTCCTCAGGTGCAAGGAGCAGTGTCTGCCGAAGAATCTTAAATATCTGAAGATCATTAGCCGTATTTAATTAATGGATTGGAATTTTGCAATATCTAGAAACAAAGATGGATCTTGTGTTGTTGTTGTTTGCGTGTATTTCATGACGCAAATCTAAAGCGGATCAGATCAGAGGGGATAATAAATTACAGCTATAAATTATCTTCTCCAAGGAATGAACACTTCGACAGGAGGCAAGCTGGAGTTTAATTAACATTCTTCGGCAGACACTGATCCGTGCACCTGAGGAGGTAGCGATCTTTGGCAGCAATCGTGGCTATCTTTTCGATGTACTCCTTCTTTCTTTCTTCATCTAATCCCGTACACTGAAGTCTCCATTTTCTTAAAAAAAAATTATAAGATGTATTATTTATTGAAATATTAAGAAAAATTACAAATAATTTTTCAAATTGCAGGAAAAACAGCTTTATCGCGCCTTTTGTTTGCCCTCCACCAATAAATGACAGAAAAGAAGTCATTTCGTTTGACGTTTCTCTCCAGGTCCTCATTGAAATATTCAACTAACAATTTTGGCTCGAACTGCCAATTATTATTATTATTAAAATTTCAAATTTTCCAAAATTAAAAAAAAAAAAAAATTAAAAATCGCAATAATTTTTCCTTCTCCAATTTAAAATTTCAAACTTTTTTGTTTGAAGTCTTCCCAGCAGTATATAATGGCGGACTTTCTCATCCATTTGCCAACGACCATGTTGTTTTCTCTTTCGAACCTACTGTGTGGCGGTATTCGGCTAAGGTTTATTCGCTCGACTCTGATCATTAGCTGAGGCCTGCCCGTTGTTGAATCCAAATCAAGCTTCGCTCTGAGGCGACTCCGAATATCCCAAGACCATTGGTGGTTATTCGGTATGGTTAAATGGACGAGTTCAGCCCCTTTCCGTCAATTCCAATAAAATAAAAAGTAAAGCGAAAAACCATTTATACACGATAAAGTCCCCGTCTAAAACCGACCCAGTCTTAAAATACAGAGGAAATCTTTTGTGTAGGAAGAAAAGTCTCAACCATTTTTTAATTAAAATGGTGTGATAGGATTTGACGACTCGCGATAAACTAAAACTTAAAACCTGTAGACTTCGCGCAGATTCAAGGGAAAAGGGAAACACATACCAAAGTCATATTCATTTCGTGTTCAAAAAAAAATTAGACTTAAGTCAAGCTCTCCGTCATGCTAAACGACCGACGACTGAACTTGCTGTTCGAAAACTGACTAATTTGTCAGTTGGGTGTAAATCTCCTGTCACACATTTTGGGTGGCCATGCATATTATTTCGCATGCCGCCTGCACATGTCGACTTACTGTCGAATTCTGGATAAGTTTAAAAGACGTAGACTTATCAATTACATTGGACATCTTCATAATTGATAGTTTACACCAACCATCTGTTACAAAACAAATAATTTGTTAGTCCAAACCTCCTAGTTTACACGCAGCAATATTATTAACGACGGTGAGCTATTAAATTATATAAGAAAATGTTACTTTTCCAAATTACTTGAGAGTAGGCCTTCTGGTTTATGGAACAGGCTGCCACTTACTCTACAATCAATTTTAATCAGCAACAATAAAAATAAATGAAAAGATTTAAAGTAGAACAGGCCAATGAAACTTGTTGCGGTAAATTTTAACGCAACTAATTAGTGCGCAACGCCCCAGAAATGCTATCTTTAACATATCCGACGACATCGATGTGATTAGTAGAACCAAGCGAGCAGTTACTCGTGTTTTCTCAAATTTCGAACTTAATAGCATTTACTAGTAGATTCATGCCACACAAATACATGCGATTTTTTCTCCAAGTTGTATTACTTTGCCATATCATTTTTCGGTTATATCATCGCAGAAACTTGTCATGGATATCAAATCGCCGTCATATATAATAAAAGAATCTAGAGGTCATGATTCCCTCCTACTAAGATTGGTTTTTTTTCTTTTAATATCTCCTTTTTTGCATTCCTATATATTCACCCTTAAGAATAAAAAATGGCAATCGAAATTGGAAAACAATCATAATCTTAGCTTAAGCTTGTGTCACTTTACTTCAAATAAAACTTAAGCGCAAAAATAAGTTAAACCAATTCCACTAACACACTTTGATGTGTGCCTTGCTGACACTCATTTATGCGTTCCTCTATCATCACTAACTCAGACGAGCTCTCATTTATTTAAGTGTCCTTATGGCATATGCAGCACAAGTTCTCATCCTGGTGGTGTCAACAGCACACACTTTGATATGTTTAACTCCCTTAACTACGACGATATTGCTTTAGCTTCTGCTTCTACTTCCACTTCTGTTGCTCTTCCTTTTGATCCTTTTGCACTTCTGCAGCACTGCAGTAGTTGTATATGTCGTCACCTGTTGCTTGCGTGTCGTCTTCTTCATTCATTTATTTGCTCTTGCAATGCATATCTACATGCACTTAATATCCTTTTGGCAACATATGTATGTAATGTACTATTTAGACCTTATACATATAAATATATATGAGTGAGTATTATGTGGTACCATCTCAGCTGCTGCATTCGCAAGGAAATATTCAAAAGCTGATGACTATGACGATGATGTGGAGACGACGATACTGACACTCGGGATGGTTGTTGGCTCAGGTTGTGTTTGGGTTTTGACTAAATTCTTGGATGGAAGTGTTAGGGGGGGAGAGGGTGTTGCAAATTTTCGAGGAAATTGAATTTATTAATCTACACTTCTGCATTCCGTTGTGCCGTTGTCTACCAGGACGAACTGAATCCTAAACAAATGATGCTAGCTAGCAATGATGATGATGAACAAATCTAAAAAAGGGATGGAGCTTCGACAGAAGGATAAAGACTTTACTGCAAATCCATTTCGAGAAATGAAAATGCAATGAAATTTTCATAAAATCTCTTCAGGGTGAATATTTTCTCGTATACTGATAACAACCATGAAAATGTTGGTTGGTGTGAATTTCACGAAGGTGGAAGTTATAAATTAATGAAAAATTATAAAAGACGTCGATAATAGAAAGGGTTCGAGACAAATTTTAATATAAGTTGAAATTCTGAATTAAAAAATTCTATTTATTCATAGTTCTGTTTTACAAAATGGTATATGGGGTTCTTTAAGACTTTGATAATAATTGGCATACAATTTCATTGTTTAATTTAATAATTTAAATGCATAAAATCCTTGCCTTGAACCTATATGACCTTATTCGATGAAATTTGACCGGTTTCGATAAAATTTGGAAGGTACGTTACTATTAACATAAGCAGGATAATCGGGCTGCACGGAACAGAAGCGAAAGAAACAAAAGTCTGCCAGAACAGATAGTTAGTTTAATAAAAATCGAACTATTAATACGGATGTGATTTTATCTGCTGACCAGGCTTGCCAGATTGTACGATATATCGCAAAACGTGCGGTATTTCTTTTTTAATTGTGGTGCAAAATTTGATGTTGCGATATCGAATATTTTTTGCGATATTTTGCGGTTTTTTTTGAAAATAAAAAATATCAAGAGAGAATATTGAAAACGTAATTCAGTTAACAAATCATGAACAGGATTTAAAACCAATTTCCGAAGACGATCGTGGTTATGAGCTTGAAACAAAGTGCCGAAAAAAAAATGCGACCACACATTGTGTTATAGACATAAAGAGACAGATATCCAATTTCACAATTAGAAGTACAAAAGCGCTTATCAGAATAAAATAATTTTTTAACGAAAATTGGATATTTTTTCCCAAAAGTATGTTTGAATCAACTTCTTCCGGATTTTAAAATACTACCGGTCGGTTTACTTCCTAGTCATGCATTCCATGAAGACTAAGAATCACAGTTGGTTGTTGAACAAACTCATAATAATCAACTGGATTGATGAGCTGATGCTGTAAAATTTTTTAATTCAAGTTTCCAAAACTACTATTGGCATTGAAGAATATCAATTTGCAGAGCTGATTCACTTTGCATTAAGTGCATTTTCTTTGCTGGCAATGGCAAGTAATGCTATTGGGGAAAGAATGTTTTTCTACACTTTTCCGCCTTTCAACATAATTCAGAAAATTAAATTTTCCCAATCCCATAGTTTGTTTCAAGAACAAGTTTGTGCGACACAGTAATGCATTTTAGATATTAAGTTTTTAATACCAAATAGATATATTTTGTTTTTACTGCGGATTTTACGATTTTTTTTTTAATTTTGCGGTATTTTGCGAAAAATAAATTGAAAGTTGCGATATTCCCTCAAAAAAATCTGGCAGCCTGCTGCTGACGGATAATGAAAAATTCTCGGTTAAAATTAGAAGAAATTCCGAACGAAAGAATCACCTAAAAAATGATTAATGATCTGTAAAACCATATTATATCGAGAACTATCAGTTACACGCACTCACGCATTCTTAGGCAAAAAGGAAGCAACAGTACGGCAGAGAAAACACCCAAATACATAACATTGCACAATTAAGCCTCTATGACAATCATTGCGATTTTCATAACCGTTTTCTGAGATAAAAGATGCCCCATATGTTTATCCCGTATTTTGTATATCTAGTTATCATCCAAATCCGCATTTATCAGTTTCGGCATCAAATTCTCAACAGCATAGTCTTCTACCATTGCACAATCATGGTTGATTTAAATAAGGAAGCAGTTCGGAAATTGTAATCATCGAACCCTTTTTGATTAATTCCAAAATTCATCAGGGAATGCAAAGGACGATGCGATCATAGGTAAGCATCATTGGAAAAATTAAGAAAGATTTGGTTCAGAATTATACATATTTAAAATCTATCGGTTTCTAAAAATTCACCTTCAAATTTGCGAAGAGTTCATAAAAAAAAATAAGTCGACTATTGTGATGAAAAGGATATAAAAGGGACGATGAGGAGACAAAGTCAAATAAAATCATTCGCATTGTTTCCAAATAGCTATTGTTCTAAACTTCTAAGCGGGAAAATGGATAAAATATTCCAAGAGGCAAAAAGGATATTTGAGTTGTTGTTCTTTTTTTTTTTAATTTTCTGTTGCAGCTTAAACAAATACGAATGCGTATATAGAAATGCATATTTGTCATATCTATCTAAATAATTAATTATCAAAAGCGGTCTGTTCGTTTATTTTTTCATATTTTCGTCAAATCTTCAAGGACATAACGACGATGACTGAAATAATTTAACAACGACGATGATGCAAGTTCGAGAGTTGTTAATTAAAATTTCATCATACAATACCAATGTTTCTGTTTTGCTTCCTCCAGGATAGGAGCGGTAGTGGTTTTAAGTTGCATTGAAATAAGTAAGGATTTATGCTGAAGTTGTGTATAAATTACGGAAAAACAATATTCAAAGGAATCTTTCAACACAGAAATGCATACATTCCATAGTGCATAACTGAGCACCAGGTATTGCGGAAGCAAAATGTTTCAAGGGAAGTGTGAGTTTGGGTATCGATATCAAAGCATATTTCAAAATGTCTTTCAATAATCAATATGTCATATGTCTATTTCACAGACAGAAAGGGGGGTATTCAAATTGAAATATTTGTTGCATATTGATGATGCCTTAAACTTAATTCTATAAAGGCGAAGTCACATTGTACAGTCGATTTTTTAAATCTTTAAGCTTTAATTGATGAATTTAATGCATTTTATATTCAGAAAAAAACATAAAAGTAACTGGATTCCCAAGCAACAGTTTGTTAAATCGGCAACTAAAGCTGATTTAACGACGACAACTTCTGGCTATCGAAAAATGGACAACGTTTGGATTCACGAATAAAACTGATCTCAACAACCACCCAGAAGCCAATTTAAGCCAAATTTCATGGATATCCTACGTTACAACATAGACAAGAAGACAAAGTGAGGACTGGGGTGGAGTGAGATGGTTAAGTGCAAGCACCATCTTATATTTACTCTGGAAAACCGCTTGGAAGATTTCGTATTAGGCTTTGGATTAGGATTCTAAAGACGCGTTAATGTCTTTTATAACCTGAAAACCAATCAACGGCAGGATACTTATAGCTTAAATACCAAAATATCACTATATCATCCCATGAAATGCCCCGACATTTGTATACCCAACAACACAACAGTTTTTTTAGAGATTTGCCGGTTAAAGGCATCACTATTGTTAAATGGTATCTAAACTCTTTATGGATTAGGTTCTGCTGAAAATCAGCGTTACGATAATGGCGATAATGTATTGGTCCTAAGATCAAATGAACAATTCGCAGAAACTAGCGAAATTCGATTTGATGGTCAACATCGCGAAAACGAAGATTCTAAATATATTAAGTAACTTTGCCTAAATTGACGGTAGAAAAACTCAAAAAGAAGAGGAACGTTTACAGTATGAGGACCAACCTGCTACTTTTCCGCTTAAAATAAGGAATTAATTTCCCTAGAGTTTTTACCACTATATGGATGTAATAGATGGAAAGTAACCGCTTTTGTCTTCGAAACACCGTTTGGTTTGCTGTATATCTATATCATCCTAGCAGACATGACAGACGTTGTCCTGCATGATATATCAAGCTATTAAGATATTAAACAAAATCTGAAATGAAAGACAAATAATTTAATAATTTCATTATTCTTTCTTTTAAAATAAAACCAATTTTTCTAAAAACAATTCGTTATAATAAATAATGTTTGTTTTATTTTATTTTTAGTCAATTCCTGAGGAGTATAAATCAATAAACTTGACGGTTTTCCAACGCGAGAACACGCCACAAATAATGTGAAAAGACCGGATTTTTCTAGATCCAACCATTGTATGTATATACATTTCTATAGTACAATCATGGAGCAGCGCCATCTAAAGAAACTTGTGAATCGCACATTGGAGGTTCTTACATTTACTAAATGTCTCGCTTCTGTTACCTTAACAATAGGCGTCAGCAAAACAAATTAACTATATAAATTGTATTTTATTGGCTCTAAAATCCATATTTCCTTGACAAGAGTCGTAAACAAAACAAAAATATATGTTTACGACTGTTGTCAGGGTAATAGAATCGAGAACTAGTAAATGCACGAACCTAAAAATGTGTTATTCACAAGTTTCTTAAGATCGCCAGGCCGTGATTATTCAGCATGAAAATACTATAGAAATATAAATACAATGATACATCCCAAAAATAAACATTGTTTGACCTTGTGACTTATTAATAGTCTTGGAAATGGCAAGCGAATTGGAAATTGCAGTCGTCTGAATGGAATGGGTGAGTCTGAAGGGAACATTGGGATTCGCGGCAGCAGGAAAACTTCACCTTCAAATTAGCCGTTCAAAATTGTAACTTCAAGAACATTGCCCATAATTTTTTTTTTATGACTTGTACCGTTGCATTGCTTAGTTGCATTTAAATTCCGAAGCAAAATGATAGGTTAGCCAATTTTTAATCGCAAGTTATGTGGTGACATTCCTGGTAAATCCAGCGAATTCAAAAAATAAACAGGATATTTGATTGTTCGTCAGGATCAGTAACCGTGTCGATATCAATTTGAAAAATATCTCATAGCCGGGCGATGACTATATCGTATTTTGAAGTTAACACGGTTAAAATAGCTCGTTCACGAAGCCATGCATGATTATTATAAGTAAATTTATAGACGCATCACTGCACGAATGATGTCTAAACAATATTGTAAATCGTTCATAAATAAAAACAATCGTCAAGTGTTCACTATTGCAAATTTTCATAAACTGATGCGCAAAAATTAAGCAAACAAGCATCACAAAAAATCTTGATAAGCTATTGATGCCGGTGATCACTGATGCAATTGATGCAGCAAAATGAAAAGAAAACAATTAAGTTTTTGTTATATTTCAGGCAAGAATTTAGCAATGAAAATAGTATTAAAAAACACATAAATCTGCATATTTGTTTACTAACTCTGAGTTATTAGAACTTTTCTCATTTCTTATTTATTTATATAAAGCAGTTCTTCGCATATTTTATATTCATCAACGTCATTTAAAGTTTATTTTATAATACTTTCAATAGAAAGTGTTTTTTAATGCAAACAAATAATCAATCAGCATCGCTTCGGCAACAACTTAAAAGCATCAGCATCGCAAAAAAGCATCTGATGCCGAATCAATGCACAGATAGTTGACGTTTATGAATTTACCCATACTTAGATTGTAAATGTGGATCAATCAAAGCATCTTTCGTATTTACAATGTTGCAGAAATTGTTTGCCAATTTAATGCATTAAATGCCTCCATGCATTGGTATTGTTCCATTTTCAATGTTGAGCAATTGTTTGGAGAATGAAAGTGCCAATGGATCGTTTTCCAGTTGAACACGTATATTTGTGCTAAGACGTACCTTACACACTGGCTCCACTGGGCATGAACGCTGCTCTAGTTTTGAACACGCCATGAGAACAACCAATGGAGTTTGAAAAATCCATGCCCAATCAGGCGACATGTCGTAGAAGTTAGTTTTTTCGACAAGACATGAGTGCTGTTGAAATATTGAACATGGATTTTGACATTTCGTGTACGTGTACTGCTTTTTGATGAATTTTGCTGAAGTATGTGTAAATTTTATTTGGTGTTTGTTTAAGTTTGACGTCTCTATGCTGATTTGCTCATGGCCAACTTTGAATGGAAATAAAACGACATGACATAATTTGCCCACGGAAAAAAACATCACTGATTGTTGTTCAGATTGTGTTTGTGATGTTGGACAGCTGCATGCCCAGTGGAGCCAGTGTGTTATGTACTGACATTTCGCCATAGATATGATTGTTTTATAAATACGTTAATTTCACCCTCATACCTATGTAGCGCGTGGTTCATAGAAATAAATCTGATGATGTTCATAATATTGAACCAAACTTCATTCTGAACAACATTTCGTATTTCATTTTATTTAAAAAAAAACTGACCGATAGATGACATATACGAACAAATATAATATTTTATATCATCACAGAATCACGACACGACCACGAGTGATGATTTCGACTTGCGTCCCGGTGAATACTCTCTAGCGAGTCCAGCAACAGAGTGCGGTTCTTTCACCCTATAGATGCCAGAAGGCTTGAGGCAAGAAAACAGTTAAAATTTAATCTGAAATGCAGGAAAAATTTTAGGGAGATCTCAAACACATTTACAGAACCAGAACAAAATGGCGTGTAGTACTATAACTAGGGTACGCCATATGCGTATGCCCCATAGTCCGAGTGGGGCACATAAGAGTATTTTCCACGGAAACCAAGCCGAAAATAGTTTTTCGTATTTATTATATTTCATATGAAATTAACAAAGTTATCCGAAAAAATCCGAAAACTTTTATTTTTCCACAGTAAACTAGAACAGTTTTCGGTGATATAAATTAAACACCTACAAATACGAAAATCTTGCTAGAAATTTTTTAAATTAACAAAAGAAGGCAGAAATGTGCCACACAGTGCTTGAAACTTTTTATAGTTATTTAAATTATGCAGACTTTCTCTTGAAATATGCATTATGAAAAGGGCACAACTGGGTCGCAGGAACTTGCTCATGTGGAAAGTAAATTTTGTGTGAACAACTGGAAAATTTTTCTACTTTTTTTCGTCAACAGCAAATCACTCATATACAATTTTAGTAAAATTGATCAGATTTTTTTAATGCAGTATTATTGAAGCTTAGGCGGCCTGGCCTATTAGAATATCAAATTTCTTCAAAATCGGTTAAGCGGTGTAAGAGAAATTCGGTATTGAAAAAGTTCCGTTCCCGGGCAAGTAGCTTTAATAAGCTACTCCGAAATTTATTTTATTATATTATATATATTTTTTCACGTATTTTTCAAACTTTCGCTTTAAAATAGTCTTTCGTGTCCTTTACTGAATCACGAAAAAACATGTATAATCTAATAAAAGGTAAAGTTAAGTGGGCGGCAATGACAAATCAAAAATCAACCTTTTTACCAAAACAATACTTTCCAATCTTTCTACTCTAACTAGTGTAGTGCAACACCTGGCAGAGCTGTAATGTTCCGCTCTTCCCCCACTTTTTTTAATCCTCCTAGTTTCCTTTAAGTATAGGTAATAGATACTTATAACAATAAGTATCAAAATCTGCCGCCCCTGGCAGCTGCCTATGTTGCTTATATGGCTCATTATATGTTTAAATGTCCATTTTGAATTTTTTTTTCCGTGTATTTTAAACAAATTATAATTGATAACTGAAATTGTATTTTTAATTTCTTGTTCTCTTATCATTGGTCTCCAACTCCTCTCCCTCTATTCCTCCCCTTTTTTCATTCATTTTTGTGTTTACTCATTGTTCTTATATCGAATAAAGATTTATTTAAAATTGATGCTGCCCTCCATATCATCCGATCCTATACTGTTTTTTCCCTTTTAATGTGCAATTTAAAATAAGACGAACAGAACATTTGTAACCAAAGAAATAGATAGAAGAACAAGCAAAGAACTAAGACAGGTTTTTCATTCTGACTCTGATTTAATTTTTAAAGGAACACTCCTTAGGGACGCATGGTATCCCATTTAACTACGTGATGTAGTAGCTCCTCGTAGAAAAGGGAAAATCCTTGTAGGAAATTTCTCAAAAACATCATTGCAGATTGTATGTTCGAATAAGAAAGATATAAAAACAAACACATTAAAAATGCCTCTGAAAAAAAAACAATATACAGTGCTGGCAAGCTACTCAAATCTTTCAGACTTAAGAGCGAATTGATAAAATCGATTTAAAAATCTTTACAACTGACAGTAGCAGCGAAACGGAATCAATGGGACAGCAGCAATTAGTTTGAGAAAATGTGGATTTATATATAAATCTCTTTTATTTAATAGAAAAAAGGATATGATTGTTCAAGAGATTGATCCTTTAAGTGATGAAAAACTATAACACAGCGGCAATATCATTGAATATTCTGCGGAAAAAAAAAATATTTCATAAATACCTCACAGGAATGAGCATAGAAACTTATAAATGCCAAACTTACATTAATATCTTTTGTTAAGGTATTTAAGTCCTTTTTTATATCCTTCTTTACTTATAGCTCAAAAAGTTTTCTAATGATAGTGCTTTGACCATGAAAAATACCTTTAACACAATACTGCGTGTTAAATTAATGATGAGTATGCGGATTTTATCGATGTTTCTTTTTGTTTGGTCCTTTGTATTCGACATGGGGATTGCGTGATAGGATAAGAGTTACTCAAAGTGTATTAAAAAAAATGTCTTTGTTTTTGTTTGAAAAAAAGAAAAGAAAAAAACTAGTAAATAATTTTTTTGAAGTGACGATTATAGGACAAGGATTAAAGTTTGTTGGTGAAACGATTATGAACTTTCCAACTAACTAAAGCGGGATTAATCTGAAACACATTTTCAAACTTTAGATACAAACTTTATGGATGTAAAAGTTGAGAAGACCAAAGAGTATTTTTAGAAACTGGACTCAATTATTGTTTTCTATAAGGCTTGGTGCAAAACTTAACTTCAGGAAAAATGAAACACGTAAGGTGGCATTAATAAAATATTGGAATCACATTACCGGAAGATGGAACAATTAAAAATGGAACACTTTGCCATGAAATAAACGTGCAGACTCTTTTCCACAATGTTAATGGCCAGGAATTGACCTACAACTCTTTTACTTAATGAATTACCCTAAATACCTGCTTGTAGGCACGTCATCCACGGGTTTACCTCAGAAAACGTCAGCAATTCTCGCTCTTTAGGATTTATCCATATCTCAGGAGAACTGAATGCTTATGTCTTGGATTTGTTTCATTCCAGTTAATCCTGACTCGACTTTAATTTAAAAACTGATCCGGAATCAGTCCTCTTAACATTGCTCATGAGTTGGGGTCAAATTGTATGTGTTTGAAATTAAGTCCAATGCTTGACAAAATGATATCAGTGATTATTTATAAAATCTTCAAGAGTGTACCAAACCATGAAAATTACTCAAAATTTACTTTTTCATCGAAAGAAAATTTCATATAGTTGGGTGAATAGAAACGAACATTTTATCAATGTTGCCAATGGTCAAATGTGTCAACATGGATAGGAAAATATTGTTTTTTCTTCTTAAGTAGCAAGGACCGACAATGTACAAATCATTAAATTTACAAAAATTTAATTGGTTTAATTTATACATTAATACAGAATGCCCTATGTGGTTCAGAAAACTCACATGTATACTAAACTCTATAATTTTTTTCTTATTATTATTTTTCCTATTTCAAAACTACTTTTTTGTGCATTTTTTTAAAGGTATTGTATCTTTTGTGGAGATGTATAATAAAAACGGGTCATATTTTATGGCCGATTAAGAAAATAAGAGATACCCGATGCAAAATGATGTTAAATATTATAATGAGAAAGAAAAAAACAAAACAGATAAAACATTCAACATTCATGTGGTGCGGTTAAAGAAAGAATCTCTATACTTCATAGAATGTCAAAAATTTAGAGAAAACTAATGGGAACTTCTTGCAATGCGAGAATCACGGTTGAATTATAGAAGCAAAGGAATCACAAAAATCACGCCACGAAAATTACACATAGACCTATACACCAGTCAGTGCTGGGAAGAAGATTTGCCTTGGTTAGCGACGGTGTGAGTAAATGCGGTTTTTCTTCCGTTCCGATTGAGTTTAGAAAAATACAACCTATTGTTAGGTAAGAATTGCACGTTGATGAAAAAACGTCATCAGCTTAACTCCAAGACACTTAGCAGGTCAATGTACACTCATATGATTTTTATTTGAGAGATAAACAATTTATCATCTTAACACAGTCATAGCCCATCATAGTTTTATCAAAATATGTACTTTCGTTAGAGGGCTTCGAACTATCTGCTCTCTCGCGATATAAAGAAAATTGACGGTGCACTAGGGATATAGTTCCTTGAAATCAGTGGCATCTTCTCATGTTTATACCCAACCATGCCAACTGAGGTATATTTATTTAAGGTTGTGCCATTTTGTTAACAAAAACAAAATAAATTATAAATGTAATTAAACTCCAATGCAAAATGACATTATTTGAAAAAAAAGGACAAAATTACAGTGAATAATAAGAAAAATATAATAATTAGGTATTATTAAGTATGAATTTAAATTTATTGAATTATTTTTTGATGCATCAACAGGGACATGAAAAAAAAAACTAAATAAAACTAAGTGTATTTGAACATAAGAAGGAAAGAAAGGTAGAGACATTAGTAAATGTGAAAGTAAACAAGTTAAAAAAAAAAGATTATTAAAATTTGTATTTATAAATTACATTAGCATTCTCTAAACACTAACGAACAAGAATTTAAATAAAAATAAAAAAAAATGTATCTATAAATTTTTTGTGTGTCTTTATATTTATACCGAAATCCTTGAAGCAATAAAGTAATCATCCCTCACCTGTGGCAGATATGATAGACTCTTTGTACTCTCCGCGTAACGATTGACCGCTCTCAGTTCGTCCATGTGATGTTGACCCTGTTGATTGCCACTGCCAGTGGATTTTGACGAGCGTGTTGAAGAACAGCTCGAGGAATGCTTAAGGCCACGATTGCAACGGCTGCATGTGGCGGCCACCATTGGTTTTCGGCACTCATCGGTGACACTAGTAGTTCCTGATGGGATAATCATCCGGCGTCGATGTGGCAGTTGTTCAACCATTTGGTTGGATGGATTGTTTTCATCGTCGATATCTTCATAGGCACCATCGTCGAGGGCCTCTTCGTCACACTTGGATGGGGATGGAATTGGTGAGGATGTAGTTGCCATGGCAAAAAGTCCGGGTCCTTCGAGGGACACCGAAAGGCGGGCGCAGGACTCTATGAACGAATGATCAGGTGTTACACCCAATGAGAGTACACTGTTGTCGAGGGCAGAACTTGAGCTGGTCAGAAGGGCGGGCGTCGATCGTGATTCTTCTTGAGCAATCAATCCCCAACGTTCGCATTGGCATTGTAACCATGTCTTTTCGGCTTCCAGTGAATGTTGTAATGCATATTTTTGTTGTGCTAATTTGCCTCGTGGCGGCGGTGGATACTGGAAGCTACATATCCATTCGTCTTGTACTTTGAGTATTCGTCCAGTAACACGGGCATAGTATTCATAGTTTGCCCGACCAAATAAATCGTGAATGGCAAATTTATCGATGATGTGCTTCATTATTTTTGTAGCAACCTTGAATTTGAGCACATCTTCCATTCTAGCAGTCTTGCCATCGCTAACGCACGATTGAAAAAAACTCGGTGCCACAGAAACGCCCAGCGCTTCACTTGTCATCCCGGTGCCGGCATGACTGGCATTTGTCGCAATCACACGGAATGTACCAAAGAGTAAAACTAATAAATGTTGGGCATATTTGGGCAGTGATGTAATTAATCTATGAATTCTCTCCTGTTGCTCCATCTCATTATCCAGTTCAATGCACGCGAACAACTCGTTCTCACCCAGCCGACCAAAGACTCCATTTGGGATTTTTCGCAGGAATTTCTTCAGCACACTGGCAATAGTGTAAACTGAATAGTTGTCCACGTTGACCAGCCTTCCAGCTTGCAGGAAATGTATCAATTTCTTCATGGCACCCTGGTGACCAGGGGCACGGAAGACATCCCTCCGATTGGGCGACTCCTTGTTCAGTTTGAGAATGAGGACAAGTAAGGGGCCGGGAATGTTGTCGTTTTTGCACACCTCTTCTAGTGGGATACCAAATTTTACTTTCTCCAAACGGTATGAGGGGTACGATGGAGTTCCACTAGAGCCCGGGTGTCCACAAGAAGTGACCACACTGCCAATATCGGCAGCGCGGCGATGAACTCGTTCCGCCCAGCTGGACATTTCTGCTCTTCGTCGATTTTATTTTTTTTTTTCTTGCACTTTTCTATTTTTATATTTTTTTTTTCAATTTCTCCGACGAGACTAACTTTTGTACACAAAAATTAAACAAATAAAAAACAAATGATTAAGCCTTTTAAGCATAATTTCATTGGCTGAGGCTCTGAGGCTTAATTTTTAACTATAAGGCTTAATTTTTTCATTTGAAATTATTCTTGATTATAAAAACATATTTTTTAACTTTAAGAAAATAGAATAAAAATAATAATCAATCTTAATACTTTTTCTAAAAGAATTTGCTTGCAACTTCAAACTACTTAATTACAACTTTCGGTCACCGAACATTTAGATACAAAATCTTTCAAACTAATATCTAGTTACTGATGGTCGGTTATTTCATCCAAGTTTGTACAGTAGTTTGTAAATTTTTCGTTTTTGGTTCGTGTTCGCTTCTTAAACGACAGTTTGAAAGATTTTTCGTGCATTCAATTATAAAAAACAAAGTCCAATAAAAGTCTTAAAATAGAAATATGGAATATGACCGCTTTTTGAAAATTGAAACTACTATAACTTTTAATTCAAAAAAACTGAGATTAAATTGCTTAAGATTATGTTGGTATGTGTAATGTGTAACTTTAAAAGACAGTAATTTATGTTTATTTTTATTAATATCTTTTGTTTTTTAGGTGTTTACTGAATAAAAGATCATATCTAATCTTATAGTGCTTAGATTTTTTGTTATATTTTAACTTTGAATAGGAATGTGTTAAATTTTTGATTTTTCAACAAAAATATATAAAAAAATGAGGCATAATTTCACGGCAAAAGGAATAATTTTTTTCCAAGTGAGGCATAATTTTGCCGAAAATGGTTGGCAACGCTGGTTATACCCTTCACTGTCTCCTCCATTTAGATCGTTTTCATTGAGACGTTGTTTTTTAAGCAAGACATTTTAGCATGTTATGAACACTTAAAACAGCTAGAAACATAGAATATTTTTGTGATTGAACTCGTTTTTATGTTGTCACAGATGATTAGAGTGGTTGATTTTAAGTTAGCTCTTGTAACAATTTTACATGTTACCTTAAGTTTGAGTTCACTTAATGGAGGTTTTATGATATCTTCTGACCGCTTTTTAAAGCTCTGCTAAACTTTTTCCTGTCATATTCTGCGACCTTTTAATTTCTCATGTTTTCCGTGTGACCCACCAGAATCTAATATTTCTCCATTGTCATCCTGCACAAGTGAACGACTTTGGCAGGAATGCAAAGATACGATATGGCTCTGTAAAATTCGTGTCTAACCACGCTATCGTACGCGACATTAATTTCAAAATCTATTGGAGTGTGAATATTTGATCGACAGTTGATTTACTAAAACGACACTGATAAGGGACAATCAGATCGTTTACAAGGGGTTTTAAGCGAACACACATGATAGCCGACAAGATTTTATAAGCGACCGAAGTTTAAGAGACTTATTTCTATCTGTATTAAGTGCATGTTAGAGCGTTGGCCTGTTAGCCATAATCGTCCAAGTTAGATGGAATTATTCGCCTTGCTGCAGAATTTTGGCTATATTCGCCGTTGAGCTGTCTAGAAAATGTTTCTTCTAGATACTCAGCACTGAATGTGTATCTATCTACATATTCCCCCTTTCATCTCGGCAGGCTTTCGTTCTGGCCTTTTAGTCTTGGGTAGATCTTTTTACCTTGTGGTAGAATTTTCAAACATCACTCCTGCCGGTAAAACCTTCAATAGACTCGACTGCTCGCTTCTTGTTTTATCTTTCTTCTTCCCCAGTAATCGGCGTTCCTCCCTTCTTTTTTGTCCGTAGTAGCTCTGGTTCTAGTCTACAGCATTGCCTGGTAGTCCTCGTATTTCGCTGCGTGCGCCAACCGGCATTCTTCATCAAACTAGGAGGTTCATTGTGGACGGCTAGAAAAACGCAGCACATCAGAGGCGACATTTTTTGATGGCTTCTTGACAATGTCTCCATTCGTCCTCTGCACTTGCTGCTGATCACGGACTTGTTAAGAGATTGGTAGAAACGTGGTCAGCAAAGGTACTTACGGTCTCTTGAAACTTTAGCTTCGCGATAAATATTTACTCCATGGAATGCTCGAACATCAAAGATACTGGTTGATCGATTTGGTGTCTTTGTGTATTTCAAAGTGTGGGAAACGTGTGCTTGATGTGATGACATTTCACCCCACCGAGAAGTCTAACATCCTGTATCCATTGACGGAAGTGTCATCGTGTTAGCATCCCCTGATGGTTTAACCAAAGGTGCCCTCCATTCCGAACCTGAGATTGAAGTCACCCAGAATAATTAAGATGTCGTATACGTGTTCTCGAAGAGATCATAGAACGCATCCGTGGTTGACTCTTATTTCTTTACGTGCGGGCCGTGAATACAGATCAGCGTGGCGTTCTTGAGTTTTGTTTTGATGCTTGTGATCAAGGGCTCACTGAAACTGCGCAAACCTATGACATTTCGTCTGAGTTTTCCCCTTGTCCCTGATTCGAACCCAAATAGTCGCAGACCGTGTTCTTTATAGCACGGTTCGTGGTAAATGTCATACGGTCATCCGTCGTAAGCCCTTTCCATCCTATCGCACTTCCTGGATAGCTGTAATATCAGTCCTTAGCCTATTTAGGGTCTTTTTTAGGCTGCACGTGGTCTGGAGATCAACAGTACATTCCACGTTTCCTGGAACCATGAGTTTTTTCTTTGGTAGGAAAGTTAGCCCAACGCACAACCCCCATCCTTGAATCTTACAACTATGCGTGTGCGCCCTCAAGTTGTATTGGAGTTTTCATTAAAGGCATTTTTCATTGAGTGATCAACAAAACTTGGACCGACAACTGGCATAAGTTTGACAACTTTACATTAAAAAGCCAATTCAAACACAAAAAGGAAAAATTCTAATACCACAGTTTCAAATTATATCTTCAAATTTTAAATAATTTTTTTTGCTAAAGCAATCAAAATTTTAAGGCAGATGTTGTTCAAAGTATCACATATTCCTCAAATCCATTGTCACCCTGGATCAACAAATTACCACTGCATCTCTTCATGAATATGAAATTTAGTCTCAACTTGCAAATTACCATTTTCTCAACAACAACAAAAAAAACCAAAGACCTTTTCAAAAATCAAAAAAAAAATAATCCAAAAAATACAAACAACAGCAACAAAAGAATTCTCGATTCGTAAAACTTTTCCCATTTCACTGCTGATATTCTTTGCTTCCCTTCAAATTATCTCCGTCATCACCACGGAAAAGTGTCTTCTGCTTTTCTTGTTCGTCCGTCTGTCGACAGGGAAAACTACATTTTGCTGTTTTCCATTTCGCTTGGCCGAGGAAATTTTTCAAGCTACTTTAATCTGGTTTAAGTCATTAAATTGTCAAAACACTGAGCACGACTTTCGCAGATTGTCTTTTCGTTCTCTTGCTTTTTTTTTTGAACCTTTTGATTCACTAATTAGGACGAGCGTGAGAGGCTTTGATTTTCCAACCTTTTCTGTTTGTCCTTTTGTGTATGTATGTGTGCGTCAACATCATTCAAAGGACATTTTAGTTTTGTTGAACAAAAAAGTAATGCCAAACCCCATAGTATTATATCGAATTAATAAAACAACGAAGTGGGTCAGGACCAGGAACAATAATAAAATGGCGAGGACAACAAAATGCTACACAGACACAGGCACACACACAAAATTTGCAGGCAACGATGAGAAAAATTATCGTATTTTTGGATGAAAGTGTTGAAAGGACCAAGGCAAGGCGTATGCTCTTCGAATTTCTTATAAATGACTCATAAAATTTTCAACGGAAAACTTTTAATGATAAAACTTTTTGTTGTGCGCGTAACCATTTTGAAGATTTGCCTTGGACAAGACATTCATGATGGCAGGAGAATGGTGTGTGTGCACTATTACAAGCTGTGTGTATAGAATACCGAGCATAAGTTTTCATCATGAATGTTCGCTGTGTTTTTCTTGGTATTTCCTGCATAGAGTTGTTTTGAAATCAAACAGTGGAATTGCAGTTGGTGTTGGACTTTTTGTGTCTTATATTTTTATCATCCATAAAGATAGTTTTTTCTTGACATTTCATTTGCAGATACCAAATGAAAAGGAGTAATAAAGTTAATGGAATTATTACTGAGATTTGTGTATGATAATGTGGGTTTATTTTAAAAGAGATGCGATAATATGAAAGTTAATTCCGATAAATTAGAGTAAGAGTTTTTTTTGTTTTTGGCTGGCAGTGAATGCGGAATATTAGTTCTTTTCGGTAAACATTCTTTCGTATTTCAAAAGAATGATTAGTTTCCTCCTTCGCGCAGCTGCTTGTAAACAACTATGGTTTCAAAAATATCGCAACTTACTTTGTATCAACCTTTATCTTATGCAACTTGGTAGTATCGTGTCGAAAAACAAGTCCATCTTGTGAAACCACCAAGCACAATTGTCGAAAACATGGGAGATAACGAAATTAGAAAAAAAAAATTGTGGTATGCACTATTCCGTCAGACAATATGACTGCGAACTTAGGTGCTGGTTATGGACCGAGCAGGAATCATCGGGCAGAGCTATACCAATTACGATGGCTAACAAAGTATATACACAATAGATTAATGGAAATCTGATAGTGGCGATTTGAAACAGTCGAAGCATGTAGGGGCGAAGGTAAGAGCTCGAAGAAATGAGAAGACGACTAGACATCTTGTGTGTTCAGGAAAATAAAACTTTGGAAACTGGATCCGTTTCTTGGAAAAGAAGACGAAAACATACAAGATAGTCTATTACGGAGTAGAACAAGGTAAGAACGGAATCGGTATTCTCCTTGCGGAAGAGTCACTTGATAGTATTTTTGCTAGTTTAAGTTCTTCTACTCGTTTAATTTACCAAATAGGTCATCGAATGACTGATGATCCAAGGAAAGGTGTAGAATATTGCCAGTGCTAAAGCGCTTAAAATTGGATGTGAGCAAGCTAAAACAAAATGATTAACTAGAAGCCAACAAATAGAAACCTCTGCTGAAATTAAGTGGTATATTTTGAATAAGGCAATGTAAGGTAAGGCTAAGGTGGCTGTCAGAAAAATGACCGCCACAAAAAGACCATTAATAGTTTCGTTATGATATCACAAAAAAAAAGGTAAGAATCATTGGCTAAATTCAACTTTTAATTTGGCAGGTTAAAAGATTATGTCAAAATTTTTAATTTTCAAGTCAAAATAGTATCACATTTCAAGATTTTGCTTAAATTGCCAATTAATGAGTCGAAACAAATTTAAATTACATTTGAATTCAATCTTTTAACTTATATCTTCTTTTTTCACTTTTTAACCATGAATTATTTTTTAAAATGAATACTACTTGTTAAAAGTTCTAAGAAAGTAACAACTTCACCATATTCACTTCGAGAACTGTATACCGTAGGAAGACAGTATTAGCATACACTTTATACTCAAACACTATTATAAAGTTAAAATTCTTACGCATCCATAACTTCAAACTTATAATTTGCAAAGATTTTTGCTATGAACATATGTAAAATCATTTCAGAACTCAGCTATGACTATGACATCGTTTGTAAGGGACCATCATGGCTATGACAATTTGCAATGGCAAACTACCAATTATAAGTCAGACAGACACACATATCTCGTTTCAAGAAACTGAAAATGAATATTAAATGTCTGTTTGTTAGAGTGCATGTGTATGATTTTCTTTTTAATAGCAGAATATGAGGAAAGTTTTTCAAATCTCCCAAAGTCCCAAATATCCTATTCAAAAATATTTTATTGTTTGTCCTTCTTTTCCTTTTCGTGACAAGTTTTCCGCAAGTTGTCGAATATCCCAACGCTACACAAACCCATACACATGACCATTAAATTTACACAGGACAACATAGCTACCGGCAGAAGTTTTCAATGCACTTCCTCTTTCACAAGGAGGAAATAACTTCTTAGGTTTCCTGAGATTTTATCTGCAAGAATTCAAAAGTGAATGAGTGACGCAGTTTATTGTTTTGTTATTATACTCTTATCAGGCAGCGTTGTTATATGTTTTTTTTAAGATGTTTGGTATTTTCATTTTTAAAAAAATTGGTCTGTGGCATGATTTAAGGATGGTTTTGCTAACTTATACTTATAAGAATCAATAAAATGTGGTTGATACTGGTAGGTCGACAACTCTGTCTGCTGGATAGAGTACTCACGCAGTTTGTTTTGCCAATATTGATTATATTGAGAGATCTGCAAACCTGGTCACCTGGTTGTTTGACATGGATCCCAGGAATCCATTCAGTCTTTTTCTGTATTTGAATTTCAATGAGCCGACCAAGAATTATGCTTTTTTAATGAATCTAACTTATAATCTGCTTCATAATCTTTCATTTTTCTTATGATTTGACACTTTAGATCAGTGCTGTAGTGCTCCTGAAGGAGTTTAATGCATTTCTTCTCTTGAGAAGTTTCATTGCTTGACAAGCTAGCGTAAGCGCAGACTAAAATGTTCTCTCATTGTTCAATGGAATAGCATCTTAAGGAAAACCTTAAATAAAAAAGTGGTGGTGGATTCTACAACAATGAAATTTTCGATGGCCCGACAATAATTTGAAATCAGTGCATTAATTCAATTTGATTTTTTCTTATAAATATAAATCTGATCGAAACATATATGTCCATAACGCAGATTTTTTTGTTTTGCTCAAAAAATTCTTATTGAACTGTCAGTCCCCTGACAAGCTTACACCAGCACTAACACTTTCTGAGACTCCTCCAAACAAAAATCTTCCTCACAGATTTCCAAAGAAAAATTTGGCTACTGCCAACGTTTTTCAATGAATAATTTTGGCTCGAACTGCCAAAATTATCCCACAAGATAAAATTTCTAATTAGCAAAATTCGAGATAAAATCACACAAAAGTTTTTCGCTTTCTATTTTTTTCCAACTTCTTTATTTGTAAGTCTTCAAGGAGTGACATAATGGCGGATCTCCCTCATCCATTTACCAAAGACCATATTGTCGTCTCTTTCAAACCTACTGTGTGGCGGTATTTGGCTACGGTTTATTCACACGAACCCGCTCATTAGCTGCGGCCTGCCCGTTGTTGAATCCTAACCACGATTCGCTGAGAGACGACTCCGAATATACCAAAGTATTGGTCCCCATCTAAAACAGACCCATACTTAAAATAAAGAGGAAAACTTTTGTGTAGGAAGAAATCTCAACCATTTTTGAATTAAAATGGTGAAAAAGGATTTGACGAATCGCGGTAAATTAAAACTCAAAACCTGTAGACCTTCGCGCAGATTCAAGGGAAAAGGGAAACACATAGCAAAGTCATATTCATTTCGTGTTTCAAAAATTAAATTTACACGGTGTCTCCACGAGCAAGATTTCATAGATTACCATCTGTCACTTTCCATAGAAAGAAATATTACTAGAATGCTATAAAATGTATGGTGGGCATTTGATAGCTTACTATTTCATACTATTTCAGTCCAAATACAAAGAAAACAGAAAAGTCAATATGAAAATGACAGCTCATAGAATACTATCTATAGCATGCTATGAACTGAGCAATATATTGCAAGAAAATTTTCATAGATTCCTATTTGCTGTCTCCATAGGCAATTTTAATAGAATGCTATCTTGCGTTTTATGAAATATAGATCGTGGAGACACCGTGTTATGTCGGGCTCTCGGCCATGCTAAACGAAGACTTAATTTGCTGTACGAAGACTGAACTTGTCAGGTGTTAGTGAATCTTCTGTCACAAATTTTGATAGCACATATCATCTCGCATGCCGTCTGCACATGTCGACTTAGTGTAGAATTCTGGATATTGCCGTCAACTTCCTGTTGGTAGGTATTGATTTCAAAACTCAATTACTCGTTCATGATGGTTTACACCAACCATCTGTTGCAAAACATACAATTTGTAAGTGCAAACCTGCATGTTAACACGTAGCAAATATCGACGACGCACGGTGAGCTATAAAGATATAAAGTGCTACTTTTTCAAATTACTTGAGAGTAGGCCCTCTGGTTGATGGAACAGGCAACAACTTATGCTACAAGCAATTTTGATCCCCAAAGAAAAAAAATAAAGTGGGAAAAATTAATAAGAAAAAGAAGAACAGGCCAATGAAACTTGTTGCGGTAAATTTTAACGCAACAAAGACATTCTAACATGCATATAACTAGAACGAATTTGAACGACTTAAAGCTTCCAACAAAAATTTTCAATTATGAGCATTTTATTCCAATTTTTGTAGAATCCAAAATTGTATAATAATGCAAAGTGCAGCATGAACTGGACACCAAAAGACTATTTCTTGAAGGGTTTTCTGAAGTCGTCGCAACAGACCGATGTCCTCAAAGCGAACATTCAGGCCATTGCTCATTTTCTCCAAAATTGGCCTTCTAGGATGCGTGCCACTGTGCAAACCTGAGACAGATATCTCAACCTTTCAACATCAATTCGCTCTTATTAAAACACTCTATGAAGGCAAGGTGATTCGGAGAAGCTACGCCACATTACCACCAGACTATTTTAGATACGGTGACCATCCGTTCATTTTTTGAGAGGACAGTTGTTATTTTCGGTATGCTCTATATTTTTTTGTGTCCTCCTTTGTCCTTAATTTTCTTCCTTATGTACTGCTCTTTTTTCTAAATTACTTTTATAATCTCTGAGTAAGAATTTTCCCTTTCGTTGAAATTGAAAATTGTTTTTTCCAATTTATATTATTTTAGATGAAATCCCTTTCGCCGTGCATGTAAGTAGTTCGGAAACGGTTGAGAATTGGAAAACGAAGTTCATAATAAAAGTTTTAGTAATATTTAATTTAATCTCTGAAAATATTTCACTTGGACCCACCATTTCCGTGATATAAGCCCGAAATAGGGGAACTTATTAATTATAAGCGACGTAGTAATGGTACTTGAAAAATAAACCATATATCTTTTCGACAAGTATGATGGGCCTTAAACAAAAAGCACCATATATTAGTGGTGAAAAAGTATTGTGTTCGACACAGATTTCTGAACAATTTAAGACATTTTTCCCCGAAATTGGTTGATGGCACAATGAAAACTATTAAGAACTTTTTTTATAGAAGTATATAAGCTACAATTTGTTCCTTAATAAAAATCGCAAAAAACTGAATTTTAAAATAAATTAACTAACTTACCTTAAAATTTAATGAATAAATTTTTATTTTTACGTATTTCTTATGTTACTTAAATTGAAACTGTGAAATATTTCCCATCATTATTTTGAAGTTATAACAAAAAAAAAATAAGTTAAAAACAAATTTTATTTTTATTGTTGGTAAACAAAAACTTATTATTTTTAACAAAACTTTTACTTGAAAAACGAATCTCTATAACATACCTGTTTTTCTCCTGTTTAGATAACAAAATAAATTTTGAAACAAAAAAAAAAGCTGAACACATTCGAATGTTTCAATCAAAACAAAACTCATTCTTCGAAGCAGTCACCCGAAAAGTAGAAATTAAGTTTTCACAAAAACATTGATGAAGAACTCAAAAGTTCTCTCGCATTCTATGTTTCGAGCATAGTGTCCGGTTATAAGGATTCCCATAGTGATTTTCTTGACGGAATGGAGATTTCTTGTCTTTCTCTAGCAGAACTCATTTCATGATGTTATGTTATGTGAAAACACATGAATGGATGCGTGTTGTACTTGCAAATTGTATTTTATGGACATTTAAGGGTGGATAAATAATATTATGTATGTAGATCAGGTAGAGGTTCAAGGTGTTAAGTGGACCAAGATTACACGAAATACAAGCCAGTGAATTGAGATTATAATTGGCATTATGTTACCAATTGATTTATGGAATTCATTTATTTGCAAATCACTGCCAAAATCTCACTGAATATGAAGAACCATTATGATCAAGATTAAAGGTATTTATATAGAAATGATTTTAAGAATGATTTTGTTCACATATGAAAGGTAAGTCGTTATAAACAAAATTAAAAGGTTGATAACGATGTACATATATGAGGGACAAAAAAATGGGATTTTAATTTCCAATCATGTGAGTAACTTCCATGGAATATTCACTTTGCTAAAGGATTAATATAGTTCTGAAGGATCTACCGAGGAAGATTTATGGAAGCAAAGTTGGAACCACCGTTAGAACCCAGTCCAAGGCAAATCTGAAGCATTTCTACCGAGGAAGATTGACGGGTATTTAAAATACTTATAATAATTATTGGGCCCACAAGGGAAAACCTTCGGGACACCTTAGTGTCAATTGGACACCTTTTCAATCGCTCAGACACCAGGACACCTCTTTTTAAAAATAATCGCTTTTGGACACCTTTTACAAATCTGGACACTTTTTGGACACTTTTTAAACTAAACAAACAAATTGTTCTAAGCAAATATTTCAACTCTGAACTCAGCCCTTTGACACTATCATAAAATATATATATCTCTATCATTCATTCTCTTTCTATCTTCAGAAATAATGTAAATGATAATAAGTTAGCTGTACTACGATTTTTGGACCCAGAAATAATTAAACTGGGAATTGAATTCAACTCTTCTCATATAGTTTCTGAATTTAAAAACTTGATTTCTTGATTTTTACCAGTGCGTGCGCTGAAAGAGTACCTTAAAAATTACCCTCATGAAAAATAGACTGACAAATATGTTAAAAGTTGAAACATGCTATTCAATGCTTTCGTCCTTAAACGTTTTAAAGGACAATGATTTGGAGGTAGATGAATGGGTGCCTTCTACTGAATTCATACAAAAGTATAGACAACAAATAACAAAAAAATTATAATATAAAATGTGATAATAATATCGTACGTTTTTTTTAAATAATTACTAAGAGCCAGTTGTATAATCGTGGTTCGAAGTGGCTCAAATTTTTAAACCACTGATTTCCATAGATAATCTGCCAAAATCGTTAGGTTAAAAAATTTGAACCACTATTGCCCTTAGTCATTTAATAAATTAACATGTTACCTGAATTGAAATAATGTACCTTTTTACTTGAAGTAAAATATGTTTTTATTTTATTTTACGTTTAATACAAAAATTTAATTTAATTTTGTTGTATATTGATTAAAATATGTGCGGGACACTGTTTTTGCTCTGGGACACCTTTTTTCGACACTATTTGAAAATGTTCAGAGGTAACCCCGTTGAAAAGCCTGAAGCTCAACCGAATCTGTCACTGTTAGGGTACTCAGAATACCATAACCATTATACAGCACGTTCATTGATGCCTTAAATACTCTAGATTGGTATTTGTATTAACGGAAGGCGAAAGACAAATCACACCTCTACTTATAATATTTTCTGACGTAAGACGTTGTGAATCGTATGGATGACAAAAAAATAATACCTTCTACTACAGTATAGAAAATAGTACGTGTACTTTTAAGTACTATTTTCGATACTTTTGGGCTACGATAAGTAGCAAACTATTGAAAGAAAATTGTACTTAAAGTGTACTACAATAATTGCCTTTCATACTTGTTACATGTGTTGTCGGCGGATGAACGATATATGGTAAGGAAAAATTGTAACGCTTCGTTAAAGCCTGTAAAGAAGCAATACAATTGTTCCTTACCATATATCGTTCATCCGCAAAACTGCGTAGTTTAAAATAAACTATTAATATTGAATATGCCCCAAAGTTTGATATTTATTTCCTGTCAACTTAAGTTCCGATAAGCTTAATTAAAACTTACGTAGAGATTATGAAACAAACCCTTAGTAGCGTTTCCAACAGTCGAACAAATTTATTAAGTGATTAACTTGACAAGAGGTCTTTCTTATTTCGCTATATCCTTTTCGAATAAATCGACAAAAAGTGATAAATACTTTAATTCTACTTAACAGACTTTGAAATTTTAAATGTGAATGTTCTTTTTAAATTCTTCCCCTTTTAACTCATAAAATCAGTGTTATTTTGAAAGCAAATAGTAATGTTGCTTTTTCATAGCCTAGACTGGGTAAATAAAAGTTTTAAAAGGCAACAATCTTTCGAGTCTGTTAACATGAGATTTAAGATTTATAAAGGCAAAGTATGGTTTTATAAAAACAATTAGAGCTCCAGAGTGTCATTTTTCGGGAAAAGCGCATTTTACCTTAGTCGTTCGGACTTGACAGAAAATTGTAGGTCCCCTTCAATCCTGCAACCACAAAAAAATCAAATTGTTGCAAGTATAAGTAACACTGAAAATGGATCCTTAACGTTACGTACAAGCGTGGGTTCGAGTACCATCATTTAAAATATCAAAAAGAAATGTTTTTCGGATAAACTTGAATTAATGGTCAGCACTACTTAAACAGTCTGATGATCGGCTTACCAGCCATGAAATAGCTATTACTACAGCTAAAAAGTAGTGTTCGTGTAAATAATTAGTTGTTGGGTTATTGAAACAGTTCTTAGCTAGACCGATTTTTAACAAATTTCAAAAATTAGTTTTTCTATTTTTAGTTAGTTAACTTAGCTATAAAAGCAAAAACCTGCGACCCAGTCCTTCTTTATGTATCATTTCATTTTCATGCTTACTCCAGAAATTGCCCAAAACAACATCGAAAAATCAAAGAGAAGAAAATGACGCTGAAATCAATAAAAAAACAAATTCCCAAATATTTACTCACAAGTAAATAAATAATAATAATTTCCTGAATCTTACTTTTTGCCTACGAGCAACCCTTACGAGGTGAGGGGTGGAATGCTGGTTGGGTGTAGTTACTGTAAGGACTCCTGAATTTCCGACTCAGTAAAATGAGAGTGGCGGATATGTCAAGTTTATTTGATGCGCAAATATTTGCGGGTTAACAGCTTTACTCCCCTCCTCCCCCCACTCCTATAAACATGGATGATTGTTGATGGGTTTGGCTGCCAATGAATCCTCACAGTCAGTATGTGCCAAAGGATGTGTGGATGTGGAATACAATGACTTCCGCTGTTTTTGTTTGTATTTCGGTGCTAGACGAAGGAACATAAAGAAAAATATTATGTGTTGTTAAATGTTTCCGTTCTCACTTTGCTTAACATACTCTTATATTATTTTTATTTTGTCAGATGAAAGTGTAGGGGTTTGATGATTTGGTGTCATTTTTCATTATAATATAATTTTGCTTATTATCCGCCCTTTTTGCTATGATAATCCACTGTGTGATACAACAGATTATAATATTCATTGTGATGTTTGATATGATTGGTTAATAAGCCAGGCAGACAATGTAATCGCTGAAAATTCATAGTAGATTTTTTAATTAAAAAAAACTTTTTTAATGTATTCTCCCTACAGCTTGTCAACTTTGAATTGGTTGCTGGTGCAATTCAATTTAACGTAATGCAGTTGCATTTTGTCGTTGTGTGAAGCTTTGTTATATTAAATAATGAGGTAAATTTATTCAAAAGTGCTATTGCGGTTTCTAGAAATGGAGCTGAGATTTTATTTGAAAAGTTTTGAGTTTAACAATAAGATACTAAAATACAGTACAAACAGTACTTGTGGAGTTTAAATACGGATTTCATTATAGTTTCGTTATTTTATAAACATATTTTTATTTATATTTCTATGTGGTTTTCTATACTTGGTCTGGTAGTCCAAAAGAAATAAACAAACCTTCCAGAGATCTTAGTTAGCAGAGTTTCCTGAAATACAAATTAGTTCTTTCAATTTAAAAAGGAAGAATAGGACTTTAACAATTGTTTTATTGCTTAAGTTGTAAGATAATGAACGAGCAAGGAATCCCAAAATCGTCGACTCGGATAAGATATAATTTCGAAGTAGACTTTTCATATGCAGACTGATGTCAGTGAAGAAATCAAACAAAGAATTACTCTTGTCAATCGCTGTTTCTTCGGGCTCGGAAGGCATTTATATAATCAGACCCTCTGTCATAGAACCAAGGAGACTTTGTACAAAACCTTGATCTTCCTAGTCCTGCTGTATGGAGCGGAAGCATGGGCTTTCAAAGGTTCGGATGAAAAGTTACTTGGGTTCTTTGAGAGAAAGATTCTTACAGTAATTTTTGTGTATCGAGGGAGTATGGAGAAGAAAATTCAATGGTGAGCTATATTCACCTGATCAAGAAGCTGAAAATACAGTGGCTGAGATAGCTGGATCACGCGGAGCGTATGAACACCAACGTACCAGCTCGACGAGTCTTCGAGCCCAATCCTGATGGTGTATGCAGCATTGGAAGACCCCCAAGAGATTACGCAAATAAGTGGAAAACGACCTCTGTCAATTTGCGGTGCGTAATTTATAGCCGCTATCTAAAAACAGAGCTGGCTGGAGAAACATGTTGGTTAGCTGAGTTAGCGCTGGCGCCCGCTCTAATCAGTCAGTCAGCTCCAATCAGAAAGAGTGCCTTATTGAGCGGTTGAAAGTATTACCGCTCCTTGGCGTCTAATAAGAGAACCCATGGTACATAGCTTCCTTGAACATCCCGGCCTTGTAAAATAGTTACATTCTGAAAGTGCGATGAAAAATATAGGAGAGTATTGGATAACTAACATATCTTCAAAAGTGCTTATTATAAGTAAAGATCAGCGTTATTTGCTCACACGATCACACAACTTGTGATTGCTTTTTTCTATTCGAAGTACGAATTGTTCAAAGTAACTTAAATTTGAACATCAAAAAGAAGCAGTCGCAAGAAGTTGGGAGATTCTATGTGAATCATATATTTTCCACTCAAGGATCTTACGCCGCGCGCCATGCCGCTATTAAAACGACCTCAACTGAGGTCAAACGGACATACCACCCTCAACCACCAATGAATACTCCTGGTTGGATGTAAAATGCAGCTAACAACATGAGTGCCAGATAGGAGAATAGCTGTCGGTGCTGAGTTAATGGAACATCTATTTCTGTAGGTTTTTGAATGATGATTCAAAATTACACTATTAGAATTAATGAAGCATTACAAATAGACAATAACAATTCCGTTGGAACTTTCTTTTTAAACTGAAGAAAGGAGCGTGAAAGCTCGAAGACCATAGACTGACTGGAGCTGATTACTTGCGGCCAAGTTATTTAAAGTCGCTAGAGATGATTTGGTTAAATGTTATCTCATCGTTGTATGCCTTACCCTAATGAAAGGCAGAGAAGGTAACCTTGTAGCTTTATATGCACACATGCACCCACAGAGGAGAAAGATGAGGACACCAAGGACAAGTTCTACGAGCACTTTGACAAAACATATGAGCAATGGCATTTAAATTTTCCTAGGTGATTTTGACGCTAAACTGGGAATAGAAGACGTCTTTGGTGGCATACGTAACAAGTACGCAGTTCTTGCATCTGACCGTTAACAAGATTAATCACATTGGGAGCGACACATGGCATTCTTCAAGTATCACAGATGTCCAAACGTTCCGAGGAGCCAACGTTGACTCGGACCACTACCTCGTTGTAGCCAAGCTAATGCTACGGATAACCAGAACAAAGCCGCCTCTGATGTGCTCGTCTGCTAAATATGGTTGGAGGAAATCATGCCCGATAAATGGAACCTAAGCATTATTTGCCTTATACTGAAGAGAGGCGATTCTCTCAACTGCACCAACTACAGGCACAGGGGCATTAGTCTTCTTAACATAGTCAATAACTGACCTTTTATATCAAAAATTGACTTCTTCTTCTTCTCCGCCATTTCCGACGATGCTATGATCTCGAGTTGGATCACAACTTTCCCACTTCACCTACTGATCTGCTTTTGGGGGTCGTCGGGTTTACCTCAAAAAATGTCGGCAAGCTTCTCGGTTATGGATTGTTCCATGTCTGAGACCAACTGAATGCTGGTGTCTCTGCATTCGTTTTTTCCAGGAACTCTTGGGCCTGCCCCTCTTCAGCGATTGTACCAGAACGTTGTATGAAAATGCCATTTGGACGAGGATCTCAGCGTCTATCCTAAGTACGTGACAGTACCTGCTGTGTAGCAGTGTAGAGCTTTCCTTTCAGCTTAGGGGGCATTTTTCGGTCACAGAAGATGGCAGAGTTCTCACGCCATCTTTTTTCATCGAACTCTTACGCGATGGTTGATGTCGTCATAACAGGATGCTTTATTGTTGATCATGGATCCAAGATATTTAAACTTTTTGCACTTGGAAAACACTGCTCCATTCAAGCAAATGTCCGGAATAGGCTTGGATGGATCAGAAAACAGGCAGCATTGATATTCTGTCATTTTGGGGCTTATGCGATACCCCTTCATCATTTTCACTTATGATGGCTCCATCGTTAGATGAGAACACCTGAGTCACTTTCTGGTCTCTCACCTTATCTTCAAGTAGATAGTCAAGGACTTGTGATAAAGAGCAAAGCACTTAAGACGCTTCCTTGGTGTACGCCAAATTCGATAGGGAAATTTTCTGTAACCCCTACAAAGCTAATAATCCGCCCTGGTCATAAGATAGTATTATACATTTTCATGGTATGTGATTTATATAAGCCAATACGCTGCTATGCGACTTTTTAACATCATCCTTGAAAAAATATTGCAAAACTCTCACGTCAACAAAAGATTCACAATAATTCGCTTACGCTGATGATATTGACATAATGGGACTAACGAAGCGTGATGTCAGTGGTATTTTCGTGAGTATTAAGAAGAAAGCCAGGAAGGTGGATTTCACGGTGAATCAAAACTAGAGCAAATATAGGCGAGAATAACCCTAGCCAATCGCTGTGTCTTCCCGGTTCTCAGAAGCATGGAACATTACTAATGGTGGATGAGAACGCTTTAGTCTGCTTTGGAACAAAAATTCTCTGTGTGTCACATAATTTTAAGCAAGCAATACCACACCAGCATTTATTTCCTGGGGTACTAATTAAACCTAAGTTGGAAGTTCCTGATTTTGTTCGTGTTAAAAAATAGTGCATAAATTATTCCAGTGAAAAATCTCAAAATCAGTATTCTGACACAAATGTTTATTTATTTTTGTTCGCAATTTTGGTATTATATACACATTTTATATAAATCAACCACTTCATAAAAACCACATCACAAAAAACATCAAACATTTCAAGGATGCAAGGATGCAAAATAAAATCAGTAAAATTAACTGCTTCTCTCTTCGTCGAACATAAAATTCCCCACAATTAATTCATTAAACACAAAACAAAAAATAGAACAGAATTCATAAAAAAAATCTCTGCAACTGTAATTAATTATCCCGACAACAGTTGCAATTACTTAGAATAATTTATTACATGCAGCATAGAGTTTGTGATTGCAATTCGCTCCTCTGAACCAGGTCCCAATCTAACAGAGTCAACCATCATTACTATAACTAGTGTGGCCGTGGCATGCTACAGTGACATATGCCTCGATCTATATAAATATGCGGGTGGAGGTCAATTTGCATTAAAAAGATACAAAAAAAAAAACTGACAGACAGACGGACCCATCACTAACAATAGCCACACATAGTCACACAGCGAAAGCAAAAAAATGTCACATCAGCCGATATGAATGGCATTCGCAGTCCTGAATCCGAGGATGTGAAACGAGGCAGTGAATTATAAAAATGCGCAACACCAATACAGAAATGCTTTTTGGTGTGTTCCAGTTCTACATATGTGATGGGCGTAAAATGAGAAACATCCTAGGTCGTTAATTATATTGAAATCCGTATTCCTGGATATCCAAAATCCCTGAGTATATATTGTTCAGTGAGTCACAACACATTTGTACATTGTAGGTTGCAAAATAATTTGACACTATGAAAAGGGGTCGTTAGTGGCCGGAACAAGGCCCAGATACGATTGCTTTCACGTGTATTTTGGCACAGATTGACGTAATTTCATTAATTTCGTCGCGCAGGCTATAGGACCACCGAAACACCGCGCACCGGGCGCGGGCCGTCACCGCTGTAGGCGACTGTAATTCACAAGGCCAAACTGCGAAATTGGCTCACCGCAATCGTACCCGGAATTTCACACGAACTTTTGAACGGTCGGACATTTATATTCACATCCCTATCAACATCAGCATCGACATGCTGCTGAATCCCTATTAATTTTGAAGACCATCCAAATCCAGGACACACATCCCAAATCCTATTCATTGACTTTAACAATGATTTGAAACGTTTTAAATCCTTTAACAAGGTTCAACTGGACGCGAGGTGTGCCGACCGATGCCGTGTTGTCCGTTTGTCTGTCTATCTGTCCAGGGGATGTTGAATCTCTATGTTGGTGTTATAGGTTACTCTTCGTTTTGGGATTTGAAATCCATTGATATAGCATTTGGAAGTGAAATGAGTTTGGTGAAGCATTTCTGCAGTCAGGGTTAAAATGTTAAACTAATGTAATAAAGGACTTTGCTGATAAATGTGATGCCCCATTTAAAGAGCTTTGATTGCAGAAAAGGGGGCTTTTGTCCAATTATGGTTGTGGAGTACCTTTAGCAGCGGATTGAATGTGACTACTAATTGGAAATGTTGTTAATTTGGTTTTAATTGTGAATTTGATGAAGTGAATCTAAAAGGGGGATTAAAGTGGGTTACGGCGATGTATGAAATTAAATTGGGACGTTGCCTTGTTGAATTCATTAGGAAACATATACAATCGATTTGATAAAAATGTGTTTAAAATGTGGGAAACTAACATTTTTGGATAATCAAATATTCGGAAAAAAAAATATTAAAGCTTCAAATACATTTAAGCACCAGTTTTCTAAGAGAACGAATAATTTTTAGATTCGCTGGTAAGTCTCAGAATTTTACACTGCTCATCCCTTTTTGAGACATCGAAAGAAATAAGACCCACAAAACCCATAAAATATTTACTTGTCATTAAAATAATAAAATACAAGAGTGGTGTAAAATATAAAAGCCAATCGTATTGTACAACTTTTGCAAATGGCGACAACTGTCAGTTTTGCATCTATACCTAAGGGCTTGAGGAAATAAGCCTCAAAGTACTTGAAAAAAGATGCAACGCAAGATAGAAGTGCTTGTTTCGACTAGAACAAGAAGATGATAATTTCTCTGTGAAGTGTAAGCGATAAACAGAACCATGATCGAAAAGGACACAACTCACGCGACAACATTTTTCGGATGCATGCTGAAGAGTGCGTTATAAGCGGTAACTGACCACAAAGTTGCCCGATTTTACTTTTGCACACTCCATTCTTTGTGGTCTTCTTCGCCACTTTGCATCAAGCATGAATCGTCTTTATTATTGCATTTCATTTAGCACCGTACACAAAAGGATTGGTTGGAAGTATGAGTCACTAGCTTTTTTCCATTAAGCGGTCTTGTTATTTGTCATTGTCATACGAATAATAATATAAAAAAATCTACATATGAGAAAAAGTTTATTAAGGTCCAAAAAAATTATGAAATTACGTCGGGTGTCGTTCAGCTTTAAAGATATAGGAAATGAAACGTAATATTAAATTAAAATTTACAACAAGTTTAACCTGCTCTTTTCTTCCAATTCTATTTATTACCAGTAACAGCTACCAGACGCGTTGCGCAGACACATAAATAAGGTATTAAATATTATCGGCCCAACATTTTTGGTGTGATTTTTAGTCTATTTATTCTATGTAAAAGAATTTTTGATAAACCCCAGCGCCATCTGGGAGGTAATTAAAATATCCTAAGTAACTATCCCTACAACATCAGTTATCTGTCTATGAAAGTTCCGTCAAAATTGATCCAACAGTTTCTGATCGGTTTACAATACGAATATAAGAGAGCCATCTAGGGAGTAATTAACATAACCTGAGTTACTCCTTCTACAACCTCATCAACTGTCTTTCAGTGGAAAGTCCCACGAAAATCGGTCAAACAGTTTCTTATCGATCATAAAACGATTTTTCTAGAAAAAAGCGACCTGAACGCCACCTAGGGAATAGTAACAGCCTAAGTTACGCGCAGCTATTTTAGCTATCTGCCAATGAAAGTCCCGTTAAAGGCGGTCCAGACGATCTCGAGATCAACCAGGACAAATAAACAGACTGACAGACAGACAGATTTTAAAAAAATAATAAGTTTTGTTATAAGGGCCATAATATATGCTTTCATCTAGATATACATCGCTTAAAAAGTAGTTATATTGACGTTACAAACAGATATTTCAATTTTATTTATGTAATTTATTATTTATGTAATACCTATCTGTATATATATCGTTCTCATTTTTGTTTCACTTAGAGCCTGGCTGGGTGATCAGCCAGATCAGAATCCCTGTTTTGAAATTCAATAACATTGCAGGTGATTGTCATACAAAGTTGCTACCTGTGAGCCAGGGGATTACCCTCACAAGTCGTGTCTTATCTTACGGACGGTCGAAGTAAATCGCCAGTGTATTGACTTAAAAAAAAATTGATCTGTTAGAAATTTCGATTAAAACATGCTTTTTAAAGAAATTTTATCATTTTGAACTGCGTTTAAAATAAAATTGATATCTTTATATGTTTGCATTTTGAGATACTTAATTTTTAATCTATTCCTATTTTTTTAACCATGCTAAGTTTTTACTTTCTCTGTATTTGTCTTTTTCCAATTTTTTTATTCAGTGTAACAGACAATTATTGATTGCAAAATAATTGTCAGTTACACTGAATACAATATCGACCTTGTTCTAAATATACCCTCCGTCCCTTATTCAACGTAAACATCACATTACACATTATATCCTTAAGTTACAAATAATCTGATTGAAACTTGAAAAATACATAATTTCCCCAGACATTTGGCTCGGCACAGCACAACAGAACACAACCATATTTTCCAGGAGTCAGGATATTGTTTTCTTTCATTTTGTATTTTCTTTTTCTTTTCTTTAAAACTTCTACCTTATTTCTGTTGAATCGCTGAATGCACCAAGAACTCAACCGTTCATTTCGCTGTTGCGCTTTTATAGACAGGTAGGAACCCATGACTTTTCTCACTATCGGCATTATACAAAATCACAAAAGCAGATCAGTGTCATCACTATCATCAATGAAGAGTTGAAGGCTACACTGTCAGAGGAGTGTTGTAGGAGCACAAAAAGCAAAGAAGAAAAAAGAACTTTTTCCCACTTGTATGCAACTGGAGTGTGTAAAATGCTTCGTCGAGTAGAGTGTACTAACAAGAACGAGTTTTGATGAGAAAACCATTGAATGGCGCACCTGGAAAAATAAAAAGAAATTGTGTGCTCTTAGAATGAAAAATACGAAATGCAAAGGCAACAGGAACACCAGCACAGTAATATTAATTTCCCGTCCTTGATCTCATTACTGGCAGCGATAGATTGAGAGTCATACTTCTTGGATCCTTACAATGAATGCATTTCAGGGAAAGATGACATTTATTTTGTAAATAGATGGAAAAATGTAAGAACTGTTCAAAATAGATTGAAGTACAGAAAATCAAGTTAGAAATTCTAAGAAAAGTAAAAGTTTGAAGAACAATTCGCAGACACCATTATAATCAAAACTATTATTAATATGTTAAAGTGTTTATATCGAAATATTTTTGAGATTGGAACGATCTTTCTGCTTTTAAATACCCGACTTATAATAAAAATTGACAGAAATTGTTCGTTGAGAAAACAAAAATTTAATTCGTTTGGTAGAAATTACTGCCCCTATTATGGAAGACAACTCAACTATGGTTTAGTTGTCATTATCATATTTTTATTATTGATCACAACTAGTTGACTGTCAAAAGACAACCAGTTGTCATTAAGCTGTCAACTAACCAAATGGTCGTCTTTTCAGTTGTCTCTTCGTATTATGGAAGACAGTTGAGTTGTATTTGAGTTGTCTTAAACATCGAAATCTAACAACTGCTTATAAGCAGTTGTCTACCTACTAATTGCAGTTTATTTCAGATTATTTGACAATAATATTATTAGTATTTTAATTGTTTACTTTACTTTCAAAATTGTGTTTTTTTTTTCAATTATGAAATTCTATGCTCAACATGTGTGCTATTTTTTTACCACAAAAATACTTTGTTCGCTTTTTCCTCACATAAATACAAATCAAAGGAAATTTCCATTGTTTAAACAATTTAACAATCAATTTTTTATTCGTATTTATTAATAAAACAATATTTCTTTTATTTTTCGTTCTTCTCTTGATTGAATGAATTCTTGTTTGATGCTCAACAGCTGATTCTGACTTTGACAGAAACGACTCCTAAAAGACGGCAACATTTTTGATCGAAAAATTTGCTTGGTTGTCCAGTGGTTTAGTGGATTACAACTCAACTAAGATGAGTTGTGTTCCATAATAGGGGCAGGCATACATATTAAGCCAGCAGGTCGACTTTGGTCCAGAACTCTCCCATGTACATATATACTACTAGAAAATATCAACCAAATTCAATTACTATTATTTCATTACTATCTTCAACTATTCTTTTGTCTAATTTATATATAATATGTACTATATTTTGTGCATAGAATTAGATATTAACAGGTTCCTACCTTAAAAAAATTTTTGAACATTGTTCCAGTTTTTGGACATATCGACACGCAGCGACAATTGAAAGCTCTACCGCTAATGCACAGTTGCATTTATGGAGAGTGTTTCATGTTAGCGACAGAAGACAACATGAAGTTTTTTAAGCATTATATTCAGCGCATTTCGATGTCTCCCATCGGACAATGATGTCAAGTTAGAATTTAATGAGCTTATCATACGCCGCCAATCCAATTCCACATCCGAAGAACAAAGCCGTGAATCTAAAAACGAATGTCAAAAGCTAAGGGCAAATTTGCCAGCGAAACAGTCTATAGGCTTAGAAGTTTCAGCAACGCCAATTCAAGTTTGACGAACGCCAATACAATAAGAGAGCTTGAACAAAACTCTATCACTTACTTTTGATATATTCAGCAAAATAATCGAAAGCGAAACTAATACGGTCAATAATTTGATATCAAACAAAATATAGGACATGCTGCGTCCATTTGAATGAAGAAAATTCAAAACACTTTTGATGACCATTAGGTTATTTTTCCTCCAAATCCTTGAGGTATATTTAAGCTCTACTAGTGCGAAAGAAGCTTATATCACTGTGCATAACCGGTAATCGTTGTACTTTCTTTGACAAAGATCGTAATGCACATTTACAACAAACCATTCACAGCTGTGCACAAAATCATTTCATCTGTATCTGAGAAAGCTGCTGTCCAGTGATGAGCCCTTTTCACCATAGAGAAGAATCGGGATAGCTAGATTTTAGCACAGCGTCTTTTAGTTTCTTTTAAATAAAATAATACTGTTCTTACCAAGTCTGCGTAGTGAAAGTCAAATAAAATGTATTCTTACTAAGAAGATTTTGATCATCTGATTGCGAGCATTATTTTCCGGATTTAGCAAATAGCCGAGTATGTTTGTATACCGGTTGCCAAGAACCTTAATGTATTATAAACTACTCAATGAGCGCTTAACCGTATTGCATTCACAATTAAGGGATGTGATCAACCCTGTTAGTGTGGAACACAAGACCGCCGTAAAAATAAATAGCCGAGTAAAATTAAAGCTTTACTTCGAAATAAATCCGACAAAGCTGGATCTACTTCTTTTTCTTCTCACTTATCATGATATCCATTTTATTTACTTCTTACTCATTTGTTTATTTACTTACTTATTTACTTAAGGTGGCGGTACAGTCCGGGGTGGACCAGGCCCTCAAACAACAAGCTTCTTCCAGGCAGCACGGTTTCTAGTTAGCTGCCTCTAGTTTCGCACGCCAAGTTGGTTGAGGTCATCTTAGACTTGCGTGCGCGACCTGCTACGCTGTCCTCCTTTACTGCGCCGTCCCACGGGGTTGGACTCAAAGACCATCCAGGCCGTAGCATTGGTGTCCATTCGCTCTATTTAACCGAGCCATCCTAGTCTTTGACTTTTTGTGACAAGATCAGTGTCGCTGTACAGCCCGTACAGTTCGTTGTTATATCTTGTTCTCCATTCTCCATTTACGCAGATCACATAGAGAGTTTTTCTTTCAAAGCAGCCTAAAGCGTTTTCATCTACCTTTAGAAATGTCCATGCTTCTGCAACATAAATAAGGACAGGGATGATAAAAGGACACTTAAGTTGCTGGAGAGAGGGTGCTTTGCTCTTCAGTTGCCTTCTTAGCCCAAGGAAAATCGATTGGCAAGAGTAATTCTTCGTTGAATCTCAGCACTGGTGTTATTTATTTAGTTGATAGCGGAACCTAGATACACAGTCTTTTACGACCTCAAAGTTATAGCTGTCTATGGTGACGTTTTGTCCTAGACGTCGGTGTTGGGTGTCCTTTTATGTTAACAGTTCTTTACCGACTTTGATGGAGCAGCGTGAGTTCTCCATCAAATCAAATGGCTTCCTGGCAATGTTTCCACTGTTTTTCGATGCTTTAAGAACTAGGACTAGTTAAGAGTTTGTGAGTGACTCGATCGGGAAAGGACTAAGTGATCTCTTGCTATTGTAGCCGGCCGACATTGAATTTCCTCACAGTATTTCGACGTTTTGGTTTTGTTCTGAATACCCGCAGCATTACCTTGGCTATAACGAGGTAGTGGTCCGAGTCAACGTTGGCTCCTCGGAACATTCGGACATCTGTGATACTGGAAGAATGCCTCGCATCGATCGTAATGTAAATCTGGTTGACGGTCGATTGATCAGGATGTCGCCAAGTCCCCTTGTAAATATTGAGATGCGGGAACTGCGTACTAGCTAATACAATGTTTCGCCAACATCAAAATCGATTAGCCTGAGTCCACTGCTGGATGTTGTGTTGTTCAGGCTGTTTTTTTCGATTATACCACCAAAGACTTCTTCTCTTCCTAGTTTGGCGTTAAAATCACCAAGGACAATTTTAATGTTATAACTAGGGCATTGCTCATATGTTTTGTCCAAGAGCCCGTTGAATTTATTCTTGGTGTCCTCATATCTCTCCTCTGCGGGTGCATGTGCGCATATCAGGCTACTGTTGGCAAATTTAGACTTGATGCGGACTATTGTGAGGCGCTCATCCACATGCTTGAAACTCAAGACTTCTTGCCATAGTCTGCTTCTAACAACGAATCCACATCCGATAAGACGCTGCTTTTGCTGGGTGGCAGCAGTCGCCGTAATATATATCGCAGTCCTTCATTGTTCTTTTCCCCGGCATATCCCATCGCACTTCTTGGGTGGCGGTGATATCAGATTTCTAGGGCCTCCGCTAATAGTTCGGCTGCACCTAGTATGTATAGTGATAAGACATTCCACGTGCAGATTGTCACTGGCATTTCGTATCTAGCAAAATTAACATCACCACTCCAAGCTAAAGATCAAGTCAGTTGCTTTTATTTCATTGCCAGAGAAGTTACCAACATAAATAAATGAAGTGTGATCTGCCCCGCGTTGGGCGCCATTGAAATCAAAACCAGGTGGTTTGACAAAACGTTGAAACGACCTTGGACAATCAAAATTAATAAAAGAAATTAAGTGTAAAGCATTCAATATTTTGCTAAATTTCACAATTTCATTACATCTACATATGTACATTGTACAATGTCCATCATATGAAATGATCACTCGTGATTAAATAAAATTTATTGAACATTTTAACACTTTGCGCTGCTTCATTTTGATTGCTATTTATATATTTTTTCCTTGCAAAATTCAGGTATAATTTAAAAAATCTTAAAATTTCGTACTCGGTCTTAAAAATAAATTTTATGAATCAGTATAATTTAAACGAAAGGAAAATGAGCAATTTTTTATCGTTTTCACAAGTTCTTTTGTTCCCCAAACGATAATCGAACAACAACTATTCAACCAAACTAAAATTATTTCAATGGGAACCAGGGAATACGTGAACACTGCCATCCACGCTCGAAATAACTCAACTGTTGGAGGGTAATTGTTGAAATCCCTAGTGCTTTCAAATTCTCAGCAAAAGCAGGCCAAGTCAACAAATAGGGAAAAAAATGAGGCGGTAAAATCGTAATGAATGGTAATCCGCATGGGTAATTGGATAAAGACCTCACCCGGTCCTCCTCTGTTCATTCTCTTAGCATTTTGGAAATCACTGCAGGATTTATGAAAACTCACGTTGATTGAGTTTTGCAATAATTTTCTTTCCTATTGCGATGATGCGAAGCAGGTCACTGCGTTTGTTCTGTGTTTCGAGGAGAGGTTTCAAGTGGAACTTTCGATTACAATTTTAAGAGAGAAACTTTGCCCTCTGTGGATAAAATAACTTTTCGATTGTTCTATGGTTTAAGTGGAATACAACATGGATCCATCTGCAAAGTGTTTTCAAATCGTTTTGCGTTTCAGTTTTTCTTTTTTTATTTGCTTGCTTTTCCTTCCTCTGTCATGGTTATCCTCGTTTACGGTCCTTCTGGCAATCATTTCGTTCTTTATTTTTTTGGTGTTGAATTGAATGTAAAGTTGGATTTTATTTCCAATGCACGATAGTAGACTATACTGATAGAGGAAAATTTGAAAAAAAGTTCAACAAAATTTAATTTATTGGAAAATACTCTTAATCCAGTGTAAACAAGATGGGTGGCAGGAAAATGTTCTGTGGCCAAACCATATGTCAAAAATTGTTGTGTTTGTTGTAGAATTGTTGAGGTTTTTTTTTTTTTTTTTTTTTTTTTTTTGGAGCGAAGTTTTTGGAGAAGGAAAAGGTAAAGATATTATGTGGTTGGTTGGTTAAAGTTGGGTTTAGGTTTCTAAAAAACGTCTTGATGAATTGCAGGAAAACGCCAAATTATTATTGTTGTCAACTGCAATAAAAGAATATTAAGGAATTAAATCAATGATGAATGGACCTTGATTTATTATGTAGTCATGTTACCAGTTCAATTTAGATGGGTTTTTACTTCAGTTTACGATATTTCAAGCTAACAATGATATATATACATTCACACGACAAAAAATTTTGAAGAACTTAATGTAGCATGACCAACTTAGCTAATATTTTCATGCTCATAAAACAGCGTCTCTTCTATAAACATGACAAAACTTAACTAGAGCCTCGACATATAAGAAAGAGCTAAGAAACCAGTGACAGCATCCTATCCTTACAACATGAAATTCGATAAGACTTGGGAAGCTAGCCTTGAAATGATCATTTGGAACGCAATAGTAAGCTCGATGTGGACTAAAGTTATTATAATAATAATAATAATAATTTCTTACTTACTTTGCTGTTGATGGCAAGCATAGCCCATGAACAAGATAAACCTAGTGCTCAACCAACATGTTTCTCGAGCCAGGTATGTTCCTAACTAGCTGCTTTCAATTTCGCACCACAAGTTGGTATAGGTCGTTTCCACTTGTGTGCGCCATTTATTAGGGGGGCCTTCCAAAGCTTCGTACACCCTCAGGATAGAACTCGAAGCCTCATCGGGCTGGTGCGTTGGTGTCCATACGTCATATCAGCCGCTGTATTTCCAGCTTTTTGACCCGGTTAACATTATTCTCCAAACTCCTTCAATACATACAGGACCAAAAATGTGCATTCAAGAGGATAGGACATCCACAGGTTTTCTCAAAACCAACCTCTGACTACCAATTCCTACTCTTACCAAACCGTGGTGAACATCGGGTGCCAAGTACCTCAACAGACCATGCACAGATGATATTTTCGGACGAAAATGTATGCACAAACTACATATGTTTGTATAGACCATTTTTGAAACGTCTTTTTCGAGCTGGGAAGACTGGTAAGACAACCAACCACCGTACATTGAATCGACGATAGCTATCTATACCAACATATTAAAAAAGATATACGGGTTGGTAAGCGATTGTTTACAAAACATTTGGACTAGCCAGCCAACTTCACCAATCATTGGAACGCAGCGAAACTTTAGACTCTAATTAGGTCCCTGGTGACATAGTAACGTACCGGATCAACGCCAGCTCACTATCCTTACATTAGCTTGAAAGATTCATAATTTGATAGTCACATCTTGCATAGTGAAAACGGCTTTAAAACTCAATTATTTATTTCTAAATTTAAGACACAAATCATAGTATATCCTTCAAGAAAAAACAAGCGAAACCCTCACGTTGGGCGCCAAAAATAAAGAACATGAATCGGAACCAACAACTTAAATCAAATTTTTAAAGAAAATACTCACGCAATTGTAGCATAACCAACTTGATCTCCTTTCTAAAGGACTTGCTTTGTAGCATTGAACTCAACGCGTGTAACATTCAGTAATTGTAAACATTTACCCACTTAAAAAGTAAAACCTTGATGTGCATTGAACTCAACGCGTGTAACATTCAGTAATTGTAAACATTTACCCACTTAAAAAGTAAAACCTTGATGTGTAACTTAACCTTTATACCGGATTTCCTTCTTAGTCTCATTAATGTTCAAAAAGAACCAATTCGGTAAAGCCTTAACTTATTTCGTGTTGTTTTAATTGAAAGCATTAAAAGTAAGTTTTAGCTTTGTTAGCTTGCAACACAAAAATAGTACTTCCTTTCGCATTTTTACACTTCTTCAGTCCTGAAATTTAAACCTTTCCAACCCACACACATAGGTCGAGACTAGATGAAGTCAAAAGAGTAAAAATAAGAACAAAAGCGGAAGTTACGATACATAAAAAAAAAGAAATATAAAGAAAAATCCGGAAGCAGGTTATTTCCCGCACAAAAAAAAGCAACACAAACACACACAATTAGATGAGAAGAGTGAGAACCCGCACCGGGGAACACCGGAAATTCAATGAATTGATTATTTCCACTTTGGATTAAGCTTTTCTATGAAAGGGCCACATTCTGGGAGATGGTTCCGCTCTCGTTTATAAATTGCTGTTTCACGTGAAAGTGTTGAAAGCGCATCGTGCAAAGGCAGACTCCAACTCAAACTCAAGCCCCAACAGGGGCGACACCCCACAAACCGGAAACACATAGCCAAACCCATGACGGTGCTTGCCGCCATTTCAATTCAACGGCATATAACGATAGTAGCACAACTCGGCGTGGCGCGACGGCGGGCAGTGATAATGCCAGAATTGTTGTTGGGGTGTTGAATTCAATTAGAACACTTTTAATGGAAATGTTTTGGGTGTGAGTTTCGTTCCAAAAGAAATCGATAATAATGGAGCATTTCATAGGTAATTCCTGAAGTGGCCACAAAAGGATGTTTACTGGAGATTTCACCAAAATTTTAGAATTCAAATAGAATCTCTGGGATTATAGCAAGGATTACTTTGAGGCAGTCACTGATGGTGGGTACCTAACTTATTTCATTTTCTGCATTCAAAAATGTTTCAGGCATTTGCTCACGTTCGTTTTCTGTTTAGTATTTCTTATTCCAGCAGGAAAGTCTATAAAGTAGTTATATATATACAGAATGAAATGAGAAGAACCAAAATACATTGTATGGGTTTTAGAAAATACACAACCTTTGAGTGGATTAAGTTCTAAGAGAGAAGAAACTACTTTTCGTTACTTTTCGTAGAAGCTATATTAACGCATGTTAATAGCATCTAATTTCAATTTTTTGTGGATAGATTGAAAAGGAAATTCGAAACTATCCGCAAAGTGCTTAACACTTATCAATGTATCATTGGAATGTGCGTTGCTTAGATGTTACATTAGGAAACTTGCTCTTAGATATATGAGATCAACCAAACGAATTAATGAATGGCAGTAGATACTAGGGCACTTCAGCCTGGGAACTAAATTTGTTTACATTTGAGGTAAAAACAACATCATCGGTGTATGTGACGTAGGGAATTCCATGTGTGGGCTTAACATAGAATTGTTTGTTTAGATTAAGTTAATTGGATTTTGAAATGAGGTCAACATTTTCGTGTGTTTGGAAGTTTGCTGTGTGGTTTGCGAATAGATGGGGAGAAGGATGGATTAATAATCAGTGGTTGTTTTTGGCTTTTGTCTGAAAATTTTATTTTTCATTTTTATTTTATATGCATGCATTCTCTTGGCATTGAAATGTTTAAGTTAGCAAAGTATCTTCTTACCATCACGCACACGAGATTGTGTAAACAATATTCTTGAAAGAATAAGAGGATTCATTGTCAGCAGAAACAGTATCGTCTGAAATTTTATTTTTATTTTTATTTTTTTGCCCAAGGAGTTCGATTGAAAGAAGATCATGGCACTCATGCGTCCACTGAATAGGTAGGTATTCGTTTTAAGATTTCATAAGCAAACCTAAGTGATGCGGCGAAAAAAGATCATCCGTAATGTTTTGTTTATTTTATTTGGTTGGTAGGTTGACAGAAAATATAGGTCATGGTGAATTGGGAGTAGAAAGAGAGTAAAAAACTGATTATTGAATTTTATAGTTGTTTTATTGTTTATAAAGTAGATAGGTACATACATATTTATTGTTCATTGGTTTTAAAGACACATGTTGGAAAGAATATTAGACTTAGGTAATACAAGACATTTTGTATAGATTTAAACTCAATTATATAAGTAATGTTTTTTCTTTTTTTCTTTAATATACAAAAATATTGTTTATTCTTTTGGAATAGGTATCCAAGAGTTATGATTAGATTCAAAACCAAGCCATTTTACAAACAATTTATCTTTCTTTCTTTGGAGTACTTTTTCGATTAGATATGTATCGGGAAACTTTGTTTTTTGCAGTTCTAGCTCATAGAATCCACCTTTGATTGGATGACCTTGATAGTCTTCTAACAGGTGTGTAATTGGATTTGTGCGTTGAGTTTTTATTATTTTAAAAATTTCTGTTGTCCAGTTTGGTGTGTATCCTTTATCAAATACATGCTTATATTTACTAATTCTGACAAAGTCTCCAACCTTGAATTTCGGATTTATACGAATTTTAATGTGATTATATATTTTAGAAAGCAATTGCTGCTCATTTGTCGTGTTGACTTGAGAAGGTTTCATTTTTATTGTACGATGTTTTGAATTATTATAAGTTTCAGTAAGTGAATCTATCATATCAATCCAGTGATACGAACCATTGATACTGAATTCTTTCCACATAAGAGTCTTTAAGGTACGATTAAATCGTTCAACAATCGAAGCTTTGAGAACACTAAATGTAGAGTAATGATTTATTTTATATTTTTGAATAAGCCTTTGAAAGGTTGAATTGAAAAATTCTTTTCCATCATCTGTTTGTAAATTCTTTGGGATTCGGCCTTTATTAAATATATTTTGCATTGCTACAGAAATATTCGTTCCTGTTTTATTTTTTATAGGGGCTGTCCAAGCATATTTAGAAAATGTATCGATAACCGTTAGAAGATAGTTAAAATTTTCGTTTTCTGATGAATAGACTCCCATTTCGACTAGATCAGCTTGCCATAAATCATCTAGACCCTTAATAATGACTCGTCTTTTTGGAAAGTTCCTTCGAGCAGGCTTATGTAGCTCCTCAACAACGTCTCTTTTGCTCATTTTTATATAGACTAATTAAAACAACAAAGTAATAGGTCTTTTATACATTTTTATTCATTTAAAATGTTCTTATAGTAATACATTATTCTATTGATTTTAACAAGTTTTAACTTGATAAGTTGGCATGCACAAGAATTTGGTCCATTTTCACAGATATTTGGTGATAAATTTGTTTCACAGTTGAGGAAATGAGTTTCATTTGTAGGTAAAATTGTAACGAGAGAAAAAAAAAAACACAACAACTTTCATTAAACTCAACCTCGCGCCTGTGGGACCGAAACCTAAAAACTACTAGATTAAGCCTATGAATTTCGTCTTTGCGAAAAGTTCCGCCTCTGCGAAATTTCGCTGCCCCACGTTGGGCGTCAATTTTGTAACGAGAAAACATTAATCTACATAAGTTAATCCACTGAATCTAAAACAACGCGCCTGTGGGACCGTAACCTAGAACACAATGAAAAAAAAAATTACTGTCAGTTCCAGTTACGTTCTAACGAAATCTCCTTTTTGTGAAATTCCGCAGCCCCACGTTGGGCGTCAATTTTGTAACGGGAAAAACCAAAAACTTACACCAACACCACGCCCATGGGACGAACCGAAACTTCAGGACAGCTACTAATTCTAAATCTACTATCGAAATTTCGTGTCCTTACGTTAGGCGTCGATTTCACAACGGAACTTTCACCACCTGCAACGACAATGAATTGAAAATGTCATGTACCTATATATACATAAGTGTTATATATATATGGAGATTGTTAATAAATATGGTTTTGCACGCGACAGAGGAAAATTGTTGGTGAATGCTCTATAACTGCTATACAAGGTCGGTGTATACCTATGGAAAAACGACAAGAAACCCTCTCATTCAACCGAGGACCCCTACTGTAAATCTGCTACATAAAGCCTAGAATCTAATCTTAGCGAATATCAGTGTCATTACAATAAGTGTCGGATCCGATGTCTTTAATGTGGATTGTATACGTTTAGGAGAAACTTGTTCGCCTTTACTCATAGTAAGGTTGCTCAGGATCTGCATGAGCTGTGACTGGGTTGGAGCTCGCTTCGAACATAAAGTCTTTCTAACGATTTATAGTTCACGTAGATACCTGAATTTAATACGCTATAGCTTTATAGAAGAGTTATCTTTTCTTTGCCACAAAATATCTTGTCATCGTAGAAAAAAGAAATAGAATTACGAAAAGAAACTCCCACCTTATCTCTTTGCATAAGATAAGACTGTCGGATTCCTAAGTCGGTCATCTTTCTTTCTTAAACGTCCAATGACTGAGCATGTGAGGTATTATACATGCTATTAAAAATCCCTCCAAGGATAAGATGATCTTTCGTCTGATCAGAAGATATTTTGTAGACGGTATGAATCTATGCTATCGAAAAGGCTCATAGATCATTCATCACGAGTGGATTCTATAGAATTAGGATCTAGGATGAATTTTTCTCAATCCAGACTAAAGTTGAGAGAGTGTTAATCCCTCAGCCTGTACTGTAAAGGGCTCTATATAGGATGAGAAAATTTCATCCATCAATTCTAAACATAGAAAAAAGGATCTTTAACCCTATTCGACTATACTGACTTTTAGTACTCCTTCTACGAAAGAAGCACGTCCGAGCCAGATCGAACAGGGTGGTTATTGTTCCAACTACTTCAGGCCTGATGTTATTGCTCAGCTAAGCTACAATCGCTCAGAGGTGGAGTCTTTATAGGAGGAAGCAGTAACCGGGTGTTACAAATGTTAGACCTGGGATTAAATTGAGGATAGACTCCAAAAAAAAAAGCTAAGGACCCGAGACTGATTATTAATGAAGTTTTGAAAGTTTGAAAAGAAAAGCTGACGAAGTTTGTAGAAAAGCGAAATTAGGATCAGATGTTCTATTCCTGTCGAACTACCCTAACCTACCACTCTATGTCCCTGGTATGTTCGAACTCTTCTACTAGGACCCACTACATTTGGAAAGATCTGGTGTTAAACGATCTTCCACTGTGCCTAACTACCCTACCTAAGGCGTCATGTCTGATGTTATGGACAAGGACTACCCCCTTATGATATTTCTACTGGCACTCATCTACAGGTAGAAACATCCCTCATGAAGATATGTAAGATTAAATCTCCACGTCAAGAAATAAACTCACATGATGATCGTGATGAACTCTGCCGCGACTCCGCTCCAAATAGTTTTAACAACGCATGTTGAGAACTACGAACCTAAGTGAAAGTAAGAGAAAAACTTCCCAAAGTGAAACCTCATAATCTAAAAGAAATAAATCTCAAAACTATAATTTCCACTTCAACTTATTAACATATTTTATTTGTATAAATCTTAATCTAACAATATTTATTCTCTTTATATCTTACTTATACAACTTAATTGAATATAAACTTAATTTCTTTATATACAAACTTTTTATTAAATCTTTACTATAAAATCTAATATAAATCTTTAGATCTCTCAAAGTAAAAGAAAAGGATACGTTAACCTATTTAACTTCGCTGAAGCTCTTTAGAAAACTAACTATCTATACTTTTTCTTTAAGAATCTATAAAGCTACTGAATAATAAACTTGATAAGTAAAATTCGATTACTTCATCAAGTGAAAATCTAACTTCAATGAAATTCTCAAGAGTACTTTCGTGAAATATAATCACTTAGTCATACTCCTGCAGAACAATAATGTCTTATGACTACTAAAAGTAAATCTCTATAAAGAGTAAGTAATCTTCAAACACAGTTTACTTAAACTCCTTATGTATGGCGTAGGTACAACTAACTACTAACTAAAATGTAGGTATCTACGACATACGATGTCTGACGGACTGAACAATCTAAATATCGGACAAGATAACGAAGTTAAAGAACAAGATAACTCCCGATTATTTCTATCCTTCCCGAATTCTAGGTTCGAAAAGCTTCGCGATTATAAAACGAGATCGCGAACACAAAAAAAAAATAAACGTAAACCAAAAAAAATTAAGTGGTAACACTCGTGTAGGTACGAAGAATAAATTCCCCCTGAAAATTAAAAGTCGTTACGACACCAATCACGGACTCACTATGAAAGTAGACGGATTGTATGTCGATTATAAAAATTTAAATTATTAAACAATATAGTGTATGTTAAATATAAATAAGCAATATGATCATCAATATATTTAAATAAATATCAAGGTGTTAAAGGTTCCTACCTATTAGGTGAATGCATTCAACTAACATCTATAGTTACCTGTCAATCAATATGTCTCAACAGACTTTAGACTTTAATTGAATCATACTATAATAGTGATTAAACAAAAAAAAAAATTACTCCTTGGGGTTATAAGGACGTGAAAGTGGATTAAATATCTATCCACTTAAAGTTTCAGATAAATAACGACTGAACTGTTTTAATATAGTAAAGTTTACTCTTACTCAAGAAAAAGTATGCCTTATCTATATTAAACGACTTTATGCGACGTAATACCACGTTAACACAAATAAATCAAATGATTTAAAAACGGAATTGACATATGTAGGTACTTGATATAACGATTTATCCAAATCAAATTAAATTCACTAACTATGTGAGTTGAATTTGCTTTAGATAAACTTTTTACAAAATAAGTTCGCGGTAATTAAACTGGCTTATTTATTTTCAGCTTTCCAAAACGGATGACTCTATTGTATGCGAATTCAAATCTTCATAGGCGTGTAAGAACAAAAATCCTCTAATCAGTCTTGAATTCACAATACTTCATAAAATTTTTATGTCTCTTTTACAGAATTACTATATATCAAGTATATACATCTAAATCACGATCACGTAAGTATTCCAATATAATCTTCGATAGATCAAACGATAAATCAAAATATATTCATATTTCAGAATGACGAACGCGACTGAATTTCAACAATTAATAACATTGAACGATTACCGATGTAAATCGTTTCAATTAAGTAGGTACTAAATTGTGTAACCGTATCTAAAACAAAGTAAATTTCACAAACCGTAAATTGAGTTTGCTTCAGATACAAAAAAATAAAATAAACGCGATAATTAAACACTGTGTATTTATTCCCAGCGTATCAAACGATATCTGTTAAATTACAAGCGATGAATGTAAATCTACATAGGCAAGTAAGTATAAAAACCTCTATGCAGTTTTAAACTCATAACTTTACTCAAAAAAAATTAATTTCAGCAGAAGGCCTTAATTACAATTACTAGCACTGTCCACTGAACTGATTTACAAAAGTAAATTATAACACGATTCTTCGTATTTCGTAACCGATCGAAATTTTAAATTCATAAGTAATTCATCGGTATGAAACGCGAACGAAAAATGACACGGTAAGTATATGACAATTATATCCGGTCGAGTCGAGTAATTTCCGATTACTGGATTCCCGAATATAATTAAATATTCAAAAATAACTCAATAAATTTTTCCGAAAAGCTAAGGTAAGTATCCTACATCTCTCACTAAGTAAGTATAGGTAAGTATACGTAGGTAATACTCTTTTTCTTTTACTTTTCAGATAGGTATTGTATATTTTATAATTAAATAATTTTTACAAATAGGTATTTAAAAGTACGAGGATAAATTAACTCCTCATCGGTATCAACATCTTTAAATAATGTTAGGAAATTTGTCCTTAGGACTTTGAATATCCTAAACTATTATGCATTCACAAAATATAATAAATATATATATTCGGATTGTACTCAGTACAAAATATGATCTCTTTTTGAGATAAAAAAAAATTAATTAACAAATTTTTATCTAAATCTGAACGTTTCAGTAAATTGATAATTTTACAATCGTAGTAATAAACTTTATATTTGCCATACAAGACTAGTGAAATATTTACATGAGACTCTCTCATACACGTGAGTATAAAAATAAATTTTATATAGAAAATTTATATAAGCACAGTACCTTGACTCGGGATTTTTACCCTTGTTTTAACTTTAGATATGCTGCTTTCAAATTTTACGATGATAACTGCAACTGTTTCCATACGGTACATCCAAAATTTTCAGCTTCCATAAGATTAATATCCAACGGTGAATTGTATTAACGTTAAATTCTGCTTCGTCCGACGTTATGTTATAGATGCTGATTCTTGTTCATTTTTGTGGTATGTTAACATCTGCATGTCCTTGACGTGTATGTTGCATCTCCTGCAACTTCTTTGTCGTCTGTCCGATATGCAATGTATAAGATGTCTTTAAAAGCTACGAAATGCTTTAAAAATTGCCATAAAAAAAAATCCAGGCAGCGCCTTGATGTTCTGGACAGTGATTCGGATGTGGCAAAGAGTGTGATAGAGCGTTTCTTATGGATACGATGGTGCTCCTATCGGATTCGGTGTTGCCCACTCTGAACACTGTTCCTTTGAATGATTGATAACGGCCTGCCTAATAAAAATAAAAACGAAATCTTTAGTTTTTTGTCGTCTGAACAAAAAAAAACTATCTACGATGATTTGTGGTGTGTAGGTAAGTGGTTTTTTATGTGCGAATAAACTACGTGTTTTTTGTGTGTGTATATATGTACATGCGTGGCGTGGTTTTTGATTTTGCCACCGCGTGTATTACGCATTTTCTAATTAGAGATGAAAATTTCTCTTACCTGGATTATTTTTCGTAGATTATTTGCTGCTTTTGTTGGTTTTGATTGTTCACCTCCTCCTGTTTAATAGTCGGAAGAGATTCTGGCTTTTCTTGCGACGTTGTCTCAGAATTGTTCTCGCTGCTTTTTTCTTGAGAAATTTTTGCTGCTGCGTTCGTTTCTGTAGATTTTCGCAATGTACCAGTTCTGGCTTCTAAATTGATATGTTTCCAATTAAATTTTGCTGTTTTTCTAAGCCTCGCCTTGTCTTCTGCCATTAAACATGCGGTGCTTCGGGACCAAAAAAAAACTTTCAGAATATTGTTCTGATTGATTTTTTTTTTCTGTAATTTCACTTTTTTGTACTTACTTTTGTTGTTATGATTGGTATATATTCTTTATAATTTCCATAGATGATCTTTTCTGCATTGAATAATATTATTTCTCCTTTTTGTGACTTTGTAAATTTTTCTACGCCATTTTATTTTGTACGACTGACGGCGAGAAGCAACTTGTTACTTGGGCTTACACAATGAGAAAGACCATTCGAGACGATTTCATCTCAAACTATCCCCTTGGCAGTTGTTCTTGTTCGGCCGTTCCGAATTTGAATTGCGTCGGCTAGTGAAGCTCTTTTCTTGTGCGTTGATTGGTCGGTCGTGTTTGGCTTTGTTCTTTTCTCCGATATTGTTTCGTTCTTAGAGAATGATTTTTGTTCCGAACTTTCACCACAGTTGAAAAGCTGTTTATCACTTTTAGGTTCCGAACAGACTAGTTTCAAGTTGTGTTCAACATATATTTTTCCGTCAATCACAAGAGAATTTAATTTATACAAAAATATCTTGTTCTGATTGGAAATGATGTTTATGTCCAATAATATATCTTTTTATGCTTTCATGTCTTAGAATATCATTTTCGTGATGTAAATATTTATGTTTATCTCTGCGAGTTGTTGTTTAGGTGTTCGATGTAGTACAAGCGTAAGTATTATTTTTGTTGATAAACATTATATTTGTGTTCAGATGAATGTTTATCTCAGACAATGATTTTTGTGTTCGTAGGGTAAGTATTATATATTTTTCGTTGATCATAGTGTAAGTATGAGTTGTAGGCATTATTTTATTTCTTTCGAATTTTCCGGTTCTTGAAGGTAAGTATGATAAATTAGGTCGAGGTAAGTATTATTTTTCATTATTTTACGTGTTTCGTAGTTTACGGGGTTAAATATTTTAATTCGTAATTCCTGTTTGACATCAGTCTTTTTCAAGACTTATTATTGAATCTTAAATTGATAAACTAATTTTACTACGATTAAGTTTTGCCTCACTATTCTTCCTGTCGTTTCTTTTTCCTTGCAAGAATACTACTTAACTAAAATACTCTAATTCGTACATTTTCTATTAATACAAATTCCTATTTTGTTTTTGCCTTCATCTCTTTGCTTTTCTACATCTGCTATTGACCCTCTAGTAGAGAAATTTAACATTATCATTGCTATCGACATTCTACACTTCACCATGGAGGAAAGCTTTTACCTCTGATTAGACGGTACACTTCTGTTCAAAGATAAGTCACTCCGTGTGTTGTCTGTCTGTGTAGATATCTAGTGGTAAGTTGCGCGTGTAGCTTAACACTGCCATCTAGATACTTTTTGTGATTTGCTTTGACTATGTGTAATAATTTTATTTCCACTAGATGTCGTTAATTTATATTTATGAAATCTAAATATTTTTGTACTAACTATTTTAGTACATTTTGTGAATGAATTTACCAATGGTTGGTGTATTGGTTATTATAGTTGAATTTTATTGCTATAAAAGTATTTGTTATACTTAAAAAGGTGTTACTAGTTTAAAGTGTTACCGTACATGCGATAAATTTATTGAAAGAAAATTTTCAAATTGGATTGACTTTAAAGTCAAAAGTACATGTTGATGTTAGTATGGCAATACACTAAATGTTTAACATTATATAGGTGTAGAAGTGTATTCCCTACAAAACAGGTTCATTCCGACTAAGTCTACTTCGTTGGATGAAGCTGGAAAAGAAAACACTTGCTATCGATTCGTACTTTCATTCAACTTTGTTATTTATATAAAATTCGGATGTGTATTCAACCCACGACCCTTTCGTCTCGTGCACAGGCTGAGCTGTCGGGCAATGATACAGAATGTTCGTAAGTTCTTGAACTAGTTTTCACTTGCGTAAGTCCTTAGTGTGAACTACTGTTTCAAAGCCGTTCTTGTCACGAACTTTGTATAAATTGTTTCCAATTATTTTAATTACTACTGATTTTACAAATTTGGGACAAAGTTTGGCGTTCCTATGTTTTGCTGCATCACTTAAGATAAAGTTACGCCTAAATACTTCGTCTCCTATCTGGTAAGATATTACACGACTACGTAAGTTATATACTTTCTCATATGTTTCGTGTGCTTGGTTGAGAGCTGTTTTGAGATAATTATGCAATATGTTCATGCGTGCGGTTTTTGGTAACCAGTCAATCTCAGATTGGTTTAAACCTCCAAGCTTTTTGAGTAATCGGTAGTCAGCACCATGTTCTATCATTCTTTGTCCGAATAATGCTTCATGTGGTGACATTCCAATTGCACTATGGATTGAAGTTCTAAGAGCACTACTAATAGAGGATAAAAACTCATCCCAGTTGTATTGTTTTTCGTCAATGTAAGCGCGAATTGCACTTAGTATAGATCTATTCACACGTTCACTTGCATTAGCTTGCGGTGAATATGCTGCTGTCTTAATGTGGTTTACACCAAAATTTTTCAAAAATGTGCTGAAGTCATGGCTGATAAACTGAGAACCGTTGTCTGACAACAACGTCTCTGGGACTCCAAACATTAGAAATATTTCATCTGTTAAAAATTTAATTACTTCCGCTGAAGTAGCTTTCTTAAGTGGTTTGATAACTACGAATTTCGTTAGCTGGTCGAGAACAATTATGATAAATGTATTACCTTTTCTAGAGCGTGGATAAGGTCCTAGAAAGTCAGTATAAATGTGCTGAAATGGTCTTTCCACAACGTAGCCTTTACCCATCTCTGTTCTGAGAGTATGATTTGGCGCTTTTGTGGTTTTACATGTTTCACAATTATTAACGAACATCTTTGTCTGCGCAGCCATGCCGGGCCAGTAAAACTGTTGGCGAAGGCGGTGCAAAGTTTTTGTAATACCTCCATGCGATACTTGAGGTGGACAATGAGCCTGAAAGAGCAACTGGTTGGTTAACTGCGATGGAATCCAAAGTTTCCAGGTTAGATCGTCCTGTATTGGATTACCTGTAGCGTGATGGATCTTTTTATAAATAAATTGATCGGATACCTGTAGATCAGGTAAACGCTCTTTGTTGTCACAAATGTGTTTCGCAATCTGAACGTATTCATCCGACTTAAAGGCCGGATCGTTTAGATCGATGTGTAACACTTCTGATTGGTGGTGTTTGGTATCAGTAGATCCTGTCGAAAGTTCATTCACACGTAATGCTTCTAACTCGTGCATTCGTGAGAGTGCATCTGGCAAGACGTGTAAACTACCACGGCGGTGTTCTACTGTAAAATCAAACCCTTGGAGTTTCAAACTCCACCGAGCCAATCTTCCAGTTGGATCTTTAAGGCTCATCAACCATTTCAAGCTTGCATGGTCGGTGATTATCAGGAACTTGTACCCCTCGATATAAGGTCTGAACTTGTAAATTCCCTTAACTGCGGCGAGACATTCTCTCTCCGTAACTGTATAATTACGTTGTGCTGAATTTAACTTCTGAGAAAAGTAATAAATTGGAAGTTCATTACCTTCTTCATCACGTTGGCATAGCACAGCCCCGATTCCAGTAGAAGATGCGTCACATAATATGACGAACTGTCTACTAAAATCCGGGTTGCGAAGAATTGGAGCTGATGTTAATGCTACTTTAATTTTATTAAAAGCTTTTAATGCTTCTTCTCCAAACTCAAATTTCTTTCCCTTCTTTAGCGTGTCGGACATCGGACCGGCTGTCGCTGAGAAGTTATCGATGAATCTCCGGTACCATCCTGCCATTCCTAAGAATCGTCGTACTTGACGTATAGTCGTTGGTACTGGAAATTCTACGATTGCTGAAATCTTTCCCGGGTCAGCTTTGAGACAGCCTTGTCCTACGACATAACCCAGGTATTGCAGTTCCTGGAAACAGAACTTGGACTTCTCGACGTTAATCGTGAGTCCTGCTTCCAGTAACCGATTTGCTACTACTTTTAAAATCGAAATATGTTCTTCAAATGATTTAGATATTACTAATAGATCGTCAAGGTATATGAAAACTTGATCTCTTAAATAAGATGGTATGACTTTATTCATTAGATTAGTCAAACACTGAGCTGCATTTGCAAGACCAAACGGCATCACTTTAAATTGATAAAGCGGTCTACCTTGTACTGAAAAAGCGGTTTTTTCTCTAGAAGATTTCTCTAAAGGTATTTGCCAATACGCGTCCTTCAGGTCTACGCTTGATATATAACGCGTCTCCGAAAGGCGTGCAAGTAAACCCTCTATATGAGCAATTGGACTAGCGTCTTTCCTGGTTACTCCGTTCACTTTCCGAAAGTCCAGACACATTCTGTTTTTGCCAGGTTTCCTCACCAAAACGACTGGTGAAGACCATGGACTGGAACTTTCTTCAATTACGCCCAAGGAAATCATGCGGTCCAACTCTGCATATATTAGAGCTTGTACAGCTGGCGATATTGGATAATGACGCTGCTTGATGGGCAGTGCATCTCCGGTATCAATAACGTGCTCGACAAGATGAGTTCGCCCGAGTCCTTTCTCAGCGAATGACGGGAACATTTTTACAGTCTCCTGTAAACATCTTGTCTGTTCAACAGATAAGTCGCATTTCTGAAAACTAGTTTTCTCGTTAGTTACCTCGGAAATGGAACTTAGAGAAGCTATAATATGGGGCGCTATTTGGAATGCTGACCAAAAATCTACCCCCAAATACAAATCTTGTGCAAGCGTAGGTACCACGAACAATTCTAAAACATGAGATTTGCTATTATGTGACACCATTGCTTTCACAATACCAGTAATTGGTTGTTTACGACCATCGGCCGTTGAAATATCAGATTTGAATTTTCGATATGAGATTTTTTTAGACTCTAAATATTCGGCTGCTCCTTTCCCGAGGCAACTGACGCTAGCCCCTGAATCGAGCAATCCTTCCCACTCTTTATTGAAAATGCTGACGCGTGCGTAGGGACGAATGTCGCCAGACGGCTTATTCAATATAGTTGAAGCTAAAGATCTATGTAATTGCTTTTTTAGTTTAATTCGATTTCTGAGTTTTGCTATTTTTTTTAGATGTCTAGGGTAAGTATAAATTCGTTTACGAGCTAGATTATAAGCTATTTGCCTTTCATGTAATGATTTTAATGGTTTCAAAACAGGTATTTTAGAAATTTTATTTGATGAATCTATTCTAATATTGGTATTAGGGTTTTTCAAGATGGTAATTGGTTGTCTAGGTTTATCGGTTAATTTTGACTCCCCGAGTTTCCCATCGTCGTCAGATCTCTCTCGGCGCGATACTGACTCCGTGCTTGGTTTCCCGAACACACTTTACAATTCGGCATCACAGTGTCTGGCAATCCGCATCGGAAACAAAACAGTCTTCGTTGTTCTACACAATCTCTGAATGAATGTCCTAACTTCTGACAATTCCAACATTTTGTGTTATCCCAATTCGGTTTGCTTTCTTTGCTGCGTTCCTTGTGATAAGCTTCTAGTGCATTGGTCATCTCTACTTCTGGAAAATCCGGTTGTGTCTCAATTTCATTGACTTGCCTTCTTTGATGAATGTTATGGTTGTTGTTATTATTATATATTGGTGGAATTCTGGTTCTTGCTGGATCATTGAGCCAATATTTCTCCATACCACGACATGCATATACTAAATCTGATAATCGAGTCGATCTGAATGTCAGTAATAATTCTCCCATCCGACGTTTAACGTTTTGTTTTATAATTTCCACTATTTCTATGTTCGGGCGGGGATTTTTCATACGTGAGTTTAACCTTAGGATATCTTCATAGAAAACATCGAAACTTTCTCCTGGCATCTGCTTTCGCTCGGTCATACGCCTGGCCAGTTCGGAGTCTGTTTCTAGGCTTCCAAAGTGTTCTATGAGAGCTACCTTCAACGATGTCCATGTTGCTAGCGGATCATTCTTTAGGAACATCCAGTACCAATCTTCCACTGGACCACTAACGAAGTGATGAAAGTTTGTTACTATCTCTTCCCAAGTTGCTCCATAACTATCTTTGACTCTCTCAAGTCTGAATAGAAATTCGTCCACGGTTAGGTTTTTCCCATTATATGTAATGCCCCACTTTTGATAGTGTGGTGATCTGATTAATGTTGCCGATGGAGATGGCATAGGTAATCTCGCGTTTGTTGGTGCAGAAGTGTTGTCGAAGTTGATTTGGTTTAAACGTTCGAAAAACGTAGCTTCGTCAGCACTTGGTGCATCAACTCTATAATTGTTCACAGGTGTTCTTGGCCATATTCTTGGAAAACTAGGAGTAGGATTCGGTCTCTGAGTCACAATGGTTTCTCGTCTAGATGTTATAGGCGGTTCTCTCCTGGTATTGGGATTCTGTGTTACCGGAGTCGGTTGATCACATAACGGTATAACTGGTTCAGTAGGTTGATTATTTAAGTTGACTTTAGCTAATGCTGAATTTATGGCGCTGCTGACTCGTTCAAGTACTTGGTTTTGGCTTTGTGCTAAAGTTTCTTGAAGAGTTCTGCGGTCTTCCGCACGACTAAAACCAACGGTAGCAACTACCATTTCTCTTATATAATCCTCCCACTTTTCCTTTTCTCGTACTGTACGATCTCTCGTTGGACTTGGTGTTCTAGTTGGAGACGGTTGCTGATCTTCATCAGCTGAAAGAATTACCTCCTCTGCTATCCTTCGAATATTGGACGTCTCTAGATCATCTCCGACATGACTGATGTCAACAGCGGCTGCTCCTTCCATTGTCATATCATGTGATACATCTAGCCTTCTTCTATATCTGGTGTCATGAACATCTGGAACTGTAGGTTCCCGCGGATTCTTACGATCCTTTCCCTCGATGGTCACGTTTTTATTCGGTGGTTTTACCATATCGAATCGAATGTCTCAATTAATGTCTTTTAAAAAGTCTCTCAAGTTTTTAATAATTCAAAAAAAAATTTTTTATAAACTTAAATCTAAAATTGTTTACAAATGGTACTTAAATTCTATTCTATCTCTAAACTTACTATCTAACTATGCTAATATTTATGTAGGGTAAACCCTCTATCAAAAATATTTACAAATGAAAATCTTAATGTCTATCAAAATCTATATAGCTTCAAAATCTTAATGTCTCAAAAGAAAACTAAATCTTTTTAAGAAATTCTTAAAATTCAAAAGCTACTAAATCTACCTAAATAAATCAATAAACTAAATCTGCAAAAATCTAAAAATCTAAATGTCTGCAAAAATAAAGAAAATCTAAAAATCTAAAAATCTACTAAATCTACAAAATCTGAACTCTATCGTCGCCTTGGACACTTCCGATTTCAAAACTCTCATAAGGAATTTTCAAAAATCGCTAAACTCTATCGTCGCCTTGGACACTTCCGATTTCAAAACTCTCATAAGGAATTTTCAAAAATCGCTAAACTCTATCGTCGCCTTGGACACTTCCGATTTCAAAACTCTCATAAGGAATTTTCAAAAATCGCTAAACTCGATCGTCGCCTTGGACACTTCCGATTTCAAAACTCTCATAAGGAATTTTCAAAAATCGCTAAACTCTATCGTCGCCTTGGACACTTCCGATTTTAAAACTCTCATAAGGAATTTTCAAAAATCGCTAAACTCTATCGTCGCCTTGGACACTTCCGATTTTAAAACTCTCATAAGGAATTTTCAAAAATCGCTAACTACAAAGTCTTTTGCCACCAGGCACAAAATCTAAAAATCTAAATCAAAAATCTAAGTCTAAATCTACTCAAAATCTAAAATCTAAAATCTTAATATCTTTGAATTCGAAATCTTAATAAATCTTATTAAATCTTAAAATCCAAAAATCTTAATAAATCAAAAAAAAAAATATAAACTAAATCTCCTCAAAATTTTCTCTAATCTCATGTAGGTTCGGAGCCGCGACTTCACTTCATCACTATCACCGATCCTCATAAAAAATAAAAAAAATGAAAATCATTGCATCTCAAAAGGAAATACAACAAAGAAAAATCGTCATACGACTGTCGATCTTACTCCTTGTATTCAGAACCAGTTCTCTAAATTATTCGTCGACCAATTTATGCTGAAGCAACTGACCTAAATAAGAAATATCATCACTTAGCGGACATCAGGTTAAAACTAACCGAACAAACAATCTTCGAACAAACTAAATCAAAAATACTACGAAAATATCCTTCCTCTTCAAAAAAAAAGAAGTTTATACTAAACGATGTAAAAAGTATGGTTTTATAAATTTGGTGATGGGTGTCTTCTTCTTCAATTAACCATGTAGCTTTTCGCTACTGACACGAACAGGAAAATGTTCAACCATTCGCCGGTCGAAACTACTCACAATTAATTTTCAAAAGACTGCTCAAAAAAAAACTAAATAACTTGCCTCAGACGCTACAGCTAATGGACTCAAACTATCCAAAACGGTCGTCTGGCTGTAAGTCACTTATATGATCGAAACTAATTTCTGTGAGTGTAGGAAAGAATTTGTGCTGGTTATCGCAACTGACGCAAATAGGAATAAGTCTACCACTTACCGGTCGATACATAAGACAACTTCTCCCTGATGTTAAAGCTCTACAGAAATCATCTACCAAAAAAAATTTTCTAGGAAAAGAAAGCCTTCCCAAAAATTTCAAAACTATCAAAAAAAAATCTATGTCTTCGGGCCCCACGTTGGGCGCCAATTTTGTAACGAGAGAAAAAAAAAAACACAACAACTTTCATTAAACTCAACCTCGCGCCTGTGGGACCGAAACCTAAAAACTACTAGATTAAGCCTATGAATTTCGTCTTTGCGAAAAGTTCCGCCTCTGCGAAATTTCGCTGCCCCACGTTGGGCGTCAATTTTGTAACGAGAAAACATTAATCTACATAAGTTAATCCACTGAATCTAAAACAACGCGCCTGTGGGACCGTAACCTAGAACACAATGAAAAAAAAAATTACTGTCAGTTCCAGTTACGTTCTAACGAAATCTCCTTTTTGTGAAATTCCGCAGCCCCACGTTGGGCGTCAATTTTGTAACGGGAAAAACCAAAAACTTACACCAACACCACGCCCATGGGACGAACCGAAACTTCAGGACAGCTACTAATTCTAAATCTACTATCGAAATTTCGTGTCCTTACGTTAGGCGTCGATTTCACAACGGAACTTTCACCACCTGCAACGACAATGAATTGAAAATGTCATGTACCTATATATACATAAGTGTTATATATATATGGAGATTGTTAATAAATATGGTTTTGCACGCGACAGAGGAAAATTGTTGGTGAATGCTCTATAACTGCTATACAAGGTCGGTGTATACCTATGGAAAAACGACAAGAAACCCTCTCATTCAACCGAGGACCCCTACTGTAAATCTGCTACATAAAGCCTAGAATCTAATCTTAGCGAATATCAGTGTCATTACAATAAGTGTCGGATCCGATGTCTTTAATGTGGATTGTATACGTTTAGGAGAAACTTGTTCGCCTTTACTCATAGTAAGGTTGCTCAGGATCTGCATGAGCTGTGACTGGGTTGGAGCTCGCTTCGAACATAAAGTCTTTCTAACGATTTATAGTTCACGTAGATACCTGAATTTAATACGCTATAGCTTTATAGAAGAGTTATCTTTTCTTTGCCACAAAATATCTTGTCATCGTAGAAAAAAGAAATAGAATTACGAAAAGAAACTCCCACCTTATCTCTTTGCATAAGATAAGACTGTCGGATTCCTAAGTCGGTCATCTTTCTTTCTTAAACGTCCAATGACTGAGCATGTGAGGTATTATACATGCTATTAAAAATCCCTCCAAGGATAAGATGATCTTTCGTCTGATCAGAAGATATTTTGTAGACGGTATGAATCTATGCTATCGAAAAGGCTCATAGATCATTCATCACGAGTGGATTCTATAGAATTAGGATCTAGGATGAATTTTTCTCAATCCAGACTAAAGTTGAGAGAGTGTTAATCCCTCAGCCTGTACTGTAAAGGGCTCTATATAGGATGAGAAAATTTCATCCATCAATTCTAAACATAGAAAAAAGGATCTTTAACCCTATTCGACTATACTGACTTTTAGTACTCCTTCTACGAAAGAAGCACGTCCGAGCCAGATCGAACAGGGTGGTTATTGTTCCAACTACTTCAGGCCTGATGTTATTGCTCAGCTAAGCTACAATCGCTCAGAGGTGGAGTCTTTATAGGAGGAAGCAGTAACCGGGTGTTACAAATGTTAGACCTGGGATTAAATTGAGGATAGACTCCAAAAAAAAAAGCTAAGGACCCGAGACTGATTATTAATGAAGTTTTGAAAGTTTGAAAAGAAAAGCTGACGAAGTTTGTAGAAAAGCGAAATTAGGATCAGATGTTCTATTCCTGTCGAACTACCCTAACCTACCACTCTATGTCCCTGGTATGTTCGAACTCTTCTACTAGGACCCACTACATTTGGAAAGATCTGGTGTTAAACGATCTTCCACTGTGCCTAACTACCCTACCTAAGGCGTCATGTCTGATGTTATGGACAAGGACTACCCCCTTATGATATTTCTACTGGCACTCATCTACAGGTAGAAACATCCCTCATGAAGATATGTAAGATTAAATCTCCACGTCAAGAAATAAACTCACATGATGATCGTGATGAACTCTGCCGCGACTCCGCTCCAAATAGTTTTAACAACGCATGTTGAGAACTACGAACCTAAGTGAAAGTAAGAGAAAAACTTCCCAAAGTGAAACCTCATAATCTAAAAGAAATAAATCTCAAAACTATAATTTCCACTTCAACTTATTAACATATTTTATTTGTATAAATCTTAATCTAACAATATTTATTCTCTTTATATCTTACTTATACAACTTAATTGAATATAAACTTAATTTCTTTATATACAAACTTTTTATTAAATCTTTACTATAAAATCTAATATAAATCTTTAGATCTCTCAAAGTAAAAGAAAAGGATACGTTAACCTATTTAACTTCGCTGAAGCTCTTTAGAAAACTAACTATCTATACTTTTTCTTTAAGAATCTATAAAGCTACTGAATAATAAACTTGATAAGTAAAATTCGATTACTTCATCAAGTGAAAATCTAACTTCAATGAAATTCTCAAGAGTACTTTCGTGAAATATAATCACTTAGTCATACTCCTGCAGAACAATAATGTCTTATGACTACTAAAAGTAAATCTCTATAAAGAGTAAGTAATCTTCAAACACAGTTTACTTAAACTCCTTATGTATGGCGTAGGTACAACTAACTACTAACTAAAATGTAGGTATCTACGACATACGATGTCTGACGGACTGAACAATCTAAATATCGGACAAGATAACGAAGTTAAAGAACAAGATAACTCCCGATTATTTCTATCCTTCCCGAATTCTAGGTTCGAAAAGCTTCGCGATTATAAAACGAGATCGCGAACACAAAAAAAAAATAAACGTAAACCAAAAAAAATTAAGTGGTAACACTCGTGTAGGTACGAAGAATAAATTCCCCCTGAAAATTAAAAGTCGTTACGACACCAATCACGGACTCACTATGAAAGTAGACGGATTGTATGTCGATTATAAAAATTTAAATTATTAAACAATATAGTGTATGTTAAATATAAATAAGCAATATGATCATCAATATATTTAAATAAATATCAAGGTGTTAAAGGTTCCTACCTATTAGGTGAATGCATTCAACTAACATCTATAGTTACCTGTCAATCAATATGTCTCAACAGACTTTAGACTTTAATTGAATCATACTATAATAGTGATTAAACAAAAAAAAAAATTACTCCTTGGGGTTATAAGGACGTGAAAGTGGATTAAATATCTATCCACTTAAAGTTTCAGATAAATAACGACTGAACTGTTTTAATATAGTAAAGTTTACTCTTACTCAAGAAAAAGTATGCCTTATCTATATTAAACGACTTTATGCGACGTAATACCACGTTAACACAAATAAATCAAATGATTTAAAAACGGAATTGACATATGTAGGTACTTGATATAACGATTTATCCAAATCAAATTAAATTCACTAACTATGTGAGTTGAATTTGCTTTAGATAAACTTTTTACAAAATAAGTTCGCGGTAATTAAACTGGCTTATTTATTTTCAGCTTTCCAAAACGGATGACTCTATTGTATGCGAATTCAAATCTTCATAGGCGTGTAAGAACAAAAATCCTCTAATCAGTCTTGAATTCACAATACTTCATAAAATTTTTATGTCTCTTTTACAGAATTACTATATATCAAGTATATACATCTAAATCACGATCACGTAAGTATTCCAATATAATCTTCGATAGATCAAACGATAAATCAAAATATATTCATATTTCAGAATGACGAACGCGACTGAATTTCAACAATTAATAACATTGAACGATTACCGATGTAAATCGTTTCAATTAAGTAGGTACTAAATTGTGTAACCGTATCTAAAACAAAGTAAATTTCACAAACCGTAAATTGAGTTTGCTTCAGATACAAAAAAATAAAATAAACGCGATAATTAAACACTGTGTATTTATTCCCAGCGTATCAAACGATATCTGTTAAATTACAAGCGATGAATGTAAATCTACATAGGCAAGTAAGTATAAAAACCTCTATGCAGTTTTAAACTCATAACTTTACTCAAAAAAAATTAATTTCAGCAGAAGGCCTTAATTACAATTACTAGCACTGTCCACTGAACTGATTTACAAAAGTAAATTATAACACGATTCTTCGTATTTCGTAACCGATCGAAATTTTAAATTCATAAGTAATTCATCGGTATGAAACGCGAACGAAAAATGACACGGTAAGTATATGACAATTATATCCGGTCGAGTCGAGTAATTTCCGATTACTGGATTCCCGAATATAATTAAATATTCAAAAATAACTCAATAAATTTTTCCGAAAAGCTAAGGTAAGTATCCTACATCTCTCACTAAGTAAGTATAGGTAAGTATACGTAGGTAATACTCTTTTTCTTTTACTTTTCAGATAGGTATTGTATATTTTATAATTAAATAATTTTTACAAATAGGTATTTAAAAGTACGAGGATAAATTAACTCCTCATCGGTATCAACATCTTTAAATAATGTTAGGAAATTTGTCCTTAGGACTTTGAATATCCTAAACTATTATGCATTCACAAAATATAATAAATATATATATTCGGATTGTACTCAGTACAAAATATGATCTCTTTTTGAGATAAAAAAAAATTAATTAACAAATTTTTATCTAAATCTGAACGTTTCAGTAAATTGATAATTTTACAATCGTAGTAATAAACTTTATATTTGCCATACAAGACTAGTGAAATATTTACATGAGACTCTCTCATACACGTGAGTATAAAAATAAATTTTATATAGAAAATTTATATAAGCACAGTACCTTGACTCGGGATTTTTACCCTTGTTTTAACTTTAGATATGCTGCTTTCAAATTTTACGATGATAACTGCAACTGTTTCCATACGGTACATCCAAAATTTTCAGCTTCCATAAGATTAATATCCAACGGTGAATTGTATTAACGTTAAATTCTGCTTCGTCCGACGTTATGTTATAGATGCTGATTCTTGTTCATTTTTGTGGTATGTTAACATCTGCATGTCCTTGACGTGTATGTTGCATCTCCTGCAACTTCTTTGTCGTCTGTCCGATATGCAATGTATAAGATGTCTTTAAAAGCTACGAAATGCTTTAAAAATTGCCATAAAAAAAAATCCAGGCAGCGCCTTGATGTTCTGGACAGTGATTCGGATGTGGCAAAGAGTGTGATAGAGCGTTTCTTATGGATACGATGGTGCTCCTATCGGATTCGGTGTTGCCCACTCTGAACACTGTTCCTTTGAATGATTGATAACGGCCTGCCTAATAAAAATAAAAACGAAATCTTTAGTTTTTTGTCGTCTGAACAAAAAAAAACTATCTACGATGATTTGTGGTGTGTAGGTAAGTGGTTTTTTATGTGCGAATAAACTACGTGTTTTTTGTGTGTGTATATATGTACATGCGTGGCGTGGTTTTTGATTTTGCCACTGTCACATACGTACATACACATGTTACACATTAACTTTAGCTACACCTTAGTATTAGTATTAATATTATACACTGAACTCATTTGCATAATAAATATGTTTTAGTTCTTGCTTAACTCTTGACTTGTTCATGACATGGTGTCAGAATCGGTTTCAACCCATTAGTAAAATAAATTAAAAAAAAAAAAAATGCCGGACGAACAGGAGTCGGTTAAACAACATTCAAGTGTTAACTTTGTTAAGCCACCAAAAGCCCTACAAATATCAGGGAATAATATGTCGGCGACTTGGAAATCTTGGTTGCAACAGTACAAATGGTTCACCATAGCAGCACAATTGGACCAAAAATCTTCAGTTATACAAGTTGCCACATTTATGTCCTGTATTGGTGAGGATGCTGCAAATATTTTTAATTCGCTCGCCTTAACTGATGCACAACGACTTGACCTAAAGAGCATCCAAAGGAGTTTTGATGAGTATTTTTCACCAAAGGTAAGCACGACCTTTGAAAGATATACATTTAATAGACTGCGTCAAAATGAGGGTGAGAGTTTTGACGACTTCTTAACCAAAATAAAAAATCAATCTAAAAAATGTTCGTTCGAAACCCTGGAAGACTCGCTGCTGACAGACAAAATAATAATCGGTATAAAATATGATAATGTTCGCGAAAAATTGCTTTCAGAAGATGATCTTAATTTAGAAAAAACGATCAAGATATGCAGAGCAAGCGAGATGGCATCGCAACAGTTAATAGAACTTCATAAAACGGACGATTCTAAAGTTGATGTCATAAGAAAATATACATCACATAGAACGAACGCATATAAGACAGCATATAAATGTAATCGTTGCGGAACGGAACACTCAAAATATAACTGTCCAGCTTTTAAAAGCCGTTGTAAGTTTTGCAAACGAAAAGGTCACTTTGAAGATTTTTGTTACAAACGAAAGAACAAACAAAGCACGAGAAAGAAAATTGATGTCATACAAAATCACACTTGCCGCTCCGAGAGTGAAAAGGACAGCGTTAGTAGCGAATGTCCAAGTGAATTATTTGTCCTATCGATAGAAAAATCGGAGACAAATAAAGATGAGAAAAATAACTGGTACGAAGAAATTACAGTCGGAGGTAAAAAATTAAAAGTAAAATTGGACTCGGCAGCACAGTGCAACATTTTTCCATTGAATTTATTACATCACAGTAAAACAAATAAAATAAAACAAACAAACACAAAATTAGTTGCATTTGGTGGTACGAAAGTGGATGTGTGTGGAGAAGTGGTTCTTGAATGTGTTGTGCGAAAAGAGAAACAAAAAATAAAATTTATTTTAGTTAACAATTTTTTCAATTGTGAACCAATTCTTGGTAAAAACGACTGTGAAAGATTATCTCTTATAATGCGCGTTCATGAGCTCGATGTAAGTAACAATATCTACGAAGGATTGGGAAAAGCTAAAAACTTTATTTATGATATTGATCTAATCGAAAATCCGTCGTTCCAGCATTATGCTCCAAGAAGAATTGCTCATGCAATCCGTCATGAAGTAAAAGCAGCAATTGATGAGATGGTCCAACTAGGCGTACTGGTCAAAACAAACGAAGTCACCCCTGCCGTTTCTCCCATGGTCGTTGTGAAGAAGAAAGGTAAAATAAGGATCTGTATAGATCCCACAGATGTGAACAAAAATATCCATAGACGATATCATCCCCTTAAATCAATCGACGAAATCCTAGCAAATATTAAAAAATCAAAAATTTTCACTCTATTAGATTGCAAAAAAGGATTTTGGCAAATTGAAGTGACAGACAGAACAAGCAAATATCTTACAATAGCGACCCCTTGGGGAAGATACTCCTACAAGCGTTTACCATTCGGTCTAGCATCAGCCCCAGAGGTGTACCAAGCCATGATGTCACAACTCTTAGAAAATTGTGAAGATACAGAGGTATCCATGGATGACATCCTTATTCATGCGGAAAACAAACAAAAATTGAAAGAAAAAACAGAAAAGGTAATTAAAATTATTTCAGACGCAGGCCTTAAGCTCAACAAAGATAAATGCTTCTTTAATGTAAACAAAGTAAAATTTTTAGGCCATATTTTATCATCTGAAGGAGTTTCCGCAGATCCGGATAAAACCACAGCAATAAAACTACTTAAAAGACCAAATACACGCAAGGACCTACAAAGAATTCTCGGAATGGCCACTTATCTAGGAAAATTCATACCAAACTTGTCACAAATTACACAACCAATGCGCGCCCTACTGAAGAAAGATATAGCCTGGTACTGGTCCGACGATCAAGAAAACTCATTTAATAAGTTGAAAAAAGTTTTGTCTTCTACACCCATTTTACGTTTTTATGATCCCACCTTAGACGTAACACTTCAAGTTGACGCAAGCCAATCAAGCATCGGAGCTGTTCTTTTACAACAAGATCAACCAGTTGCCTATGCATCCAAATCATTAACAAGCGGGCAGCAAAATTGCGCCCAAATAGAAAAAGAAGCTCTTGCTATACGTTTCGGGTGCGAAAAATTCCACGAATTTATATATGGCAGAAAACTGACAATAGAGTCGGATCACAAGCCCCTCGAAACTATTTTTAAGAAACCAATACACTCCACTTCACCAAGGCTACAAAAAATTTTAATATACATTCTACCATATGCACCAAAAGTTGTATATAGAAAAGGCACCGAAATAAAGTTAGCAGATACTTTGAGCCGAAATTGCGAAAATAAAAAGAACACTTCCCCAGAAGATGAAATTGAAATTCATACAGTAGATAAAATGTTACCTGCAACAAAAACGGCGATAATAGCAGAAACGATGAAGGACCCAAATCTTCAGCTATTAAAAAATCACATACTAAACGGCTGGCCTTCAAAGATCACGGAACTTGAGAAACAAATAAGGAATTACTGGAATTTTCGAGAGGAACTAACCTACAGCGAAGGTATAATTTACAAGGCAACGAAAATACTCATACCAAAATCTTTACAAATGGAAATCGTATCTAAAGTCCATACTGGTCACCTTGGAATCCAGAGAAGCTTGCAAAGAGCTCGTACTTCGGTATTTTGGTTAGGTATGCACACCGACATACAAAATTTTATAGAACGTTGTGGTATATGTCAATCGTATCAATCAGCAAAGCCTAAAGAGTCCCTCATACTAAAAAAGATTCCTAGTCTTCCATGGGAGATAGTAGCCATTGACTTATTTCATTTCCACAATCATGATTTTTTGCTTATTACAGATAGTTATTCTGGATATTTTGATTTTGCACAGCTTAAACAATCAACATCAACTGAGGTCATACAAATCCTAAAACAATGGTTTTCCACACACGGCATACCAGTTATTCTTGAATCTGATAATGGCCCTCAGTTCTCATCAAGAGAATTTCGTGCGTTCACCGACCTTTGGGACATTAAACATCAAACGTCTAGTCCAAATTATCCAAGATCTAATGGACTGGCAGAGAGATATGTCCAAACAGCAAAAGCCATGTTAAAAAAATGCTACAGGGACAATTCGGATATTCAATTAGCACTCTTAAACTATAGAAACACACCTAGAAATGAGCAGCTACAGTCCCCAAATCAGCGATTGATGAGCAGAACCACCAGAACTACACTTCCAACAAGCAATGATATCCTTAAGCCAGCTGTTATCCCAGATGTCAAAGAAAACATACTCCAAACACGACAACGCTTCAAAGCGTTATATGACCGAGGAACAAAAACATCTCATTCGTTCAAAGAAGGTGATCTGGTACGTCTCAAAAAAGGACATCGTGATTGGATTAATGGAACCATTGAGGACTCTAAGGATCCATTGCGAAGATCAATGACAGTTCGAACGGACGAAGGCAGACTATTAAGACGCAACACTTTTCATATCCAACCCACGAAAGCGTTAATTAAAAATACGAAGATTATTGTCCCAAACAGTATTTCGGCCACAAATTCTAATAATCCTACTACTTCCCATAAACCACCAGACCTGACGCATTCTAGAATTAATTCGGAATCTTCTGCCACTGGTCTCACACCAGGATTGACACACAAACAACCACCAGCAGTACACAAACTACCAGCTTCGACAAATAACACTCCAGCCTCGTCAAATAATACACCAGCCTCGACAAATAACACACCAGCTCTGACATATATTCCACCAACTACTGAGATAAAATCATCAACAGCACACCAAGCAAATACAAAGCCAAAAGTATCAAGATTTGGACGAACTTTGAAGAAACCCGAACGCTTTCAGCCCGATTGATGATAAACCCATTCACAAACTTATCCTTCTTTATTTGAATTTTGAAACTTTATCATAAATTTATTTCTATTGTCAACAATTAACTGAATTATGTTCATATGCCAAAATATTAATTATATATTTTCTTTTTACTGTTAACAATTAAATGAATTAATATTAAAAAAAAAAAAAGAAAAAAAAAAAAAAAAAAAAAAAAAAAAAAAAAACGGAAGATGTCACATACGTACATACACATGTTACACATTAACTTTAGCTACACCTTAGTATTAGTATTAATATTATACACTGAACTCATTTGCATAATAAATATGTTTTAGTTCTTGCTTAACTCTTGACTTGTTCATGACAGCCACCGCGTGTATTACGCATTTTCTAATTAGAGATGAAAATTTCTCTTACCTGGATTATTTTTCGTAGATTATTTGCTGCTTTTGTTGGTTTTGATTGTTCACCTCCTCCTGTTTAATAGTCGGAAGAGATTCTGGCTTTTCTTGCGACGTTGTCTCAGAATTGTTCTCGCTGCTTTTTTCTTGAGAAATTTTTGCTGCTGCGTTCGTTTCTGTAGATTTTCGCAATGTACCAGTTCTGGCTTCTAAATTGATATGTTTCCAATTAAATTTTGCTGTTTTTCTAAGCCTCGCCTTGTCTTCTGCCATTAAACATGCGGTGCTTCGGGACCAAAAAAAAACTTTCAGAATATTGTTCTGATTGATTTTTTTTTTCTGTAATTTCACTTTTTTGTACTTACTTTTGTTGTTATGATTGGTATATATTCTTTATAATTTCCATAGATGATCTTTTCTGCATTGAATAATATTATTTCTCCTTTTTGTGACTTTGTAAATTTTTCTACGCCATTTTATTTTGTACGACTGACGGCGAGAAGCAACTTGTTACTTGGGCTTACACAATGAGAAAGACCATTCGAGACGATTTCATCTCAAACTATCCCCTTGGCAGTTGTTCTTGTTCGGCCGTTCCGAATTTGAATTGCGTCGGCTAGTGAAGCTCTTTTCTTGTGCGTTGATTGGTCGGTCGTGTTTGGCTTTGTTCTTTTCTCCGATATTGTTTCGTTCTTAGAGAATGATTTTTGTTCCGAACTTTCACCACAGTTGAAAAGCTGTTTATCACTTTTAGGTTCCGAACAGACTAGTTTCAAGTTGTGTTCAACATATATTTTTCCGTCAATCACAAGAGAATTTAATTTATACAAAAATATCTTGTTCTGATTGGAAATGATGTTTATGTCCAATAATATATCTTTTTATGCTTTCATGTCTTAGAATATCATTTTCGTGATGTAAATATTTATGTTTATCTCTGCGAGTTGTTGTTTAGGTGTTCGATGTAGTACAAGCGTAAGTATTATTTTTGTTGATAAACATTATATTTGTGTTCAGATGAATGTTTATCTCAGACAATGATTTTTGTGTTCGTAGGGTAAGTATTATATATTTTTCGTTGATCATAGTGTAAGTATGAGTTGTAGGCATTATTTTATTTCTTTCGAATTTTCCGGTTCTTGAAGGTAAGTATGATAAATTAGGTCGAGGTAAGTATTATTTTTCATTATTTTACGTGTTTCGTAGTTTACGGGGTTAAATATTTTAATTCGTAATTCCTGTTTGACATCAGTCTTTTTCAAGACTTATTATTGAATCTTAAATTGATAAACTAATTTTACTACGATTAAGTTTTGCCTCACTATTCTTCCTGTCGTTTCTTTTTCCTTGCAAGAATACTACTTAACTAAAATACTCTAATTCGTACATTTTCTATTAATACAAATTCCTATTTTGTTTTTGCCTTCATCTCTTTGCTTTTCTACATCTGCTATTGACCCTCTAGTAGAGAAATTTAACATTATCATTGCTATCGACATTCTACACTTCACCATGGAGGAAAGCTTTTACCTCTGATTAGACGGTACACTTCTGTTCAAAGATAAGTCACTCCGTGTGTTGTCTGTCTGTGTAGATATCTAGTGGTAAGTTGCGCGTGTAGCTTAACACTGCCATCTAGATACTTTTTGTGATTTGCTTTGACTATGTGTAATAATTTTATTTCCACTAGATGTCGTTAATTTATATTTATGAAATCTAAATATTTTTGTACTAACTATTTTAGTACATTTTGTGAATGAATTTACCAATGGTTGGTGTATTGGTTATTATAGTTGAATTTTATTGCTATAAAAGTATTTGTTATACTTAAAAAGGTGTTACTAGTTTAAAGTGTTACCGTACATGCGATAAATTTATTGAAAGAAAATTTTCAAATTGGATTGACTTTAAAGTCAAAAGTACATGTTGATGTTAGTATGGCAATACACTAAATGTTTAACATTATATAGGTGTAGAAGTGTATTCCCTACAAAATCCAGCTGTTTCTTGCGAATCTTCTTATAAACGAAACACTTTCGATAATTTCACAATTGTGTCTTTCAAGTATAATGTGTTGATTACATTCTTGAAAAGCTTCAATTTCATCCACAATTGTATTAATGTTACGAAGAGACATGGTTTTAATTGACATGAGAATGTTGACTAAATTTAAAAAAAGTTGTAGGTGAAACTATTCAATTACCCTTTTATAGAGCGACGTCAATGTTTGTATTCTTTTAAAGTTATTTCTAAAAATATGGCATGCACATGTATCCGGTCCTTCTTGACATGAATTAACAGACCATGGACAGTTCAGGAAATGACATCCGTAATTAGATAATGTGGAAGGTACGTTGACAAATTTTTGCGAGAAGTCTATACAGTACATAAGCTCCTCATAATGTTCGTTTAGTATAAAACTCCGATTTTCGTTAAAAAATTTAACAATTTCATCCATCATCAATTTATAGTTAATGTGAGACATGATAAATGAATGAATGACTTGTTACGTTGATAATCAAGCAGTTACTAAAGCATTTTTCTTTTTTAAGTTTTCAACAGATGTTGTTATGTAGTAGGGAATTTCGAAGTTGTAAGTTTATCGATTTCAATTCTAAAGTGTTGCCTCATTTCGTCAATTTGTTCGTCAACATAGTTTTTGGTAGCAGCGTCTCTTTGTTCTTGTGGGTCGTGAACATTTTTTAATTGTTTTCCGTTTAAGCTGTAATCTTCGCTTTCTGTTTTCTGAAAACCTTCACCAGATGGCCCTATTGGTCCTTGCTCTCCTTGCTGTCCCCTTGGTCCTCTGGGAGCTGCTCTTTTTGAAAAACGTCCGAATTTGTCAACACTCATTTTTTTTTGTCTATTCAATAATATTAGCCTCTTTTAATTCTTCAATGATTGAAACAATCTCATTAGAATGATTGTTATGACCGGCTTGATGTGAAGCAATCAGAAGTCTCATTCGATCTATGAGCTCATTAGGATTATCCCAAAATATATAGTCTTTTTTCTTTTTTGATAGTTGCATTAATCCACTCCCTGTAGGTGTATGCGATGATAAAGTATTAGGAATATTGGTAGCATTTCCAGCCAATTTACTTATTATTTGTTTATATTTATATCCACGATTGCCACGTATTTGATTCTTCGAATCGTGGGCAATTCTGTATGCATTGGTATCATTTAATATGATCTGATAGTTTTTTAAATCTTCGTTGGTATAAATCGCTTTATTAGGGGTTTTCTTAAATATTAACTCGTATAAACCGTTCGTTCCTTCAAAATTTTTGTTTTTAATTTCTATGTTTTCCCCGAGAATTTTTAACTCTGCGTTACCGATATGCCACTTTCCATTTTTTAAATGTATACCATACGTTTTATCAAGGGTTGTTGAATTATTTACAAATAAATCTATGTACTTTTTGGGTATATCATGAAATTTTTCCTGTGATAATTGTTCCGCAAAACGACGATGACCATGACTAAGGCCAAAGCGTTTCTTTGTCCTCTTAGGGGTAGTGCTTTCAGTTAAAATAAGAGAATTGTTATCATTTATAGAAGTATTGGGTGTGTTAAATTCATCTTTAGTATATTTTGTCTTCATAGGAGTTTCAAAATCAAAATATTCTTGTTGTTCTTCTAAGTCATGTTTTATTCTCTTTGCTGGACTTTCAACGACGTAATTATAATTTCGATCTTTCTGCTTGATGTTTGATTTTGTCACTAACTCTCTTAGTGGTTTAGTAATAGGTTTAAGAGGTTCTTCAATTTGAGTTTCGTAGGCTTCTTTTCCAGTCTTGAGAGCTCTGTATTTCTTACGTAGAGCATCGGTCGTTTTAATTAGCTCCTTTGTTAGTTTAAAATCTATGTTCATCATATTGATGTGGTATTACTTTTTTTTGGTTTTACAGAGACAAAATAATTTTTTTATACCTTGAACAAATCTTTCAATAGGTTTTAGACTGAGTTTAATATTAAGGTTACTGGTATTTACGGAAGTAAACTGAGAATCGTATTGGTTTGAACCGCTTCTTACTATTACTTTCTGCTCACTGAACTGTTTTGTACTGCTCTTGCAGAACATAACTATGCGTATGATATTAAAGTTATAATTGTATGTGTTTTATAGATTAAGAAACCAATCGTTTTTAATTGTTTCTAAACCACTTTTTACTGCTTTTTAACTGCTTCTAAACCGTTTTTACTGCTTTTTAACTGATATTAACCGCTTTTTAACTGTTTTTAACCGCATTTAAATTACGTCATACTAATTTAACCGCTTCGTACTTCATTTTACTGCTCTTATAGAATATAACTATGCATATCATATTGAAGTCTTAATTGTATGTGTTTTATAACTTAAGAAAACAATCGAATCCTTTTCTATAACGACCTTCATTTAAAGAGGTGTCCTTGTCAATTACTAAAAACCCATAATTGGTGTTCCAACATTCTGCACATACCTTTTGAAATGTGCTGAATGTCATATCCGAATTGACGTGATCATTATAAATGTGTTTCAAGTTCATATCATCCTGTTTGAAGACAATGAGAAAATTTGCATTGTCCCGAATTAAATGTTTAGGTATTCTTGTATACGTTTGACATAAATAAAAGCTGTCTATTTGATGATGTCGCCCCATACTAAAGTACGCCCGTATGGTGTCCTGCTTTTCACAGGCAATGTCATCAAAGATAAATATAGAATTGGGTTTAGCCTCTGACGGTGGAACAACATCACTATTGTTGGAAAAGGTAAAAAAACCCATATTTTTTATTGGTATTACGGCTTTTCGTAGAAACTCATATTTTGGCTGATGAAGAGATTTAGAATATATATAGATATTTTCAAATTTTAATCCATTCGGGTGTTGTAGCAAACTCATCATAACATTTGTTTTTCCACAATTTGAGGGCCCCGTAATTAATCCTCTTATACTATCTGGAAACAGTGTACCATGTTTTTTTGTTTTAATATTTTTAGTCAAATCCATGATTTTTATTGACAACTGATGTTGTTGTTTAATGAACCGCATAATGATACAAACTAGATGATTTCCTATAAATGTGAAGTTTATATTTGAAAGTGTCATAACGTTACTATCCGTCTTAAAGAATTGTACACTATCAGTATCAGCATCACACTTATCATATTATGAAATGATTGATTTTTCAAAAAAGTTAAACAGTCATCAAAGTATCGTGAAGGGAGACGGTTTATTAAATTCTATAATAAACAAGCTACCCCTTGAACTACATTTACCTGGTTATCAATATTGTGGACCTGGAACAAAACTCCAAAAACGTTTAGCAAGAGGAGATCCAGGAATAAAAAAAGAAATTAAAAAAATCATCTGATCGACATATAGCCGATAAAATTTTATCTGAAAAAGCGTGGCAACGAGTTAAGTCCAAGGACGCCAGTATAGCTGAGAGAGCAAATGCACTATTGGTGACTAATCTTATGAAGGGAAAAATCAAATTAGGTATGGGGTGTTCAAATAAAAAAGAAGATAAGAAGTCCGTAAAAGGAGCGACTAAGCAACTTTCTTTTAAAAGATCTATAAAAAATATTGAAAAAGTACTAAAACAAAAGAAACCTTTCAACCTCGAAAAGGCAATCAAAACAGCATTATCAACTGCTAAGAAAACATTCAAGAATAACAACAATAAAATTAAGACACCTAGAGTAATTTCTTTACCCAAAATTGGTGGAGTAATTCCATTTCTTATTCCTCTATTTGCTGGACTTTCAGCTCTTGGAGCGTTATCTGGAGGAGCGGCCGGAATAGCTAAAGCTGTCAACAACATTAGTATAGCCAAAAAAGATCTAGAAGAGAAAAAACGACACAATCTAAAAATGGAATCAATTGCAGTTGGACATGGTTTACATCTTAGACCATATAGAAAAGGGCTTGGTCTTTTTTTTAATCCACAGACAAAAAACTCCTAAGTTCGCTACCCAATCGTGCATTAAATGAAATAGATTTGAGAAATTTCGCAAAGAACTTGATTCCACATTTTCGAGGAGTTTACATGCGCGATAATTTACCAAAGACTAAACCTTTGAGAAACGAGTGCGGAATTGTAAATCTTGATTCTTCAAATGGTCCTGGAACACACTGGGTAGCGTATTCTAAAAAAGGCGCTCAGATTGAATATTTTGATAGCTTTGGTAATCTTCAACCCCCAATTGAAATTATCAACTATTTGGGAGCCAAAATTAGATTTAATTATACTAAATATCAAAATTATGACTCTTTCTATTGTGGTCATTTATGTTTAAGATTTTTATGTGACTGTTATTTTCTATAAATAAAACGTTTTAAATAAAATGAATTCATTGTCTTTTTGTTACCATGGCGATGACACTTACATTAAGTGGGAGAACCTCTCATCTTACAACTGAATATTTTCCACCTCTGAACTTAGATCAGGACTACGTTTGTGGCTTGATTGATTTTCAAACATACAATTCTATACCTAATGTTGATGAGCGAAACAATATGTTTCATGTAGGAGAACACATAATTGAAATACCAACAGGGGCGTACGAAATCGATGATATAGCTGCATATATTTCTGACGACTTATTAATATCAAAAAATTCTACTACAACCGTTAAAATACAAGCAAATAACAATACATTAGTAACTGAGATCGAAAGTAATGAAAAAATATATTTCGATAGGAAAAGAAGTATTGGAAAATTACTGGGTTTCAGTAAACGTGTCCTTGGGGCCGATGAATCACACTTATCAGATTTACCTGTTGATGTAAACAAGGTAAATGTAGTACGTATTGAGTGTAATATAATTACTGGCTCTTATCTAAACAATACTCCTGTGCATACAATACATGAATTTTCACCAGAAGCAGGAGTTGGGTATAAAATAATAGAAGTTCCAAAAAATGTCATCTATTTGCCAGTGAATGTCAAGCACATAAGTACTCTAACGTTGAAACTCGTAGACCAAGACGGAGACTTGATTAATTTTAGAGGAGAAAGAATAACTGTTCGATTGCATTTAACCCCTAAATCCACACACAATGCTGATCTATAATTATATATCTGGCCACAAAATTGACCGTGCAATTAGTCACACTACAACAGCAAAACTGACAAGACCAAACCTCTCCCCTGAAAACAAATCTTATCTCAAAGCATTAGGATTTAAATTAAAATAAACAATATGAAAGATATATTGAATATAACTCATGGACCTAGCTACGACAATAGCATATCTAAGGTTGAGTACCACAGTTATTCACCATTTGTTCAGTCCTACAATCCAAGTGATGAAATTCGTATTCTCATACAACAACAAGACTTGAGCATTTTACCCAGTGATAGTGATATTTACATACAAGGTGAGGTGAAAAAACTAGATGGAACAGTTTCGTCAACAGTAGAATTATCTAATAATGCCATGGCTAGCCTTTTTGAGGCAATACATTATGAAATTAATGGTGTGGAAATCGATAGCAATAAAAACGTCGGCATTACGACATCATTAAAAAACTATATATCTTTGAACGCTAATGAAAGTAAAAGTTTAGGAAATGCGGCATGGACTGGAAACAATAGTATATCACCTGTAAAGGGTACTTTTAACTTTTGTATTCCGTTAAAGAATTTATTGGGATTTGCTGAAGACTACAAAAAGATTATAACAAATGCAAGACATGAATTAATTCTGATTCGAACTCGAAGTAACGAGAACGCTTATATTTCGAATGATGCAGATGAATTAAAACTTACAATTTCAAAACTGCAATGGAGGGTTCCACATATTACTTTATCCGATTCAAATAAGCTTACGTTATTCAAACAAATACAATCAAAACCAATTCAAATTCATTTTCGAAGCTGGGAAATGTATGAATATCCAACACTATCTACCACCACTGATCATTTATGGAATGTTAAAACTTCAAACCATCTTGAAAAACCCAGATATGTTATTATTGCCTTACAAACCGATCGTAAAAACCAACGCGATAAGGATTCTAGCAAATTTGATCATTGTGAAGTGACTAATGTTAAGGTGCATTTAAACTCAGAGTCTTACCCTCGAGAAGATTTGAATCTTAAATTTGAGCTTGACCGTTATGCCATCCTCTATGATATGTACAGTAAATTTCAACAATCCTACTATCAAAAACAATCAGAACCACTTTTGTCTCGACAAGAATTTAAAGATATCGCTCCAATTATGGTAATTGATTGTTCTCGGCAAAATGAGACTATAAAATCCGGACCTGTCGATGTAAAAATCGAACTCAAAACATCAAATGCAGTACCACCTTCAACAACTATGTACTGTCTTATTCTTCATGATCGTATAATTGAACACAACCCCTTAACTGGAGAAGTTCACAAATTTACATAAATTGAGTTGCATGATATATTAACCTCATAGCAGAAAGTGAATTTGTCGAGAACACATCGTAAATATGAACACGTATATTGTCGACTTTCAGGGATTCCGCAGTTTCAACAAAGAGTTCATTATGAAGGAAGTAACAGTATTTCATGATGGACATTATCACCTTTTCATTGGTACTCCTCCTCCTCCTGATTTTAGTCGGCTACCCACATCACTTAAAAAACAAACTCACTGGATATACCACAACTGCTATGGGTTAACCTGGAACAGTGGATACACAGATTTTCACCAAGTCAAGTTATTTATTCAAAGACAAATTCAAAATGCCGTTGTTTATGTTAAGGGATCTGAAAAAAAACATTATCTAAAAGAACTTCTTCAAAATGATAGCGTAGAAGTCATCAATTTGGAAGATATCCATAACTGCCCCAACTTTAAGGAATTAAAACGAATTTATTCTGATCCACTAAAATGTCCGAATCAAGGAAAATTTCGTTCTCTTGAAAATGTTAATATTTTAAGTAAATTCATAAGTGAAGCAAACAACAATTAGCATACCTATACAAATTTCACTATTTTAAATAAAACAAAATATATATTTTATGTTTAAACATTTTTTGTATTTGTTATTATTTGTCATTTTATATAAAAGAAGAAGAATTGGTGCCCCGAAAATGTTTTCTCTGATATCCATAAGGTATGGAACTATGGTCTTCGAGAAAACGGCGTTTTTCTGCTCTTGGTTTGTAGGTCTTAACTTCTGGCATAGTTACTACTTGATGATCATGTGTTCGTCGAATATTGTTTGTTTTTATGATTATACCTTCGCTTGTAGAATTATTTAATACTGCTTCCTTAATTGAATTAAAATTTATTTTTTGTGATGACTCATAGTTAAGAAAGATACCCTTAACTTTGCAGACTATGTTTTCATTATTATTATCCCTAGTGCTAAAGACTTTATACGCGTAATTTTTAGGGCCTCCGCTTACAAATTCAGTTATATAACTTCTATTGCCATAGCTTTCTAGTTCATCAGTCATGTTACCGATAAATTCTCCTGTAGAAGGTTCAAATTCCCCATCACGGCTCACGTAGACAACGGAATCGGTATCATAATAAAGAACTCTTTCACCTAATTTTTCCAGGTAGTTGTATAATTTTAGGCGAGCTAGAGTAGTTGTATACGCGGCAACAGAAACATTTACTGTAGACAGAGAGTCAGCTGCTTCTTCTTTCATTTCAAAACTAACGACGATGTTTTCTTCATTAACTGGTAGAATATGCAAGACTTCTATAGAAGGATGTGTTAGCAGTTGAAACAAATCAGATGGGTTGTTTAAAATACAAGTTTGTTCTTGATTTTCACGTTGTCCAAATTTTCCCCAAAACGAATTCAAAATTAGCTTTGCTAACGATCTTTTACCAGGATTGTTACAAATTTCTGATACTTCCAGTTTAATGTTCTCTTTATTGAGAAAATCAGCAATATATTTTTCTTTTTCTTGGTTCGATGTACATTTACATGGCCAACCTGATGATTCTTGTTTTATTTTCAGAAATGTATTCATCATTGAGGTGAAAAGACCTTCAGTATTTGTACTTGGATCGTACTGGATTACGTCATATTCCCATATTTCAGTAATAGAAAGTAACTTGTAGCCTTTTTCAATTGCTTTAACAACTTCATCAATTATCCAGGTTCCAAGTAATGATCTCTCCTCATCAGAATGTGTGCACATTTGTTGTTGGTTTTTTTCATAGCTGCAACTTCTGCACAACGAAAACATAAGCTTATTTTTTTGCTTGATTGGTAAGACGGGGTGAAGTAGATACTCGGGTGGAAGAATTTTACACTTGACAAGTCCATTTATACCCTCCAATTTTATATCTGTGCAGGTGATATTGACGTGAACTTTTGGATGCCCTATGGGGAATTTTCCATTTTTACAAACCCATGGGTAAACAGAACAAACATCTATGTACTTGATTTTTTCACCTTCTCTACATTTATAATAATTGTATGAATTTCCAGTTCTTCCACCATAAAAAGCATCACGTGGATTCAATGGAGAATTTTGTATCAGTGTATGCGTTTTTAAAAAATTCATATCTTCCTCACTTAATGATTTCATCAGTCTTTGAAACTCACAAGACCACATTTCAATGACTTCGTAATTAAATTTTCTTAACCGTTCAGTTTTGAATTGTGTTCTCTCATATCTGTTATTTAAGGTATCGTTATTGTTTTCGTATAGAGGTTGATCACGATTGTGTTTCAAACAGAGGGGGTGACCGTGATAGTAACAACCATGGAATTCAAATATTTGCCGGCTTTCCTCACAAAAACCATCAACTCTCACTCCATTGACAACTGCTTCTTTTCCTTTATATGCATGCTTAATATAAATTTTTCGCTTTTTTTCCTCCCAAATCATCCACTTGATTGCTTCTGTAGATTGATTATCTACACAACTGTAGCCATTTTTAGGTATTAACCCAATAGTGTTTGGTTGAAGAAAGTTACGACGAAAGACAAGATTACATGCTGATGCTATTGTAGTTGCTTCCAAAAACGGTTCCACATTGCTCTGATTAAGAAATAATTTTCTAAATTTTAAACAAGCCTCGGTCAAAATTTTAACATCACTAATACAATATTCCACAAGTTCATGCTGCATGTCAAAACGATCGTTTTTATGTTTTGCAAACCATTTAATGAAGACAGCACGGTCTTCCCTCCACATTGTGTCTGGACTGTAATATTCAATAGCAGGTAGCTTTCCGATGTAATTTTCATTTTCTTTGGTATTGAAGAAATGAGGAAAATAGCCTTTTTTTAAAACAGGCGATAGGTCAAACGCTTTTGGAAGTTTTGACAATGCCATGGGAAAGTAGTTTAATGAGTCTATGAATCTGACATTTTCTATTTGCATTAATATTATTTTTGTTCCTCGCATTATCAATTTTGGACTCAGTTTTGTTTTTTGCAATATGTACTTCAATATAAATTGGTGATCATACGCTTGACCATTATGAGCTATCACAACAACATTTTTAAAATTTTGCCGAACGTTTAGTATGTGCCTCACAAATTCCTCTACTACATCCTCTTTCCCTTCTCTTATAACGTGCAGTGAAAATTTACATTGTTGACAAAAGTACAAATTTGGAACATCTAAACACTGATCACACTTGTGTTGAAATACACATAAATTCGGTTCGTGAATTTTTATTGCTGAGTTAATTGTTCCTTCATCTTTTTCACCAATCATTATTTTTTCTCCGATTACTTTCTCTTGCCGGCTCTCCAAATAATAGAATATATATAAACATTTTTCACAATTAGGAGTTTTATTATCCGGAATAATATAGCATAAATGGTCCTTGGGTACATGTTTATGACAGAGTTTACAGAAGTATTCATCACAAATATGTTCTCGGCCTGCTCTGTGTGTTTTTAAGCATAAAAGGCATCTTTTCATCTGTTCACATATGGAATTTTTTTCTGACGAGCCGCTCGCTTTGTGATTGTCAAAACATTGCTTCCCTCTAAAGTTTCGATTACAATCTTCACATAATATCTCGTTTGGGGTCTTGCTGCAGCCTGGTTCAAGTGTACATTGAGGACATGATTTTGCACATTTATGATTTCTTTTCGTATTGAATGGTATGTGACAAGTTTCACAATAATAGCTACAGCAAAATGCTGCAGTCAATGATAATATTACATTAAAATGGTTATCATGATACAATAAATTTATCTTTTTCTCTCCATAAGTACAAGAAGTACCTTAAAAAATAACATTTTTCCCTTTTGTTCCGTATTCGTAGACTGTAATCTTGTACTCTTTTAAATGGTTCTGAAGTGCTCTCAGCTCTGGAATTCCACATCCTTCAGATGGTATACTGAGTTGTACATCATTGATAAGCTTTAAGGTTCTTTGAGTTTGAATCTTATTAATGTCTCGTCTAACCTTTCTAAAATCAACTTCATTGTCAGCATATGATTTTGCTACGACCAAGGCACGAGGTAAACATAAATTATCTATGTTGTTAATAGGTATTATACCTTTTTTTCTAATGCATTCTGCTTCAAATGTGTTAAATGCTCCAGAACGAGTTTTTCCTGCTCCTGATGGTAGCTTAACAGATGTTACTGACAAGCAAAAATCATCTGTGCTTAGACCTTCTGAGTTACTCTGAAATATCTTGCTTATCATGTCCCATACATCGCTAAATTTTAGCTCGGAACAATCGCGAAATGTTATCCAGCCATTTCCCCGTTCGGCAAAACTCTTTCCACCAAAAGTGATGCCAACCTTATCTGTAGAGTTAAGATCTACTAAGGCGTACTTAAGCATATCATTTATAGCTTCCTTTGTCCACGAAATAGGCTCTTCATTTACTGGAACTGTTTTTATTTTAAATTCCAATTTTCGTCCTCTTAAGTTGAATCGATGAACGCGAGTCTCAAAATCCCGCAACACCTCGATTCGCTAAAAAATAAATTTCAGAAACAAGAAAAGCAAAATCTGAATAACTATCGACACGAGTTGAAGAAAAAAGTGAAATAAAAACTCAAATTTTTGTTATTTCATTTGAAATACTTTATTTATAGCCGTAAAAGGCATGTTTTTGAGAATTTAAAATATCTACCTCATTATTGAAAGTAGCAAAATTTGCGGCAGCAGCTTGTTCCATTTGATGGAACTCAATTGCAAATGACTGCCCCATAGGTTCCAACAGCTCCATGAAACAACCCTCCAGATCTTTGAGCTCATCCTTCGATATCTTCTCGGTAAAACGTTTCGGAAGATAAACTTTGCAGTCCGAGAGCTCCAATAAAATTTGTTGGCCAAACTGGGAAGAAACTTTTTCAGCCTTACTTATGGCGTACTTCTTCTTCAGCTCCAACATCTTCAGGCTTTTGGTAAGCTTCTGGTCCTGGTTCTTGCCAATGGAGTTTAGTTTGCTCAGGAACATCTTTTTTTGATTTTTTTTATTGAGTGCAGGGTTTGAAAATAAATTTAAAACTGATACCATAGCTACAAAACAGTCTGGTTTTTATACTTTCAAAAACTTATCCCCCCTTAAAATATTATCGAGGGTTTACTTTTCTTCATGTGAAGTCGCAACATCCGTTAATTAAACCCACCCAAGACGTAACTAAAAGACGAACCATAGGTTTTTTAATTAAGTTCTTAAACAAATACAATATCCTACCATGTTTGTTCTTTATCCTAACTGTAACTGTATCAATTTATTCTCCATTCAAAACAAAAATTTAATATGAAACTCACTCTCTCACATTAATAATATAGGTATAGTTTTGAACAACTCTTGTTTATTCAGGTTTCCAATATTAAATCGCAACTCCTTTGAAATCGCAACCTCATACCAATCAAAATTTAATTATCCAACAATAATACTCCTTAGACACAACAAAGAATAATCCAATTAATTTTTATCAGTCATAAGAAAAAATACAAAACCTCTATTTTGCAACACATTTATATCAGAAAACTTTAAATTCATCATTCACTGTGCATGCATCTTTAAGAGGTTTATTTAACTCATAATAAACACCTACATCTCATTATCTGTTTCTTCTACCCTTTCAACAAATTTTGTTTTTGAAAACGAACCATATCACCCATCTATGATCCCATATCCATTCAAACAAAAATATTCACTAACAACGCTTCCATAACTACAAAGACAAATTTAATATACTTCTTAGCAAAACGATCGGGAGCATCCAATAATCAAAACGCTAACATAATAAAAAAGAAAACAACAGATCATACATTTATTAAAAACCAATAAAAAAACCTTCGACTACTGGTCATCAGCTAACATACATCGAACTGACAGCATTTCTTATCTTAAGATAATCATAATAAAAAAAATAAAAAAAATAAAGACGATATTGTCTACGCTGACAGTGAATTTCAATCCTCTTATTCTTTCAAGAATATTGTTTACACAATCTCGTGTGCGTGATGGTAAGAAGATACTTTGCTAACTTAAACATTTCAATGCCAAGAGAATGCATGCATATAAAATAAAAATGAAAAATAAAATTTTCAGACAAAAGCCAAAAACAACCACTGATTATTAATCCATCCTTCTCCCCATCTATTCGCAAACCACACAGCAAACTTCCAAACACACGAAAATGTTGACCTCATTTCAAAATCCAATTAACTTAATCTAAACAAACAATTCTATGTTAAGCCCACACATGGAATTCCCTACGTCACATACACCGATGATGTTGTTTTTACCTCAAATGTAAACAAATTTAGTTCCCAGGCTGAAGTGCCCTAGTATCTACTAATGGCGAACAAATGAGATTTAAAATATTTTCAGTATTTATATTATCTTGACTTAAACAACATCAATATAAAGGGTCAGTTTGAATTAATTAAAGTTTTGAAAATATGCAATTTTATTCCTTTAAAAATTAGCAAATTTTATTCGTCGCTAACTTCAAGGTGATTGCAACGAACTGCCAAGCTCTAGCCGCCATCCACATCGGAGCCATTAAATTTTTCGAGTACATAACCTTATTTTTAGTTTACGTGAGTTGTCTTTTTAACTATAATGTCATTTTGAAAATGAATTCCCAAAAAAAACAATGGCTTTATTTCCGAAGTAAGTTCTAACTTTCCCAAAAAAAATATTCTAACTAGGCTTCACATACATAGTTGACTTGCGCTACTATACCTAGTTAGTGTCCCTAGTATACGTGTGCACTGTGCAGCTATTCATGACGCACCGAGATTTGAAAAATGGCAAAACTTTTGCCAAACACGTACCATCCGAATGGTCACAAGGCTACCTAATGGCATTGCCCGGTGGCCAGCTGTCAGTTTCGGCAAAATACCATGTATTCTCGAACGTTAGTCATATTTGTAGAATTGATGGCGTTTGTTTTTATCACTGACTTGGATGCGAGTTTAATGGCGCAGTTGAGTTTGTAAATAATGCACACGTGGTTATGATATGCTCTTGACATGCAATTAGTCTAATGAACCTATGAGTCTCTTTGGGCTTGGGCAGTTGTGGCTCTGGTTTTTCCTCATCAACCTCCTTCTTGATATGCTCTCGGTTTCTAGAAAGCGTTTCCACATGTTTCTGATAACTCCCCTGGACACACCGATACAACTTGCAACAATCCTTTGAGACTCTCCGTGCTGAAGCGTATTTACCGCTTTCATTGCTATTTCATTATCCATTATATTTTCAAGAATCGGGTATAAAGAAAGTTGAAAAAAATGCTTCGCTTCCATAATGTTTGCCAATTAAGTAATTTTTAGACAAAGTTGAAGGTAAATCTTGGGTGGGACCTATTTTGTTTTGAAAAGTTTACTTTCCCAACTACCAAGTTGACATATCCCAACTAAAAGTTCTATTAAACACCAATCCAAGGTTTTCAACAGTTTGAACAATTTCTATAGGAGAATCAATGAATATAATGTTAGGATTATAAGATAGATTGAGGTATTTCTTACTGATAATGCATTTACACAACCCATTTCTTAGTGGCCATAATGAAATGTTTTGCAAATTTAGATTAATGGACTATTTTTGAAAAGCTGGAAATCATCAGCATACATATGAATCGAGGAGGTTAATATTTGGATACGCCTTAGATAACCGGGACAAAAGCGGATAAGTTATTATATGCGTCTGCAATATCTTGTTTTCTATTATAGCAATAAAATCACAGCTGAAGTTGAAAATTTGTTTAAACTCAAGAGCTTATATAATAAATTAATAATGATCAACTGCATCGAAAGCTTTCGAATAATCGAGAACCGGTGAATATGACCGTAACGAAACTCTATTAACTATTGGAAGCTCTCTATCAACTATTTAACGGTTCGAAGAAATTCGAATGAGTTTTAAAAAATTGAGTTTTCAGTTAGCGCTACATTTTTCCTATATGCCTGAATCCATGTTGAAATAATAAAGGCTGAAAATTAGAACAAGACTAGCTATTTGTTGAATGGACAACACCATCAATTTTCCCAATTTTTTGAAATTTACTATTTCAACTTCTTCAATGTCAAAAATTGTTCATATTATTAACTGTGAAGGTTTTTGTGAATAAATTGTCAATAAATGTGCAGAAATGCGTCTGTGGAAAGGATCTATAATAATATCCATGAACCAGAGCAAGAGAGTATTTATTACAGCCTTAGTTCTCTTAAAAGTAAAAAGTTCAAGTTTTAATCCACTTTCTCCCAGTTTCGCAGTGCTAGTTTAAACTTTAGAACTTCAGTGAACTTCAGTTTGAGTTTAACAGAGCGCTGTGAAAATAGAGGTTAAAATGTTATCGAGCATACCTCAGGGTAGTCATTTGAGGCATCTACTTTTCAAAATATTAAAAGAAAATCAAAGATGTAATTTTGCGTTGCGTAAACACAATAATTTTTAGTTAAATTTGCAAAAGTATTAAAAAAAGTGTATTTAAAAAAAGATTTAAATCCTTAAAATGCGGTAGGAAAAGTTCTATTTATAAATTTCATAGATATAGCATGTAAAATAAAACCCTTTATGTTTCTGGGAGAAATTTTAGTTTTCTTTTTGGTTCATAATATACAAGGTGATTGGTATAAGATGCAACAAAAAGCTTGAGCGTGTAGGTGGATTTAAGACACGAAAAAAATCGTATGGGAGGGAGGTCTATTTCCCCCGTTTAGGCGGGAGGGGCAATTTTCTAAAACATTGACTTAAATCAAAAAAAAAAAATATTTAAAAACAACGGTGAATGATACAAAGCCTTGTTATATTTTTTTGGAAAGCCAGAAAACTACTCTTTTATTTTATTTTTAAATAAAGTTGTTTAAGTGAACAGTTTTAAAAAAATTAATTTTCAAACTCAAAATTTTGAAAAAAAAACTAAAAAAAAAATTTGTTTAAATAATTTTTTTTCAAAATTTTATGTAATTAACTATTATTTTTATTTTCAAAATTCAATGCTTTTATTAATTTTTAGTCAAAAACAGAAATACGGATGCCAAAATGTATCTTATTTTTTGAGAAATAAAGAAAAACTAGAAGTATTTTTTTCCAAGAAAAACAATTTTTTTTTGTTGGTTTTCCCAAATTTGACCTTCTCAGGTCAACTTTTATTTAGGGAATTATCCCTTTTTATTTTTTTATTACATACCATCCGAATCAAATAATAAAAAAAACGAATTAACTTTTTACTTTACTTACTAGTTTTACTTTTATTTTTTTTTTATTTCTCAAAAACTAAGATACATTTTGGCATCCGGTTTTCTGTTTTTGACTAAAAATTAATAAGAGCATTGAATTTTGAAAATAAAAATAATAGTTAATTACATAAAATTTTGAAAAAAATAGTTTTTTTTTCAAAATTTTGAGTTTAAAAACTAATTTTTTTAAAACTGTTCACTTAAACAACTTAATTTAAAAATTAAATAAAAGAGTAGTTTTCTGGCTTTCCAAAAAAATATAACAAAGCTTTGTATCATTCACCGTTGTTTTTATAAAAAAAAAATTCTGATTTAAGTCAATGTTTTAGAAAATTGCCCCTCCCGCCTAAACGGGGGAAATAGACGATTTCTTTCTTAGCTCCACCTACACGCTCAAGCTTTTTGGTGCACCTTATACCAATCACAAATATTTCAATCATCTCTTATTTTTGTATCTCTCAGGCCCAGTTTTTTAATGCGAGATCATTCCAGGGTTAGATTAACCTCGAGTTAACGCTGATGGAAACACGTTTTCAGTCCGTTTGAATCTCGAGTTAACTAACAGTTAACTCAGCTAAATTGGTGAGTCTATTTGGAGATAATTCGGAGTCTCAAACTGTCTGAAAAACGTGTTTCCATCAGCGTAAACTGAAGGTTAATCTAACCCTGAAATAATCTAGCACTGAAAAACTGGCCCTTAGCATATTATAGTTAATCTCTAGCTTGTTAGCGCTTACATAGTTAAATTAAGTTAAGAAATAATAAAGTCAGTCTTCAACTGTACGTTTTTGAAATATTGCGAAAATTAAGAGGAGAGATGATGTACTCTACTCTTAATTTTCGCAAACATATTACCAGTCTAAGTATGACTTTTTAGTCCAACACATGACCATTAACGTTATTTGAATGTGTTTTGTTTCATTTTAACATTATTTTAGTATGAAAATCCACCCTTTATTATATAATTAAGATAAATGTCAATCCCTTTCATTTAATTGTAATAGCTCTTTTCCTACCTTTGTTTGATCAAATATACAATTTCCAATCAATACCAAGCCTTAAGTGATTTGGTTGAGTAAGTAGAGTATGACCTAACAAGCGTCATTCATTTTGTACAATGCTTAACGACTTTATCGTGACGATAATGTGATTTCTCTTTGTAGCCCTTCGGCCAACAACACACAACTACTAAACGAATAGGTACATATTAGGCGCGCTCTCCACCCACTTAATTGGCAATGCGCACTCGAGGTATTTAGGGATAAATTAGTCTCGCGGGTGTGATGTGACAAAAGTTTACGAGTCCATAATTAATCACTGCGGATCTGGCAATACCTCTACAAAGAACTCTATGTACGTAAATACATATTTTGGGCCTTTCTATAACCAGCAATAGCAAAGAAATAAAAATCTAACTTCCGTTAGCACATTGCTTGGGTGGCAAAAGTGTAATTATCCAATCAGGACAGCTGCAAAGGCCTAAGAATTAATCAATGTCCATTAATCATTCTGAATTTAGGTGAATATTTTATGACAACAAGTCTCGCTAAGCCTGTCAAAACATTTCATTGATCGGATTCAATGTTCAATGCTTAAGTTGGGCAATTATTATATTTGAGTGTCCTTGAAGGGACACCAAATAACTTTTGACATCATGCTGTGCAAATATTGAACGACTACTTGTGGCAGATGAATGATAAGGTACCTAATGAGTGACCTATTTAGAATTTGACTGAAAGGAGTAATATACCAATGTTAATTAAATGCTTTGGTTCATTCAATTTTTTTTTTTTCTTTTTTTTCGGATCCAGGATAAAAACAAATATGACAGTAATATAACAGAAGAAATCAATCCTTCAGTTGTCAGTCAGGCAACATAGTTTTTTAAAGTTTATTTGTCGAACTTCTTCTAGTTTGATTTTCTCATCTCGAAAACGAATTTTAAGATTTCGATAAAAATTATGTTATACCAGATCTGTGGTATTTAATTGATTGATTGATGATTGATTATGTGTGGACCGTGTTGGGGGCGGAGAATTTTTAACGCTCACACAAGATATAACGCTTTAGTTGGGTTGTTGAAAGTACAACATTTTATTTGAAAGCGTACCAAAGCTGTTGAGTACAATTGATTCGGTCCTTTTGACCCGTTCACTGCAAAATATTGATGATTGCAATCAAACCAAAGTAAACCAATCAATCTTAGTTTCAATCGTTTCTTCAAACGTTTCGAAATAAACGACATAGAATTCAATTTAATCTCAGTATTTTACTACTGTTTGTTTAAACGAAACAAACGACCGAAACTAAAACCAACAATTTGATTGTGAATGAAATGATTTTTGACAGAAAAGAACGACCAATACTGAAACCGATAATTGATTAACATGGGAAGAAGATAATGGCGTCTGCTCACTACTGATTACGGTGAGATTTGACCATATGTTTACATTAGATTACTTGTACAAGCATCCAAATTTTGACAATCTTTACCGCCCATTGTGAAACAAAAGTGTTTTTTATATTTTGGAACAAATTTTGCAGACATGACATAGATTTTGATCGATACTCGAATGAAAGTCGAAAATCTATCTGCAGTGAGATTTGATTTACCAGCCGTCTTTTTTGGTAAATTATACATAGTAAAGTGGGAAATTCACAAAAAAACCCATCCGCAGCCGCATCGGCAGCCGCGTTTGTATTCTAAATTTGGCACTACTGAATTGTCAGACAGAATGAAATGCAAAAAAAAAAAAAACAATTCATAAAAGTATTTTCAAAGAGAAAAACACATATTAAACCAAAACGGAAAATGTTGAAGAAAATGTGGTGATAACAAATCGAAAAACTTGAATTTTAGAACATATTTCATGTCATAATTCATGGCAAATTGGCATTCTTACAGATGTGATTGCAATTTTGTTATTTTGCAGCAACAAAAATTAACACAAGATCAAATGGGGTTTATTCGTAGAGTAGATATGTTTTTGCAGGTATGTTATGAATTCACTCGAGTGAATTCATAACAAAAGAGTGTACCCAGGGGCGTACCGAGAGGTTGAGCCGTGGGGGGGGGTGAGTTTTACTGAAATGCCGACTTTTATTAGGAATTTGCCGACTTATTTTTGAATTTGCCGGCTGCAGTCATCGCTATACTAAAAAGTAAAAAAATCACTGGATGTTTTGAACAATCAATAAATTTCCATGAAACTATGGCAAAATATTGAGTATCAACTGTAGTATTGAAAAAATATAGCACGAGAATTCTTTTAAGAGCAATGTGCTTATTAAAAATATTAATAAATATGTATCTAGTTAAAAGAATTTGTTTTTTGAATAGTTTTCAATAATATAAATGGAATAAATAAATATATAATTAATGCAACAGTATTTTATAACGGGTGATTTTTTAGCTGGTTTGGTTTTGGCAACACTGGTTTTGACAGCTGACGTGTGTTTAGTACCTTGTGTCACTGTCAAACAGCTTCAGTTTGGTTTGCAATTTAACCATGGATCATCTTACAAATAAACAACGCTTGCAAATTATTGAATTTTACTATCAAAATTCGTGCTCGGTTCGAAATGTTCGAAATGCTTTTTTATCGAAAAATTGTGTTCAGCGATGAGGCTCATTTTTGGTTGAATGGGTACGTAAATAAGCAAAATTGCCGCATTTGGAGTGAAGATCAGCCAGAAGCATTGCAACAGCTACCAATGCATCCCGAAAAAGCCACTGTTTGGTGCGGTTTATGGGCCGGCGGCATTATTGGGCCATATTTCTTCAAAGATGATGCGAATCGCAGCGTTACCGAGCGATGATAACAAACTTTTTTTTGCCCGAAATGGAAGTTCTTGACTTGCATGATATGTGGTTTCAACAAGACGGTGCCACATGCCACACAGCACGCGAAACAATGGCGCAATTGCGAGGCGAGTTTGGTGAACAGTTAATTTCACGTTTCGGGCCGGTCAATTGGCCGCCTAGATCGTGCGATTTGACACCATAAGACAATTTTTTTTTGTGAGGATATTTCAAGGCTAATGTCTATAGGGACAAGCCCGCTTCGATTGACGTACTGGAAGCCAACATCCATGCATTCATTCGTGAGATACCGGCCCATATGTGTGAAAGAGTATGCCAAAATTGGACTCAGCGGATGGGCTACCTGAGACGCAGCCGCGGTCAACATTTGCATGAAATTATCTTTAAACATTAAATTGCAAGGTTCAAACTATCGATTCAAATAAATATTTTGTTTGTGTTTTTTTTTTTTTTAAGTTCTAAACCTCTTTAAAAATCACCCGTTATAAGAAGAAAATAATAATGAAATAGTGTCATGAATTTAGATTTATATAATACATATATATAATTTTCATCATACGCTCAGTAGGGACAGGTCCATTGTTTGTTTGGACTAAGTATCGAATGTTAATAGCAAGTCGATCTTGATGTGATGAGTCTGGAGTCGTGTCAACCATGACAGAAAAAATACGCGTGGAGTTGATTTCATCGACAATGGCTTTTTGAGTTCTAGTTCCCAACAAATCGATGAACTCATTTTGGGTACGCGGACTAAGGTAAGTCACATGACGTGGTCTTTTTGACGATTCATCCAACCATTTTTTCATTAGAAGACAATGTCGTGAGATCAAAAGCACAGTTTGACGAAAATTTCCATCGCAGTCCTTTAGTGATTCGTCGTGACTGCGAAAAGCTAATCCTTATGTTCCTAAAGTCCTCGCGACGACAATTAGACCTGCAAGATTCTTAAATGGTACGCATTTTCTTGTTCTTCCCGCTTTTTTTCTCCCCTTGCAGATATATCTAGCAAAACTTCGACATGACTTCCATTAACAAAATGACAGTAATCGCAATTGAAAATGCCGACTTTCTTGCTAGAATATGTATAAAAACCTGCAAAAATACCGACTTTTACACTTAAAATTCGAAAAAATTGAAAATGCCGAATTTCTTGTTAGAATATGTATAAAAGCCAGCAATTCACACGATAAATTCAAAAAATTGAAAATGCCTACTTTTTTGTTAGAATAAGTATAAAAACCTATGAAAATGCCAACTTTCATACTAAAAATTTAAAAAAAATTAAATGCCGATTTTCTTGTTTTGTAAACTTAAAAACCTTTAATTAATGCTGACTTGCTGAACTTAGTTTGAAACTCTTAAAATGCCGACTGCAGTTTTATAAATTTTAAAATTTTCAAAATTGCCGACTTGACCGACTCTGGAAATTCTTGGGGGGGGTGAGACACCCCCCACACCCCCCTCTCGGTACGCCTCTGAGTGTACCTCTTTTTAAATTCCATTTGAGTTTTCAGAACACAGTTTTTTACTGTCTGTTTCATATTAAGTTGAACCACAAATTAAGCATATAAACCAAAACGTATAAACGATTTCAATATAGATTTGCAATGACAGTTCGAGCTAAATAGGTAAAATTTTCAAAAATATTGCTTCTGATGACAGTTAGCACTTTAAACTCTGCAAATGTCCAAATTGGATTTCTTAAGGCTTGTTGAGCAATAGTAGTTAAGCCTTAGTTATAATGTTTGCATATTTGGTCCAAAAATACGGTTAAAAGAGTAACAACCTTATTAATAAAAAATAAATTATAATTTAAGTTTAATTTCCGAGTTAACTAATAAATGGATTATAAAATTTTCACACTCAACGTAAAGCCAATTATATACTGTTGCAGTTGGTTCCAGATCATTAGTAATACATGGATTAGTTTTCTTGAAAATTGGACTAAAAATCACAGTTTATTTTTTATTAGTAAGGCAGTAAGTGTCAAACATTTATTGCTTGTTGATGACAGCTTGTTCACACTGAATATTCCGCAAATGCGAATCTGTCCAACCACAAAGTGAAAAAGCTCAAAACTGAGCAAAACCTTTAAACAATTTATTTGAGGAATATGAAAAATGCAACAATAGCACATTTTTTGATGGAACTGGCAAATGTAATGTCCTCCTATGTATAAATTTTCCAAAAACATTTGATTTTCCTTAAAAATTTTGATAATTTGTTTCGAGATTTGGGTATGTTTGTGAGCAATCGAACATAAAACAAGATCACACTTTAAAAACCACTATAACTTTACGAACATACCCCTATCGAGATACATGAATTTATCATTCGTACTAACAGTAACAAAAATTTTGATCGATACTCGAATGAAAGTCAAAAATTTATCGGCAGTGAGATTTGACTTCTCCTTTTATCGGTAGTGATACGCAGTGAGGTTTTTTTTTATGGAAAATCCAACTTTACTACGGATAGCTTTTCTAAAAGAACACGACTACCTTTTATTGGTAGTGATCCGCAGTGACATTTTTGTATGGAAGATCCTTCTTCACTACGGATAGCTTTTCCAAAAAAACACTGGTAATGTGTGATAAAGTAAGTTTAACGACAATCCGTAAAGTTATACAGTGACATCGATCTATTGAGAAAAAGAAGAAGACAGTTTATCAGGAGCCAGATTCTGTATGAAAAAACGATCGAACGTTTCCGTCTGTGCGAACGATTTTCTGACCAGTTGCTATGGAAATCGTTCGCCCAGACGAAAACGTTTGATCATATTTTTAATACAGAATCTGACCCCAGTATTTTCTTCGCAAGAAAAAAAATTCAAAAACATTCTATTAAATTTTAATTTTTCTTTTTGTCTGTCAGTGAAAGGTCTGTCAGCGCGTTTTCACTGCTCTTCACAGAACGATTTAACTGTGATAAGATATTTATCATTATGAAGAGTTTTTGAAGTTTGTTTTTATTTGAAACAATGAAAGTCAGCTTATCCGTTTTAACCGATGATTTTTTTCGTATTCTTTCTGCAAAATTGAAATAATTCCCTAAACAGTGTCCATCACGATGCTGGTTTCCTTGATGTTAATAAATAAAATAGAGAGCATTTAATGGTCTCTAAAGATTTCATATACTTCACTTCTTTAAGTTCAAGTATTCAATTGTTAAGCATAAATATATCTCCCTTGTCTATCGTTTCATCCAAACAACATATGGATACTAGGGTATTTTTATTCTCTAGAGACAAGTATAGTCTGTAATAATAATTAAACGCGGCATTACCCCTTTTCCCAAAGCACACTTTTTATTCCGGAAATGAAATGAAACAAAATAATAACAAAAAAAAACTAAAATCCAGATAAACTTGGTGTAAAATGGCTGCGATGTTGCAAAGTTGATTTGAATGGAAAAGTAACTTTTTCTCTTTAGCTCCTCTTTACTATGCAAGTCACGTTAGTCATACACACATCCACCCACACAAAAACAGAGTCATGCGAAAACTTTAGCGTAAAACTAAGTTTTTCTATTTGCAACTAAAGAAGAAAATAAAAAAACAAACAAACAAAAACACATCTAGCGCAGTGACATGCAGAGCAAACGATGCGAAAGCATAGATACGTCTTTTTGTATTTTATGGTCTCAGCCCGGGCGCCACCCTTCACCATCATCACTGCCCTTGGCAAATACAGAGTCAAGAAAACAGGAAGAAGGAAGAACTTAAACTTAACTATTTATCATATAAATGAAGTTAATTTCATCTGAGTTAATATCCTCGAGGGCAAAAGTGTATGCGCGTATGCTTCATTACAAAATTAGTACGGCACCTTAATTTCATCACTATCCTCTTATACTACTTACAGGTACCGTCTAACCACAAACACATTATGTGGTGCTGGAAACGACTTTTCGTTGCAAGCTTGTTTTACTTTTGGCGTAACTTAAGCTTTGGCCAAAATTAAACCCACAATATACTCTAACCTATATGTACGTCTACTCGTTGTGAATATAACGGTGTTAGGTGTAAGTTTTCTCGAGTAGATTTGCATGGAGAATAGCTTTATGGAAATATAATTTCTAGTCCTGTACCTAGGAGTATAATTTTCTTCTGTAATTTTTTTTTACGGTTTTGAGTTACTGCACTCGAGAAAGAAACACGCATTAAGGATCAGGTATATGAAAAGTTTGTAGTGCTCATCTAACGCGTGAAGTTTGTATTGTGGTTGTTATTCCTGTTGTTTGGAGAAGTTAGGAAACAATTTCTGGAGGAGGTTTTGACTTAAGACGCGATGGGAATTTGTCATTCTTGAGAAAGAAGGGGATGAATAGCATCGGAGCGTAGTTTGCTATACCTTAAGCAGGTCGTGATGTCATGTCCGCTCATTAACATGCAACCTGGAGTTTTTGTGAGTTTTGCACGAAAAGAGGCTTAAAATTATTGTCACGTGTAATAACTTCAAGTGGAAGAATTAAGGAATGAGAATTGTTGAAGAAAGTTTCTGAGCAAAGGAACTTTGGCAACACAAGTGATGTAAGTGACATTAGTTAATTTGGAACTACATACATGTGAAAGCAATTTTTTGGAGGTTCATATGACAGTATCGATTGCATTTAATTAACATAATCCAAGAACTTGTGCTAAAGGTAAGTAATTAATATTACTATCGTGGATCTTGATCTGAAATAAATAAATGATTGAACCACACAAATACAGCTATAAAGGCATTCAGTAAAGCTAAGTACAGACGATTGTGTCAGTGAAAAATATGTCACAAATATCTTACAACTGTGTGAACAGTAAACACCCAATTTTGTCAGACAATATTGTCAGAAATGTCATTGTCAGCACAATTTTTTCATTGTCAGACAATAAGGACATTAGTTGTGTTCGTTGAGCCCTGAAGTCGCCCCAAAGCGTTTTTTAAAAAACCTCAACTCGCCCTGGGTAAAAAATTCTCTGTTTTTTGAAACCTGGGGTCACCCTCAACTCGCCCTGAAGTAGATCTATAGGTATTTTGCTGAATATTGAATTGAATATTTTATTTTGCTTTTGCAATGCAAAGAAAAGAAATTATAGACTAATTTTAATGAAAATAAATAGAAAACATTCAAATTAAACAAAATGCAATTGTTTAATGCTTTGGAATGTACCAAAAACAACAAATTTCATTATTTTTTGTTTCTTTCTTTTCGTCAACAACACAAAACCTACCCTTGAGCGTTTTTTAAAAACCAAAAAACACAGGTTTTTCTGACAGCTCTTGGGGCTGTCACAACTATTGTGTAACAATGACAAAATTGTCAGATATTTGTCAATATGACAGTTTTTACATTGTCAGACAATTTTTATTGTATATTGTTATTGGATTTAATTTGTTGCTGGATGTGTAAAAAATTGTGTTTCGTGAAAATAATAAATTATTAAACAAAAAAGCAAGTAAATTGCAATAAAAGATCATCAATGAATATCGCATATTTTATTTGCATCGAACTCTATTTTAATTATTCTGTTTGTGTTGTTTTTTATTATGGTCTGCATTTGAGAAAAAGAAAGCCCATAAGAAGGTCACAAAGAAGGCAAAGAACCCATACGCTGGATAAACTGCTAGAACATTTGTTGTGATAGAGGCTACTTGTGACGCTAAGGATTCCATCACGTGCCGTTGGATTCCACCTCGGCGCCCGCGTCGCCTGACCAAGGAAGACGCCATGAATGGTTCCAACAGAAATACAATGGAATCATCTTTAGCAGCAAGAAATAACTTTCGAAGTTTTTAACTAGTTTTTTTAATAAAAAAAACAAAAATCCAAGCATAAATACATTTTTATTCAATGTTTCTTTTGCAAACGGGGCAGGAGTGCTGAAAAAGTAATTGCAAGTTGGGTGTTCCTTGCAGTATTTTTAGGTTAAAGTAAAAACTGTGGAATCTTCAAAGACTTTCTTAAGCGTCGGATATGTAATATCGTTGGCTCTTCCTTCTCGTTGTGAGATCAATCTTTTGTCCCGTTTTTGTTTTTTTTTTTTATTTTCAAATGCGGATAGTTTTCGGCAGAAAATGTTATAAATAATAGAGTGAATAGAGTGAATAAAATATAAAAGTTTATTTCTATAGAAAATATAGTATATAAATTAAACACCCCGAAAAAAAATGTTTCACCCTTTGTCAGGAAAAAAATTGTCAGGCCATAGTGAGCCAAACGGGATAGGGACAAAATCCCGATTGGACAGATTGAAAAATCCCGACTGCCAAGATCCCGACAGCCGAAATCCCGACTGAAATAATAACGACTGACAAAATCCGAATAGTACGAATAAAAAATCCCGATTTTCAGCACTTTTAGCACGTTTTCGTACTTAATTTTTTGGTTTTACACTAATTACTTGAAATAGGAATTGAAAAGGAACAAAATAAGAAGCGAAAGAGGCCACCCAGGTGCTATGGAATATGGAAACATTGGACTCAGTCACTTGCCAGACGACTGGACATATCCTAAGCGGAGCAACGAAGTTGCGTGAGCGGGACTGACTACAGAAAGGAAGTTACAGTTCCTTGAACCCGCGAAGCGGGCCACCCAGGTGCTGTGGAATATGGAAAAATTGGACTCAGGCTCCTGCCAGACGACTCGACATACCCTAAGCGGAGCAACGAATTTGCGTGAGCGGGACTGGCTACAGAAAGGATTTTGACGAAAAAATATTGAATATCATAAATGCTACCCCAGATAACAAGTTAAATACATGAAAAATAACCGGTAAAAATGATAAATATTTTAATTGATACTAATTTTTATTGAAAAATTCAGTTTTAAATTGCCAGTTTTAATTTACCAAAAGAAAGTAGTTAGTCAGTCGGGATTCTCAGTCGGGATTTTGTCGAGTCGGGATTTTGGCAGTCGGGATTTCTTACCCAATCTCAGCCAAACATCTTTCAATGCAATTGTCAGACTTTGAATATCATAAATGCTACCCCAGATAACAAGTTAAATACATGAAAAATAACCGGTAAAAATGATAACTATTTTAATTGATACTAATTTTTATTGAAAAATTCAGTTTTAAATTGCCAGTTTTAATTTACCAAAAGAAAGTAGTTAGTCAGTCGGGATTCTCAGTCGGGATTTTGTCGAGTCGGGATTTTGGCAGTCGGGATTTCTTACCCAATCTCAGCCAAACATCTTTCAATGCAATTGTCAGACTTTGGGACAGAATCAAATCACAATTTCGCATTGTCAGATAGTTGGTTATTGTCAGCTTATTGGCAGGCATTATCAGACCATTGACAGATCTGACAATATTGTAAGACCTGACAGTCTGCACTCAGCTTAGGCATGTAAATTTTTAATTTTATCAAAATCAATCGCATTTTTTGAGAGAAAAATATAGGAATTTTACAGTTTTACGAAACAAACATTATCATAGATTTGCTTGCAGCACAAACCAAGTTTAGCAATAATTTTAGAATATTAAATTTCATCAAAATCGGTGTAGCCATTTAAACGATAGTTTGTGTAAAAAAAAAACGGTTTTATGATAGAAGAGGTACCGTTAAAAAGCTTCTTGGGGAAAAAATTGGATGACAAGCACCAGCATTGGGAACAAATCATTCGAATAAAATTTTATAAAAATTGGTCGAATTTTTTCGAGAAAAATAGAATTATCGGCAAAGCTTGTATGGTGGGTACCGTTGTTTAAATACCTAATTCAAAAATAAAAAAAAAGTCCCTAAAAATACGTAGGAACCTTCCTTCCAATTTTTAATAAAATCTGGCCAACCATTCAGGCCGACAGGTGATTTATACATACAGACAGACTGACAGACATGCATACCCTAGATTCAGAGACAAGCAATTAAATTAAACAAAATGTCAAAAATAAATCAATTCAAAAAGGCGTTCCATTTGCTACGAAACAAATCAATTTATTTATTGAAACCTGAATTTGAAATTCTTTCAAGTAGGTAGATGGTACCTACTTTACTTGCAATACTTAACAATAAATAACTTTTAAAATTAATTTATAACGAACAACAGTTTTCGAGAAAATTGTTGAATGCCAATAATTTTAAAATATTACAGTAGGACACTTAACAATTTTGTTTACCAAAATATAGTAGGTTAATAATAAATGTACATTCAGTTTAAAAAAAAAAACGATTTTTTCTTTTACGAATTTTAATACCGTATCACTCATTTCACGTGTAATCAAAATCAAAAACAAGCTTTTCATAACCGTTATATGGCAGGTACCAATATTTTTAAGACCTACACATAGAATTATAAATAAATAGAATATCTTCTTAGGAGGCTCCACCCACTTTTGCCCGCGTATTTCAAATGGGACTGTCAAATTTTTCTCTTATACAATTTTGCATTTAACTGTTCACACGTACCCACGTATAGAAAAACGCGTGTTAAATTTTTTTTCTACGGGAGGAGACAGAGGAGTACAAGTTAATGACGTGAAGTCGAACCGTTTAGGGCAGGAAGGTGCTAAATGACAGACTGACAGATTGACAGACACAATTGCCAGATCAACTTTTTTTTGACTTCGCTATCAGCGTAATGTAGTATTTTATTGTTATCTTAAAAGTGTTTTTTTCCACGAAAACAAAATAGAGCATACCTACCTAGGTATAATCGCAAGTAAAAAGCATGATAAAAGGCATAGGTCATCAACTCGAAGGTACTCTTCGGTCTCCTTACGTAGAAACAAATTTTTACACGCGCTTTTCTATACGTGAACACATGTGAACAGCTAAATGCAAAATTGTAAGAATTTATTGTTTAGCAAAATAGTCCCATTTGAAATGCACGGGCAAACTTTGCAATTTTGAAAGTTTGTAGGCGAAAGTGGGTGGAGCCCCCTGAGATGATGTTCTATTTATTTATTATTCTATGATAAAAGAGCACTATTATAAATAAAGGGCCTATTTTTATTACAAATTACAAACCTACCTCTACTATATATTTATGTATATATAGGTTCTTTAAAACACCTAAAACTAATTTTAAAGAAATTTTAAAATACCTACCTATGAACTTATTCGCTTACCAATATGTTAAAGTGGTGATTAGAAGAAATTAGATGCATCTTTCCTCTCCACAAAATACACTCCAAAGCCAGACTCCAACTCTCTGGCAATCGCAACGATAAAATTGAAAATAGAAAAAAAAACACTTAGCTACTTGTTATAACACTAGCACATTTAACATCCGTCATCCGTGTTGAAACTTCATACACATTCCTTGTATGAAAAATTGAAGACTTTAAAATAAACTTTCGGAAAAACTGAAGCCACCGAAGCGACGCACGGTACGATTTACCGGATATTGTTAATAATAAAGCCGACAGCAGATAATAATTATTTAGTATTATCATTAATGCACAAGAATTAGTAAGACGAAAAAAAGCTTAATTCACCATGGCCAACCCGTACCCGACAACCGACAATGCACAAGACGCCATTTTATCACGACCAAGAACAGAAAAAGAAAGAAAACATTCACAACGAATTTGAATTTGCAAAAAAACACAGTTTTTCGTCCCGAAAAACTAAAAAACTTTTTGGTATATTACTTAATACAAATTCAAAAACAATTATTTCATTATTTTATGACTCCATATTACTAATTTAAATTAAAAACTAATTAATTCTAACCCGCGGACGCAGAGGAAACTGAAACCGACGCGCACTCCACAAAATGAAATAAACTTAACTGTGGTAGTGGTATGTCTGTGGTGGGATAGTATAAGTATTATTGATGGGCTAGTTTTGATTTTTTAACTTGTAAGTTGCAATTTCCAAACAACAACCACACAACTACTATGGATGGATAAAGGAATGGCTTGTAAGAGTAAATGGTGATAGAATAGAATAAATTATGCTTGTGCATCTGCATTATGAAATGCAAAATGTGTTTGGGAAGTGGTTGACATTGTATGCATTGTATCAGCATTCTGTATAGGTGTTGCCGGTTCAAGGCCAAGTGTGTTGTGTGTATAATATTTTCGTGACACGATGGAGTTGCGCAGTGAGCGACAAACAAAAAGAACACGTGGCATTTACAAAATAACATTAACTAATTATTTTGACAATGCATTTTTTTTTGCTGGGTGTATTATTAATAAAGAAGAATGTGTTAATTTTGAAAGTAATGATAAAAATAGTTTTGACTTAACGGTATTTATTCTTTTCGAGAAAAATTGCTCTCGGTCTCAACAAACACCTTGATCGTATCTTTTAAATAAAAAAAAAAACAGTTATAGGTACCTACCTACCGCTTGAATGTATTGATGTTATTGTTACCTACCTATTGAAATTTTTGAAAAATATTCAAAACGGACTTAGGTAGGTATTCCAATTTTTGAAACAACGACTAAAATATTAGGTTTCAACATTTTCCTTAAGCAATTACCTGCACAAAAAAAATATCAAAATTCCATACCTCCTATAACAGAAAAATCTGTAAAAAATAAAAGGGCAAAATCATTGTTATGTAGGTACAGTGTAGAAAATTCCCGTAAAAACACATGGTTTTCTCTCTTTTTTTTTCTCTGTTGTACCTATAAATTGTTTTAATAATTTGTATACAAATAGTAAAATAACTTAAAATTAAAGTAAATAGGTAGAGTAAATGTATTGATTTTAAACAAAATAAATTAAAAGTTTTGGACAAAAAATGAAATTAAAGCAATATTAAAGAGGAAATTCCCATAAAAACAAGATTTTAGATTTAGATTAGAGGTGGTATAAATCATCCCAAATCACTGCGGCCACATTGGGCCTATTGTGATGTCCTTCTTATTTATAGCTCATACATGATGCTGCATTTTGTAAGGAAGGCAGCTATATCATGGTATTTAACGAAAACATCCTATGAAATTAGTTGAAAAGTTTAATACAACTGCAAAATCTGAATAAAATGTTAAATTTTATTATTTGTAGATCCACCATTTGCTATTAGGGCACGAGTACGATAACTTTGGCGCCAAGAATTGATAACTGTTTTTTGTAGAACAGATCAATACAAGCATTTTTTACTATGGGGGGGGGTCTATCTCCCTCCGTTTGGGTGGGAGGGGCAATTTTACAAAAACAGTGCTAAAAATTTAAAACAAATATTAAAAAATAACGGTAATACTTACAACTAAGTTTTATATTTTTTTTAAAGCCAATACTTTTTTCTATTAGATGTTTTTTAAATCAAGTGAAACCTATACATAGTCTTTGAAAAAACGGACAAAAATTGAGAAAAAAAGGGAAAAAAAAATTTGAAGTGTGATTTTTCAAAACTGTAAAATAAAATATTACTTTTTTTTATAAAATTCGTTGCTCATATTAATTTTAAATCATAAACTGAAAACAAAATCATTTTATGTATTCTGGTTTTTGAGAAAATGGAAAATTACTAAAGCGTATAAACAGTGAGGTATGTAAGGGGGGGCATGCTGCCCCCCTGCAACCCCCCTGCTTGGACACACTATAGGATTTGTGGTGGGTGCGAGGTTGGGTGTATGCAAAGTTTCTGTTGCATTTAAAGATGCCCAAGCATCATTACAAAAACGAACCTACGTACAACATTCACCGTATACTAAAAAAAAGAAAACTCTTATAAGAAAGTAGTTTTAGTAATATTCCATTTTCTCAAAAACCAGAAAACATAAAATCATTTTGTTTTCAGTTTATGATTTAAAATTAATATGAGCAACAAATTTTATAAAAAAATAGTATTTTATTTTACAGTTTTGAAAAATCACACTTCAAAGTTTGTTTTTACCTTTTTTTTCGCAATTTTTGAGTTTAAAGTCCGTTTTTTTCAAAGACTATGCATAGGTTTCACTTAATTTAAAAAACATCTAATAGAAAAAAGTACTGGCTTTAAAAAAAATATAAAACTTAGTTGTAAGTATTACCGTTATTTTTTAATATTTGTTTTAAATTTTTAGCACTGTTCTTATAAAATTGCCCCTCCCGCCCAAACGGAGGGAGATAGACAACCCCACCCATAGTAAAAAATGCTTGTATTGATCAGTTCTACAAAAAACAGTTATCAATTCTTGGCGCCAAAGTTATCGTACTCTCTCCGCTATTAGAAACGTTGGTATTCGCCTTTGGCATCGAGTCAACAATGTTCTTTAAGCCTGCCATGGTAATCGTTCAGTTTTACGACTTCGAAGCACTTGGAAGTTGTCAAATTGGTTTATCTATTTGCATAAAAACGCATAGCCTAATACCCCCACAGAGTTTCTCAATACGATTCAACTGGGAATTCGAGATGGCCAATCGGAAGATGTAATATGTTCGAACCAGGCTCCTAGCCTTAGAGAGCTGTGGGATAGGTACGTTATCTTGCTGGAAAATGAAGGGGCTTCCGCATAACTATTCAGCTTTCTTCACCATCATATCCTCCAACAGCTTAATGTTAATTTTGAAGTGTATTCTTCCAGGTACCAATGCAATATCCGTCCGTTGATTTGCCGACAAAACCTGCCCAAGGCTTAAAGCATACCCCCACCGAAGTTGCGAGTCATTCTCGCCTCATTTTTTAGACGTTTCTCATGGCAGTAAGACTCTTCTTCCCCTCCAATTGCCGACCGATTGCACTTACGTCCCTTCTTTCTAAGGTAATGGAAACGCTGATAAACTATCAGCTTAAGAAATATCTCGAAGAACGAAAGCTTCTTAATGACCGGCAGTACGATTTTCATAGCAATAGGTCCACTGGTGATCTGATGGCTTATCTAACCGAAAAGTGGAACCAATCTTTACATCGTTTAGGTCAAAGTAAGATTATTGCGCTTGATATTTCAAAAGAATTTGCTAGAGTTCGGTATCAAGCTCTTTTTTCGAAAATGCATGCTTTCGGTATTGATGAATCTCTAGTTCGTTGGATTATAAATTACCTTTCGGATCGTTCAATACAAGTAGTACTGGATGGTTTCAAGACTGAAATCTTCAATATAAATGCTGGTGTGCCCCAGGGCTCTGTTTGGTCTCCGACTCTCTTCTTTATTTTTATTAATGATCTTTTGTCTGAAACTTCTAATCCACTAAATTGTTTCGCTGACGACAGCACCCTCAGCTTTTCATATTCGTTTCCAGATTCCCAACCCAGCTCTTCGGTTTTTGGACTGGAGCGGCAGCATATGATAAGTCCGATCTTGACAGCATTGTTCAATGGGGAATTAACAACCGCGTTGAATTTAATGCGTAACATACCCCTTATGCCAATATCTATAAGTGGCACTTGTATAGAGGGAACATACCGAATTCTCGGTATGTGTGTTACCAACCACCTTCTGTGGAATGATCACATATTTGATGTCGCCAAAAACGCTGCGAAATGCTTAGGTTTCTTACGAAGATGCAAGAAATTTTTGTATCCCAATGATCTGGCTGTTGTCTATAAGGCGTATATTCGTCCAAAACTAGAGTACAATTCTCATGTCTGGGCAGGAGCTCCTGTAACTTATTTGAATCTCCTAGATCGAATTCAGAAAAGAGCCTTAAAATGATAGGGGACAGGATTATAACGGAAACATTTGTGTCACTTGAACACCGCCGAAATGTTTCTTGCCTCTCCTTATTTTATCGCTTTCATTATAAAGAGTGCTCCGCCGAAATAGCCAGTTGCGTCACTCCCCTGAAAAAATTCAACCGCAATACTCGTACTGCAAGGAATGCCCATGAGTTCACCCTTGAGCCCAACTTCGGGCGAACAGTTAAGTACATAGAATCTTTTTTTAGCCGCACTACACGAATGTGGAATGCTTTACCCGGCTCTGTTTCCCCCCCCCCCCCATTTTAATCTAATTCTTAAACACTCTATTCTAATATCTAATTATATCTAATTTTCTTAAACACTCGTACTGTGTTAATCATATAAAGGGTATTCATAATCCCTTAAGTGCGCGTAAAATATAAAGAAAAAAAAAAAAAAAAAGCTGTCTAATGAGGTGCTATCAACGCTCAGCAATACAAAGTACAGTCTACGCGCTAGCCCATGTCGCGTGTGCCGTTCTATTTCCCTTCAGTTTTGTCATGGGGCTTTGTTAAGCACCCATAGGGGTATAAATCAACTTGGGTCAAGTGGTCCAAATCATGGTTGTTTGGCCGCCATTTTTAAAAATTGCCGCCAAATTGATCATTTTTGGTCCGATCAGTGGTCCGATTTTCATTTTTAAAGACTCATTTTATTTTCGTTTAAAGTCAAACAAAGTTTATCAGACAAAGTTATTGCTTAATCAAGACTTCCTGAGATATTTAAGATAAAAGTAAAAGTAATTCATTTCAATAAAAAAGAAAACCGCAAATAAAAAATATCTACCAAAAAATCGTATGATTTTTTTATTAAAAGTGCTAAAATTACTTTTAATATGCAAAACATTTAGTTGGTAAAATATAAGTTTGATAACAAAAATTTAAAAACATTTGAGGTTCTTAAATAAATCGACTTTTATTTAAAAAAAAAGAAATAAAATTAATAATGATACATATTCTAATGTGAACTATATCTACCACCGTTAATTTTTTTTCCTAAACCTCCAAGAAATGGCCACAAGAGCAAGTTTGTACGACCCAGTGGTGCTTTTTACTTTTATACAATCTACTACTGTCCTGTTTTATTTAATTGGCAGCCCTGTTTCTTATGGAGTCGGACATGCGGTGATATCTAATAAAGCGATTCTGAACTGTTGGTCCGCGGACCTCCAAGTGTATATTATTTATAATACCTAATAATTATGTATTTGCTTCTGATAACTCAAAAGCAACTCAGCGTTCTCAGATAAATGTTGTGGCATCAGCAACCCTTTTTTTATTTAACCACTTAGACTTCACCACCATTCATCTCAACTTATTGAAATCAAAAAGAAAAAAAAACTTAAATGTTTCACTTGGGTTCGTTGACAGCTTTTCTGATGCATGCAGTATTGAAAAATATTTTCGAATTTATATCGATATCGAATTGTTAAGTTTAAAAAAAATATATATAAAAATGTATGCCCACATGTCTTTTAAAGTACAAAAACACTCCTTCTTGGTGCTGGTTTATATTTAATGGGATTGCAAAGCAAGTGTCAAATAATCATTGTCAACAAGAGACGACCTCTCTACTTCAGAAGAAAAAGCTCGAAAATCTCTTATTCAAGCCTTGAAAACGACAAAAACTTTATTTAGTATGGGTGGAAGGTTTTTGATGGAGTTATTCATCCAACTCAAGATTTATCTTCAGACTTTCGGATACATTCCATCTTTTCGAAGCTCATCGTTGGTGTCGTCGTTCTTTTGGAACCTCCTCTTGGTTTTTGATAAAGTTTTGTATTGTTCGCCCTTGGGATTTTCATGCTTTACCTCTTTTCAGTCAGTCATCTTTTCTTTTCTATTTCCTCTATATAAAATATACTTAGGTGTGTGTTCCGTTTCGTATATCCTTGAGTGAATCCTTTTAAATAAATTGCGGTCTTTAGGAATTTATTCACTCATCTAGTCCATCTCCTTTACCCAGAGAGTATAAGTAAGGAAGAAATGTATTTCTTACAACATGTCCTTGTTGTGTGTTAGCACAACAACAAACACTTTGATTTAGCTTCACGGTTAATCTTGTTTGCAAGGAGTGTTTGAAAAATGTCCTCTTTTCTTTATATGAAAAGGACACACATGCCGCTGGCCGCCCGTTGCTACCCAGTTGTACAATTTCGTTTCGTTTCGTTAGGAAGGCTGCTGATGGAACTCTATATATTGAACAAGAGAACAGCACATTGACATTAAATTGGACGCAATTGTGGTCTCGTTACGCGGTTGATGTACTCGAGATTTAATGTCATTTATCTTGTTCGTTTGGAATAAATCACGTTGTATATACAGGATTCGTGTTGTTTTGCCAATGGCGCACATATTATTCTTCCCGTGCAAGAGAAAGCTCTAGCAACAGGACTTGGATTTAATGGTGTTCCAAAAGATAAATGCATCAAAAGATATCGGCGACAGTTTATTAAACTGGGTGAATTCATTTTGATGGGAAAATTTTGAAAGAGGTGTGTTAAGGTTAAATTGAACTGGGACAATTTAAGATGAGGATTTAGACGTTAAAATGTAACTGTTCTATTTTGGAAGATGGGATGTGTGCAATTGTGCCTTTATGTATCTGTCACAGTGTATTTGTAAGAATAATACATAATGATATCGGGTTACATTATGTTAGGTTTTACCTAGGTTTCATTAAATACAACTTATTTCCATTTTAATACAACTCAATTTACATCTTTTCACTTTTAATTCCACTTAGTATTTCAAAACACTCTTTATTTCCTTTTACTTTCTTTATTTTTAAATTCAATCTTTATCAGTTTCAAATTACCATAGGTCATCTACTTGTCGTCTCCTCCCGTAGAAAAAAAAATTTACAAGCGCTTTTCTATACATGAATACGTGTGAACAGTAAAATGCAAAAGTGTAAGAACGTATGGTCTAGCCAAATTTGACAGTCCCATTTGAAATGCATGGGCACGCATCCAGAGTTAAATCTCTGCAGTTTTGAAAGTTTGTATGCAAAAGTGGGTGGAGCCTCCTGAGTTGATTATCTATTTATTTGTTATTCTATGCAAATTACCGACTTGTACACGACTGATTTCAAATCAAAACTGACTTCTTGCCGCATGGTACGCTCGTATTTATAGTAGCTGCACCATCCAGCACAACGCTTTAGAATCTTCTAGTAGAGTGCCAGTCATGAATGAAAAATGATGGTGTGGAGGTTACATCATCATTTAACCACAGAAAGTATAGGGTTCAACTGATGCTTTATTTCGTTGAAAACTCTAGGTTAGGGTAGTAAAGTATAAAAGGGGTAATCAACACCAGATTCTCACGTTAATTAAGGGTTCCTGGACGCCTATGTTTGGACATTTAAGAAACATGGTGGGCTGGGTTCAGCAAAGCCCAACGAAATACGTATACCTATATATTCCGAACATGAATTTTCGATGCGTTTGTCATCGTCCCAGCCACTTTTTCTTCGTCAATAAAACCTCAGCTCGGGTCCTTTGCTTCTTTTAATTTAATTTGAGCCCTAAAGGCTTTCAGGTTTATAATCAATGTGTAATACCGTCAGCTTCCGACTCCTGCAGCAAGATCATAACCCACAAGCCGACGAGCGTGGCAATGGCTACCAGCAGGCCTGACGCGGCGGCGCGGGTGGCGGTCGAGTGAAAGCAACCCTGTCCCCCAAGGCTTGAACGTGCCTCTTAGAGAGTACTAGAAGTCATCGATGATGAACAAAGATAAAGTTCTTTTCAGGTTTTTAGCTGGTGTCAATTAAGCTTTATTTAAAGAAACCCCTTCTATTGTGTAGGTGTGGAGTAATTAGATATACCTCTCCAGTTTTTATAGTTTAATTAGAAAGAAACCACTTTCTATTGTGTAGGTGTGGAGTGATTAGATATATTTCTCCAGTATTTATAGTTTTAGTAGAAATAAACCCCTACTATTGTGTAGGTGTGGAGTGATTAGATATAACTCTGATCTCGTATTAATATTCTGTTTAGTTTGGTTTTTGTTTTCAAATGATCTCAAAGGGTAAATAAAATATTTAATCTCTTTTGAAGACCTTCAGATAAAGTGAACTAAAGTTGAATACACTTTATTTTGGTGCGAATCAACTGGTAGGTAACTAAATATGCTTGGTTTTTGGTGGATGCAGAATGAAACGGTGACGAAAATCGAAGTGATTTAATGATATATGGATCACTTCCTTCACACACTGAATACTTTTATTTGTGTAGTGAGATGAGCCTTTATCTGTTTTGTAGCCTCAAGGCTCCATATTTTCCCGTTTCAGAAATGGCGCCCAACGTGGGGCTGCAAAGTTTTTGCGTTTGCAAAATTCAAATTTCCTAAACTTTTAACATGGAATTTTCGGTTTGGTTTGAATAATGGATTTTTATTCCCGTAATACATAAATGATCCCGTGGCATAAGCAACAAAAGTGTAATACTATGGAGTGTTTTAAGAATTTAGCATACGACCAATGTGCTAAATTTGACCGTAGACTATACAGGGTGATTGGTATAAGGTGCACCAAAAAGCTTGAGCGTGTAGGTGGGATTAAGACAAGAAAAAATTCGTATAGGAGGAGGGGTCTATTTCCCTCCGTTTAGGCGGGAGGGGCAATTTTCTAAAAAGTTAACTTAAATCAGAAAAAAATATTTAAAAACAACGGTGAATGATATAAAACCTTGTTGTATTTTATTGTAAAGTCAGAAAACTAGTCTTTTATTTTATTTTTAAATTAAAAATTAATTTTCAAACTCAAAATTTTGAAAAAAAAAATTTAAAAAAAAATGTTTAAACTAATTTTTTTTTAAATTTTATGTAAATAACTATTATTTTTTTTTTTTTCAAAATTCAATGCTCTTATTAATTTTTAGTCAAAAACAGAAAACCGGATGCCAAAATGTATCTTAGTTTTTGAGAAATTAAGAAAAACTAGGAGTATTTTTTTCCAAGAAAAACACTTTTTTTTTGGTTTTCCCAACTTTGACCTTCTCAGGTCAATTATTAATTAGGGAATTATCCCTTTTTTATTTTTTATTACATACCATCCGATTTTAATCAAATAATAAAAAAAAACGAATTAACTTTTTACTTTACTTACTAGTTTTACTTTTATTTTTTTTTAGTTTCTCAAAATCTAAGATATATTTTGGCATTACCTCCAATTACCGATAGGGTTTCGATTTAAAAAGAACCTGTAATACTTTTTTCCAAATTAATATTCGTAAATCAAATTTTCTTCGTTCTTCCGTTCTTCTCTGCTTCCAAAAAGGAATTTTATAGTGTAGTATACACCACGTGCACCTTTAATAGAATAGTGTACCGAAATAAAGAAAACCATTATCATGTCAATAGTAAATTTTAAACAAGAAAAAAATATATTATATTTTGTAAATATATAGGTATGTTCATTCTTCATTCCTTACTGCATGCTAACATTTTCGTGGAGACTAAGAAATAAAAAATGAAAATAATTCACAAAAAGAGCGAACATGAATTATAAAAAGGATAACGTTATACCATTGGAATGATGCCAAAACGAAAAACTGGGTATTCCTTTAACCAATATTCCTGTATTTTTTTTTTCTACATTTATAAAATATAATTTAGAGGCGGGTATCTGCTTCTTCTTTGGCAACAACGATCGACGGTCGTCTTGAACAGTTTGTAAGCCTTAAAGAGGTCAAGGAACTATAATTATAGCATTTACTAGTAACAACTATCTATATGAAAAAAAATATGTATAATAAGGACTTTAAATAGGACAAAGATTCTCTTTCATTTGAATTAAATGAAAATTTCTTTTTACTTTCGTTATTTATTTTACTAGCTCACAATATATTGCATGATTCAGTATTTGATTTTATTTTGATTCGTGGTCAAGTAAATTGAAAACATATGATACAGCTTAATCACGAATAATTTAGTATCCGAAGGCTATAATGATTTAAGCGGCTTTTACACGGTCAGTCATTTGAAATCAATCTGTAATATAGTGTTTGTAAAAATATTACTGTATGCGTGCATTTGTTTGGCGAAAAACAAAACCCTTTTGATTTTTCCTGATGACTGATTACCTGTATGTGTAGATGACTGACGTAGTCCTCTGACTGACCGTGTAAAGGTCGCTTTACATTCTCATTCATTCCTTACAGGAATCGAGGTAACTTACAAATTACATCAGAATCAAAATGGCCAATATTAAATCCAGATAATGTGAATTTCAGCATTTGAAACCAGAAACTCTAGCGTGAGAGGCCGACACGTTACGTTTGTTAACTTTCGTCGTTCCTTTAATATACCAAATTGTTACGAATTTTAACCATTTGACAACTTAACATCGTTCCAAAATGAATTGTTGAAGTGTCAAATAGTTACGATTTGTAACTATTTTCCACTATTTGTTTATAATTGTAATCATTTGAGTTTGCAATTTAAAGTATTTCGGATAAGGATATTTGATTAAGATTTATGTTTAAGATGAAATTCGTGTGTATATGTATATTGTATGAGTTCAACAAAAAAATTTTAAGTGACAAAAAAAACGAAATGTAATTATATTAATAAAGTTTATTGTGTTGTGTTAACATAAAAATGTTTTTCATCGATTCTTATCCATGACGATTTTTCGTCGCTAAGTTACTTATAAAATTTGGAAAAATGTATTTAGTTGATTTTCGTTTGACAGACTAAAAATATTTAACAACGAGTCGTTCCAAAATGAAATTGTAACAATCCTAACAAACTTTAACAATGGCACTTTAACAATATTTTTTGACACAACAACAATTGTCAACTATTGTAATTAAAAGAACGTACCACAGTCCTTTTTTCGTACGTGACGTGTTTCGCCTTTCTGACAGGTACGTACAATCGTGATTATACAGTTCGTTATTTGCCCGTTTTCATTCGTCATTTTGACGCCCGAAATCGAAGTTTGACTCTGGAAAGCGAAGTTGTATAAGTAGTGGCAGTTGTCTTTGTTGATTTTTTATTTTATTTTATTATATCACTTAAGTATATGACAAAGGGAAGTGTCGTTAATATAGCATCTGTATAGGCAACATGGCTCTTCTCCAATATCAAGGAACTGCCTTGAAAAATCATCGGTCTATGAAACATTTTGCAATTTTGGCTTCGCATATTCGTTTTCAATCTGATTGTTTAGACATACATACGTGTCTTGACAAATTATATGATTTTAAGCATGTATTAAGTTCATCTGCTTTATGTTGGCAATTCCACTGTTTGAAAGTTATTGGTTTTTTTAACATTCAAACCTGTATCTGATAAAAAGAATACATTTCCAGCAAAAATTATCGTAAAATTCGGTTTTGCCAAACTTTAGATAAAAAAGGGCAAACATACACTAGTCGGCATAATTATTTTCACAAAAATGTAATGTTTCTTTCAACGGTAATATTAAATAACGGGTAAAGTTTGAAGATTAAAAATTTAAACTTATTCAAAGACTATGTTATGATTAATCAGTAGATGTTCAATTTTAATCATTTGGTAAGTTTAGTGCAGAAGGGCGGCTTTTGTTTGATTGAAAGTGATTTTTTTTGTGGCAAAAGTATTTTGACAAATCTTTTTTGTGCTAACTTTGTAAGGTTATATAATTTATTTTATATTTTGAGGATGAGATCATTATGTCAAATTCGTACAGATTTTGTGCAAAATGTGACCAATCTACAGAATTAAGTATTAAAGAGAGAGCATCTAATGTTGCAATGTATAATTTTCGGGTTTTTGCTAAACGATTGACCACAGAACTGAATTTATGAAAGCAAACCATAGACTACCAAATACGACAACACAAAGGAACTAATTCTGTGCCATATTCATCATTTGCAGGTTAGAAAACACAAAAAAAGACCTAAAAAAAGACAGCCACATGTGAATGGACTGTGCTAAAACCTCTGCATTGACCTTTAATTGTCATAAGCTGGAATTCAATTTGCTGCAAAAAACTTCGATTAGCTAAAAAAAACTATGCGCAGACGTCTTACAAAACTCAACATTAGATACTTAATTCTGTAGATTTGTCACATTTTGCACAAAATGGAATCTGTACGAATTGGAATTGGACATAATGATCTTATCCTCAAAATATAAAATAAATTATATAACCTTACCAAATTAGCACAAAAAAGATTGCCATTAAAAAAATTACTTTCAATCCAACAAAAGCCGCCCTTCTGCGCACTAAACTTACCAAATGATTGAAATTGAACATCTACTAATTAATCATAACATAGTCTTTGAATATCTGTACATTTTTAATCTTTGAACTTTACCCGTTATTTAATATTATCGTTGAAAGAAACATTACATTTTTGTCAAAATAATTATGCCGACTAGTGTACATCAAACTCATTTTTACATAATGTATGTTGATATGATTTTTTTACATTATTCAATTCAACTTTGCTTAAATTTGGGTCTATTATATTATTATTAATATTTTTTTTATTATAATTTTTTGCAATGATTGAATATCAATACTTAAGAGTAGGCGAATCTTAGCGTTATACTTATACACCACAATTGGAAACACAAAAAAATTCTATAAAATAGAGCGTTTCATAAATAAATTAAATTTTTAAAAGCATTTTGAGGATAATTTTTATGTTTTTTTTTTAATGACCAGCGAAGCGGGCGGGATATCAAAATTAATCTGTCAATTTGTTTTAATACATACATATATCTCTGTGTTTTTTTCTATAGAGATGTTTTAACTTTTATTTACACCTTTCCCCTCTATTTTTCAAATATTTTCTTTCATATAAACCAGGTCCTGACAATAACAAATACAACGAAAAAATAACTAGCCGAATAGGTGCAGCAGTTCTTATTAATACAGAAAAAGAAGAAGAATAGATAGAAGTAGATAGATTTGTTTTAATTCATCATATTTAAAAACATTATTATCAATGAATAAAACATTCAATTTATTTCCTTTCATACTAACAGAGTAAGATAAAATTTTAATTTCAAACCGAATCGAATTGGAGACTTTGCCTGACTTTTTTTTTCATTTTAAAGCCCAAATTTTTTAAACCTTTTATCTTGAATCACACAACCTCCGTTGATTAATTGGTCGTAGCCATCGTTGCAAGTACAAACATCGGGAGAATCACAAACGCTGTTTGGAGGACATCCAACAGAGCAGACTGCTTCACATTTTTTCTTATCTTTTGACATCAACCATCCCTGTCCACATTCACACACATTATTTGCAACACAAGCGGCATTTGCAGGACAACCCTTAGAACATACTGGTCTTACAATATTTTTATAATTATCCTGCGTCATACACCTTTAAAGAAAATAATTTTAATAATTTAAATAAATTCATTTTTGAATTATCAGTTATTTACCGAAATGGCCATCCTTCGTCAACTTGCCACATTATTTCACCCTCATAACAGCTACACTTTTCTCTAACAGCTCCATACAGTTCATAATTTCCACAATTCGCTATTCGATCTAGTCCTGGCCTCATACCTTCCACGACAGTTGCAACCACTGAACAGACAATTACTAAATATAATATTTGCACCATCTTTTCTAAATGACAATTGACTAATGAATTCAAAGATGTGTTTTTACTTAAAATTTCAGTAAAAATTAACCTTGATAAAACATCAAAATTCAAAATTCCTTAGTCCATAATGATGATAAGATGAGAACCCAGATAAACTTTGACATCGAAATTTTGATGGTTTGGCAATTAAAATTATTTAAATATCAAATAGTTTGCTTGCTTTAGAAAAATAGCAAATCACAGAGAGATATTTTTTTTTCGTCGTGATTCATTTTCGGTACAAGTCGACTAGAAGTTATCAAATTTAGTTCGGTTTCATTGCAAAACAATCATAGTTGATTGACGCTACGTTTTTTTTAAAGAGAAGTTTTCAGTATTCGGTTCTTAGACATTTATTTGTCATGTTTTTATTGATCAATGTCAACCATTCTTTGAAATAAACTACATAAGACGGGTTGGGATTGAATCATACAGTTATTTTTTTTTTATAAACAAGCAAAATCTACTTCCACGAGTTAGGCACTGACAGCTTTGATTAAGGCCTCTTATCTCCAAAACTTCTTCGGAACTCAATTTTTATAATTTTAGATTTTTCTATACATATCTACATTAAACCTAATTTACACAGCATCTTTTCTGTCAAACTAAATAGAAACGACTTTAACAGTGACGAATGTACAAAAAGTATTTTTATCAGCTCTACATAGCCATTTGTCTATTTGTTAAGACCCCCACCCACCGCAAAACTGAAGATATTTAAACACACACACAGCACCCAAGTTCTATAACGTCCGTCAGTTGTTTTTCCTTTAAATATGAACCCTTTAAATTACAAAGTCAAGGAATATTCCTCATTGGATTTTCCCATAACCCGGGCTGTAGATTTCATGTAACAGTATCGTGCCAGATGGTGAAAAAACGTTAAACTTCATGAACAGTTAATTTGTGTCCTTCAAATATAAGGAGACGAAGCATGCCGCATAAAATTCATATTTGATGTGATTTTGCTCCAAAATCTCTGCTGTTTGTTCACAAGCCTGCTTCCTTAAATAAGTAGACAGAGGACTAGAAGCAGCTTCGCTACACTACAACAAAACCGTGACCGTGTCTTTCTGGCATTCATGCAATTTTAAATACTCATCCGGGTAGGGTCTTTTCTTTTTAAACATCTCTAAGGGGGGACTTTGATATTCAACGACAATGATATTCAGTTGAAGTTATACCAAATAAAAAAAAAAAACAACAACAACACACTCGGATGAAACCATTAGCCTTCACCATCATTCTTATACGACTTTTTCTATGTATAAGATATGATGACCTCTGAGAAATGTTCATGGATAAAAGTTGGACCGAAACACCCCTCATATTTGCTATCTTACCGCAGGCAGACTGTAAACATTGACGCAATGGTGGGCAATATCTGTTTTAACTATGCACATAAAATCATAGATCATTTTTTGGGTTTGATTACATAAATTGAAAGGGATGAGACCGCCAGTAGTTTATAGGTCAAAGGGTAATAAAATGCTTCTAGATTGTGTTGTTACTAGAATAAATTGACCTTTATTTTTTGGAGCATTTCCTTGGCATTTAGATAGAGATATAATAATATCATGGGAATAAGATGCAGGAAGATGGTAGCCAACAACATCTTTTTAAAGTAACAATATAAGAAGTCTTTATTATACTTCTCTGAAGGCTTTAAACGTTATGGCATCCGTAATGATCATTGTATATATACTAATAAGATTATTAATCTTTGCATTTAAAGTAGAGGACAGAGAATTATTTTAAAGTTAAACTGCTGCTAAAAGGTTTCACTTTAATCTAATATTTGGTATTTTGAGTATTAGTGTATATTAGTGTATGTGAATAAAACATCGATAATGTCAAAGGCAGAAGAAAACGAAACAAAAGCTGATCTTCAAATGGGTCGCTGCATTAATATATTGGTGTGTCGATGAGCTTTTCAAATTTCTTAATTACTGATCCGATTTGAAGTTGGTTATAAATACATTGGTAAAATAAATCCGTTTTTTTTTGTTATCTCCGTGAGAAATTCGTTTTAGATAGATTTTACCCTAATTTGGCAAAAAAAAATGCAAAAGCTTTGCAGTGTGCAATTGCATCGCTTAAGTCGTTGGATTCGAATGCTAGTATCTAGTATCTCTCTAGAGCCAAGACTTCTGTGCCTCTGTTTTATCTTTATTCAGCTGAGCACATTCTGATTCGAACCAGGGGTTTCTAGGAGGAGGCCGTGGGAATCTCGATATCTCTGACACAGCACTCCTTATGGCTTGTTGAAATATTTAGCTGTCATTGTCTTTCGCTTTCATAACAACATTCGAAGGTTTTTTTCGCGAGGTCATAAGATACGCAGCGGCAGCGGCGGTCTCTTTCGATTAGATTCGTCCAACATTTAATTCCCTCGACTTAGTTGATATCCGTACTCTAAGTTTTGCACCAACTATAGATAGTGCTCTGAGTCGATCTTTGCTAGGGAAGTGTCTTCCATCAATCGCTTTGGTTGCAAGTTCGACCATCTGGAGATCACTATGTGCCCTTTTTTTTGTTACAAAATCGATGAGCCCGATGACGTTATCGGAGGTGGTTTCTTACAGGCTTTGTTTTCCGATTGTCATACCAAAGATATCCTCTCTCCCAATATTGGCGTTAAAGTCTCTCAAGAGGATTTTATTGTCATGTTTGGAGTGCCGCTCGTAAGCTTTGGTTGAGAAGCTCGTAGAAACTTTATTTGATATCGTCGTCTTTCTCTTAAGTAGGGGCATAGGAGCATAAAGACGTTTTGCCTTAGTCTTCCTCTGATAGCGAAACCGCATCCAAACAAGCGTGATCTCCTATCGGGGTATTTCGCACAATAGGAGGCACAGTTTTCTGTAACAATCAGGCCCGTCGCCCGTCTTATCCCATCGTATCTCCTGGAGGGCTGTTATATCAGCTTGGAAACTGGAGACGGTATTGGCTAATATGCCGACCGTTCCTATTATGATGCAGGGAACTAACTTCACGGGAACTAACTTCACATGGGAACTAACTTAACCACTAGTGCTAATTAATTTCCCTTTTTTTTTGTGAAGTTAATTTCCACTTTGAGTGGGAAATAACTTAACTTTTTGGTGGGAAATTATTTCACTCTTTTGGGTGACGTTACACTTTTTATATAAAATGCACATATTTCATAACCAAACTTGCACCCACCCAAACTCGCATCCACCCCAAATCCTATAGTGGGCCAAGCAGGGGGTTGCATGCCCCCTTTTAAAAATCTCAACTGTTGGAGACACCGGGAACTAAAGTCGCCCCATGTTTTCAGCTTTATATCTCCTGTAATATAAAAATTGTAGATGGGAATTAACTTCACACAATCTTCAGAAGAAATTAGTTCTCACCTTTAGTGAGAATTTACTTCACCAAAAAAAGTGAAATTAGTTCCCACTAGTGGTGAAGTTAGTTCCCATGCGAAGTTAGTTCCCGTTAAGTTAGTTCCCTGCACCCCCTATTAGTAAACCCTTTAATATCAAGAACAAGCGGACTGGTAATTTCAAGTCCACGAAAGACTTACAATTAGAGTATGACTTACAATTAGTATGACCTTTCTTACCTCATTAAAAGATTCTTATTATACATTTTTCTTCCTTTTATTTGAACTCAAAGATCATTTGGACAGACAAATCGTTAGCTATATAGCTTCCATTTACAAAAAGAATGGCCATGACACTAATTTGACTAATGACAACAGATTTAAATCCCACATACCTGCATGTATGTCATTATTCATTACATAACAAAGCCTTTTATTTCTTCAGAACTCTTGTAACATTTTTTTTCCTACAATCCTATCGTATCAGATTCATCAATATACTGAAGAGTCCAAGTCCAACATTTTCTATTTCCCAAGAAAAAACCTTTTCTTTTTCCAATTAATTTCTACAGGACAATGTTGTTGCATGCAACCAGCAGAGCAGCAGAACCCTTTATTCCTATTGGCAACATTTATCTTTCAGAGAGCTTGTTTTCTGTTTTTTTTTTCTTTCAAATGAGCTAGGTGGGGTCTTAGGAGGACAAAAAAGCCGATTTACAATTTTATTTCTTGTGTTTCGTGTAAGTTACCTATCAATGTTTCCATGCATTTTCTTTACCTATTACTAATTGGTATAGGAAAATTTTCAGGAATGGGATTTTCTATATTGAAATAAACACAAATGTATATCTAAGAGATGTGTAGGTACCTAAAAGTACTGACTTATGTCAAAAGCATCATATCACGTCGTATATGGAAGTGTATACCTTCATCTTCTTGAGTATGATGTCAAATTGGAGAGATTATAGGTTTGATAGTCTGGATGAGGAATAGGTTGAAGGGTAGATATGCAATGAAAAGGAACATAGAAGAGACGACTACTAACTAATCAGCTTTTGTTGCAAGAAATCGATAAAATATCAGAGGAGAAGGAACAATGTTAGAAGGTTAGGAGTATAGGAGATCCATTTATTCCGTTAGGTATACATATTGTATACATATCCTGCGTTCAAGCAGTAGCACATGACTTTGAGAAAAGTTAAAGAGAATACAAACAAAAAATCAGACCTAGAAAAGAGGTTGTAAACAAGGCAGTGCTGGGGGGCTTTTTTGAAATAAATCCCTTTTACCAGTCCTAAAATTCCCTTTTTTTCCAACAAATTATTTCATTTATCCCTTTTTATTTCCCTCAGCAAAAAAAGTTAAACAAAACACATTTACATGTGCAGATCGAGTTTTTAAAAATTTTCTTTAACCAAATCAAATCAAATTCTTTTATTTACATCTGTAGAATATAGGTACAGAAAGCAACATGATTAAATAAAAAAATAAAATGTTAAAAGTCGTTTCTTAGAAACATTCATCATCATCATCGGCTCGACAACCGGGGTCCGGTCCTGGCTTCCTTCAACACGTCTCTCCACCTATCCCGGTCTCGAGCCGACGCCATCCAGTTGCGCACCCCAAGGCTCCGGGCGTCCTGGTCTACGCCATCTCCCCAGCGCAAGCTTGGTCTACCACGCTGTCGTCTGCCATAGAATGTACCACAAAGAACTTTCCGAGCAGGTTCCTCTTCGCTCATGCGAGCTAGGTGCCCTGCCCACCGAAGTCTACCGAGCCTAATTTTTGTCACGATATCTGCTTCAAGGTAGATTGCGTACAATTCATGATTGTACCGTCTCCGGAATCGTTAGAAACATTATTTAGTTTAAATTTCTTACCACTTCTCGGTCGAATAAGACAACTACAACCTGTGTTCACCAACAATAAGACAACTACAACCTGTGTACACCAACACTGTTTGTGGCAGGAGTTACAGCTATTTCAAGGCCGCCACCGCTAATCCTTTTTGAATTAGTGTTGCTCGTCCACTTACAATCTCATGTTTAATCGAAAAACACATTATTTAGTTTTGTGTTATATCGTAGTGGCCATCACTGACTCAATAATCTACACATTTTTATTGGCTAAAGCAGATCGGAAAACACACATTGCGTTTAGTGTACTTACTTTTATTCATAAAATTTCGTTTTTTTTTTTTTTGTTTTACCATCTGTGACAATGCTGAACATTATTTAATTCTCAGAGTTATATTAAAGTAAGGCTTATGCGAACCCTACTATTTTTTCTAAATTTGGGTAAACAAATTCACCGTCAATGTCTTTATTTAAATATTTTGTCCAGAACTCTTCAATATTAAATGAAAGAAGCTTTGCTTTTGAACTTCATTGAAGTATGAAGTATAAGGTAGTGGTAGCCACTCCAATATTACTTTGGAAGTTTCCAAATTAAGAATTGTTAAGAGTTTTGCAAACACCTTTCTGTTAAGTTTAGGGCCACGTATTTATAAAAAATGTAATTCATTAAGTAAAGGATCTTGGAAAGAAAATCTTTTTATCATATCATTGAAAGCAGTTACATAAAAGATTTGGAATTATTTCTTACTCCGGCAATAAGTGTTTTGTTAATTCAATTCAAAGTTAGATGGACTTGGTTTGACAGAGATTTGAACAATTAAAGAGAAGAAAACCTAAGTCACTGCACTGGCACAATGAGTAAAAGCAAACTGGGACATAGATGTCACATGTTCAAACTATTATTTATTTGAACTGACTAGAATTTTCGCAAAAATATATTTTTTCGGAAAAGAAGAAATTCCCACAAAACCAGTCGGGTTTTCCCGTTGGAATTCCCACAAAAACGGATTTTTCCCACAATCCCCCAGCACTAAAACAAGCACCTCACCAAAACAAATGGGAAAGGTATCAAAGGAACGCAAATTTACAAACCCAAAAGGATTCTAGTCACGTCAAATGGCGGGTCACTTTGAAAAGTATTTAGAAAGAAAGAGTCCTTTTTGTTTGTGGTACATCCCGTTCAACGGCACGAGCAGCTACATATATCTACCATACCTTAGAAAAACCGTGGTCGAGAATGAATGTGGTATGGCTGTAGATTAGTTTATTCAAATGTATGGTGTTGGAGTTGGTTTAAAGAACTGCGAAGGGCGCTTTTGCTATTTCAAACATTAAATTAAAGCAAAATGTCAATTTCTATTCAGGATTTCAAGTTGTGTTAATCGCTTTTTACGCAGGCTACATTTATTCATAAGTTCCATTTGATGCTGATTCGATAATATCTACATATGCTGCTGCACGACTTTAGTTCTAGTCATTTGATGGAGGTTATCTTTCTGACTCAGATTTGTGAAGTCATTTGTATTACCCCATTTGTTTTCGTCAACGCAGAAAGATGTTGGTAAGATAATTCACCTTTGTGTCACACAGCTGAGTGATTAGAGGGTTCTTTGGTGGGGTGTCTTCGTTTTTTCGGTGATCTTGTAGAGCTTTTTATTTTGATATTTCCCTTCTTAAACCAACAGTATTGGACAGTTATTGACAAGGCATGGTTTATTTTATTTATGGTTTAAGATGAAAGTTGATTTGGTGATTGCTTTTTATAAAATACCTTTTAAATTGTCATAATTGAAAATTCTTCGATTTTATATTTTTACAAATTACATTGCAGTCGAACCTCAGTAAATCTTTGGATCATCCTTGAGAATCTTAATTGTGCCAGTTCTTCTGATCAAATATTGTGCTCTAATACAATTGTTGGCGCCCTTTGTTTACCATCAAGAATTGTTCAAATTGAGTTAATCCCTGCATGAACTGAACTTACGGAAAAAAGCATGTTAGTGGAATTAGGTTAGCAATTCTTGAATTAAATAAATTTCCCATATTCCGACGCCATGCGATCCGCTGTCATCCATTTAAAAAATCAACGTCTTCATACTGCTGCTCTCCTGCAATTGTTTCATTTCTTGTTAGAGTTGAATTTGTAATCCATCCTCTTATAGGTAACATATAGTTTCTATCGACTTTATTCTTCCAGGCAGTTGGATTTCATCTCCAATGACATATCGCTGTAACACTCCCTTAGAAAACCATTCATCCCATCCTCCTTGGGCAAATCCCATATCCTTGTTCAACTTTTGTGAAACTGAATAAAGCGTAACTACTCGTAGAATAATTAATTTGACATTCAGTGTGTGTTTACCAGGTCGGAAGAATTTCATTCCCATTGATCACATTGACTTTGTATCTAGATAGATTAGACGGGTGTCTCCCGGTTAGTGTATTAGGTTTACCTTCTCTACTCCTGCTATAGGTATTTTCTGTAAAGCGAATTCAGAAGATAACTTCTTCTTCATTTTCGTATCCATTTTCCTTTTATAGCAAAGCATCACAATCGGCATACGGTGGCGTTATAGAGGACAGTTTTCATTGAGTTAGTTGTTCTGACATTTCTTTGGGTGTTCTTCGTTGCTTTTGTAAACCACCACAGCACTTTCTCTCAACTTCAATGTCCATTTCATCACATGTTAGCTGAAGAGAGTCGTGTCGTTGGCTTTGGCTTAGTCGTTGTCGAATCGACCAAAGCCAATTTTTCACAATTCTTTCTTTCTATCTTTCTGTTGATTGTCATGCGATGCGAGTGGACGCTTTTTCTCTGTGTAAAGGGATGTATCTATGGATTTTGATTTGTAATGAAAACCGGATGACTATACTTTCATCAGCAAAATGAGAAACTGAATGTGATCTTAAAATGATTTAAATGTTTTTTTTTTTTCATATTTGCTTTTGCTTAGTTTTCTAATTCGTTACAAGTTTTTATTTCTTTCTTTTTTCCTTATTTTGCCATCTTGATAAAAGTTGTTTGTTTTTCTTTAAAGAATTTTAAAGTAAGAGAGAAATTAAGGGCAAATCAGGGAAATTTAATGGCAGTTCATTAAATCAGTTTTACATTATACAATCGCTAAAAATAAAGCAAAAGTGAGTTATATACAAATCGTAAGCTATTTTATTGAGATGAAAAGCATCAGATGCAACCGCTGCTTTTCGAGGAAAATAGAATCCCTGTAGAATGTAGGCATGTTACAAGATTTAATTGTAGAACATTCGTTTAACAATATGTTTAAACGAACTCGCAGACTTTAATGATAGCCTGAGCGCCATTTTGATCAGGTTTCTAGGCCACAGTGGTTTTCAGGTGACGATGACGAGCTTGCCAGGCAAGGATCAGCCCTTCTAAGATCGCTTTATGAAGCAGTTAGTATTCATTTATAAGGGCTGTGAAGGGAGTTTCATATGTCTCATTATCTATCTTAATCCAATCGTAGATGGAATAGTCTGACTAGCTGTGCCACTTCAAGAACGATGTTGCCCTCCTATGACAAGTCCCGCACAAATTAACTCTTATACAGGGCTCAGCCAGACAGAGCCATAATCGTTGCAGTTAGCACTGGTACTGAGGAGAGCATGTAGCAAGAATGGGTATTCCTTACAAAATACTCATTATCGTAGCTGTGGATATTAAGGGGAAAAGGAAACAGTGAACCACTATATCTGCTACTGCCCTACAATGGCTAGTACAAGATGCCAATTCTCCGGTCAGTACTTTTACAACTATAACGAACTTACAGCATTGATTATAGGATCGACCTGCTGGATACTGGCAGCAGGATTCTATCCTGTGAGTCAAAACCCGAAAAACTGTTTACAGACGATCGAGTACGTCAATGACGCCCGCTGATTCACTGCCCCAATTCACCTCTGCTGAACGCATTAGTGGGGTTGGAGGAGTATAAATATGTATGCTTGTTTACTCTAACAATTAGCGAAGAATGCTCTGAGCACGCTTTTCTAACACTTTATTAAGATAACTTAACTAGGTTATATGATATCGAATAGGATAAAAACTTTACCATTTCACCACTTCACGTTTGGTGAAGATCTGCTTCTGTGTTTCATCGGGTTGACCTCAGAAAATGTCAGCACGCTTCCCGGCTATGGATTGTTTTATGTCTATGCTCAGGCCAAATAAATGTTGGGGTCGTTGCATTAGTTTTTTTTTTTTTTTTGAGTTCTTGGCCTGCCTCTTTCTCGCGATGGTACCGCGGAACTTTGTATGAAAGTGCTTTTTGAAATGAGTTCTCCATCTCTCCTTAATACATGACATTAGCAGCTAAGTTTTAGGTGCTGTATTTTGTACATACTGGGTGTCCCGCAACTCAACGTCAAGCGGGTACCGGGTGATAGGGTAGGTTATACCCGTACTGCAAATAGTAAGAAAAAAAAATTATCTTGATGGGTTACGTAATAATAGCAATATTTAGAAAAATTATGAAAATCGATACCCAGGGCCACATTTTTATGTACTGTTGTCACAAATTTTAATATTTTTCAGTGATTTTTTTTCTACGTTATCCTTAATAACCATGCTACTGAATGCAATCTCGAAATCCAAAATAAATATTGTAACTTTCGCAAGAAAAATGAAGTTTGACTGAGTCATTTTTCAAACAAATTTTGTAAGCAAACTTTAACACATCATATTTCAAAAAAATTGTAGTACACTACCCACGGCAAAATATGATGTGTTAAAGTTTGGTTACAAAATTTTTTGAAAAATGACTCAGTCAAACTTCATTTTTCTTGCGAAACTTACAATATTTTTTTTTATTTCGAGATTGCATTCAGTAGCATGGTTATTAAGGATAACGTAGAAAAAAAAATCACTGAAAAATATTAAAATTTGTGACTACAGTACAGCTTGACGTTGAGTTGCGGGACACCCTGTATATACGATAGTATTTTTGTCATGTGGATCTTTTTACTTCTAATTCGGTCTAGCTTTATTGTCACTCCTGGTGTCATGCAAAGTATCTTCATTTCATTTGCCGGCATTTTTTTCTAATACTTCTTGTACTTAGTCCATTATTGTGAGCCGTATATAAACGCTGGACGAACTACATTTCTTTCAGCTTAAGGGGCATTTTTCGGTCGCAGAAGATGGCAGAGTTTTCACGCCACTTCACCCTCCTTACGCTTACCCGATCGTTGATGTCGTTATCACAGGATCCTATTGAATTGATCATAAATCCAAGGTATTAAAACGTTTCGCACTTGGGAAGCCCTATTTCGTTCGAATAAATGTTCCAAATAGACTTGGGTAGATCCGTAAATGGGCATAGTTATTCTATCTTTTTGGCGCTAATGCGATCTCCATTTTCCTTTAAAAAATCCAATAATACATACCTACATAAAGGGCTATTTGCAAGGATGAATTATCTTCACTTATGATGGCTAATCGTCAGGAAAGAATAACTGTGTCACTTAGTCCACCATCATCTTATCTTTAAGTAGATAGTCAAGAACTATAATAAAGAGCACTATAACTCAAGACGCTTCCTTGGTGTACAATAACTTCAATTGGGAAATTTTCGGTATCTCCTGCAGTGCATCTAACCTTTGCTTTGACTTGCTCGTATATATCCATGATCATCCGCACTTAGATTTAGATTGTTTCTCCATTCTGATTCTTACAGTGTGGATTAAATATGTGCTATTGGAACCCATACTGGTCATCATCAGAAAGATGTGAATTGGGAGAGGGTAACTCTCCCTCCACCGCCACTGATTTGGTTTGGTGATGAGAACCGTGAGCCATCTAAGCCCCATGTCTTTGATCTTTTTCCAGAACTCAGACGATACACAATCTGGCCCAATTGCTTTTTCCTTTTTGAAGTTTTGCACCACCACAACGGACACAACCCGTTGAGCACTGGGGTTGCCCTGGGGTCGCCCTGAAGTCGCCCCAAAGTGTTTTTTTAAAAAACCTCAACTGGCCCTGGGTAACAAATTCTCTGTTTTTTGAGACCTGGGGTCGGCCTCAACCCGCCCTGAAGTAGATCAAGGTATTTTGCTGGGGCGAGTTGAGGAAATCAAATTGACATGTGTGTTGTCAAACATGTTTATAATTGAATATTTTATTTTGCTTTTGCAATGCAAAGAAAAGAAATTATAGATTTATTTTAATGAAAACAAATAGAAAACATACACATAAAACAAAATTTTATTGTTTTATGTTTTGGAATGTACCAAAAGCGACGAATTTCAAGTTTTAATTTCGGAAGCAAATATTTTTTGTTTCTTTCTTTTTGTCAACAACGTTTTTTGAGAACCAAAAAACCCAGGTTTTTTTTGACAGCTCTTGGAGTTGTCAAGAAAACTTGGGTCGACCCTGGGTAAAATGCAACGAACACAACTAATGACTACTTCGACTGTAATTTCGGGAAAATCTAGTCTGATGGGAAACTGTTCATTTAAAAGTCCTTCGCAGTACTCTTGCCTCCTGGCCCCTGGGTGAAGAATTTCGTTGTTTGATAAATATTTTTTTTCAAATGTAATAATACTTTGACGGATACCAAGAAAGAATAGTTCACACTATTCAACGAACCAGCATTCAGCAACGCAACGATACCAAAATATAAAAAACCGTGACCAAACAGAATTTATCAAAAAGCGACTGTTGACGCACTTCAAAAGGGAAAAATCCAGACTACTGACAAGGCTTAAACTCTTCTGCAGACGTTTGTCAAACACTCCTTAAATCTAACTATATTGACAAAAGACACTCTAAGCGAGGTACAGTAAGTAATTTAAAAACTTTTGAATTACACCACCGGTGTAAGATATATCAACTCCTATTCAAGCAATCCATCAATTTGAGAGTCAATAAAATCACTTCCATCAACACCACAATCTCTTAAGTCTCAAGCGTCTCCCCATCCTTGAAAAGCTATATGTTTCCTGTTGCCACATGAACATACATTCTCATCATCGTCCCCATCGACCAACGACGCGACTTCGAAAAACCCCCAATTGTTGTGTCTGACTTTTCTTTCATAACTTTTAAGTTGTGTCCTCTTTAGCTGTCATCCCATGGCAAAAAAAATAATGTTTAAGGTGTAGGTATGAAAAAGTGAAGTCGGGAAATGTCCTCGGGGGTTGGTGGAAACTTCACCCCCTGTGAAAATTAAAGCAAAATCACGCTGCTATACCTACCTATCACTTTACTTTGACAGATTAATAGCGACGTGGTTAGCAGAAGAAAATTTAGTTATTTTTTTTTATGTTCACTTCGTTTGTACATAAAATGATGACGTCCTTATAAGCGTCTACTTTCTCTTTCTCACATTAAATGAGAGATTCTTTCGTGGAGAGGGTGTTTTTTTTTCTTTTGACACCGAAATCTTTTGATTAATTGTATTTGATGACATTATCTCAGACAGGTTGTCAAAAACTTTTGGTGGACATAGGGTGGTGCCATGCGAATGATATGAAATGAGAAATTTGTTACCACACCTTATGAACAAAAATAATAACCAAGTGAAACTTTCAAAACTTAGAAATTTTGTAAATTATGTAGGTAGGTATATATGTATGCTCTTGTACATGCGGGAAGCGTAAACAAGTTTCAACTTAGTTACGAAATTATGGACTTATTCATGCATTTGCCCTGCATGCAAATAGCAACCGATATCGTTTTCACAGACTTAATGCAAGGTGGCGAGTGAAGATACTCGATGTCCCAGTTGTAACTCAATAACGAGTTCTTGTTTTGTTTTTTTCATATTTTATGATGCATCCATACCTATACTGACATAAAAAGACATAAGGGTAAAATGTCGTAAATAAAGTGTAAACTTTGTCTATTTAAGCAAATATTTTATATGCAATAAATTCTTATTTTAAGTGAGCATATAAGGTTGTTTGGAGACAATATTCCGAAAACCAAAATCTCGAAAACCTAAAATTTCGTAAACATAAGCTTTGGCTACATTTTTCATTTAATATAATTTTTCAGGATTTCGGGAAAAATTTTTCGGGCTTTTGGGTTTTCTTGACTTTTTTTTATAACTAGGGTATTACATACTTACAAACAGTATAGTTAACTCTCCTACCAATTGGGTAACCCACTTTCGAAGTTGAAAGTATTTTAAATTTTTCTTCGTAATTAACTTCTCGTCTATTATTTCCAACACTGTCCGCGCAGAAGAAATCGCAATCAATGACAATAAATAAAGTAGGTTAAGTTTGTGAAAACTTTTTGTTTTATGTGACGTTCGTTGATTTCGAATATCTACCTATCAACATTGGGGAATATTCATAGACACTGTTTAAGCTGTTATTAGAAAAACTCGAGTTTCTTCTATTCATATTACATTGCTTAAACCTAGGCTATAAGCAAAACTGTAGTTTAAAAACAACTATGACTGTGCCCCATTGTGTTTAGCTCATTCACCTGTTTCACCTATGTATGTACCTACATACCATATGCATAATATTGTGTGGATTTTTATTTGTTGCATTGTTCTTGAATTATATAGATAAACTCTATTTTACTTTTGTTGATAAGAAACAAATAAAATCTTACAAATCCCGCCTGGTTCTATCTTGTTCACCTCCAAAAAATAAATGGAAATATTAGCTGTCAATGACAAGAAATTCCACACGGAATAAGTACTTACAATAAGGGAGTTTTTTCGAACATGAATAATTTTCACACGAAACTCACAATAAGGGCAGAGTGAAATGGGATTTTTTTCGTGTGGAATTTTGCTCCCGTGGAACTCACAATAGGTGTGATTATGTCAAATTTGATATACCTACATATTTACTTGAGTTGTGTTGAGCAGTAGTAAATATTATTAAAAATTTTTTTGAGTATTTTGGGTTTTCGGAATTTTGGGTTCTTCTTCTTCTTCTTCTTCTTCTTCTTCTTCTTCTTCTTCTTCTTCTTCTTCTTCTTCTTCTTCTTCTTCTTCTTCTTCTTCTTCTTCTTCTTCTTCTTCTTCTTCTTCTCCTTCTTCTTCTTCTTCTTCTTCTTCTTCGATCACTAACCTTCTATAGCAAAATTCTTTATGACATCAAAAATAGGTAAGTATCTACAACAATCAGAACTCTCACCTGGAAAAGAACCCCCGCCGAACACTTACTAACTATCTATCTGCTTGTTCCATCGGCTGCTGTTATCACATCCATTAGAATCCGTTAGCTAATTTAGAGCTCTTAACATAATATATATGTATTTTTATAGTGCCATTTCCCTGGAAAAAAAAATATAAAAAATCATCCTACATCCCCTTGAAAAACTGACGGGTACGGGTACCTAATGTTTTTTTTTTATTCCATCATTCATTTTCCCTTTTTTTTTATTTTTTATCACATAAACACTATACTATGCCTTCCGCCCTTGGATACACTAGTTTTGCTGCCAGTCTGTTTTATAACAATAGTCTCCGCATTAATATAGAGAAAGACAATGGTGTGGTTTTGCAAGAGCACAATTGCCATGTCATTCGAATGCGAAACATTAATTCCAACTCCAACTATAAAAGCATATGTCTTCTTTCTCCCTCCCAGAGAGTCATTATTTGTTAAAGAAGAACCAAAACAAACTAACTAAACCCCAAACCACCCTATTTCCTTCAAAACAGTAGTTGAATAACAATGGAGTCCCTTCCTGTCATTAGGCTTATGTGAGGGTTACAAAAAAAATATCATCCTCAATTTTGAACTGCGTTTTTTTTTATAACAATAATAATTTATGCAACATTTTTATACGTGAAGGACGATGGTGACAGGGAATTCATGCAGAAGTGAAGATTATTAACCACTGCCAACAATCCGTGTCTATTTGGATGTGAATTCGTTGTTGGAATCAAACCTAAGCAAGAGGACTTGGGTGGTTGTGGGCCGATTTCGACCTAGTAAATAAAAGTATGTACCTACTTTAAAAAACTTACTTACTTACTTAACGCTTTAGTGGACCAGGGCATCAACCAATGAGCTTCTTCTAGTCTGCTCGGTTTCTAGCTAGGTGGCTCCATTTTTGCAAGCTAAGTTGATTGAGGTCCTCTTCTACTTGCGTGCGCCATCAGCTACGCTGTCCTCATAAGCTTCGCCCACCCACGGGGTTCGATTCAAAGACCATCCGGACCGGAGCATTGGTTTCCATTCGCTCTATGTGACCCTGCCACCTTTGTCGTTGGCAAGGTCGTGACAAGGTCAGTGTAGCTATAGAGCCCGTACAGTTCGTTGTTATACCTTCTTCTCCATTGCCTATTTATGCAGATAGGACCATAAATCACACGGAGAATTGTTTTTTTAAAGCAGCCTTATAAAGGGACGGTGTTGGGTGTTTTCCTTGTTGACAGCACAATATATTTGGCTTTGTCTTGATTCACCGATAAAACCATCTTCTTTTCCTTCTCAATACTCACGAAAGCACCATTGACGTCATACTTTGCTCTTAGTATTATGTCAATATCGTCGGCGTTCGAAAGTAAGTGGACGGACTTTTGAAAGATTGTTTCTCTGGTTTTGACGTGAGAGTTTTGCACTATTCGTTCAAGGATGATGTTAAAAAAGTTGCATGCTTGCGCATCGCCTTGTCTAAATCCTTTTTTGACATCAAAGGTATCCGCGAGGTCTTTACCGACTTTTATGGAGCAGGGTGAATTCTCCATCGGCATCCTGGAAAAACTAACTAGTTCGGTAGGGATGCCAAGACTATTGCTTTAATAGCTCGTCTCGATATATCCATAGGTCGGGTGCGAATTGTTGACCTACGCCGTCTAGGTGGAATGGTACAATCTGTATAGCAGCGGAATTTTCGTCATCATCGCCGTTGTACAATTTGCATAAATGATCTTTCCATATTCTCAGCACCGACTGTGATTCTACTATAATGTTCCCCTGATTGTTCTTCAGGCTTTTCGGGCCTTGTAGCCTTGTTTTAAAGCGATTTCATTGTTTTAAAGCGATTTCATGAGCAAATATCGATTTATTTTTACTTTCACTTATCTGTAAATTAAATTACCCAGATCTCAGTTTGAGGTACTAGGCACTCGGTGTTCAATACGGGGAGGTGAGATTATGAGTTGGTAGTCAAAGGTTGGTTTTGAGAAAACCTGTGGACGTTTTTTCCTGTCATGTAGTGTATACGACGTATACATAAACGCCATAAATAATGTCAATTCTTAAAAGTTGGTAGTGCTTCACTTTAGAAAATAACGTTATATTGTTATATTACCTACCTAGACTTACTTCGCCGCCCAACGTTCATTTGATAGATCTGATGGGAGGCTTTCATTTCATATTGATATTAGCTTTCGCTTGCTTCTGTCAATTACACGTGACACTTAAGAATTCATTAAACGTTCACTAAAAACTTAACGAACATGGGATATATCCCTTTGACTGCCTCTAGTTTCTAGTAAGATGTGTCTCTACATTTTTATAGTGGTAATACATACATATGTGAGGATTTAATGTCACCAGGAGCAACTTTCATGAGAGTACGAAATGACTAGCATTTGTTAACTTCTACTTTATTTATTTATTTATTTAATTTTAACAGTGCATATTAATATACGTAATTTAATATGTATATGCATAACAATTATTTTAAATCAAATATTTTGTCATATAAAAAGTGAGGTTATGAATATTCTTGATATATTCTTTGATTCATGGCGTGTTTGGTGTTCGAAACTATAATCGAAGTTTCTCATCTCGCCAAAATAGCTGAATCGCTTTTGGCAATCAAGTGAGGTGAGCAAGTGAGTGAGGCATAGTCATCTCGCCTTACTCGCCGAAATAGCTGAATTTTGGCACTGGGTTCACCCTTAACTTGCCCTGAAGTAGCTCTATAGGTTTTTGCTGGGGAGAATTGAGGTAAACAAATTGACAAGTGTGTTGTCAAAAATATGTAAATATGTTTACAATCGTTCCCTGGATTGAATATTATATTTTACTTTTGCAATGCAAAGAAAAGAAATTATAGATTTATATTTTAATAAGAATTAATAGTAAACATACAAACAAAACAAAATGTAATTGTTTTATGTTTTGGAATGCACCAAAAGCAACAAATTCAAGTTTTAATTTTGGAAACAAATATGTTTTGTTTCTTTCTTTTTGTCTACAACACTAAGCCAACCCTTGTGAGTTTTTTGAGAACCGAAAAACTCAGTTTTTTTGACAGCTCTTGCGGCTGTCAAGAGAACCTTGGTCGACTTGGGTTAAATTCACAGAGGAGCCAACAGAGAGGGTAATCCTGTCATTTTATTTGACGTTACCTACAAGCTTCGACATCAGCTGATCTCAGCTTAGGTGAAAAAGTTTGCGTGAGAACAAAGGAAAACTGCACACACTCTCACCTAAGCTGAAAGGTGGATTAATTTTCCCGCCTTTTTCAAAATCATCAGCTTTTTGGGTCTGTTCACAAACTCGTTTATTTTTTGGTTAGGCTGTTCCTACACCAGTAACTCATTACTTCACTAGTTGCGTTTTCGTTCGTTTGTTTCGGTATAAAAAGAAATTTGGGGTAAGAAATTTACCTCCATTGAAATATAAGTAGCTAATATTTAGAAGGTTAAATCATATACAACAAAAATACTAAAAGCAAAACTTAAGGATGTAGTACACGGAATGTAAAAAACCACATGCGAATGTGTCTCTGACTTCCCGCACCAATGTTGTATTTGTGTTACTAGCGCAACATTTTGCGATGTTGTTATATCCACAAATATTTTGGTAGTAGGTACACCGCATGTTTACCCAAAAAGACACATGTGCAAATGTAACCAGAAGGGTTACAATCGATGTGGTTGCATAAGAATGCACATATATTTGGTGCTTACGTATAGCTAGTATACGGCATGTAGTCAAATGTTTCACTGCACACTATTTGACATTTAAATGTGTTTTCCTAATGCACGATATGGAAACATTCATGCAGCGCTATCATTTTTGAAACATTATTTTCGGTGTTGTGTTCTAGTTCAATATAAATTATACAAGAATATACAAGAAATAATTGAAATAATTTGTTTAAAAAAACTGAAAAAAATTTAAAAACTGAAAAAAATGTAAATTTCATTACAACTCTTAATATTAAGAAATTATCAAACAGTTATTCGCACAAAAAGCCAATATTCATTTTGTTTAGATTATATTTAGACACAACTTTATTTTCCATTAACATAATACATACAAACAAATTTTTGATGCATTTAAAAGGATCCGTCTCCCGAACTCAAAAATATATGAAAAAAACTAAAATATTCTTTGAAAAAAACACAAAATAAAAATATATTTCCAATAAATATATATAATATATAAGTTACGACTTTGCTTCTATTACGAGAATGGCGTGCTAAAATAGAGTACCAGCTGAAAATACAAGTGTGATCATAGCTTAGCGTGCATTTAAGAACATATCCTTATTCGGGAGAATTCTACCTCATTTCATGAACGAAATCCACCACAGCTCATGAGTTTAAGGGGAAACGTGAAACTTAAAAAAAATCATGAACTGATTGCCGTGTTACATATTGGAATTTTAAAACAATCTGTTTCTGAATATTTTTTAACGTATTGTAACGTTAAAAAATATTCAGAAACATGTATTAAAATAAATCTGATGCCACAAATACTGGTAAAATCAATATGCTTTTCATATTTATACTTCTAGTTTTTAAACAAGATTCAAACTTTTTGGGTCTGTTCATAAACTTGTTTTTTGTTGGTTAGGCTGTTTCTACTCTGGTGACTCACAAGTCAAAGTTAGGCTTATAATGAGAAATACTATATTTGTATTTGCATTTTCGTTTGTTTGTTTGTTTCGATATAAAAAGAAAAGAAGGTAACGAATTCCTACTTTCAAAATAAAACGAAAAACAGTTCTTTTTTGGCACCATTAAAATCGACATTAGTCGCTTTCATATTATTTGATGCAAAATATGGAAGTGAATGGATGACAATAATAACATAGAATATTTTTTCCGTTTTCAATTGTTTCAAACACATCAGTAAACATTTTACTTAAGCAATTTGAATCCAGAAAATAAGTTTAAAAGGTATACAGTCTCTTTTTACTACTGATGCTATAAACGCGCAAATGTAAAAAAAAATTATTTTTTATTGTTTTCATAATTTAAAGATTGTTTTTGTTTATAACTATAACCATTGGCGCAAAATTATAGTCGATTTAACTCGAAACTAAAAGCAATTTAATGTGAAACTTTGTTAAAAATACGTTTTTCCGTATTATAAACGGCATAAAGTATACATTTTCTTAATGAAGTTGTCTAACTTTAAAAATAGCAAACCTTAGCATTATATTTTTAATGCAGCACAATAAAATCTCTGATAGATTGACAGCTCATTCTCTTGAAATCGCTTTTTTGGAATGTAACTACGCACAAATACTGCATAAATTCATCAACGACCCCTTTCAGTGGAATATATAACTGGAAGTTAAAACATTGTTTATTCTTGAGTAAAAGTTAGACAACTGTTCTAAAATTGAAATAATTTTAAGTGGTGTGACGTTAATTCCTTAAATATAGGTTGACTATAATTTTGCGCCATTGAGTTTATAACATAGAGAAATCATGTGGAAGTTTCAAACTTTGCTCGTAGGATGTCGTTACTATCGACTTGTGTTTTTTTACTCGAGTAGCAATTATTCTTGAGTCAAAAGGCAAGAGAAATAAAGAAAAACAAATACAAATGTATACAGAAAAAAATTGTTCGGTTGGGGTTGAGGGATGTTCGTTACATGGAATTATTGCAATAATTATTACTCGATATGATCATTAAGCGACATCTTCTTCGGTGAGTTTGAAACCATCTTGATTTCTCTATGTTTATAAACTCAATGCTATAACCTAGCTATAATCCGGGAATGCGCAAAGCTGTATCTGATCTTGCACTTCTGTCGTGTCTTAAAAAGCTTAGATACGTAAATAAAGTACAAGGATATCCGATATTGAAAAATAAAAATAAAAATTGAAAAAACACGAAATAAAAATACAAGTTGCTGTTTTGCTTCTATTACAAGATATGCGGGCTAAAATAGTACCAGCTGAAAATACAAGTGTGATCTTAGCTTAGCGTACATTTATGAACACACCCTTATTCGGAAGAATCCTACCTCCATTGACGTATTAGGTATGGACCGCCAGTAGCCTACTTCACGCGTGTTCCAACATAACTAGGGGCGCCATCAACTACTAGCAGGGAATCTGCGTAGCAGTGATATGATTTTTTTAATTAATTATTTACTATTGAAATATTTTGGTGGAAATTATTATCAAACTACTTTTATTTTACAAAACACATCCACTCCTTATGCCATGAGTTACTTACAGATGAATATATTATCGTTTTCATTTAAATTCTAATGGCGAAATTAGAACACGTATTTAACACTAAAAGATGATGGCGTTTTTAGGCTGTTTTAAGATGGAACAACTTTTCTTGGCTGTTTGTATGAACATTTCAACCGACTGGCGGTCCATATCTAGTACGTCAATGCCTACCTCCATTCATGGATCGAAATCCACCACAGCTCATGATGCAAAAAATCTAAACATTGGGTAACCGGAGGGACGGACGTAACTACAGATTTTTATCTTTATTAGATAATCTTTGGTTAAATTCAAATCCAACGAACACAACTTATATTTTTGCAGCACAAGATCTGTGTGGTGTGAAAAGACGCACTTTTTCGACTTTGGACGTAAGACACAATAAACACGGCTACTTTAAATTGTTTTTCAAGATTTGATTTTATAAAATGTTATCTTATAAACATAAAAAAACAATTTATTTAAGGTTGATATTGCAGCTTTCAACTGCGAAAAAAAAGAAAATACTTTTCCTCTTTCAATTGTTTTTATTTTCAACATACAAACAACAAACTCTTTCGCTGTGCATAATAGAAACATATGTATAGAAATATTATATGCAAAGGTTGAATGTTGATGGATTTCAGTTTCCGCTTCCTCTTATGCAGAAACCAAAATGTTTAAAATAAAAGCTTCCATTATCAGAGTCACAAACCTTTATGTGGATTGTATTCTTTAAAAATGTATAACAGTTTTCATGTCCGTTTTTTGTTTGTTTGTGTGTTTTTCAGCACAGATGGCCCAACTTATTTCACGAACTAGTGAATCTGTGCATGACTTGTCATCAATGGAATCGCCTAATGACTTTATGTACTTGAATTGATTAACGAAATGTGAGCACTGAACTCAGTTGAACTTTTGTTCCAAGTAAAACAAAGTGTAAATGCCTTAAAAATACTGAACTGATGAAAAAATCAATGCTTTTCTATAATGAAATCATAACATGCAATTTCCTCGAAAAAGTATTCGATGAATTCATTGTTCTTTTCACCAAAAAAATTCATTGAGGACGAAATTTCCTACTGGGAGATGACAAGGTCATAGGTGTGTTAAACATGGTTCATGACACCATGTAGGTACCTACATATAATGCCATTTCTATGTTTAAATTTGTATTCTCTTGTATATTTTGTTTTATATTTCGTTATTTTTTTATGCAATGATGTACCTACATCTTTTGATGTTCTTAATTGTATTTAAATTTGTAGGATCAAGGAGATCCCCCAGTTCTTTTGGTACATCTGATGGTCTTGGGCATTATATGAGGAAGTATTGGACAGTCAGGGCTACTCTGCAGTCTGGGCATTATTATTCGTTTATTGTGTTTGGGGTTGAATAATGTTTTGCCGACTCTGAAACGAAAGATAGATGCAATCTTACCTTGTTAGTACATGGAATGGAATATGAACTCTTTAGGAAAGGTGGATTCTTAAGAAACTGTTGTTGTTATTCCATTGCTTTTTTTAGTTCTTTCCTGTGATATTCTCATGCAAAGCTCTTTGTACAAGCTGATAAGAATTAGGTGTTTCTGTAATGAGTGGAAGCTTTTCTTCTTCTTTTGCTGCAAAGTTTTCTTTTCCTGTGATTTCGATATATCCAGGTACCCATGTAAGTAGGATATTTTCGTGTAGTTTCCTTTTTAGAGAATTAGGGGTTAAGCACTTATTTACTCGTTTTTTTAAACCATTCAGGACTCCCAAGCTTTCATATAGCTGAGAGTTTTTTCCGACCAGTTACGGGATAGTAGTGACCCGTGGCGTAGTGATTAGTGTGTCGGACCACGAAGGTCTGGGTTGGTTTTTTCAATACTGCTCCACCAATGTATTAAATTGTTATCAATTGTTAATTATTTCAATAAATTTATTCAATACTTACATTTTCTGTGAACATTCCAGCATTCGCAACGCAAACCAATCGCCAAAAATTTAATGACATTTAGAAAGTTCTTTCGCTTTCGCGGGTAAAAAACGAATCGTTTTTGCTATTAAAAGCGATTCGCCGTGCTTTTTGGAATTAGCTACCTGTTGTGATATCCAACGAGATTTGAATAGGCCATTTTATTTTCAACAGGGTGTACAAGACATGTACCTATGTTGTCAGCGTATACGTCTACAAAATAAATAAATAATTAATAAATGTGTACAAGTATTCTGTTTTGATCCACTTTCGAAAGATTTAAATTCGGATTACAGAGTAACCCTCCTGAATTCAAGTTCGGAATCGATTTTCTCTTCCTTTCAGTACTCGAACTGTAATTTAGTGGCAAATGAACGTAAACGAATTATCCGGAGTAGTTCCGAACTATTCCGGACTCTCTCGCACGAAAAATTATATATTCGAAAATTATATTTTTAGGTTGTTTCCATTCTGACTAACTTCTATTTCCAAATAGTTTCCATTCTGTTTTGCTTCTGACTAACAGATACTGTTACAAATTTCCATTATTATTTCAAAACTGCTGCGGAACAAAAGTTTAAATGATTTTGTCTCTTTCCTCAAGAGCACCAGGTTGTATCTAAAGAACCAAGCAATTCTCTACCTACATTAACTTTTACTTTCGATTTTGTTTAACTTTATTAGGACTAGCACTTGGTATACCGGGATTAGTAGATTGGAGGTCCTAGACTGCATCGCTATGGACTCCCGCATCAAACTATTTTCCAGTGGACCACTGTCACCCTTTTTAACTTGATGGCTTCAAAGTGTTATGGCTCACGTTATAGTCTCTTTCCAAGTGTGTTCTTCTTCCCCCTCAAACTATCAACAGATTGTTTTTACGTATTTCTTCTCTTCTCTGCACTAGATGATCAAAAATAAACACAATTTTGTTTACACATTTATTACGGTACATTTATATCTCATTACATATATAATATACGGAAATACATTGTCATGTAGTTCTGTTGCTACACTCCTTTCTTTAATTCGTAAATACACTGAGTTGCTGTTTGAACGCATTAATTTGAGTCTGCGTTGCTTCAACTACCCTGCATAACATACACAAACATCTATAAGAGATGTAAGTTAAGGTCATCCTTATTTTTAAAGATGATCCACATGCTTTTACAATACCGTTAATTTGAATATAATTTACTTAAAAAAATGAAAACATCAGAGTTTAAATAATTAAAAAAAAAATCAAAGAATATAAATTAAATATTTAAAAACAATGTGATGGGGCAGTGATCGCTACCCAAAACTTGAGGTCGAATTGTGCTTTCAACAACTTTCGGTGTTATCCTCTCTGACAATATAAAATAATCCAAACGCCAGCCGACATTCTTTGAACGCGCCTTTCCCATAAACGACCAAAATGTATAAGCACCCTTTTTATCTGGATATAAATGTCTGAATGTATCCACGTAGCCAAGCGCAAGGAGTTTTGTCATTGCTTCGCGTTCCTGTGGTGTGAAACCAGCATTCTTTGTGTTTGTCTTGGGATTAGCCAAGTCAATTTCTTTGTGCGAAACATTCATATCGCCAGCAATAATCACCGGTTTGACTTTTTCCAATTTTTTAACATATTCACGGAAAAGTTCCTCCCATTTCATTCGTTTATCCAGATTAACCAATTTTCGTCCAGAATTTGGTACATATACACTAATCAAATAGAACTTTTCATACTCAGCTGTGATAATGCGTCCGGCATCATCATACTCAGCGTTGCCGATTCCATATTCAACATTGATTGGCATGATCTTTGAGTAAACAGCCACTCCCGCATAACCTCCAGGCATACACAGCCAGTAAGGATGATATCCGGGAATGCGAGCTTCCTCGGGTAGTTGATCTGTAGTGCATTTTATTTCCTAGAAAAACAGATATTTATTTTTTTGATTGATTTCTTTTAACTGTGTTTACTTGAAGACAAAGGATGTCTGGTTGTTCGTGCTGTAGATACTGCAGGCCATCTTTCTTGAGCCACGAACGTAGACCGGCTATGTTCCAGCTAGATATCTTAAGATTGAACTCTTTATCAAGAGTAAAATCACTTGGATTGTAGTCGGTTTTTGTAGGATTCAATAGAATATCTTGCTTGGCATTTTTGGATCCGTCTTGTTCTTCTGGTTCATCGGTAGGTGTAGCTGTTGCTGCACGCTTTCGACCTCTTCCTGTTTTTTTCTCTACTGTTTTAAGAAATCAATACAAATTTATTTATAAATGTTTATTGAAGTCAATGATTAACCTGGTTCTGCTGTTTGTTTGGCATTTCCATTGGGTTTACGTTTTGATGTTTCCACAACTGCTAAAGTAAATGCATTAGAACTATGTTTATAGTAGATGATAACCGTAGAAAATACTCGAAGCAAATAGTAGGCTAATTACACTTAAGCAGCTTAAATAAAAAAATCTTCCTAACACGGTGTCTCCACGATCTAGATTTCATAGAATGCAAGATAGCATTCTATTAAAATTGCCTATGGAGACCGCAATTAGTATTCTATGAAAAATTTCTTGCAATATATTGCTCAACTCATAGCGTGCTAGAGATAATATTCTATGAGCTGTCATTTTCATATTGACGTTTCTGTTTTCTTTGTATTTGCACTGAAATAGTATAAAATAGTAAACTTCCAAATGCCCACCATACATTTTATAGCATTCTAGCAATCTTTCTTTCTATGGAAAGTGACAGATGGTAATCTATGAAATCTTGCTCTTGGAGACACCGTGTAAAGGAACATGCTATAGCAATTACGATGTGGAACACGAAACTATTTAAAACCTATTAATTTAACATAATTTTATCTTTATAATTTGTTAGCTGTCCATTTCTATTCCGACTCAACTCAGAACCAGCCGATCGGATTGCAACGATCAAGAGATGAAAGGACGGATGGATCATAGCTTATTTGAATAAAGGAAACGAAAGGAAACGTTTACCAAGGTCAAACCGGCGATCCCCACGGGCGGATCTAGTGTGAAGTAGAAGTCATCATACCTGAATTTATCATTGTCGGTTCATATTACAGTAAAATTTTCGCCTGAATATGGCGAAAATATTCATAAGGCCGATTTCTAAAAAATATGATACCACTGATTGTGAATGTAAACAGGTAAGTACAAGTTTCTCATTATTACTCACGAGTTGTAAGGGATTTCAAAATAATTAAATATACATCTACGATGTAGTGGTAAGGTAAAATAAAAGGGGAGTGTAAAAGCATTTTGGGGAAATGATAACCAACTTATGGTGAAAGAAATTAGCTCATTTTCACACCATAAATTGATGTATAATATCGCCAAAATTCTTCTCCACTACGCTTTTCTTTTCTTTCAATTTTCACACCATAAATTGATTATCATTTCCTAAAAATGTTTCTCCTCTAAACTTATTGAGCAAAATACGGGACGTATTTGAATAAAAAAAAACTTAAAAAATATCTGCCTTATGAGACTGGACTCATGAAAATTCGCTGATTTCACTCAGTTATGCTTCTCATTGAAAATTATATATAGTTCCCAAATTAGGGTTAAAAAGTATTTATCCGAAATATAACCTACTTACTTTAATTTCTTTAATTTTGTTTACTAATGTGTTTTATAGGCGCAAAGATACAAATAAACTATGATGACCGTCTATGTTGGTTAAGGTCAAAGTGAATATTCAGACTTTATACATTATACATACTCGTAAGGCACTATAACAATATCAATATGCTTAATGTAATAGACCAAAATGTTGACGTTATTTTTGATTGTTAGTAAGGAAGTTAAGTTGATAAATATAGAAAGCAATTTTACAGCTTATTTATTAGTAAGGGAAGACAACAATTAACAGAGGATCAAAATGTTACGGACCCACACCAGAATAAGTAAAAGATACAACTTTCTTTTTTTAAATAAAACACAATACGTTTGGGAATACAATAAATATGTAGCCAATGTGATTAATTAAGTTTACAAAGTTTGATGAAAAATAAATTAGTAGTGTGACACTTATAGAAAAAAAAAACTAAAAAACTAAACAAAAAGGTCGACAATTTGAGCCATGGCTTCCTTCTTGTCCGTTTCCGCAAATGGTATGGATATCTCGCCGCTGAGTGCGCATTATGGGAGCAACTCACCTGCTGCGTCTTGATGTTCTTCTTTGTCATTTAAAATCTCGTCGTCTTCATCTGCTGGCTGTTCTTCTTCTTTGGTTGTTTTTTTAGTTTTGGCAGCTTTTTTCGAAGGTGCCTTTTTTACTGGAGCCTTTTCCTTTTTTGCTGCTGGTGCTTTCTTTCCTTTAGGTTTTGTTTGTTGTTCTTCATCTAAGAAATATTTTTTCTTAAAAATGTAATAGACATATTTAATAAATATCTACCTATGGCAGAATCAGCTTCGGATTCTGTTGGTTCTTCTGATTTTTCTTTGACAATTTCTGGGATCTTTTCAGCAACTGGTGGTGGTATGACTACTTCATCTTTTAATTGTTTTCTTGATCCTTTTGATTTGACAATTTTTTTGGGCTTTGGTTCTTCTGCCTCTTCTTCGATCTCCGGAACAAATTCATCTTCAGGAAGTACATCATGCTCTGCGACTTCTTCTTCCGCTTCTTCAGCTACTTTAAGTGCTTTTTTAGAACCCTTCGATTTTGGGGCTGATTTTTTTGTTTCTTTTTCTTTCTTTGAGCTCTTTGATCTGGAAGCTTTTTTAGCAACTGGTTCTTCGGGAATTTGTTCTGGTTCTTCTGGAATTGGTTCTTCAGCTACTGTTACAGGTTCTTCGATTTTGGGTGCTCCTCGTTTTTTGCTTGCAGATTTTTTATTGCCATCTAAAACGGAATAATAACAAGAAATAAGGTAAGTAATATTATTTAATCTATCGCTTATTTTCGGAAGGTAAACATTTTGTTTCTTTTTATTTCAATAGCTAAGTCCAAAATACTTAAAAATAAAAAAGTTAAACACTTTTTTTTATTTAACAAGTATGTTTTTATTCATTTTTGTTATTGCAGATATTTGTTAATCTAAAGATTATGAAAACTTACGAAGTCTCTTGTATGGCACTTCATCTACTTAAGTAGAATTAAACATAAATGTCTTTCATAGTAGGAGAAACTGAAACTGATCCTAATAATTTTAACAATTGCTTTCGCATGCTTTTTTTTTCATTACTGATTTTTTTTTTCTAATTTTACTTTTTTCCTGTTTTTTTTTGTTATTGTTTTTTTTTCCTTTTTTAGTTAGTGATTCACTGAGTCATGATGCTATATTAATAGCACATAGAGCGAATGGACACCAATGCTCCAGCCCGGATGGCCTTTGAATCCAACCCCGTGGAACAGCGCAGTATAGGAGGACAGCGTAGCAGGTGGAGCACGCAAGTGGAAGAGGACCTCAACCAACTTGGCGTGCGAAACTGGAGACAGCTAGCTAGAAGCCGAGCCGCCTGGAAGAAGCTTGTTAGTTGAGGCCCTGGTCCAACCCGGACTGTAGCGCCACCTAAGTAAGCAACTAAGTATCAACAGCCTATCACGATTTTGTACTATTCTTGTTTCTTAATTTTTGCGCATCGGCTCATGAAAATATTCAATATGAACAATTTTTTGTATTTGTGAAAGTTTTACAATATGGTTTAAGCATCATTTGTGCAGTGATTAGTTTATGAATTTACCCATAATTATTAACAATGAAGTTAGAATTGTGTAATGCACATACATACGGCAGCAGCTACAGCAGCGATTGTTTCTACCGTCCGAACTGAAGGTTCTCGATGGTAAGGTCTTCTTTCGACTGTCCCATGCTCGTCAAAATTCTTAGCAAGTCGCATTATGGTCCATCTGCTCGGAGGATTGCCGCCAAACGTGCGCCTGTACTCTCTTTGGACCGAAACTATGGACTCCAGTGCGTGATAGCGGCGGACAATCCAAATCCTTGTTTCAGTGTCCCAGTTATCCATTTTTGTAAAATCTAAGAATCGATCTGCAAAAAAAAAGTTTTTTTTGGTAGCGGCTTTCATCAGCCACCCTGTACATGGCTTCACAACAATTAGATGAAAAAAATCGAAGATTATTTTTTTTTCGATTTTGTACGAATCGGACAAAATATTTTTCCGAACGGATACCTCGCTAGGACTGATCATATGGACATGTTTTTTTTAACTGCTTGCATTAAGCAGACCTATCCTTTTAACTTCCGACGGTACTCGAGTAACCATACAAATAATTAGAATAATATAAAATAATTTAAATAAGTGCGGATACGACTTGCAATCGAATTTGCCGTGGTGTTCGGTGAAAATGAACCCTAGCTCGTGCGGTATCTAGGGGGGTAGAGGCGTGGGATAATTTAATTTAATTTATCAAAAAGCTTTTAATATTTTTTTTTATTCGATAAGCCATTCTTAAGTTATTTGATATGGCGGCTAACGCGTTTTTCAATATGGCGGCTAACGCGAAATCTCTACCATCCCAACTCCTGGGGGCCAATTCTGGTTCTGATAAATGTATACAAATTGTGGATTTCTTCCAGTCGCCGATTTCTGAATTAAAGAGATCAATGCTTCCATTTGCACCTTTACTGGTATGGTTTAACCTTTTGGTAGAACAAGATTCGAAATTACTGTGAAATTAGGCGAGTTTATATTTCTAAGCGCTCAATAAATTTGCTCCGTCATCTCAAATCAGCAGGAGCGTGAAATATAAACACAATTCTTCACCTCAGTGCCAAACAAACTCTCCATCTCTTTTCAGTCAATTTAACTCATCGCGACAAAACATAGCTGAGCAAGCGAATCCAAAAATTGTCAGGCTCAGTCGACAGCAATATTGAAAAATTTCCCTGAGAAATTGTGTTTATATTTCTGAGCATACGGAGATCTTAGATATATAATCTGGGCAATTGTGAAAATATTTTCATTTAATTTTTTCAAAGAACCAGAATTGGCCTCCTGAAAGACTATATTTTGTCTTTTTTTAATGTGCTATACAGAAAAGATAGGGATGTTTGTCTCTTATTCACATTCTTTTATTTTTTATAAGTTACACCATTGTATATAAATTTCTATAGTACAACCATGGAGCAGCGTCATCTAAAGAAAGTTGTTAACTGCACATTTGGAGGTTCTTACATTTACTAAGTGTCTATTCTGTTACCCTAACAATAGCCGTCTACGAAACAAATTATTAATATATAATGTATTTTATTGGCTCTAAAATCCATATTTCCTTGACAAGAGTCGTAAACAAAACAAAAAAAATATATGTTTACGACTGTTGTCAGGGTTACAGAATAGACAACTATTAAATGCACGAACCTAAAAATGTGTTTATCACACGTTTCTCAAGATGGCCAGGCGGTGATTATTCAGCATGAAATTACTATAGAAATGTATATACAATGGTTACACACACCTCTTCTAAAAACTCTCTCGAATAACATGTAGGGTTACCTAACTACTTTTTTTAGATTACAATTTTATCTTTATTTTTAGTTATAAAAAAGTAACACAATTTGTCTGATGGCAAACTTATCGAAATTATCTGTTTTACTCCTGGTGCTATAGTTTTCATTTTTTGGTGGCGAATTGAGGCCTTTGAGAAGTTTGTAGACTGTTCGTTTAGACACCAAACAAATATCTGCTACTTGCTTCACAGATTCTGTTTTATTTTGTAGGTTCTTTTAATTTTTTGCACTTAAGTCTTAATGATTTCTAAGCCATTTCAAACTAAATAAATAAGCATGGCCATTTAAACATTAAAAAAAAAAAAACACGTTTAAAATAACACGTTCCATCGTAATCGAAAGAATTCCCCGAATCCCGAAATAACTATCACAAAATCCCTTCGTAGTGGAAAATGTCTACGAATTTCGAAATTAGTGGAAATACCTATCAGAAGATCCGAATGAAACGAAAAAACAAACATATATTTCTCCGACACTCCGCTCCGTCGTAGTAGAAGAAAAACATTTGTTTTTTACAAAGATAAAAGTTTTATTCAATTTAAACTAATTTAAGAATATTAAGAGAATATAATTGTAAAACAGATAACTTGATATGGTATAAATTGATTAAAATGTAGTGCTTTTTTAGAATTTTGTTCATTTATGTGCTAGGTAGGTATGTACTTTGTTTTCACTTTTCACACAATTCACTCTAGTTGCATTGCGACAGATTGTTTTTGTCTTTAAAAGAAAAGAACTGAATTTACTTTACACTTACAACGAATATAATTTACATTTTTTTAAACACAAACAGAACAAACAAAAACACTTTACTCAACGAAAACACATTCCTCGGCGACAGAGAACGCCCTTTTGATTTTCTTCATAGTATTCTTAGTGGTGGGAAAAGAAGGTAACATTTGTCATCTTTTTGTTTAAACAAATGCAAAATTAGAGGGTAGAAAAGGATAATTTGTAGGAAAATGTGGGTTTTTATATAATTTGTACAAAATACACAACGGGGTATTGCTTCTACGTTAAACAGCTGATTATGAAAATATGAGAGGGTTAAATTAAGCAAAGCTTTTTACTGATTCACTTTGGAATGCATGAAGACAATTTTTCGTAATTCGTAGCGTAACATTCAATTCGGAGATTTCCCCCACCGACCGCTGCGATAATCTACAAAAACAACTTCTTTAAAGAAATCAGATTACATTTTTTGAACTACATTTTTCACTTTAAACAAAATGAAAAAAAATTAGATCGCAAATTGATGGGCGGGTATACACTTTTTACACAGGGTTTAATTTATTATGGTGAACAATTGTGACACGCTACTGATTTAGAAAAGATTTCCCATAACGTCTGTAGTGTACATTCAAAAATAAACGCATATTTTGTAGGACGAAAGCTTCTTTTGAGGTTATTGAAAAGTTAATCTCTAGGTTTGATAAATGCGTTAATATCTTAATGTAAAGAGAGATAAATATTGAAAAATTAAGATAATTTTTAATTGAATATGCATTGTCTTTCATATCAATACTGAGGATAACTTACTTGTTTGTGTTTCTGGTAAAACAGTACTCGAAACTACTGCAGCAGATGGATCCTCTGGAATACCATCAATATCAACTGTTTCCTTTTTGGCACCTTTTGTCTTTGTTACTTTAGGAGCTTTCTTTGCAACTAAATACAAAAATATGAAAATATAATTTCTACAAACTAACACGAATGTTCATACCTAATACTGTATCCTCTGATTTTTCAGAACTATCATTCTTCCTCTTGCGATGATGGGTCTTTTTTTCAGCGATAGCTATAATTTATTAATTCTCTTTTTAATATCTATTTAGTTAATTATTGTTCTCAAGTCATACCTGGTTTTGCTTCTACTAAAGGAGCATCATCTTCAGATACTATATCTTTTTTTGTATCTTCTACGGGAGCAATTACCTCCTTTTCTTCAGCTTCAGTAGAAGCAGTTTTGCCTTTAGGAGCTCTTTTGGAACCTTAAACAAACATAATGACTTAACAGATAATTTAATTTGTTTTTATATTTACTTACCTTTAGCTGCCTTTGCCGGCTTGGTTGGTTTTTCAACAACTTCAATTGGAGGTGTTTCGTCTACCTCATCCTTGACTTCTTTTTTTGCACCCCTCGCTCTACCCTTCTTTGACGGTGCAACTGCCACAGCCACTTCACTCACTGCATCAGTTTCTTGCGAAACTGCTCGCAAAACTTTATAAATTTCTTACAGTAATAAACTATTATATACCAACCATCTCCATTCGATAAAATTGCTTCAGCTTCTGGAACTGCGACGGCAACGGCGGCTGCAGCTTTTTTTCCTCTACCTCGGGCAACCATTGTGCAAAAAAATTGATACTACTCGATAAAAATTTTCGGCAAGCAAACAATGTATTTTCAGTTTTATATTAACTGAAAATGTGACACTTTTTACACCTGATAATAATAATTTTATATCAATTTATATTTCGCCAGAGTAGATTTAAGAAAAATGAATAATATCGAACGATGAAGTGCTTTTCAAAAAAACAAGGATAAGAAAAAACTTCTTTTGATGCTGTGTGGATCTTAAAAATAACAGACAGAAAATTTGATTTGCAGCCGAAGGGAGCCGCCGCTTAGCGTGAGTTACTATGTTTATCTCATTCTTTTACATGGAAGAACATATATGGTTCTCTTTTTTTGCCGGCTTTGTTGTGGATTTAAATTTTTTTGTGGATTCTGTGCCCAAGGACTAGTTTGGCGGGTAATGGATCAATGCAGCGCGTATATTGCTTATAATGTGATGAGTATGTTCGAAGAGAAATATCGCTTCTGAATTGACGTGTATAATTAGACTACATGCTACATGTCAAATATTGAACTGGTTAGGACCTCTCCACACTAGATGACTTATTTGTGTGCTATTACGCCATGATTAGTCATGACGCTTTTTCAAATTACGTTAGAGCAAAAGTTGGTCCTTTCGGGAATTTCATTTTTTTTATTCCTATTATAAGGAAAACATTTGGAAAAATTTGGAATCATTTTTATAATTTGGAAAACTCTAGTAAATTAGTTATTAACTATTAAAGGTTTGGCGCATAGCTTTTCTCGAATTTGGAAAACCATTTTTAGAATTTATGAAAGCATAGTTTAGTAAATAAGTAAAGAAATGTAATAACATTGACAGTTCTATAAATATTTACAATTAGCACGTTTAGTAACGTAACGTATTGTAACGCAATTTAAAATTCTCATACTTGTGCGCATTTCACATTTAACTGCATTTATGACAAGCGCGGCATTATGTGATCAGTTTCGATAGTGTGGCCGCTTCATCATGATCAAGCGGATTGTGAACCAGCATGTTGGTTTTCAAAATATATTGATATTCTGTTGACGATATGGTGCTTGAAAGCATGCTTGACTAGTGTGAACGAAAATGAACGTCAGCTGTCAAACGTTTATCATGCTGCGCTTGTCTTGCATGCAGCTGAGTGTGAACCCCCTATTGATTTGGTCCATTTCATAATTTCATAATTTCATGAATATTTTATGCACATTTAACTTTATTAAAGGCCAGTTGTACAATCGTAGTTCAACGTGGTTCAAATGTTTAAACCACTGATTTCCATAGATAATCTGTCAAAAAAACAGTGGGTTAAAAACTTGAACCACGATTGTACAACTGGTCCTAAATAAAACCTACATACAGCGCCAGGATGACTTTTGTTCATACCCCATTTCAATTGATTTGATAACTGTTCAGCGTTAGCACTTCACTCAATATGCTCAGTCAATTTATCCTGAGCTAATAGAGCGCGCACTGATAACGAAAGAAACACAACTTTCAAGTCTTGCTCTGAACGAAAAAAGAAAAACGAAAGATAGTGGGCTATTACACGGTGGCTCTTGAGTCACGGCTTATTTCAAACGCAATGAGTGTGAAAGACCGTGTTTAGACTGGAAAATTTGAGACCGGACTGACGAGAGTCCGTTGGCGAAAGAGGTGAGGGGTGAGTACTCTCGTGACGTAACTTCAAATTATAAACATCGTTAAAATTCCAAATTCAAGTTTTTTTCCCATTTTGTTCATTATCTGTTTGACTGCCAGTGTCAAACATTGCAGTATTTTCATAACTAAGCTAAATGTAGAGTAATAAAAAATGAACTCTCGGAAAAGGAAACAAACAGAAGCATTAATAATAATTTATTGATGTTATCGTCAAGCAGATAATGAACAAAATTTGAAAAAAAAACTTGAATCTGGAATTGGAACAGTACTCGCGATTCCGATGTTTATAATATAAAGTTGCCTCACGAGAGTACTCACTCCTCGCCCCTCTTGCCCAGAACTCTCGTGAGTTCGGTCACAACTCAATGTGTAATCAGGGACAAGTGAAGGGTCGACTTAAAGGTATGCTTTGTTTTGTCCCCATGTTGACGCATAGAGGGCTCTGCATTCGAATTAAACTTAACGAAACTGAAGTGATTTTCAGTTCAATGTGGTCTGTCCAACTTCCGCTCTTTCTCGCCGAAATCACCAAGCAAAATGCAGCAAAAGGTATTTTGTCTTTATCAAAAAATGATTCTTTTAATATTTATGTGTTCAATAAATATATTTTGTTTTATTAAAAAAAATGATGTATTTTCCAGAGACGTGAACCGATCCACGCTGTTCAGGTGTTCGGACGCAAAGTAAGTAATTTTTTAATTGTAAACTTGTCCAAAATTTGTCAATTTATACACGTGTTGATAAAATTCATATATATTCTTATTTTTTTCTTTTAAAGAAAACTGCCACCGCCGTTGCTTATTGCAAGCGTGGTCGCGGCCTTCTCCGTGTAAATGGACGTCCTTTGGATAATATTGAACCCAAAGTATTGCAATACAAATTGCAGGAACCACTTCTATTGCTCGGAAAGGTAAGAAACTTGTGTTATAAATGTGAAATTTGTGTGCTTCATAATGATGATATAAACTTATCCCGAAATTGAAGATAATGAAAATTATATTATACTGATTTTTGTTAAACAAAATTTACTTTAAAATTAAGTGGAGAACCATTGTTTAATTAAATTTATTTTTCTTAGGAAAAATTCGCCGGCGTTGATATCCGTGTTCGTGTGAACGGTGGTGGTCATGTTGCACAAATCTACGCAATCCGTCAAGCTATCTCTAAAGCTTTGATTGCATTTTATCAAAAATGTGAGTATATAAATCTTTCATTCATAATTATACCTTCTATTTGTTATATGTAGAAATAGCCTATAAATTTTATATTTTGTCTGTGACTAACACAATTTATATATAAGTCAAATTTTGTTAAATATATATATTTAAAGAAATTTTGGACATAAATGTGTCGTGATTCCTTCAATAATCACGCCACATTTATAACGTACTTATCAAAAGCCTTGTTTTTTAAGAATTTGTGGGTTTTCTTGGGTGGAAGAGTAATGATAAAGTCCATGAAAATGTATGACGAATAGATTTTATAGTTAATATAATCGTACAAGCGTTTTCTACCATTCTTAAATGTTGAAATTTCAATCCTTTATATAACCAGATTTTCGTTAGGATACATTGCCATTCCTCTGGAAAGATGAAATAAAGGAAAAGCAAAAATAAAGCTTTGCACATACCAACCAATTGACAACCCTTTTAATGGGCCAATTGGGTGATGCTAAACCTACATTTCTAACATTATAAATTTGTTTAATAAATTCTACCAAATATATCGATGTATTCATTCAAGAAATAGTCAGATGGAAAGTAAGGTCAAGTAAGAGCACACAAATCGTCAATGCAGAACTAGCCTAAGTTAATTTTTTGAAATTTGGTAAACTAAACTTGTATAGGTACGCTATAATTCCTAAAGTGCTATGCCTCCAATAAAAACTTTCCAATTTTCAAAAGAAAATATGATTTTCTTTCTTTCCTGCTCATAATTTTTCTTGTATTTATAAAACATTAGGACCTATAAGTATAGCGTATACAAGTTTAGGTTTTCCAAATTTCAAAAAATGGACTTAGGTTAGTTCTGCATTGTAGCTTGGCACTTCCCAAAGAAAATCCTGTAAACTAAGCTGCTCCTATCCAAAAGAACTAAATAAACAAGATTGGAAAATTGATACAGCTTAGAGCAAAAAATATTTCATCAGTTCATTCAAAGTTTTTAAAACAAATTCAATGTTACGTAGGTACCTATTACTTTTAAATCGATTGTCAGTTTTTTGTGCAATTTTTAAGTTTAAATTAAAAGAATGGAGTGTTTTGTTGTATTAACAGGTTTTTCGTTCCCACCTCGCTACTCCAAGCGACTTGTAGATTTGACTTATTTCATTCGTTGAGGAAGTTTCGCACCAACTTTTTACTTTATTTAGCTTTTGTTTCTTGTCCGTAAAATTTGATTTACCATATTGTTCTTTTATCGGTGTGTATACCACTTCTAAAGTATTTACACTATTCTCCTTGTTTTAATCAGTTGTTGTTTGTTGAACTGATAGGTACTAGCTGACTGCTACAAAACGAAATTCACAAAAATTTTCTTAATTTCTAGTTTGTTTACTCAAAAAAATTGCACCGAGAGAGCATAATAAAGGGGAAAACGATTTCTCCCCGATTGAAAATGTTTAAACTTGCTGCTACTTAATTTCTACTTGCAACAAGTTCAACTTTTATCAAAACACAAGGGTATGACACTGTGCTACTTTCAATTGTTGATTTATTGTGGCCAATAATTTTGTATGTTCAACGAAATGCAAATATGAAAAATAAAAATAAACTAATACTTTACATTACCTTAGGTACCTACCTATTCCTGAACATTTTATATAATAAGAATATGTTAGTTTACCCTAAAATAAGGGATACATTTTAAATTTCACAAATAAAATTGAAAAAAATGTTTGGCATTTTAATACAACTAAAGCCGGAAACGCACTTGGGATTGCAATTGTTTTGAATGAGATCGCGCGCACATGCGACTGAAAAATAGCAAATTTGAGCATGTAAATGTTTGCAATTTTTCAACTGCACTTACAAATTATCGCAAGTGTGCGCTTGCCCTAAAACTAACTGTGACAGGTTTAAGACATCGTGCTACGAAAGTTACCAAACACAGCTAATAACACTTTCAGAAAAACAAAACGAACACCAAGTTGAACGAAAAAAAAACAATGCTCTATTAAATAATTTTTACATTTGACGGTCATGTTTTGATTCATTCGTTCTTCGGGTTTGTCATTTTTTTAACATTTTTCAATAAATTAGCACTCCATAAGTGTATTATCAAAATACTAATACAATATTTTCCCACTACACATGTAACTTATTTTAAGCTTCTTAAGTAATTTAGCATTCCTTTATATATACCAGATTTTCGTTAGGATACATTGCCATTCCTCTGGAAAGATGAAATAAAGGAAAATTAAAAACCAAGCTTTGCATATACCAACCAAATGACAACCCTTTTAATGGGACAATTGGGTGATGCTAAAGTTACATTAATACATTTATATCTTATTACCATACTTTTAAGAGTTGAAGGTTTGTCTGAACTATAATCAAAGTGACAATTTTTTTTTAGACAATTTCTACTTGTCTAAAAAAAAATTTTCACTTTGATTATAGTCTGTTTGGATAAATTAAACGATGAACAGTCAACCAAATTATCGTTATATTCCTAATACTAAATCGGAAACAAAATTAAACCAATTAGGAGTTTGTTTTATATAAAAGGGGGCCCTCTTATACTAACCAGCTAAGTTTCTCCGCTTACAAAAATGCTATGATATGATGGCAGTTCTCAAAAGGATGAAGGATGACTATTTATTATACATAATGTATTTGGAAAGCTGATTGCTTTTTTACTACTGGTATTAGAATAGAATAGATTGTTATGAAATTATACACCTATATAGGTATACAAAAATATTCCTTTATATATACCAGATTTTCGTTAGGATACATTGCCATTCCTCTGGAAAGATGAAATAAAGGAAAATTAAAAACCAAGCTTTGCATATACCAACCAAATGACAACCCTTTTAATGGGACAATTGGGTGATGCTAAAGTTACATTAATACATTTATATCTTATTACCATACTTTTAAGAGTTAAAGGTTTGTCTGAAAAAGTATAAATTAAGTTCATGTGTAAATTATAAACTATAATCAAAGTGACAAATTTTTTTAGACAATTTCTACTTGTCTAGAAAAAATTTGTCACTTTGATTATAGTCTGTTTGGATAAATTAAACGATGAACAGTCAACCAAATTATCGTTATATTCCTAATACTAAAACAAAACCAAGTCGATGTTTGCCAAATAGCCAGAAAGGACTTTGATCGGAAACAAAATTAAACCAAATAGGTGGTTGTTTTATATAAAAGGGCCATATTGATTCTCGAAAGGATGAAGGATGACTATTTATTATACATAATGTATTTGGAAAGCTTACTGCTTTTTTACTACTGGTATTAGAATAGGATAGGTTGTTATGAAATTATACACCTGTATTGGTATACAAAAATATTCCTTTATATATACCAGATTTTCGTTAGGATACATTACTATTCCTCTGGAAAGATGAAATAAAGGAAAATTAAAGACTAAACTTTGCATATACCAACCAAATGACAACCCTTTGAATGGGACAATTGGGTGATGCTAAAGTTACATATATTACATAATACGGCCCAAAGAGTAATAATAGGTGTTAAGTCATTATCTTTTTGGAACTGTTCTATAAAGAAACTAAAAATTTAAATGTTAAAAAATAAATTCCTTTATATATACCAGATTTTCGTTAGGAAACATTGCCATTCCTCTGGAAAGATGAAATAAAGGAAAATTATAAATCAAGCTTTGCATATACCAACCAAGTGGTAACCCTCTTAATGGGTCAATTGGGTGATGCTAAACCTACACTATTATTCGCTTCAGTAAATTATATCTTTTAAGATATAGAAATAGAATAAAATTTTACAATTATTTATTATAATTTCTTTGAATTTTATATTTATTTGCAGACGTTGATGAAGCATCAAAGAAGGAAATCAAAGATATTCTGATTCAATACGATAGGACACTTTTGGTTGGTGACCCACGTCGTTGTGAACCCAAAAAGTTCGGTGGTCCAGGTGCCCGTGCCCGCTACCAAAAATCATACCGATAAGAACACATGCTTATTGTTTTCTTATTTTTTATTTATATGTCAACATATAGTTCTTATACTGGCTATTAAAAAAGAAGAGGAAATCATTTAAAAGATTCTCTGTTTTCATTTTTTACATTTTACAATATAGCCGTATTATTTTTCAGATGTAAAAGAAGAATGAAATGACTTGCAAATAATTTTCTTTAAACTGAGAAGTAAAGTTTAAAAATTGAGTAGAGCAAAATATTTTCTCCGGCGACGTGATAATCACAAGGAGTATTTCTGAATGAAAACGTAAAACTTGGCCAGGAGGTAAACAGAAAAGCGACCTGGATGTTTCGAAGGACGAACTATGACGCTTTTGTAACTGAATATTCATTCCAAAATTGGGATTTCCCACCTGAGGCAAGCTGATCTAAACATGAACAACCCATATTACGCGAAGTTGAAATTTTAACTGTCCAATGACGCGATGTCATATTTCTTGAGCATCGTTTAGCATTTGTACACAAAGTATGAAAACAGAAGAGCGGAAATGCAATAACCCGGAATTCAGTTGCCCTCAAACAAGGGCAATACCAAATCCGGACGTTTGCCTACATTTTCCGAGTTCAACAAGGTGTCGTTACTTTGTAAGTGTGATGCGACACAACCGGAGTCATTAGATGATAAACGCGCGTTAGTTGTTGGAGCATTTTGTACGTTTTTGTGAAATCTATTGGCTTCAATGCATACAATTGTAAGCAATAAATATGACCCACATTCCACCAGGCATTTCAATTATTCATTCTTATTGGAAATTGCACACACAGGCAGCTGGCTATGCAATATACATCAACACACATGCATCCATCGGGCATCGCACCACAGGTTTACCATACACATAAAGAAGATAGGTTCAAGAACACACAGAACAGACAGGTAGATGTGCAAAAAGGATCCACCCAAGCCAGACGATGAAAAAATACGTTCATGCATTCGATTAGTGAGTGTGATCGAAAGGTTAAATTAAATTGAATATTGAAACTAAAGTTCTTTCTTTTAATAAAAGTTGAGTTTAAATAATTTTAATACATATTAAAAACGAATGAGTTACGAAAATATAGAAAAGTAATTAGCCTTATTGTAATGTTGGTCCGAGTGAAATACTACCCGGAATTTCACTTTGAATAGTTGAACTTTTTCGAACATTAAGGATTTTTCGGTTGAAATTAACAATAGGCGATTGTTAATTTCAACCGAAAAATCCTAAATGTTGGAAAAAAATCAACTATTGTGCTAATTTTTTTTGTTTAGAGATAATCAAGCGTCATTTCACCTATAATCACCCCGATGACTGAAGGAGTTGTAAAATGTTTATTTAAATTTCCGGTCGAAATTCACAATAAGTCTTTGGTTTCCGATTAGGGAATACGAAGCGAGTCTTTTTCAATTCGATATCTGCTTTTCGACCCACCTAGAGTTGTTTGATTATTTAATTCGAAGCAAATCACTCCAATACTTCCAATTGACAGCTGATTTCTGCGGAAATACAAAAAAAGAAATAAAATCCAAAATAGTTTGTGATACAAAACTTATTTTTCACGAAACGAAACGAATGGTTTTTTGGAGGCGAAAATGAAATGTTGCATTACCTACCTGTTTTTGATTTTATTTCTTTAGTTTTGTATTTTCGTGGAAATTAGCTGTCAATTGAAGGATTGAGGGGATCAAACAACTCTAGGTATAGGTCGAAAAGCAGATATCAAATTAAGAACAATTGAGGCGCTTCGTATTCCCTAATCGTTCCACAATATTTTCATTTAAATTTTATGGCGAAATTAGTACACGTATTTAACACTACTTGATGATGGCGATTATAGACCGCTTTTAGCTGGAACATATTTTTTCTCCGTTAGTATGAAAATTTCAACCGACTGGCGGTCCATATCTAGTACGTCAATGCTCAGGCGATATCTTTTCGTAAAAGGATTTTGCTTATATTGCCTCTTTCGATAACGATCTCAACTTTAAAATCAAACGATGATTGTTGCTCTCCTTGGGCTAAACAACAATATTATTAAGCAAAATGGCGTCGATCCCTCCAAAAACCGAAAATGTTTAACTTTATTATCAAAGTTTGTTGCTGATTGACATTGAAAAAAGTAAACAGTACCTAATGTAAAACAAGAAAATTGTGATACAATACAAAAACAAAAATTTAATTTAAAACTGGAAAATATTGTGAATGGGTTCGATTTTTCTTTTGTTCATGTCATATCTTTAAGGTTTGTAGTGTGTAGTCAGCCTTAATAGCCCAAAAAACTCAAAAACCATAGAGTTCTTAAGAAAACGGCTATATAGAAATATATATATTTATTTTATCTCTCACTCCAAGTCATCAAAAAACGTCAAACAAAATCCTTTGTTGGAAAACAAACCAAAAGTTGTGATTTTTGCAAGGAAAAGAGATCGGTCTTCCACAAAATATAAAGAAAAATTATCTTGGACTAGAATTTCTTACTATTTTTTGCTACTAAACAATTAACAAATAGTTTCTTAGTGTTTTAAATAATAATTAGATTAAAAATAGTGGAAGTGTTAGTGTTAATACGGGATTTAAGTGCGATATTGTACTCCGCCAGTACAAAGTGCGATTGTTTTCCATCAAAAGATTTAGCTGTTTTTCTTGATTCGATATTTGACTCTGACGTATTCGTATACTTCTCTACTCTGCAAATCTCACGCATGTCTGTCTCTGTCCTGCAACCAGTTTGTTTTTATTCAGTTTTGTATCTTTCCTTTTTTTAAGGCCCCACTTCAAACAACTTGAAAATTCCCATTTCACAACTCAGCTGTCATTTTGATGTCAAAAATATCCCATAAATATCCTTAAAAAAAGTCTAATAAAAAAAACAGCTGTATCTGCTGCTGATGGGCGTTTCTAATAAGAATACAAATTTTATTTTTTGTATTGTACACATAATTTTGTCTAGTTTAATTAAAACCAATTAAGAATTCTTAAATCAACTCGAGCACTGATCTCTGATAATTGTACTTGTACAACAGTGAGTGTTAATACAGACTCCAAAGTAATCAACAAAAACTGTTGAAACTAAAGTTAAAAATATTCCAACAGACTTGAGGTAGTTTTTCCTTCGCAAAAAAAATCCAATAAAATAATAGAAAACTTGAATAGTTTTGTTTAAATATTAAGACAAATCGGGTAATTGGTGTTCGGGTAATCTATAAACCAAGCATTCCAGTGCTCTAATTCCTGTGAAAATTTATTAAAATTCAACCACCAAAATTCTTGAATCTCAAAGCAGTAACACCGACAATATGCCACCACTTAAGACGTACTCATTACACAAGGAGTTCTGTCGAAGTTCAGATGGAGGCGGAAGTGGAAACTTCCTCAATGCAGATCCAAATTCAAACACAGAATCATCTAGACGTACGCCTCCGTATTCTAATGCCCAGTTTCCGTTCAAGGTTTTAGCTAATTTAAACAAACTTCGCGAACAGTCGAGATTCTGTGATGTGGAAATCATCGCGGGTGGAACGACATTCAATGCTCATCGAGCTGTGCTCAGTGCTGCGAGTGCGTACTTCGAAGCTATGTTTCGTCCGGAACTGGGCCTGAATGAGGGTAAACAGAAATCGGTTATATTGCACACAATCGATGGAGATATTCTTCATATTCTGTTGGACTTTATTTACACTGGACGATGTGAAATTCTGCAGGTTTGTTTGTAGAAAGTTTTAAATGAGAGAGTTCATTAATCTTTACTGTTTTCTTTTATTTTTTTTATTTCTAGACTAATGTCCAAGAATTACTAGCCGCAGCTGATATGCTTCAGTTACCCGAAGTAGTTGAGGGATGTTGTGAGTTTCTTTGTCGTGAGCTGCATTCGACAAACGCTTTAGGGATATTGAGATTTGCTGAGGCACATAATTGTGTCTCTTTGGCGAAAAGTGCATTAAACTATGTGCATTCAAATTTTCCAGCTGTAAGTTTGTGTTTTTGTTTTGTTGCTTTCATTGTTATCAGCAGCCAGGGTGATAAGTTAGTGCAAAATAATAAATATTGAAAAGATAAACTGAGAACTTCGGTATATTTATATACCTATCTATTGCAGATTTCCATCGAAGATGAATATCTTGATACTCCACAATCTCTTCTATCGCAGCTGCTAACCTCTGAAATGTTGCGTGTAGATAGTGAATCTCAAGTGTTCCAAGCTGCCCTTCGTTGGATAAAGCATGACGTTACGCAGCGACGGTGTTATGTCTTTGATATACTTTCCCACGTCCGTCTGGCACTAGTTCCTGTCAAAGTTATTGATCAAGCACTCAAGGATTGCCGTGACATGTCAATGAAAGTGGCTCTCCGTTCAATTTGCCGTGACATCGCTTCTAAACGAGGCCAATTAGTACCATTACGCGTCTGCCCTAGACTACTTGCCAAAAAGAATATCTACATCATTGGTGGATCTCGTCGAGAGACTCCACGAACATGGAATCCAGCTGATTGCATATTTGAAACTGTTGCCAAGTTTGATATATTCCGTCGTGAATGGAGCGAAACAGCTCCCATGGAAATCGGAAGAATTCTGCCAGGGGTGGCGGCACTAAATGGAAAAATCTACGTCATTGGAGGTGAAAGAGGTAGTCAAATATTGGCCAATGGTGAAGTATATGATCCACAGAACGATAATTGGAGCCCTATAGCACCTATGATTGTGCCACGATGTGAATTTGGTCTCTGTACTCTAGGACAGAAATTGTTAGCCGTCGGTGGCTGGATCGGAGATGACATTGGTGGTTCTATGGAGTGTTATGATCCTGAAAGTGACACCTGGACAATGATGGGTGATATGCCAGAGGCACGATTCAGTATGGGTGTGGTTAGCTTTGAGGGATTGATTTACATTGTTGGAGGATGCACTACTACGACAAGACATTTGCCCGATCTTATTAGGTGAAAAAAGAAAGTTTTCTAATAATTTTTTTTTTTATTTAAAATGAAAACCTTCTTTTTCTCAAGCTACAATCCTGTTACCAGAGAATGGACTCCTTTGGCCCGTATGCAAATGGCTAGATGTCAAATGGGTGTGGCTATTTTGGATCGTTATCTTTATGTTGTTGGTGGAAATAGCAGTCAACAGGATGTGCTTAGTTCTGTAGAACGTTATAGTTTTGATGAGGATAAATGGGTAACAGTAAGTCCTATGTCGGTGAGTCGAGCTATCCCTGCAGTAGCTGCGGCTGATGGGTTGCTTTATGTGGCTGGAGGAGATAAGGTAAGATGTGAATCAATTTTATTTTGAATTTGAGAGCTGGCCTAGCCTCGGGGTTTAGAAATTCAGATGTTTTCGTTATTCAAGATATATTTGTAAATTTATTTAGAAAGTTATATGAGTTTTGAACTAACGAAGAGGCTGATAATCTGGGTGATAGTATTTTATACCCAAATTTGGACTTTCTTAAGTCACTCTTATATTTTTATTATAATTATACAGATTGGAACTATTTTTTTTATATCGGCCTTAATCTGCCCAAATCGATTTTTAAGAATCAAAATGGACTTAGCACGAACTAAAATACATAGGGTGATTTGTGTAGAAAGAACGGCCTTTAGTTTGTAGTTAAGGTTGGGCAAAACATAAATCCGCTGTTAAAGCATCATAATATGGTTTTTATTTGCTCTATTCGCTATGTGCGTATTGCTCCTCTATCAAAAACACAATTACAGCCAACGCTACCACTGCTTAAAAATAAAGTTTTGAGATAACAATTAAACATGACATTACGATGATAGAGAAGACGAAAAAAGTGGGTTCGTCAATTCTGTCTGTCTCGACACCTACAGCATAAACAGGCGGTCCGATTAACTTCAAATTTAGTAGGTATGGTTTTTAGGATAATACGCCCGGAGCCATATAACATTTATCACTTTCACATTTCACATGTGTAACATGGTGTAGAAGGTCTACCAAATCGTGAAAACCAAAGTTGTCGTTCGTAGAGTTGATATATATTCCGATGTCGGTTAACTCCTTAACTTAACTTGAAATTGTTTATATCAATAGTAACGTTTTATCCTAGGTTGTGATTTTTTCACTACCTAGGGTGGGTGAATTTTTCAATGTAACGGCACACATCTTGATCAGTTACACTGAAATACCGAATTATGCCATCGCCATTGTCGATTTTAGTGTTTTAGACAATCACAGTACATTAGATAGGATCATTAGTTGATTCAAAAACATTGAAATTTTGTTATTAATTAGGAAAACGATGTCGTAAAACTGTATGTAAGAACGATCATCGCTCATTGTGTTTCTTTTAAGTACTAGAAATCTGTATCCCATGCACGTTCAACTCATTTGAAACACAATTAACTTCAAATGATAGATTTACTATCAACTCAAAATCTTCTACTTTATTCGTAAAGTTTATGATCTCTCGTCTGCTCATGACTTCAAAACTTTGAATTTCACACTGATCCTACTGTAATATTTGCGGGTTCATTTTGTGCCTGACTAACTGACTGATCAACTATTTTTGTTTTTACCAAGAGTTCTTAGAAACCTTTACTTTTTCCACGCGTTTTGACAAAACAAAGTGTTTCATATTACATTTACGAAAGTAACATTTATTTTTTGTTTATTAGACTGCTTTAACTGTGGCTGAATTCATGTCATAACGTAGTCCTATCTGATGCGTAAATAAAAGCAACCTTTTGCCCCAGAAATAGATCTGATGCAACAAACGATAAATTGCAGTAGAAAGCTATAGTGCTGCAGTGCATAATAAAAGCACCATTTTCTCATGATGCGCAGTTTTTTTTTTATGTTTATGAAGTTAGCCCGTATTACCCCCTCATTGTACGTGTTAATGAATTTTTACTTTTGATTATAGGTACTACTAGCTGAAAACCCGTCGAAAACGACAGTGCAAATAAATTATTCTTGGTGAAGATTCTAAGGGGTTTTAACCTAAGTAAATTTCTTATTCCTGTTAAAAGATAGGAAACGTGACCGGATGTGTTTTTTTATGAACTTCAAAATCTTAAAAGACGCTTTGTAGCTTTTTGCTACCATAGTTATAAAATAAAATAAACTTCTTGAAAAGTCTAAATGAATGGTTTACTAACCAGAATTAATCCAATTCGAACAAAGAATTATTTTAACACAGTCACAATCCCTTTTTTAACACTTTTTTTTTCTTATTTAAAAACACTTTATTCACTAAAATAAAAACTTGTCCACTTTATTTTCACCAAAACATCGATTTCAACTTAAGTTTTCATCAAAACTACGAAAAATATTTGTTTGCACAATGTACATATTGTGTTCAATGTTAGAGAATAATAATTCAGTACGTAGTACATCTGTTTCACCAATGGTAACAATAGCTTTAAGTTTTCCTTTCGCGAGGTTATTTTTTACCGGTTGGGTTTTATATATTATATTGATAAAGTTTTATACACCTCCGCTTATTTGAATGGCCCCCTCTTTTGTCGCACCTTACTATAGGCCTCTTTTATTATTTATGACAATAACACAATTTCATATGTACTGAAAGTGTATGAACATCTGCTTAGTTCTCGAAAACAATCTTAGTCTGCAAACTAACCGTTGCTAGAACAAGAACAATTTTTGGCTCATTTGAATAACTTCACTATTTTTGGTTCGTTCTTGTATTATTATTTGTGCGAATTGCGGAAAGTCTAAAACATGTAAAGATAAATTGAGATTTGTGTTATAGAACTGTTTTGAAAATATCTTTTTGGAGAAACTGCTGGTAGACTGTAGACTGGTAGGCTGGAAGCCATTACAGAGGTGTAAGAAGCCAATTATAGCTATCAGTCAAACGTATCAGTAAAAATGTTCGTTTTCAATTTCAAGGCGAATTATTCAACAATGTTGGTGTTAAGTGGTATTTAAATGAAAGTAATGAATAACAGAAGTTTTCTATTAAAAAAAATAAAGCAATTTGGGCTTAAATCACGAAATACTAACACTTCTTTTTTTAATGATTATTGATATTTCAATGATCATTGAAATCAAAAAAGTGTCAATATTACGCTAATGAAGATCAAATTGAGTTGTTTTTTTTTAATAGAAAAATTCTAGTATTCTTTACCATTTCTTTATCATTTTAATACCAATGAACACAAACATTGTTGGATACTTTGCCTTAAAATTGATTTTACTGATACGTTTAACTGGCCCCTAAGGTCAACATTCAGAAACATCTTGAATGAATTATAAAACTAACGGGACATGATATTTAGAAAACTTAATTATCAATATTTAGCTAAGTTTATACTTTATCCAGAATAAGTATTAAATTGTGAGATACAGTGCAGGTAGCAAGAATAAACCAATAATAATTATTGTGTATGTATGTATACTTTGTTTGTTAATTATCAATTTTCTTTATTACAGCCATGCGAAGTGAATTTTTATCGCGCTCAAGTAACAATCAGTGCTGTCGAGTGTTACGATCCACTATCGGATACGTGGAAAAATTGTCCAGATCTTCCAACCAGCCGATCCGAGGCTGGTGCAGTAGTTGTCTAACATAGTGTTCTCTAATTTTTTTTAAGGTTTATTTTATATTCTATGACATCTTTCGTTAAAACGCTTTCGGACTGATATTTTAACTCGTTAAAATGTCTTTGTTTTAAATTTTATTTTTTATTGATTTTCTGTTTCGTTATTTAATTGATTTTAATTCGAAAACAAAAAAAAAAAGAACTGAAACAATTTTTATTTATACTCATTTTTACTAAATTTATTTTTATTTTATTTTTTCTGTTATAGTTTTTCTAGTTTTAAGAACAAATATAATTAAATATTAAAACCAAAAAAAAAAAAAAAATAATAACTAAAACCAAAGTAAATGGTGATTTCGTTCATTCCGAATCGCATTCCGAAGAAATTGTTTATTTGTGCAATTAAATGTTGGCCAAAATAATAATTATCAATCTATTTTGTTTAATCTATGATTTGAAATATTTATTAAGTCAAGCATTAATAATTAGTTGCCTCTTTCTATTTTTAATAATAAGATTAATCGCTGAATTAAAAATAAAGTTAATTATAATCATAACAAATAAAAAATAATAAAAATAAATAAAGAAATAATTTTAATATATATGTTTTGAGGATATTATTAAATGTATTAATAGAGATTTTATAAATGTATTTAAATTTGAAATAAAATGAATAAATATTAAATAGGTACATGATAAATAGATAGATGGAAAATTTATATTTTTACTGATTCGTTTTTATATCAAAATGAGAGAAGTATAGTAGATATACTCCATTCAGGCTAAGCAGAACAGAACAATTTTTTCATATCTATAAAAAAAACAGTAAGCCAATTCCAGAAAGCGGCAGATCGCTTTAGTAGCGGATTTAATGCTTTCCACTTAAGCGATTCGCTTTCGTTTTGGAAACTTATAGAAGTTCAATGGAAAAATAATTGACATATAAATGGAAAAATGGAAAGATGATTTTCAAAGTTGCTAGAAACGAGTATTGGTTTCATATTATACGCCGCGCTTTTTGGAATCAGCCTACAGAGTAATTAGACTAGTAAACATTGACAATTTCGCATCAGGTCGGAATGTTCGAAAGTTCGGATGGTAATAATGGTGGTAGAAGAGCAAAGACTGAGACAAATCATGATACTCTCTCATACACAAACATTTTTTAAGTCCGAAATGTGGAAAGAGACCAAACGAAACAAGGAGAAAAGAACTTAAAATCAACAGACTCGAGGGTACAGCAAGGTGTGGAATCTTACATTTAATATAGAAAATACGAACATTTTAGAGTTTATATATGGAGGAGGGTTCGAGAACTGAAAAGGATGACAAATATTTTATTTCTGATAAATAATTTTAACATTGAAAAGCACACAAAACAAAATAAATTATCGGAAGCATAACCTAACCAGCAATTAATACAGTCTGGAGTCAAAACAAATACATAACTAACTGCTCAGAAATACATCATCTGCGCTACTGCCAGACTGTTATTTTTGTAGACATATGGTGCACAAGTTACGGGATATGCTAGTTTTGATCTTTTTAAAAAAATAGAACGTTACTGTTGTTAGGCCCACATTCAGATTGCCCAATAATACACTAAATTATATGATTCATCTGGAAATAGATGGTTCACTTTTTATTTCTCTAACATTAAAGCTACATTATGTGTTGTAAAAGATACGGAAACAAAAGAAGAAAGTTATCCGAAAATTCTCCTGAAAATGTCATGAAAATGAAGTTTTTGTTCTCACAACTCAGTATGTACTCCATTAGTAACATTGTCGAGTCAAAAGTCATTAAAATCAATTCGAATATACTACTCTACTAACTTTTAACATTAATTATTTTTGAACAGAACTTTAGTCAAAATTTTCAATTCAAAATTACAACGCAGCGGCATCTGCTTTTTTAACAACAAAGAAATACCGTGTATTTGAATGGAACCACCCAGATCCTGTCGAAACAATAGTCTGTCGTCTAAATACAACTTGTTAAAGATTTAATAAGTTTGTATGTTTCTTATATTGATTTGAAATAAAACAATAAATCCAAAGACAATATGGTCCAAATAAAATAATAAAAACAAAATCACTCATACGCCATGTAGCCCCATCCTCAATCAAATTCATATTCGCCTTCCTCAATCAAATTCCTATTAATTCAATTTTACGTTACCCAGTTTACATAACCTAAGACAATGCAAATTTAATTTTCTACCATCCTTTTATTAATTTCTTTATTATCTTTAATGCATTCAATAGTCAATGTCACACATCTTGTTGTAATTTCCGTATATAACAGTGCTCTTGCTCTATAACATTTTTTGTGTTTACCTATCATCCGTATCGGCGAATACAGAAAATATGTTATTTTTTATGTAAGTACGCATGTCCCGAATAGCCAGGACATAATGAAATCAAGGAAAATTCTATTGAAAATCCACTTGACACCTGAAAAAAAATTTATTCAGCCTTTTTTGCTCACTCGTTCATTTGTCCCGCAATGGATAGGTCCACTGCCATCGCCGCATCGAACACCTGCCACCCAACTGCATAAGGATTGAATAGAAAAAAAAAAACAAATTAGTAGTGTGTCCCTTGTATTTTTGTTTGCGGAATTCTCGTCCTTTGACAGTGGGAGAGAAAACAGAAAAAAAAAAATCAATCCTCAAGATTCGTTTGAATATCCTTGAAATTTCATTTAGAAAACCCCGCACCGGTTGTCAAAGCACACGAAAATCAATTAATCTCGTTCTGTGATCCTTGAAAATTCAATAATTCCTTAAAAAGAATACAAACTAAAATTTTATAAAGAATGACTTCTCACGGCAATTCATCGTCATACATGGATCAGAACAATCCCTACGGTTCAAGTGCAAATCCTCGTCGAACTGCTCAATCATCAATGGGATATTATCAAAAGGGAGGAACCTTCTCGGGTGGTTCACCAACAAGATCTGGGGGTGGTTCTGGCAGCGGCAATGGTGGTAGCAATAACGGCGGAGGAAATTCTGGAGCTCTAGTACATCGGCAGCAACAAAAACATGACCAATCCAACCTGCAATCCGAAGATTCTCTGGAATATTTTATAAAGTTTCCAACTCCACACTTTAAAAAGGAAAATGATTCAGCCGAATCGGATTTTGTGTTCGTCTACAAGGAGACGAATGTTCCTATAGTAATGCTACTCGGATGGGCTGGTTGTCAGGATCGTTATTTGATGAAATATTCCAAAATCTATGAAGATCGGGGGTAAGTTGAATTTCATATTGATTTTTTTTTTGCATTGCAAATTGTGCGAAAAAAATGTTTAAGTGGCATTTATACTTGATTAGTCATTTGTATTTTTATTTTTTTTTTTGTTATCAAACTAAGTAGAGGTACATGAAGGTTCGGATGTGAAATTATTTATCGCTAATTGGTTGTTATCGATTTTTGCAAGTAGGCAGTTCTAGGACATTTCGCAAATGGGGGTTGATTTATAGTTTTTAATGAAAGTTAATAGTCCGCAGGGTTACAAAAATAAAATGGGGTTAGAGACTAGCAAAATTATTGTATGATAAATGTCGGTTCGGTTTTCCACAAACACGAATTTAGTTTACTTGCGATTATAGACAATAACTGTCAGTCTGGATGTATCGACGATTTCAGCCTAAAACTTTAGTATTTTTAGTTCTCAGTATTTTTAAAGTTATATTAACCCGGAAATATTTAATAGTAAATGGCAATGGCGGTAGTTGTAATAAAAAAAAACTTATTTTTTTCGAAAAAGATACAAACGATTTTGATGCATTTTACTATGAGCGATTTGTTGACAGCTGTAGTTTTTGTTTCATTAAATTCATTTCTCAAAAAAAAAGGTACCCACACACTTTCTCGTAAACGGTTACATCAATTTTGAATAAATTTAGTACTGCTTACATTTTTTTTTTCCATTTATACAAAGGAATTGCATTGTGTTACAATTTGTGTTTTTGTATTTTAGCTTGATTACAGTTCGCTACACAGCACCGGTGGAAACGCTTTTCTGGAAACGCACCGCAATGAAGCCAATTGGAGAGAAAATTCTCAAACTTATACACGATATGAATTTCGATTCACATCCTTTGATATTTCACATTTTCTCAAATGGTGGAGCATATTTGTATCAGCACATATCTTTAGCAATTCGAAATAATAAAAATCCGATCCAGATACGGGGTATGATTTTTGATTCTGCACCTGGTGAACGACGAATGTTGGGTCTGTTCAGAGCTGTCACTGCCATTTATGGTAGAGAAAAAAGGAAATGCAATTGCCTTACAGCGGTCTTTATTACCATAACATTAAGCTTTATGTGGTTTGTTGAGGTAAATTTTTGCTAATAGTTTTTGTACATATTAAATGAAATTCATATCTAATACTTTCTTTTATTTTTAGGAGACCTACACAGCTTTTAAAAGTCTTTTTTTCAAAACAGAAGCCTCGCAAACGAATCCCTTTAATGATTTGAAAAATGAGCCAAATCAATTTCCTCAACTGTTTATGTATTCAAAGGGAGATGTTGTTATACCATATGAGGTAAGCATTTAAGTTTGATTAAGATTAGATATTTCCCTGTCTAAATGTTTGATATTTTACCTTCCTGAGATAAGTCGCCTTCCCTACTTCCTTGCGTATAAAGATTCTAGGTGATGTTCAGTGCGGGCAGAATATTTCATGTACAGATTCGAAATTCGTTGTTCCCAGTTCCGATTTCTGGGGTTGTCAACTTTGAATTCACTTGTGAACGGTTTGTTGAGGTTTCATTGGATGCTCCACCCTTGATTCCATCTAGAGAATTTTTCCGCGGTCATCTCATCGTTGGAATGCCTTGTTGGGAAAACTCTTCGTTACATGGTAAATTAGTGACGACATCATATTTCGCTTGGACCTGATCGACCATCGGAGGCTTTTCTGCCTCACCATCGCGTCACGGTTGTTTCAGACTACCAAACAATAAGCAATTAGCACAGTTTAAAATTTTCTAAAAAGAAGAATAATTGTAGTATCTTTAATATCGATTGACAAATGTGTTAAGTGCCCAAAATCAGATTTTACAGGAGAACTCTTTAAAGTTTAAAAGTTCCATAACGCTGTGGCTGTTACGACAACTTTAAATCCATTTTACAGAATGTGTTCGCTCTATATAGATTGGCCAAAAGAAATACTTGTATTTGCTGAGTAAAATGGTATAATTAACTCATTTTCGACAAAAAATGCGCTTAACACATTTGTGCACTAAGCTATCGATATGTATCCTCAAATATACGTTAGTGTTGACAAAATTAAAGTGCACTAACACAACAAAATCCTTGTATTGTTAATAAGATGCGACTTTATGCTTCTTCTGCATGATTTGTACGCTTCTAGTGTACTAATGTATAACAAATTACGAATCTTAAAGAATCTTGGATCTTTACAAGAATATTCCGTTAATGATTAAATGATTTCCTTATTTTCTCCTGCATACCGTTTCTTTTTCGTAAAAGTTAAACAAAAATATTTGATTTTTTTCAGGATATAGAAAACTTTGCTAAATACCGTGAACAGCGTGGAGTTGATGTTTCAAAAATATGTTTCGAAGATGCTGAGCATGTTAAAATCTATACAAAATATCCCCAGCAATACATTCATTGTGTTTGTTCATTTATAAATAATTGTTTAGCAAATAACTACAAAGGATCATCAAAATTCGATTAGATAAAAAAAAAAAAAAAAAAAAAACACTCAAACATGAGAAAAGTTTGAAAAGTTATACCTCTTCTATTAAAAAAAAATGTTCTAAATTTTAGAAAAACAAAAATCAAGTTCTTTAAAAAAAATCATAAGCTAAATTTATTTTTCTTAGTTTTTTAAAAACAAAGATCAAAAACAAATAGCAAACTTTTTGTGATACGAATCGATCTAGAACTTAAAAAGAACTTTCAAATTTAAAGCTTAAATTAGTTAAAAAGTGTTGCTAAGGCTTAAATCATAAAAATATTAAGCTCCGGTTAGATAATTTAACGAAAATGGTAAAAATGTTATATTATTTGATAAATTATAGATTTTTAAATCGTTTGTTTCGTAAGCTCACAACATGAATGAATCAACCACTGTCTTTGTTAACATCTAGTAAAACTGCAGATAACAGCGCGACGTTAAGTTGGGCATAAATATTTTGGCCAGTTATCGAACAGGGCTACCATCTGCAATATGATAAAAACAATGTCCTTTTAAAGGAACTGACAGATAAGGGAATTTTGTTAGTTTACTTTTATAAAATGCCGTGACAAATAAAAAGAGCTGTTCCCTTTTAAACACTGTGGTGATATGTGGCATTGGTCATTACCAACTTAGCATATTACTTCTATCCGAAACAAAAATGCTGGTGAATAAAACGGATGTCTTATTGCTCAAAAACACTTGGGATCAAATACCTTTATTATAGTTTTTGTAAGTTTTTTAGCCTGGGAGAACTTTAAAACTCTCTAATTTATTTTAATTTAGATGAACCTTAAAAAAACTTACTGGAAATAATGTTTCTCGAGTTTATCCTTTAAATCTAGAGTTTATCATATTTAAATTAAAAAAACCCCTAGTTATGAAGTATGAATATGCCCCTTTAAACAATTTATTGAAAGTAGACACGTAGTAGGCTCTTATTTATTTTATAAATTTAGAGGCACCGAATCCCACTTTTTAAGCTTCTAACATCGTAATATCAGGTTTAATTTAAATATTTTTGTTTAAAACGAAACCAATACTTGCTTTATTTTTCGAGTTAATAAAAATCTCAGTTTAATTGTATTGAACTTCCCTATATGATTTTATACGTAAGTGTATTTTCGTTGCCTTAATAAACGTCTCTTTGTAGAAATCACTATACCATTTGCCTCAAAAACATTTGAAAAGTTAAATCTTATATGTAAAAACATTTACCAGATTTTTGAGCAAACTGTAGTTTATTTTTCCCAGGTATGCAATTTATAGTATTAAATTAGTTTATTAATTTTTAAGTGGATTTATCTACAACAAATAGTTCATACATATTATGTATGTAGTTGCTTGCTGTTATAAGTACTAAACTTAAAAAAAAAAGTTATTTAATTCTCTCAAAACAAATACTATATGAAATTAGAAAGAGGTCCACAAAATCACCATGTTAATTGTAAATTATTGATTTATATATTTTTCTATTCTTTCATTATCAATGAGATGCACCCATCCATAAAAAAGTAAAAATTAATAGTGTAGATAAATAAAAATAAAAATATAAAAAGATATTATATACCCAAAAGTATACTAAAAATGAAAAGAAAAATATTCCTTTAAACGATCTCTTGTTACAACAAGAAAAATATTTATTGAATTTCCAAGAAATCCTTTCTCAAAAATAAATAAAAAAAGCTTATTAAAAAAACTATAAAGTCAATCTGTTATTATATAATATGAAATGCAAGTAGATTATGTATGTTTATTTGATTGAAAACATTTTAGAAAACAAAACTAAAAAGCAACATAAAGAAAATAAAAATACAGGTAGTTATCGTTGCTTGTAGTAAATTATTTCTATTTTAAAATAAAAACAAAATTTAACAACGGAACGCTAAGTTATAAAAGAAAAAGAATAAATGGATTCAAAATGATGCACAAAAACATTAAAAATAATTTTAAAGTTGAATTTCGTTTAATTTATAAATTGTTTCACTACACTCTATTGAAACTCTTTTAATTTTTCTAAGCCCGAAGGATTCTTTCTAGTTCAATACTTGTGTGTGCAATTGGTGGAGAAATATATTGGCTGAGGCACTATAGTCCACTCTGGACTATCCCAACAAAAGAAGAAGAATAAGAAGAAGTTTAGCGTTTGTTTTGAAAAACCACAGTGAATTAGTAAGTATCCTTAGTTTAAAATTTTAAAAAATGTATGAACGAAAAAATAGACGGAAGAAGTGTAAATTAAGTTACTTTGTTGTAATACAAATTTTAAACTTTTGAAGGTTTATTTTGAAAAGATTCGCATAATTATCTTTTGATCCGTTTAATATTTTGGTTGTTATGTTGATAATGGCTGTTCTTTTTTCCGAGTTGCAAACATCTTTCTCGTCTTTCGACTCGTACATATCTTCAATTATTTAAGTTTTAATTTTTTCGCTAGACGAAAAAAGTTTCTATATAATTTTTATATCTGGAGAAACGATACTTAAAATAATTCAAACAAGTCTTTTTCGTCTTCTGGGCTACTTGTGACAACATTTTCAGAGCGGGGCCTTGTCTAATCCTGTCATCCTTAGCTGTGTAGAGTGATGCTGGATAAAAAATGCAGTTGGCTTAAGCTCGGGCTCAATTTCACTCACGCCTTTGATGAAATAAAAATAAAATAAAAATCAGGTAAGGAGATGCTCACTCATGTTACCTCTTCAACATCATCTTGGAAGTCATCGTTCGAAACTAGGAAACATATTTAAACGTTGATATAAGTGCTGGAATATGCCGATGACATTGATATCATTGAAAGAACAAACCAACGATTCGTTCATTAGTATTCAACCCGAAGCAGCTTCAGTAAAACTAGGGTTAAATGAAGAAAAAACAAAGTGTTTGTTGTGATTAAATGCTACACTTCAGCAAAATCTAAACGTAGTGATGGACAAGAGTAATGTCGAATTGGTTAAGGACTTTGTTCACCTTGCCAGACTTGAAATCAAACAAAAGGGGATCTTTCTAATTGCTTTTTCTTTATGTTAAGAAAGCAGTTGTTGATAGTAACAAAGCTCTCACTTAAAAAACCAAATTGTCGAAAAGACCCTGATCATCTGACTTCCTCTCTATGGTGTAGAATGTCGGTTGTAAAAGAATGCAATCTTTTGTGATTGCAACTTTAGTGAATTTAATAAAAAGATTGCATTCATTGACTATCCTTTGAGACTTCGGCCTAAACATTTGCAACCACTTTTTTTTTTACTTAAAAAAGATTGCAAGATTTGTCTTTATTCATTTTACAACAATTATTTGATTCATCTGCATTCTTTTGCATTTTTTGTTATCCTTTGAGTAACATTATTTTTTTATTATTTTACAAGATTACAAAGAATGCATTAATTTTTAAATGATTTTAGTAAAATCAATGGTGACAAAATATGATTGCAGTCTTTTTGATGTCAAATGCATAGTGATTGCAAGTTTTAATTCAATGAATGCAATCTTTTTATTAAATTCAAGATTATAAATGTTTACAACCCCTGACGGGTATACTTGGTGGCTTCGAACGAAAAATTAAATAGATTTAGTATGAGTGGATAATGTATGACAAGAAGGTTAAACCGACACGATTTATGGGATATGCAGTGAAATCGGTTTGACCAGAAGGCTACGACTCGGATCGGCGAAAAAAAAGAAGATTTAAATGTTTACTTACTTTTTATTTACAAAATATTTTAAAATGTCCACAAAATTTCTTTTCTTAGTTTCTCATAAATCCTCTTTAGATTTTCCAAATGCAACTCTCCATCACATAGTGTTCCATATTTCTTTTCAATTTGGCATTGTATTTCCTAAAACAAATTTAACAATTAATATACATCATTCCACGTACCTATAACTTTATCGACTTACCAACAGGTTCCTTCTCATCTCCCCATAATCATCCGTCGTCTGGTCGAAATTATCCCAAATATAGTTGGTCACACATATTTTTGCATAATAAATCGCCACTGGATCTTGACTATTAACACTAATCGTATTCGTTGGTTCACAAAAGTTTAGTCCAACTTTTTCTCCAAGAAAATAAAGATCTTCGATATGAACATCATCAACTAAATTCTCACTACCTTTTGGTTCTGGCAAACCAAATGCTGCACAAACATGATTTGCATGAAGCTTTGGACATGAGATTTTAAATGAGAAAGGAATTGATTCTGATTGAGGGCATATTATAAGTTGTTTAAGTCCTTGATTTCTTGAAAATAACTTTCTGACATCGATTTCGTCAATTTTAACTGGAATATTAATGCAAACAAAATCCTGTCCAATGTTTACATAAGTCAGTAGCTGAATGTTAAATTCTGGAATAAGTTCGTGCCAGTCTCTCTTAATTGGGACAAGTATATTGAACTTTTCTTTAAGCAAGTCTGAAGTTATACTCAAAAGTCGAACGTTACTTGAGTGAGAGATCATTAAGTTCCAAACCGTCGATATGAAGATCTCGTGGGAGAGAATTTTAATGGAAACAACAGCAAAATAGGTAAAAGGAGGTAGTCTATTACCTACAGGATATATAAGTCTCTCTGGTGTGTCTGGAATGTGTTGAAAAAAGAAAATATTCGCTGATATTAACTCAGAGTATATGGAACTCTTTCTGCAGACAGTCATAAGTTCTTGTTTTTTGTACTCCTCTTCAATGAGTTTCTCAATCTTTTCAGGCAAAGTGGTAATTTTTTCAAGGTGATTAGATTTGCTTATCATCTCTTGAACTTTTTGATTGGTTAACTCAAAGATTTGTGCATCTTCTGCATTTTCTTCATCATTTTGTTGTTTGTCATTAAAGTTAAGATGATAGAATATATTGTTGTTGCTCAAGCAGACGAGGCTTGAACTTTCCTCCACATACGTAACAGCTACCATTCCCGGAGCATCTATAGATTCTTCTAAAACCTGACAAGTATGCTGAACTGTGTCATACGTGAATCTTAAACGAGAAACCCTCTGTTCGTCAGTGAAAAAACAGACCTCTCCAGAAAAAGTATGATGAACAAATTCGCTGCCATTTATATATGTGTACTTTTCAAGAACCCATGCAATTCTCGATAAGAACCATACTTCAATGATACCACAGTTCAAGAAAATTAAAAGCATGTTTGACTCCTCCAAAAACTTAATAAGTTCTATTGAAGAAACTTGTGGAGCTAAAGTTTTTATTTCATAGTCTTCCTCGTCCTTCGGCAAAAGTGCAAATATTTGGTTACCCATACTAAATAGGTGCACCTCATCAAACTGCAAGTCAATTTCTCTTACAAGGAGTTCCATAAATTTGCGATTAGAGTCATTTATCACAATGGAAGTAAGTGAAAACTTCTCATCACTCCAATCAGAGTTAAAGAGATTCTTCTCATCGAATGTAAGGTCAAATGACCTAATACACTCTTGAGGGCATTTGCCTACATTTTGAATATCTTGATACAACTCAAGATTAATTCGGTTATCTTCCAAAACTCGAATAAGACTGAATCCAATGAAAGAAGAACTGATACAACGAACTCCTTTATTGAGCCATGGAATTCGATGAATAGATTTTATAGATGAAAAATAACATACCTCTCCACTTTCAAGTAATATTAGAGTGTTAACTTCCAAGATTATTATATCGAGAATCTCTTCAGAAACATTTATCATAAATTTATTGCAACGATTGGTGTTGTCGGCAATTTTTTTGAAAATAAAACTCATTAGATAATTTTCGTTCCATGTTACAAAGACTGTTTTGTTGCCAGTGGTATGGTTAATAAGACCGAGCGGATAGAATAATGTGTCTTCAATACACCATGTTTCACTTGTTTGGCTAACATCCATTGTTTTAGTTCATAAGTTTTAACAATTTTGGAACTTATAATTCAAAAAAATACTTAAGCGGTTTTGTTTACAACGACCTGTTGTTTTTTTCAACGACGACTTTTGACAGTCAGAACTGTCAAAAATCTGCCTCTGCTCTACTTACCTATAGGGCTTTTTAGGTAACAACGATATATCTCTTTACGCGCACAACATTAATATTTCCGCCCTTGTTTTCAATCAATTTTCAACAATTATAAAAAAAATATTCAGCTGTCATCCGCGAACTGCTGATTTTGACACTGATCTGCGAACGAGAAAGAGATATATCGTTGTTACCTAAAAAGCCCTATAGGTAAGTAGAGCAGAAAATGTTCAATAAAACGATTCAGTATAACATCGCTTATAAGGTTTTCGTTTTTAAAATTGGCAATACTTTTTTACCACGTGCTACTTATGTACCAACTTACACAGATGAAATTCAGAACTATTGTGAATATTTATGCCCAGTAAGAATTACTTGTGATAAAAGAAGACGTAAGAGTTACTCGCTATAGAGTAATTGTTGTTTTTGTGATGCTTGGACATTTTACTTTACTTTATATAAAGTAAAATAGTTTTTTTCAATAAAACTCTAATATGTGTTTTAATCAAAATCTGGAAAAACGAAAAAATAATATAAGTTAACCATTGAAGCGAAACACGCCTGTTCATTACAAAAGTTATAACTATAAATATCGTGGTTTAATTGTCGACTAGTATTTTCTTACGTGCGGCCATAGAATAATAAATAAATAGAACATGAATTCAGGAGGCTCCACCCACTTTTGCCTACAAACTTTCAAAACTGCAGAGATTTAACTCTGTATGCATGCCCGTGCATTTCAAATGGGACTGTCAAATTTGGCTAGACCATACATTCTTACAATTTTGCATTTTGCTGTTCACACGTATTTATGTATAGAAAAGCGCGTGTAATTTTTTTTTCTACAGCCACAGGTCATCAACTTGTACTCTTCCGTCTTCTAACGTAGAAAAACATTTTTACACGCGCTTTTCTATACGTGAATACGTGTGAACAGCTAAACGCAAAAATTTAAGAATGTATGGTTTTGAAAGTGCTAGTTTATTTTTGGAGCATTCGGTTGGACCGGGAACGATATTTGCCTTGCGGCCTAGCCACGACATGGCTATTGGCTATGTGGGCGATGATTTGACGATAACTTGAAGTTCAAATCAAATATTTTATTATTTTATTTTTGAAGTAGCTGTTCCTTGTATTTTTGTCAACGCCTTATTTATGTTTTTTGACCACTTAAGTGATCGCTTTTTTGTCGTGCCACAATCGCTAGTGTAACTTCGGACTAAATTTTTATATAAAAAGTTCTATTACATTTTTTTTATAAAATTATATTTCTGGCAACCCCCTATCTCTTTCCACCATTTTATTTTCAAATGTCACTAGAAGGGTGTTTGTCAAAATAAAATTGCACAGCACGCGAAGGAACTGTTCTACAAAATTAATAAAATCAAATAATTTGCCGAAATTCTATTAAAATTATTATTTATTTTTTAACTTTTTCATAAACAAAGTAAGTTCAAACAAAAAGCTTTACAACTATAAACAGTGAATCATAACTTTGCTTCCATACAAAAAGAAGATAGAATTTCGCTGCATAAAATGGCTTTAGGACGCAATAAATGCGTCATGAGAGGTGGACCTAATCAAAAGGTTTGTCGTTTTACTGGAATACAACTTTCTTTTGATATTAATAAATAAATAAATCAATTCTAGGTCATGCAACATAATGATTTTATTGATAGAATAAGAAAATCCTTGTACTTCGGTGGAGAGACACTTTGCGAAGACATGGAAGTGAGTGGTCCACTGGCCGAATACGCATCGGAATTATTCTCAGAGCCACATAAAGGTCACTCGCTAAATCGTTTGAATAAAGTTAGTGCCGGTAGTGTGCATGCCACCCCATGCTCCCTCATTATGGCTCTAATTTATTTGGATCGATTGAATGCAACAGATCCTAGTTATGTGCGACGAATTACGCCTTCCGAACTGTTTATTGTTTCTATGGTAAGTTGTTGTTAGTATGAATGAGTTGATTGATTTTTTGTGTCACTGGGGCTGGTGTTTTGCTCAAGTCACTTCATCATATGTGTTTGGTTTTGTAATAAAGTTTTGCGGTGGGTGGTTGGAAGTGAACTATTTTTAGGTCACGAGTTGACGACAACGATTTGATGTAATTATAAAATCGTAACTATGACGGGTTGGAAAGAAAACCTTCAAATGCTCTTATTCATCGGTCAAAGGGGTTGCACTCGATTTAAGTGAAAGTATTTTCTTTTTGCTGTTTTGTAGTAAAAATGATGAGGTGGCGGCCGTGCAATTTTTTCTTATGACGTTTATAAATCTTATATCTTATACGTAACAAATTGTTACCAAATGTTTTTTGTTTATTCTGTTTCAAAAAAAAAAATGGATTTTGGATATGAATATAGTTTTGGACATACGTAATTAATTGTATGAAACCTTTTATTTTGATTTTAAACAATAGATATAAACTGAAAATCATGACGAGTTCATTTATCATCAATTGAAGAGGCATAAGGGATCAAACAATGTCTGTATAGGTATTTCCATTTCTGTATGTAATTAGTTGTTTCATTAAAGTCTTAATACTTTACGCACATATAATTTGTTACAGCATTTTAAATCTGATAGGAACATTTACTACTTTCAATTTTCATATTGTAGTCAGGTTCCGAAATCATCGCGAACTCAGACAATATACCTTAAATAGTTACTAACTGATGTTTAGAGCCTTCAGTGATTAAAACATTTTATGGATGAGACTATTTTTAACAGCCAACTTACTTACCTTTTAAAACGTCTCCCTTAAGATTGCGTGTATGTCAATTGCTAAGACATAAATCTGCTGCAGCAAGTAGAAAATGATTACTCCGTGCTGCTGGGAAGTTCATTGTGCAGAACCAAACTTCTTGAGTTGTTAAACGACTCGTTTACAACAGACATTTGACTAGCGATATTTTTCCTCCATCAATAGAATACCTATCCATTTACTTTCAAGACAATCAAATGGGACTAAGATGACAAAGTTGAAAGGAGAATATAGTTGTAGTCATTCACAGCTAAACACTAGCGTCTTCACATATTGTTGTTCCTTAATGTGTCTTTTAAACTTCAATTTTATTTTATTATTTATGATTGATATGTTCCTTATATTGCGTTAAGATTAAAAAGTGAAAGATTAGTGAGCTATCAGCATCATGAGGTTTACAATAAATCATTTAAATCAATTCATTGAATTCATTATTAAGTGATTATAAACCTGATTAGTAGGTATCAAACCATTTGATAAAAGCACAAATTTGCCCAGTTTATATATTTAAGATTTCCGAGAACTCTGTATGCTTACAAATATAAACACGATTTCTCAGTGAAATTTCTCACTTTTGCTGCCAAAAAGCTGAGCCTGATCATTTTTCGCTTATTATATTTGTTTTGTTTTCTTGGACCTATTTCTCATCAACTTCATCAGCTACGTTGTAGTACACTGACATTGTGTAAAATCATTTCTGTTTCCTAAAGAACAATGGATCCAATTAAAAATTGTTCCAATATTTCCAATGAACAACATTCATGTAAAAAATTTCTATGTACATTGTTTTTATGAAATTGAATAGATTTTAAACAATTGTCAGTGTACTACAATGTAGCCGATGTAAATATATATATCATGAGAGTGAATGTTTGTTTTGATCATATATGTTTATATATGATATAGTTTTCATACAAACAAATGATACATATGAAACCTTTTACCTCAATTTTGGGCTTATAGTTAAATAAACATACACATAGCAACATAATAAAAATATTAATGTTGTCTTACCTCACAACCTTCTACCTCGTGATAAAATGATTCAACACTTGTATCTACGCAAACAGGTAACCCTGACTAACGCAGTGTAAATACCTTGTATTTATTTTTAAAACAAACAATGTTATGTTCTAATTTAAATGTTAGCTTGATAAAGATTGACTTATGGCTTGAACGTCATTTAAAATCAATATTTTAATTGATGACTATTTTTTACCCATAGAAACAATAACAATTGATTTAAAAATTTGTAGGTATGTGTTATCAATGATATAATGTATCAAATTAATCATACATATCTCTAATGAAGCATGGAACTATACAATAACAATATTTAGGGGCCTGTTATAGCTATTATTGAAATGCATATGTGAAATATCTATGAAAATGATTTTCTGGATGCAAAATGCTAAATTAATTTTTTACTTGTGATTATATTTACAGCAAGTTATGAATTCGTGCAAACAAAATTGATATAACAATCAAACATGACATTATAGATAGAGAAGACAAAAAAAGTGGGTCCGGAAATCCTGACTGTTAGTCTGTTGTTACAGCAACTTCAGCCTAAACGGCTGAACAAATTTGGTATATAGAATTATTAGAGGAGAAATTATTTATTTTTTCTAAGCTCAAAAAATAACGGTACTTGCCATACAACTGTTTTATAGAAGCTTGATATTCTCGAAAATGGTTCCAACGATTTTCTTCGATAAAATTAGAGACAGTTTTTATCTGATTCTCTTTTTAAGTTGCAAGGAAAAAAAATTGACAAGTCTATTGAGGGTACCTCCCATAGAACCGTTGTTTTTTTCTTGAGCTATCTAGTGAACGGATTAATCGATTTTAACAACCAACAATTTTTTAAAAGGCCCTAGATGGGTTGAACTAGTTCCGAACCTAAATTTAACAGAAGTGCTTAATTTTAGTTTTAATTTATTTTCTAATTTTTTTTATTTGTAAATTCAATATTCAATAAAAGAAATTATTAACAAAAAAATCAATATGGGAAAATTAACTCAAGGTATATGAATAATTCAAAATTGATACTTTTCATTCTAGCTTTTAATAAAAATTTGTAAAATTTTGTTTTGTATTTTTCATTTATAAAAAATATATTAAATGTGGCAACTTGCCACAAGAGCAAGTTCGTTGAATTAGAACGCATATCATCGGAATGATTTGTTACATTTTGTGTTAAATGACAATTGATACGGCTGACAATATAACGGCGTTTTGAATTCTGGCTAAGTTTCGACTAAGCACATCTTGGCCATTCGTTTCATTCATAGTTATTTTTGTCGTATTGTCATGTAAATTTTGTCGGCCGTAAATTTTTAAGAGCCAGGCGGTAAATAAAATTTTTTTGGTTAATGTGGACTATTTGAAACTCTGGTACAATTTTACTATTTTATTTTTTTAAATAACAAGTTGTTTCCTCAAGTTTTAATCAACATGAGAATCAACCAACTGATCACTGAAGTGGCATTTTATTAATCTCTGCAGTGCTTTTATACTTGCATACACTGTTTTTATTTTTAATCAATTAACTACTATTTATATTTCTTTTTAGATGATTTCGACAAAATTCTATTCAGGACACGATGAAGAAGTATATCTAAGCGACTGGGCAGAGGATGGCAACATGACCGAAGATAGACTTAAAGAACTAGAGCTTGAATTCCTTTGTGCTATTGTAAGTTCATTATAATCATTTAATCTCAACCATTCCATCATTTAGTTTTGTTTATAGGACTGGAATATATACATATCAAATGAACATTTCTTTGCAAAGCTAACATCCGTTGAGAAGACCCTCGCCAAACGTGAAGGTCTCCGCCGCGGCTGGTTAACTTACACCGAACTCATACAATTTCTACCTTCGTTCACATTGGCAAAGTTTCTGCTCAATAATATTACTGTGATGGCTGTTAGTTATGCGGCAAGTGTGATGACAATTGCTGGTGCATTCTTTTTGGCCAGTCAGATACCAGGAAATGCCTTGCACCATGCACGTCGTAGTAGCAGCAGCACAAGTAATACTAACCCTACCGGCGGCGCAGCAACTAATCAAGTTGCAACAGATGGTTGTAAAAATATGCTCGATTCAGTGGATGTAGGAGGGATGGCAAATTCAGATTCTTTCGATTCTTGTCTCAATATAACATGCTCAGCATTCAATGTGGAAGAAGAATTACAAAAACTCGAATCACAATACATAAAAGAGCAATATATGGACAGTCTTCGAATGAGAAACAACGAAAACGATAAGTCTCTGCTTAATTTGCAAACCGATAGATCCAATATGACTCCTCGTCATCGTGGTGTGATGCATGACTCGGAAATTCATTGGTACAGCTTCAAAGAAGAGTATAGTGAGGATGAAGCATTAATTGAGTGTAGTAACTTAACCAATTGCACAAAATTAAAGTTGTGGAATCTGCTTGCTGACGCAGATCATAGTTTTGTCAAGTTTCCATTTATGTGGTTTAAGTTCATGTAGACTTTGAAATATTTGTTTCTTCTCGGATATCAATGAAGGCTAACAAGTTTGAGAAAAAGAACTTCTTGTGAAATCGGTGGCCAAATTTTATTTTTCATCTTTTTATTTTAAATCATTTATCAAAAAATTAAATAGTACACGAAATATTTTTATGAAAATGTTTTAGTATTTAGAAATAAAATGTTTCTCAAATAAAAACACGAAAAGCAGATATAAGATCTGTCGAACATAATGCTATTTCCTATTATTGTAGATTAAGAAGTAAAATGATTACTTAGGCCAGTGGTCAATGTTCATAGTCTGTGGAATCTGCTTTTTGTTATTCAGCCACCATTATTATGACAAGTAACACGTTTGATTCAGAATCGGAATCGTTAAGCAGAACTGTTCTATTCCGGATTCCAAATGAACGCGCAAAGATACTTTTGTGATTCTGCAATTTGCATATAATTGTATGTGTGAAACTTCAACTGCATTTTTTCATTTTGGAAAAATGTCGGCGATGAGGGCTGATAACAATAATATTTTTCTCCATCACTCTTTCAAAACAAATAACAAAATATCGACATTTCACGATTTGAATATTTAAATCTGTGCAAGTTTGCGTGATTCTGTTTTTGATTTGAAAATCGAGTTTTCCCTCTTTTCAAAATTCGAACTGTCATTTAGTGCCAAAAGAACGCAAACTGAATCCACCGGAGTAGTTCCGATCCACTACGAACTACCAAATTGAAACCCTAAGATGCGATTGCTTTTCAAAGTCGACTCACCAAAGTTTGGTGGCCAAATTTCAGCTTACAGGTTTAATCATTCAGTCTGTGCTTTAAATGAATGCCTGTTCGTTCGAGAGCTCACCGATGTCCGTGAAAGTGTGATTGGAGGTCCGTTCATAAATTTAATTGTCATACCAAAAGCTGTTTGTTCACTGACTGGACCGAGGAGTGTTTGATAGAGGACCCATCCCAAATTTTCCTGAAAAATCGTCTTTAACGCCGAGGAAAAATATTGTATGAATGGCTATGTTAACGAGCAAAATATGGGACGCACCAACCAATACGAGGTTCAGAAATTTCACAAAAAGTTACTGCTTAATGCCTATTTTGAGCCGGGTGGCGTTAATTGTTCATATTACTTTTAAAACGTGGTTGATTAGGCCATCAGCCGCAACAGCGAACGCTACAGTTTATTAATATCGATTTGTTTCGAAATCATGGTAATCCCTGTTAGGCTTTATATTGTGGGGTTTGTGGAGTCGCTCGTTATACCAATAAAACGCAAACGATCGGCGCCCTCAAAGTTAACATGACCAGGACCTTCGATCGCTTAATAACAGGCGGATCTATGCAGCGGAGTAATAAATCACCTCACATATTCTTGTTTTATTCTAGTAATCTAGTCCAACATCGCCCCGCCCTTATTGGAAAACTGTTTATAAAATGGAAGAGTTCTACTTTTTCGCACTTACCTCTATACTCGCAGGACTGTTCAAATATTTTTTTTTGTTTTAAAAAGTTTATAAATCAAAGAAAGTTTCAGATTAAAATATAACTTAAATACGCTTAATAAAACGGTTCACACACTGCAACGGCCATCGCATCGGAGAAAACCTTGGTTAGCAATCTACGTTGTTGTATGCACTTGACCTTTAAGTAAATTTAAGATAAGAGTATTACCCACCAGCTTGCCATTAAAATTTGTATGTATATTATGTAGGTAAGTAGATATGTACATTAAAACAATTTTAAAATAATTTATTTGGTCTCATTAGAATTATATTTTCTTTACCACTACTGCTACGATTTGATCTATACCTATATTTTTTATAATTTCTACACAACAACAATTTTCTTATTTATTTTAAAATTTTTCTACATTGCTAATTTTTTGTTTACTAGGAATACATTTTATTACTACAAATTTGTTTACGATTATTTTGTAAAGCTCTTTTAAATATTGCTGACAGTATATTATAATTATAAATATAATATTTATTATCTAAACAATTAAATTTCATGGTCGATTTATGTTTGAAAAATTAAATAAATATTTAAACGAAAATACCGAAAATCAAATATTGGAAATTAATAGTTTGGTGTTTTACTTAAAAATTATATTAGTTTATTTTTTTTTTTAAGTTAAGAAAATAAATTAGCAAACATATAAATCAACTATTTTAAGTTGGAAGATGCTCTACATATTATAATGTAAGTACATATGTACGTACATTATATTGTTTGTTTTTCTAATGATGTATTAAAAGAACTGATATTCAAAGATCGTGCAAATTTATCTTTGGATTGAGTATCTAGAAAACCATTTAGATGCGACATCAGACAAAACAAACCTCCAAATATACAATTATTTTAAGTGTTTATTTAACAAACAAAAAATGTTTAAATACATGTTTGTTGAGAAGTTACTTGAAAACCGAAAAATTCCTGTATGTAAAATCATAAAGATATCTTCAAGAAAAATTTAGCCAAAATCTTTAAATTTCATGTTGTGTTAGCTGTTATGAATGTTTATTTGTCTACAAGAGTGTTTAAACATTTTGCAGCGATTTGACATTTTCACGATACTGATGCTTTACACAGCTGCTGCTGATGACCTTAAAATTAATGTTCTGTTTTTTTATTAATGATCTTTTATTATCAAAACCTTTTATTGGAAAAAATTAACAGAATTAATACTAATCCTTTTTGTACTCAAAATGTATAAAGTAAAGCTTCCACGCCTGAAAAAAAATCAAGCAAAGCTATTTTAAATTATGAAAAAAAGAAAAAAAAATCTACTTAATTATACTTCTTTTTTAGTAGTTAAACAAAAAGACAGGACTTTATCAAACAAACAGAATCTTTTAACAAGTTACCTAAAGCTTAAAACTATAAAAAAATTGAATGCATAACTCAACGATCAAAATATTTTAATAAAAACGAGAAATATGAAAAGAGTTTTTTTTTAAATTAATAAAAGTATGCATTTAAACAAAATTTGATAGGATATTTAATTAATAGTTTTGGAACTATTTATTTTATTTAAAATCGCCATTATTCTAAAAAAGTAAAAAGACATTGAAAACATATGTACCAGGTATCGTTAAACAAATTTTGTTTGGTCTATATTCCAATCGTAATCGAAATTCAGATTTTTGCAATTTCTTAGAAACTGAATTTTTTACAAAAAAATGTTAAGGTAAAATTGTAGCTTATGTGATTTTCTACAAAAAAGGTCGTTGTTCAAATTCAAATTCTATATTTTGCAACATGAGCAAGTACGCGCTACTCAGTCATTTTATTTTTATTTTCTATGGATTGGTCTAATGGGAAAACCACACAAATATAAAACAAATATAAAACAAAGATCAACAAATACTAGTGAAAAACTGCAGTGTTGTCAAAAAACCGACTTGTAACAAAATTAAAATCTCTAGTTGATGTTAAGATGGTAAGTGTTAAAGTCTTTTTTGTAAAGAATCATATAAGCTACAATTTTTTTTCTACCTTAACTACTTTTGCAAAAAACTCATGGAAAAATTTAGTTCCGGACATGGATAATTTTTAGGATTTGCTCAAGACACAAAGGTCAAGCTTTGTCGTATTTTTTTTTCGTAATTTTGCCTTTTTGGTCTAATTTTCCTGGGCTACATATATAGAGACATACAGAATTGCTGGACCCACTTTTTTAGTCTTCTCTATCATCGTAATGTTGTGTTTGGTTGTTATCGCAAAACATTTTTTAAAAATTAAATAAACGCATCTCATTTCAATCGATCGAGTGTACGTAGGTAATTTCTAATGTCTTTCTCGGTTGGTCGCCCAGAAGCGTCCGTAAGGAAGGTTTCTAATATTATTCGCTTTCCAATCAAAATTACAATGAAAAAAGGAAATATGGTTTGCCCATTTAAGTTTAGTTAAATTCTATCCTAGCTTGGATACTTTTTCCAGATCACAACCAAAAAAAAAAAAAACCGAATAAGTAATAGCATGAATTACAATTTTAAACACTCAAGCAAGTATGTAAATGAACAAGTCTTATTTTCAGTCATCATTTTTCTTATTGGTCATTTCGACAGTTTTTCATATGATAAAGCATTGTTTTATTAAATAAATAAATTCATTAATAGAATGATCATTAAATTTCCTTTAATTTGATACCAAAAATTTAATAATCGATAAACGAACAATAAATTTACAGCGAAAACAAAAATATTCATCACTTATCTTCTTAAGAGACCAACCATTGCATACTTACTGGCGCACAAAAAATTTTTGCAAATTTCATACAAAATTTTTCCTGAGCACCAGGCACCCAGAAATCCACAAAAAGCAGCAGGTATTCATTTTGCCGTTGAGCCAATGAAATCTTTTCATGACTGTGTGCATGTATCATGTATGTGCTGTGAGCGTGTTGGAGAGTACATACATGAATCTCTCGATCATGTAGATGTACTCTGTTCATTGTTAATTAGTTTCGCTGTAACTTATTTATTTGTTAATGGATTCACAAAGTTTTTGGTATCAAATTGAAGGAAATTTAATGATCTATCATGTTTAATGACTGGTTTTTCTGATTGAATAGGATTTCATCTACAAAAATTAATTTAAAATGATTCAAATATTTAAATGCACACTTATGTGTTTAATGTAAACTGTGAAGAATGCTAGAGAACATTAATTCATAGAATGCAAACATCAATTGGAATGAATTGTTATGTACTCCTTTTGCATTCAATTAAATTGGTAGACTAAATGAGTTTGTTATGGATTGTCTTACCTTTCTGTGAATACTTCTACAAGATAAATTGGTTTGAAAAATTTACTAGAATGATTTTTGTTTTATGAGAAACGAGTAGATCCTGCCCAGCCATAATAGTCTGGGAAGCAGCGACACAAATTATGATATGATTTCTCCAATGCTGAATTTTATATATTTTATATCTGTGTCCTTGCTGATAACAAAACCGGTCGTTAGCTGACGAATCCGCGGGGGATTTGACGTGGGTGACGTCTTAAACATTGAAAAAAGGTAAAAAAAGTGATTTCTTCAAAGCTGAAACTTTGTGCATAGGTTCATATAACCGTAAACTATTAGAAACCACTCGTCAGCTGGCTAGATTCCGGGGGAAAATAAGTTAGCTGGAAATGAAAATAACTTAATAAAACAGTCAAAAAGTAATGCAATATGGGCCATCTTGCAAAAGTTTGGTAGGTCTCCTAGTTTAAATAAAGTTTTGTAGAGGGATTGATTCTGAGTATAAAACTGAATTTGCGAAAAATTAGGTCTTGTGCAGCAGCCGCCATCTTGAATTTAAGATTGTTTCTGTGTTTTTCCATTTTTGTACGTTTGTGTGCGTTTTTATGAAAAAAAGCTATTAAATACTTTTTTGACATAAAATGTTTTCTTGTAGTTGTAATATCTTAGAAAAAAACGAGTAAAAAGATAGACTTGATAACATTTTTTGTAAGCCTCGGTTGATTTTTGACCTCACTAAGACCAGCCGAATAGTATGAAATGCATATATTTATATTGATTTTTACTTTCAATTATTCAGGTTGAATTCTTATGCAATACCTAAGTTTTTTGAGGCGTACCAGCATCTATTTTTCAGATTTCAAACCCAAAACTGTGGATGGATTACCAGCGTTTGTTTAGGCAAGACATTCAAGGGTGGCCATTTCGAAGAATAAGCCATTTAGACTATGCCGATGACGGCACGACATGTGGTAATCACTGCAAAAAAAAAAAATCCACCAGCGTTCTTATGCTAAGGACAACAAATAAACTTAACTTAAACTTTAGACCTCTTAAATTGCATATGTTATTTTAAAGTTATAATTTCAAATTGCTATAAAAAAGAACTTCAAAAATTAAAATAATAAGAATATAAAAATGGTGGATTGTTTGTACCCTTTTTTTTATCTAGACCTATTTATTCTAATATAAAGTATTTTATATTTGATAGTGTGTAATTTATTTGGTTTCCTTATATGAATATTGAATATTCTAGTTTGATTTTTTAAATAATATTAATAAATTAAAAAAGCACTTTTTAATTATAGAAAGTTATTAAATATATTTTGTTTTCTAGGAGGTAATAAATATAATAGAATTTTATAGATATAGGTACAATGTGACAGAGTTAAATGTAGATTTTTTTTATTAGACTTTATAGAATGTAAAGGTGTAATAAATTATAAACCATAATGTGTAGGTAACGCTGTTGTATGAAATTTTTTAAGATTGAAGTTTTGTATTCCAACTTTCATGTATATTTAACTTTATTATTTTAGAAAACATGCGTTTCTATTGAAATTCAAATGTTTTGTTTTTAAAATTCCTGCAAATTGCAGAAAATGAAACAACAATTTTTTTTCAGTAAAATAAAACTTTAGTGGACAAATTCAGCCCAGTTCTAAATATTTCCGGGAAAAACACTCCCCGGGAGTAAACTTCTTTTATTCCTAATTACCCGGGAGAATTAAAAATAAGTAACATGAACATTCATGTTTTTTGTATTTAAAAATATAATCTTAAAACATTTCATACAGTTTCCTATCTGTAAATGAAGACAAATGAAAACAAAAAAAAGAAACAGAAAGAAAAACAATTTGTTTAATATAATTTTAATATCATAAAAAGTATTTATAGGTATATAAATGTACATAAATTCTCATAAGCAACATACAAATAATAAATATCTTACAGCATAACGATACATAAAATAAATTCGTTATTCTATTTTAACACAAACAATAATCATTTTGAGCGTTAGTCAAATTTAAATTTAGTAACATAATGTTAAATATAATATATTAATATAGTTTTAGTTTCTTTGAATTTAAGACAGTGTAAGCGTTAAATAAAAAAAATAGTTAGGTATAAATAATATATTTTTTTATATAAATTTTCTGCTACCGAACACAAATCGTTTTTTTTAGTACAGCTAATTTTAGATATACGTTTTGTTTTGTTTATAAAAATAATAATAGCACGAATTGATATAAAATAAATATCAAAATTTAAGTTACACGAGTGCATTCATTGCCAGGTTATACTACAATTGCCGGTGTTGCTGGATCTGTTTCCTCGGTCTTTTCATTTTTCAAAAACAGGAGGGGGAACATACCGAGTAAACATCCAATTGTTATGCCAATAATGCGTCCCTAAGAAAATTGAAATTTATATTATTATTTTTTTGTCAGCCATATGAAATAAATATACTTACTGAATTGGCAGCTCTTCGACTTTCTTTCATTTCCATTTGAATTGGTACAAGATCAGGCGGTCGAAGACCCAAAAATGCACAGAATCTTTCAACGTAGAAAGCTGTACCAATGCCAAGAATATCACTGATAGTATTACCAAGGCCTGCAGCTGCCATTGTTGATATGCACATGAAGGCTCCACAAACTTGTTCGATGTAATCTCCCTAGAAATAATGATCACAATTAATTAATTTCGAAAATATAAATCTAAAAACAAAACAATAATTATAAAATGCAGAGGTCAGAACTTTTATTGATACGTGAACATAAAACATTTTGGAACACTTTTAAATATTTTTTCAAATGAAAATATTTATAAAAAACAACGTTTAAAATGCAGAGAGGTCTAAATGTGCAGAATACCTTTTTTTTTTGTCTATATTTTGCCTTGGGGTACTTAAGTATGTAAATCAAGTATTACCCATTTTTTTCGGCAATATGGAAGTAAAAAATTGTCTTAAAAAACATCCAAAGCAGCATCCACAGACGCTAACTTTTATATTTGAAATCTGGTACCACTGATTTTTCAGACTAAATGAAATGAAACTAAAAAACATTACATGAAAGAAGTATTTTTTTTTATAATTTACAAGGGAGAAGTACATTTTATTTTATACCTAATTCATGAAATATTTATCGTTTGTCATTTATACAAGTCCCAATTAATTTTTTGTTATTTTGCAACTATCAGAATTAACAAAAAAGTAAATATGGTTTGCGTTTGACGACCTCGTCATTAATTGACTCGGGAGCACATTCATGTTACAAAATGAGAAATACTCCGCAAACGTCAAAATTAGATACGTATAAATGTTATAAACCATAAAGTGTATATTTTTTTTAAATATTATTTTCCAAAAACCTTTAATTTTCTTCAAAAACATGAGAATTTTCCATGTGTGTCAAGTTAGCATTACCATTTTCAAATTTCAAAAGTTTAACTATTGGATTAATTTTAGAAAATATCCCCTGGTAATTCTAACTTGATTGTCAAGTTAGCACTACCACCCTAGAAAAAGGATTAAATGTAATCGAAAATTAAAAAGGATAATGGAAATAACTGTCGCTTTTTTGTCGTAAATAACTTATGCAACTAAAAAATTTGTCGCGCGTTTTTTTTTCATTATCCTTTCTAATTTTCGATTATATATAATCCTTTTTCTGAGGTGGTAGTGCTAAATTGACAGTCAAGTTAGCATTACCAGGGGTTATTTTCTAAAATAGTGGCGCGACAAATTTTTTAGCTGCACTAAAAATTTACGACAAATTCACGACAATTAATCCAATAGTTAAACTTTAGAAATTTTAAAGTGGTAATGCTAACTTGACACACATGATTTTTTTCGGAATTTTTGTGTTAATCGAATATAAAACAATATCACACTCTGAAACGAAACTCTACCAAACGTATCCTTTTGAGATACATGAACGTATCATTCGTACCAACATCTAAAAATATAACAATATAAATTCTATTCAAATGAGATTTGACTTCTGCTTTTGTCGACAGTGGTATGCAAATATTTCTTTTTTTTTCAAATTACACTCCGAATATGCACGTTTTACAACTTCCTAAGCAAACAAAAAACATGCATATAACAGACTAATCTAGTTAACACTGGCAACTATGGCGCATACGTCACATTTTTATGTTTTAATTTATCAAGATGAAAGTAGAAATAAACCACTTTAATGTGATGCGATTTTGCTTTCGTTTCAATGATTTTATTTCTTACAACAAAAATTAAATTAAACATAAGAATCATTACAGTAAATTTTCACTTCAAATCAAACTTTTTACTTATAGTCCAGTAAAATTAGATTGACTGATTGTATCGGGTCATATGGGTGAAATTCAAGGTTTGTTTAACGAATAATCCAAGTTTGTGACCTCGAGCGGCGAAAGCGAAAATTTCGGATTTTTTCAGACTTTGGCGATTACAACCCTAAAGGACTAGTTTTTGACAGTAACTTCTCAGGACATTAATAAAATTTGCTAAAATATGAGACTATAATTGTCTATGTAGACTCAATAGTTTACGAGATACATCTTTTCAAAGTTTATCATTTTTTCGAACTTTTCTATTTTTCTTAATTATTAATGATGAATAATGAATAATCCAAGTTTTTGGGCGCCGAAGCAAAACTATGTCAAAAATCGAAAAGACACGCGCCAATTTGGACTCAATTCGTTTGAGCCGGCCACAAAAAAAAAAAAAAATCGGTATTAAGGCAGACCGTAATAAAATGAGACCGTCGTTGAAAGGCAACATATAACTAAAGTTCTAAGTCAATTGACTGAGAAGATATTCATCCTCAATTGGAGCGAGTAGGTTGGGTTAAAGACAATAATAAATGTCATATAAGAAAGGGGGTCTATCCCAGAACCTGCTTTACCATTTTGAAAATCCAGAAACCTCTTCAGTTATTTTATTTTTAAAATAATTTATTTTAGTAAATGGTTTTTGAAAAATTAATTTTCAAACTCTAATTTTTATTTTATTTAAACTAATTTTGTTTTCAGAATTAAATGCTCTAATTAATTTCTAGTCAAAAACAGAAAACCAGATACATAAATGTTTTGTAGTTTTTGATGAAATTTAAAATATATTAAATTTTGTCAAAATCGATGAAGCCGTTGTTTTTATTCGGTGTAAGAGAAAAAGGTTTTATGACAGGTTCACAGGTTCCATTGATAAGCATTTTCTAAAAAAAAATTAAAGATATCGCCACTGGAAACAAGAAATTTATTTTAAATTTAATCGAAATTAATCGAATTTCAAAAAAAAAATATTAATTAAAAATATGTACTTATAGGTGTACCTAGGTCAAAAATAAAAAAAAAAATCGGGGATATTGCTCTTAAAATGCATTGTATTAACTTTGGAGACAATCAATCCAACCGTTTAGGTTGTAGGTGTCCATACATCAAAACAAACAAACATACAGAATTGTGGATCAACTATTTTTTCGTGCACCATATATGAATGTATAAGCTTATCAAATCGATTTAAGCTCCGAAAACGGAGTATTTTGATGCCATTGTAAATAAGATTTATAGTTATCGTACATTGAAACGAGCGCCTGTTTCATTTATTTTCTATTATAGCAATTACAATTATAAAATACACGTTTAACAACTTCCTAATCAGAAAAAAACAAAAAACAAATAAAATTGATCACAAACAATTTAAATGTGTGATCATTTAAGTTTCGCACTGGCATATGTGGGAGTTTACGCAACTTTTTAATGTTTTCAATTTATCAAGATGAAAGTAGAACAACTTTTCATTGGATGTGATTTGGATTTTGTTTCAATGAATTTATTTTTTACAACAAATAATAAACTAAACATAACAAATATTACATTAAATTTAAATTATAAAGTAGCCACAAAATTAAAAAAATTAAATGATCCCTAACTTAGCTCGAAGAACAAGTTTTAAAACTGAATGCCAATAGAACCAAAACGAATTTGCTCGAATTTGATCAGGACGAAATAAAGTAATAATTGTTTTTGAATAATCAGCTGCATTGATATTGAAGCCATATGCAATGGAAATCTTCAAAAAAGAGTGTGGCGACCCACAAGTCAGACATTATAAACACTTTACTTATAATATTCGAAATCTTGGATGATTTTGTTGTAAGCTGACATATAGTGTGGGTCTTCCTGAGGCTATACAAAATTTCGGAAGAATTTGCTGAAATCAGAGCTCTTGACTGCAGTTTTTCGTCTAGCGCTTATATAAGTTTCACAATGTTAAACAATATACCAACTGATATATGTAAATATGCTTCGCATGACAGCAGGAGAAGAAGTAAGAAGATCCGAAGAAGTTTTTCAAATACCATCATGAGTAAAGTACTGTTATATACTTAGGAGCCACGCTTGGAAACTTATTCCAAAGGCATTATCATACAACGTTCCCTTAGAATCGCGAAACAGTGGCCTAAGGCCAGGCGCGTACTAGGCGGACAGGTCGCGCGGCCTGGCCGCAGCGGCCAATTATAAAATGCTGGCCGCCTAAAGCTGCATTTAGACCTTCGTTCTTTTGGTCGGTGTACGTTGTTCGTTGTTGAACGTACGCGAAACAACGATAGTGTAAATGATAAAACCGAACAACGAATGAAGAACGAACAAGTTCAAAGTGGTTTGAATTTTCAGCGTTCGTTGTTCGGTGTTGTTGCACAAACAACGAACAACGAGAGTGTAAATGCGATTAATGGTTAATAGAACATTGTTTTGCAGTGGAGTTCAAGGAATAATGTAACAATTTATTTCAGCTGATTTTTGCTTGTTACCCTACCAAAAATGCCGCAACTGCCAACATTGTGTTGTTATCTATTTTGTATTTTGGAACGAACTGGATTAAAAACTGAATAATGCAAATGCCCGTTGTTTTTCAAAGTACGAACAACGAACAACGTACACCGAACAACGTTCACCGAACAACGATAGTGTAAATCCAGCTTAATGCGCGCACTTGTATTTATCGCAGAAGAGCTCGTGGCCGCTGCGATCTGACCGAACCTGCAACGACACCAGCATTTAGTTAGGTATAGAGTTATATTCCACAAAAGCGATTTCAAGAGTGTGAGCTGTCATACTCTCAGAGATTTTAGTGTGTTGCATTAAAAATATAATGCGAAGGTTTGCTGTTTTTAAAGTTAGACAACTTCATTTAGAAAATGTATGCTTTATGCCGTTTATAACACGGAAAAACGTATTTTTAACCAAGTTCCACAACAAATTGCTTTAAGTTTCGAGTTAAATCGACTATAATTTTGCGCTAACGTGTTTCACCCTTATTTTGCTAGGTCCTCTGCACTCACAATGTCTTATTTTATACGAAATTTTACGACTTATTTTCAAAACTTACCGCCATAATCATGCAGAAATTATCCAAAAATCCAAATACAACAAATGGGACGGCATTTACGAAGAAAACTAAAATTGAAATTAAACATATTTAAAAATAATATACTAATCAACATTTGATTATATTAATCAACACTTACTTTTGTATAAATCTGAAGATGATGGTGGTTGCGCTCTTTCCTCTAAACATAATTAAATAAAACAAAACACAAAACATTAATATATCGTAAATATTAATTACAAATGTTAAGCAATAAATAAAATAAATTTTTACAACATCTAATTCACTCAGAAGGAGATTTACAATAATCGTGCAAAGTGCAAAGCCTTGTTCAAAAGAAAATATTGTTTTGTGTTTTTTTGTTAAAAAAAAAAGTATATAAAATTAAAAATAAACTTTATAATATTTTTTACCAGCTCTTCTTTTCAACCAATCCTCCGGAAATGTACAAAATGAACCTGTCGGATCGACATTCGATAGTTGTGGTGGCACTTTTGATAAACGTCCAAATTTCGTACGCCATTGTGTTGCTGCTAGTTTACCTATTTATTTTTTGTTTTATATAAATTTTATTTCAAAAAGTAAAAAAAATAATAATAACTTTTGTTTTTGTCCAAATAAATAAATAAGAAAAAAGGAAAAAAGAGAATGAAATAAAAAATGTGCATGAGTATAAAATGTTTTTGGTTTGTTAGATATGGGTTGTGAAAAATTTATTTAAATAATAAAAACAAATTGTGTCCTTATAAAAGGGTGGATTGTGATTAATAAATTATGCTCCTAGAATAAGGTTCATGCATAGGTTATTATTATTTTTTTTTTGGGTTGTAAGTTGCCGTCGTTATAGAGCATTATTGTGCAATAAATTATAACATGCTCAGAGAATTATCTACGAAAAGGATAAGATGCTTTTTGGTTAGGTCTTTCGGAAAGTCGGAATATTTTTTTAAATGTAGTAAGTTTGAAACCCATAGAATAACTGCCATATTATTCAGTTGTTTAAAACTTAAATACAAATGTAAATTATTTATATTTTTCGTCTTTTCCAATTTAAAACCAATCTTTTCTTGTTGTTGTTTCTTATTTATCTGTTAAACTCCGTGTCACTTGATTAAGAACATGCAGTTTTGTATTTTAGTTTTACGATATTTTTTAAACCCATCGCTAATTTGGGAACCACTGATTGCACAATGAATGAAAAATGTATTATGTTCATATTATAAAAAAAATTAGGATTAAGTTGATAATTGTTACTTTTATGACGCTTTTACCAAAAAGGTCATGAAATGTACCAGGCTTGTAAAAGAATGCAATCTTAAATGACTTCAATAAAAAGATTGCATTCACCAATCATTCTTTGAGACTTCAACTTCGAAACACAATTCATTTAAATCAAAATGATTGCAATCATTTTTTTCCCCCATTCATTTGAGACTTCATGCATTCCGGCATTCCTTTGAAGTCTAGCATTCATTTGCAGTCCAGCATTTCCTAGTAATCAAGCCTTTCTTTTCATTCCAAGCTTATGTTACTGCTGGACTGCAAAGGAATGCAAAGGATTGGTGGACTGCAAAGAAATGCTGGACTTCAAAGGTATGCTTGCACTGCAAATGAATGCTGGACTTCAAACGAATGCTGGACTGCAATCAAATGCTTGAAATGCAAAAGGAATGCAAGGACTGCAAAGGAATGCACAGAATGCATGAAGTCTCAAATGTTTGCATTCAATTGATTGCTGCAAAATGAATGGAGAAACAAAAATTATTGCAATAATTTTGATTTCAAATGAACGGTGGATTGGGAATTTTTACGTTGAAGTCTCATATGAAGTTAATGATTGCAATACTTAAATTGAATTTAATGAATGATTTTTAATGATTGCATTCCAAAAGATTGAAATCTTTTAAAAGCCTGAAATTATTAAAATTATTTCATTTATAAAATCTTTTACATTGTTTATAAAATCTTTTAGATTGTTAAATCTTTAAATTTGAAAAATTTAATAATGGCGGATTATTTAAATGACAAGCTTATACCACATAATATTATTTCAAATCGATTTTAATATTAAATTTTATTTTAATTTCAATTTAGATGTAAGGCAACTTAATTTCTACTAAAACAAAAAAGAAATAAAATATTATTTATACTTAGTTCATATACAAAAAAAGTTTTTTATTTTTAATGACTTACTAAATATGATAACAAAACATCAACAAAACCACCTGCACAATGCAGTCTTCTTATATTGAGGGGCAATGCATTCCATAGCCTAATGGTGGATACAAAAAACTGACGTTCATGGATAAAGAGCAGAAAACAGGCTGAATATTAAAAAACTAACGTGAAGATGTAGAAAATCTTAATTTCTTATATAGATACAAAGGTTCTCTAGTTTGTATTATCACATACACTCCTCGCCACTTAAATAGGACACACTTCAAGTGCATTTTCTATCGTTCTTTGCTCCAAAACTAAGCAAGCTAGAGATTTAATTTTAGTTTGCAATTAAAATCCATTTAACTGTTATTTATTGATCAGAAGGAAGATTCAATTCTAAAGCCTTAAGTATTAACAAACAATTATTAACCAACAACCGGCAAAATGCAAGGTGCTTTTTTTGCGCCACATGAATAGGACACAATAAAAAAAACACTTTTTAGAATTAATTGTATTTTTTTTTTTTTTTTTTTTTTTACACTATCAGATCCTGTTCATAAGGAGCTTAGAGCAAGCTTCAGCTTATGAACAAAGATTTGCCAACACATTATATGTGTTCCACTGGCTCATCACTTAGTGCTGGTGTTAGTTGTTAGTAATGTAAAACAAATAACTACAATAACACAAGCACTATAATACAATAAAACATATATTTTAACAATACAAAATACATAAAACATGAACTAAAAGCGTGGAGCACTGGTTTTAAGTACATTTTTAAGATTTATTTTATTGTCATTAAACTCAATAATTTTAGAATTTAAATTGAAAAGCCTGCACATGCGGGTAAGCGGCTCATTCATACCGTAATTAGTCCGATGGTGTGGACAATGTAGGAGCTCAAGGCTACGCAGATGGTGAGCACCCCCACGATAATTGAGTCCAACACAAGTAAGTAGATCAGGTGCATCTAATGCGCCCGAAAGAAGTTGGTGGATAAAAACTATATCGTTATTTACACGCCTCTGTAACAAGGACTGAATGTGTAGAAGCTGAATTCGGTGTTTATAAGGTGGAAGGTTATAAGGATCTGTCCAGGGAAGACCTTTTAAAGCAAAACGAACAAAATTATGCTGAACTGCCTCTATCCTAGATCTATGAACATCATAGAACGGAGTCCATACCTGCGATGCGTATTCCAGATGCGGACGAACAAAACAATTGTATAAAGATAGGGTAACATAAGGGTCTTGAAACTCTTTGGACCATCTTTTTACAAAACCTAACATTGAGTTAGCCTTTTTAACAAGAGAGTTGATGTGCTCTGTGAAATCTAGACTTGGATTGAAGACGATTCCAAGATCTTTAAAACTAACAACACGGCACAATGTATGTTGTGAAATATTATAGTCAAATATGATTGGTACTCGTTTCTTTGAAAAAGTCATAGTTTGACATTTCGCTGGGTTAAGGTTTAATCCATTCTTGCTGCACCAAGTACAAAAGCTATCAATGTCGGCTTGTAGATTCACACGATCACCGCTTGAGCATATAGATTTAAAAATCTTCATATCGTCAGCAAAAACCAGAATTTCACTATTGCGAATGCATGATGTTACATCATTAATAGCAAGAATAAAAAGAATGGGACCTAAATGACTTCCTTGTGGTACTCCAGAGTTGGCAGTAAAAGGGTTTGAAAATGTTTTTCTGAATTTCACCTGGTAGGATCTATTTCGAAGATAAGAATATATCCAATCAATAAATCCAGCAGGAAATCCAAAGGCCTTAAGTTTAAAAATTATAATGTCGTGGGAAAGTTGGTCAAAAGCTTTTGAAAAGTCGGTATAAATGCAATCTAGTTCCTGTCCGTTTTCCAAAGCATTGGAGCACTTGTGTAAAAACGTTAGAAGGTTCGTTACCGTTGACCGCCTCTGCATAAATCCATGTTGTTGATTACAGATAATATTTTTGCAGAAAAACGTCATACTATTACAAACCACTTGCTCAAATAGCTTTGGAATACAAGAGAGTTTGGCAATCGGTCTGTAGTTCTTTATGTCAGACTTACTACCCTTTTTAAAAACGGGTGTAATAAATGATTTTTTCCATACACTGGGAAATTTCCCCGACTTAAGGGATAGCTCGAAAAGAAGTTGAAGAGGAAAAGCTATAATGGAGCTACATTTTTTTAGTATAATTGGAGGAATGCCATCTGGGCCTGGAGAGTAGTCATCTTTTAGCAATGAAAGAAAATGTAAAATTTTGTCATGTTCCATCGGAACGTTGTTAAAAGTAACTTGAGGACAGTCACGCAAATATTCAAAGAACTCGACATCAATATCAACACGAGTGTCAATAAAAGAGTTACTAAAATTTTTTGAAAATGCATTACAGATATCAGAAGAGCTCGTTAACGAAGAATCATTATAAACAAAGTTTATTGGATATCCGTCAGACTTCTTTTTTGAATTTACAAAATTCCAAAACTTCTTTGGATCAAGTTTCAATGAAACCTCCATTTCCTTTAAGTAGTCAGAGTATAAACTTTTAGAAAGGTTATTAAACTGCTCAAAAAGCGAAATATACACATTATGATCCAAACTAGAAAGACTTTTGATATAAGTTTTCCAAGCCTTATTTCTTTTGTTACGAAGAGATGTGAGCTCCTTTGTAAACCATGGATGTGAAACTTGGGAAGTTTTAGAGAGTTTAGTAGGAACAGATTTTGCTAAGCAGTTATTGAAAATAGTATAAAATTCAGTAACTGCAACGTCAATATTAGTTAAAGAAATATCTGAAATACCAGAGGAACTTAATTCATCATAAAGTAATTGAAAATTAGCTTTACGAAAATCAAGAGAATATGAACAGTCATGAGACTGAGTGTTATTGAGCAAATGGCAGCTCAAATCCAAAAATAAATCAAGGGGAGGATGGTAGCTGTCTATATTAGATAAGGCTGTGGCAGATTCTACCACAACAACACTAGCAGCGTCAGATGAAAAGACTAAATCGAGAATTCGATTTTTTAAGTTTTTAATACAGCTTACTTGCTGTAAGTCAGTACAAATAATATTATCCAAAAGAAGAAGCTCCTGTTGAGAGGAAGTAGAGGATGCTTCAAAATAGGACTCGTCTTCTGAGGGGATCCAATTAACGTTAGGCAAATTGAAGTCACCCACCAGTAAAATATTACTATTAAAGCCAGCTGTAACAATTACATGATCCAAAGCTAAGGAGACCTCAGAATAAATTGCTGCTGGACTTTTAGGAGGAATATAAACATTCAGAATGTAAAAATCTTTGGATTCAATTGAAATTCTAAGGCAAATAAGTTCAATTGATACATTAAAAGGGAATGAGACAAGATTAGATGTGAGGTGATTACGAACAGCTATCAAAACACCACCACCAACTTCTTTGGGCTTATCTACATGACGGTCTCTTCTGAAAACATTGAACTCTTCGTCAAAAATTTTGTCTAAAAAGGTGTCATTGAGCCATGTTTCAGTAAGAACAATGATATCATGCGGAAATGCCTGAGATTTTTTGAATATTTCAGCAGTTTTGCTGCGAATCCCTCTAACGTTCTGGTAGAAGAGGGATAACCTATTTAGTTTTTTGAAGCAGGGATTTCCGAAGATTTTCGATTAACTCTTTGTTTAGAACGCACCAAAAATTCCTTAACAAGAGTATCGGTAGGCCAATACTTGCTATTACAAAGAGCATCAAATAATGATGGGGGAGCTGTTATTTTGAAAGAGGATACGAAGCTATCAGGTTTACTGATTTTAATGCATTTAATGCATGAAGAAGAAGAGATACATTTGATGTCCACCAGATGTTGGAGTATATCACTGGATTGAAGGTTGGGGTCCAGTCGGGACACAAATATTAATTTTGGCCTAGGTACTGCTTCAATTTTTTTCGGTGCTACAGAGGTTATCACGGGAAGAGAACTAATGGTAGGATTTTCAATGTCAACTGTTTGGATGGGCGTATCAACGGAAGCTATTGGTTGATCTAAGTCAGCATTTAAAATGATGGCGGGTGAAATGTTCATATCCTGGACAGGAACTGAAGCGTTTTCAACAGTTTTATTATTATTGCTCCTAAGGTTCGTACGTTTAGGAGCAGGGTAAGGGTTTTTCGATGACGATGAACCCTCACGGCCTCTTTTCTTGCTCTTAGAAGAACTAGAAATTTTTTGATTTATTATTTCAGTTGAAACTAAGTTTTCATCATCTGTTGAAGTTGATTTAACAGATGTTTCAGTTGCTAACGGAAACGAGTTGACATTTGAAATTATAGAATTGAAATGCACTAAGAGATCTTCAAATGTCTTCGAAATTTTCAAGACATCTGTTTTCAAAGCCGACATTTTGAAAGAAAGTTGGGAAAGAGACAGTTGCCTACAATTAGCACAATACCAAAAAGCAATTTTTGAAGAAATTATCTTTTCAATAAAAGCACTAGTTGAGCCAAGGCACTTGGCGTGGAAAGATTGACCACAAGAACCAAAGCATTCGAAAAGGGGGACTGAGTCCGAATGCTCAAGGCACTTAACAGCTGAGCAATTCATAATAATAAAGAATCAAGAAACAACAAAAATTAAATAAAAAAAATAAAAAATATTTCAAACAATCATTACAATGTAGGGACTGAGGGAGATATTCTGTTATAGAACTGATTTGAAAATAAATTTTTTGAGAGACTGCTGGTAGTCTAAAAGCCATTACAGATGTAAGAATTAAAATTCAGAAACATCTTTAGTTATAAGACTAACGGGACATGATATTTAGAAAATCTAAACATCGCTATTTAGCTTAGTTTATACTTTATCAAGAACAAGTATTTAATTGACAGATACAGTGCAGATATCAAGAATAAACCCATAATAATAGTTAAAGTAAGAGTATTTTATTAATTTTAATTCGAATTTTAAAAAATTTTCTGAGCAACAAAAATTAAAAAAAAATTGAAATGCTGGATTTATGAAACAATAAAAAGCTCCAATCCCCATCTTTGAAACCACAAAAAAAAAAAAAATTAAGCTAAATTTAAAGTAAAACATAAAACAAAAATTAGATTTCTAGCTTGCTTAGTTTGGGAGCAAAGAACGATAGAAAATGTTTTTGAGGGGTGTCCTATTTAAGTGGCGAGGAGTGTATAATAGCTTAAGGCTGAGGTACTGAAAATATGTATCTTAATTACAACCGAGAATACTTTGAGTGTTTTGTGACACATGATCATATTCATAACGTGAAAGATATTAACCATAGCGGCATATATGCCACTTTAATCCTGCGCTTAGTTTCAGCAGTATATGACAATAGGTAATTTGACATCCATTAATATGAATTATAAGTGTCCTTACAAGCATAATTCTTGTTAAAAAAGGAGTGTAATGTTTTGACAAAGAGAGGTTTCGAAGGCACCAATATACACTTTCCAAATTACTGTAGACAAATGATCATCCCACCTTAGTGTTCTACATTATCCACAAAATCTATTGGTGTGTGTTCAAGAAAAACTATTGGAAAATAGCTTTAATCAAATTAACATGAGCATTATGTCGTATGAAAGCGTATAGTGAACACTGTATTCCATTACATGGCAAATAAATTGAAATCGAACGCATAAGTGGTGTTTTGGTGCATTTTGTAAAAAAAAAAATACTTAAAATGCTTTACTTTTTTTAATAAAATGCACGAAAACAATAAATTCTCGAACTCGGTCTTTGAGATCTTAAGAAAGAAACATTCAATTCATCCGCATCAATAGCATCTAAGTAAAGTTAATTTTGCCCAACTCCTAAAGTCACGCAAGTTCTTTCACAATGAAGAAGATAATAGATTACAATCGAGACGACTAGAGTAACATAATTCGTCATGGAAATTTTGCATCTGGATTATACAGAGAACAATATGGCCGTCAGCGAACGTTTGGTAAATCCAAAATGTCGTAATATAAGGAAATGCGAGCTTCAACACTCGAATAGAGAAACATCTTAATTTTGAATTGATCAATATTCTATTATTTAAATAATGTGTATTTTAAATTTGGGCTTTTTGATCCTAGGTTTTTAAAGCAATTAAAAGACTAATTCATTAATTTTCCCGACCTTTCGTTTGGTTTTTTGCCAACATCTTCAGGGGTGTTTAATTTATTAAGACCTTTAATACAAATTATATTTTTAGAAACATTGTTTTTTGGGCTATGGATTTGAATATTTACTCACTTTTGTCGTCAAGTTACATTTTATTAATTGTTTTGAATTATAATAATAATTTTAAATAATTTAACATTTATATTGCACTTAGTAAACGGAAACTAATAAATATAATAAATTATTTGAAACATAGACAAAACAGAAATTAAAAACTAACTATCACAGACTATATTTAATTTATCACAGTATTGTAGATCGAGCTGATGTTGTCTTTGTCTTCTTTAAAATTCATGACTTTTCTTATATTTTGCTGAATTTTCAGATTTTCCAGAGTGTATCGTTGGTATAAAAGTAATGCTATGGTATATTTTGGTTGTATGGTTGCCATCTGTCGATTTTTGTGTTTTAGGATTATTGTTGTATTTTAGTTGGTTGGTTTTGTCATTTATTAGTTCGTTAATTATTTTGTGCGGGAAGTTGTTCATCATTAGTCTTGTTCTTATTCGTTTAATGTTTTCGTGATGAAATTTGATATTGCTGATGTCTAGTACTTTATTAACAAAATTTTTTGCGGTGTTAATTTTATATTTTTGTGGTTGTGTTGATAAAAAATTGATCATTCTCCCTGATGCTATGGGTTTTTGGTACCAATCGAAAATAATTTTATTGTCTGCTCTATGAATTAAAGTGTCCAGGTAGGGAATACTTTTGTTGTTTTCTATTTCTTCTGTGAATTGTAGTTTTTTGTGGTATCCGTTAAGAGTTTTTAATATAATTTCCTTATCTTGTTTTCTTACTATTGCAAAAATGTCATCAACATATTTTGCAATGAAATTTATTTGTATGTTTGTTTCTTTAAGTTTTGCAATTGTGACATCTAATAAATTGTCTAGTATAATATCTGCTATGGTCGGTGAAAGTGGATTACCCATCTCGTTTGTCAAACTTTTGAATTTTTAAGGTTTTTTTTAACATCGCAAAATGAATGATTTAAAAAACATTCGCCATAATAGGGAGTTTTAAACAGTTCTTGATTATCTAATTAAGGACATTTCCGTCATTCTGGAAGAAATCATTTCTTACACCTGTTTTTAAAAAAGGGGATAAATTTGACATTAAGAACTATAGACAGATTTCTAAATTGTCCTGTATTCCAAAGCTTCTTGAACAAGTTGTATGTGAAACCCTTTCACATACAACTTGTTTACTATGTAAGGTCACATCTTGAGTACGCTTCACAAGTATGGACTCCTTTTTATGAAATCCATAAGAACCGTATTGAATCAGTACATCATAAGTTTATTCGCTTTGCTCTCAAAGGACTTCCCTGGGCTGATCTTTATAACCTGCCACCATACGAGCATCGGATACGGCTTTTGCAGATACAATTCTTATATCAACCGAGAGTAAACAATCTTCATCAGCTGGTGACTGGACAAATTGATGCGTCTGACCTTTTAGAATCTATTGGGTTAAACTGTCGCGGACGAACCTACCACCAGCGAAGATCTGAACTTTTGAATATTGAACATCACAGAACTAATTTTGGCGCGCATGAGCCTCTCACGCGCATGAGTAAACTACATAATTTGAACGAGAGTGCAAAAGATTTTAATTTAAATAAATATAATTTAAAATCTATTTTCAGAACCAGTGCTCCACGATCGTAATTGTTTCTGTGTTTTCCTGTAATGTTGTTTAATTTTGTTTTAATGTATTTATGTTTTTATGTGCATGTGTTTTTGTACAATTGTGCTTACTAACAACTAACACCTGTACTAAGTGATGAGCCATTATTGTGTTGGCAAATCTTCTTTCATTTGTTGATGCTTGCTTTAAGCTCCGTTTGAAAAAAGATCTGATAGTGTAAAAAAAAAGGACTAGGTGACGGACCCCTAAGTTCCACAGATATTTTATAATGACGATGGAGCCATCATATTTAAAGATCCTTACAAAGATAAAATATTCAGATAACTTTAAACATGCAATAATTTAAGGCTTGGAAACTTGCCGTCGTTTTCGGAGATGAACCCAACCCGGTGAGTTTTATAGCCAGATTTTTTTAAAAATCTATGAATCGTGACCTTATTCCTGATCATTACCATTGTCGGAAGAGAAAAAGAAAAATTATGCAGTGTTATTCATCAATCATATTTTAATTTTTACTTGAATCCAGTTTAGTTTTGTTTTATTAACAGTATAACTATAATAAACACACGTACGATTAAACAAAAATCTTGTTGAATTGACAAGCTATTAAAATGCTTTCCAGGTGTTTGAATACATATTTTGTATGTTTTGTCTATTCTGAAAAAATCAATGTTTTTCGAGACTTAAGTCACCATAAATTTGTCTTTTTTCAATGTGACTAGTTGTTATAGTAAATGAACTGTCAAAGTGACATCATCTGTCAAGCATTCATTATTGTAGTGCCTTTGGGTGTTTTTTTTTTTTGAGGAATCCAACAAATCAAAGTTCAATAAAGATACACTTTAATATACATCCTTCCTAACACTATCTATTATTTTAGACAAACATTTTAACGATTCGAATGACAGATAATAAATATCTATTCAATAATCCTTACGAATTACCAATAGTGTCCTTATATTTCGTATCAAACAACATTTTTTTTTGTTTGGTTTTACGAGCTGTTCAAATGATTAATCTATTCAAGCGCAACAAATACAAAGGACGAAGGGAATTGCAAAAACCAATGATATTATTCACCTGGGAGACATCCAAAAGGATAAAGATACAAGAACATTTTCAGGGTTCTCATGAAATATTCATACATATGTATGTACGAGGAAAATCCAATACTAGCAAGCAAAAAGTTAAAGACTAAAGAAAAAAAAAAAAGAAAAATCCTAGGGACTGAACTTCAATTTACATAACAGATTCGGAAGTTCCTTTGACATTAAAGAGAGGACAGATGTGGCAAGATAAATAAAATGATATTTCTATATCTATGTATGTATCTAATATAGAACATTTCCCATGATTGACTTTTGTATTTAACTGATATTTGACTTATCGAAGAATTGATTAATAAAAAGGACTCGAAATTGAAACACAATTCAGAGATATATCAAAGGTTTTTGTTATGTTGGGCTACGAAGAAATTAAGTTGAAATACTTTATTGTCTTTAAAATTTAATAGGATTACTTTACTTAATCTAGATGGCGCTCACTGCACAGGATGGACTTTTGGCTCAACCAACATGCCTTTTCAGCCAGCTCTGTTCCCAGCTAGCAGCTTTCAATTTTTGCACCGCAAATCGGCTCACTTCTAAAGTAGCTATTGTAGTGAACGGTTGTGTTTTTTTTGAGCTCGCGATTATTCGTTTTATTAAAATTGTTTCGACTCGGTATTGACTCGGTTTTGATTTGGACAGTATTTTTTGATTTTGATTTGGAAATTGTTTTTTGATTATTGATAGTGATTTGATTCGGTACGGTTGTTTTTGATTTTGTGATACGATTTGGATTTTTTATTGGACTCTTTTGCTAGGTGTGGTGATAATTCAGTGCACAGAAAACACGTAAGTGTTTTTTGTTATTAATATATTAAATTCTTTTTTTTTTTCTTTTCATTTAAATTTTTCCTTCATTTTTGATTTTGTTTTTTGATTTGATTCAATTTAACTTGATTTTGTTTATAATTTACCGATTTATTATTTTTTTTCATTCAATTTACTGCAATACTTATTTTTTTGTTGACATTGTTTGTTGTTTACTTAGTTCTTATTGGTCGGTTGGATCAGCCGATTTTTGTTTTTCGAGTGGTTGCCACGGTTGCCACCTGTGGTGAAATTCGAAAAACACGGTTGCCAACTGATGCAAAATTGTTTGAAAAATTTTGAAATTTTTTTGAATAAAAAAACTGCTTCTGCAGGGGCGGCTGCTGCTAAGGGCACTGGTGGGAAGCCATCAGGTAGGAGGGCGGCTGCTGTAGCTACCAAGGGTGACTTCGTCACCTTGTCTGGCGTTGGTGAGAGCTTGGAGGAAACTCTGACTCTGGCTAATGTCATGGCAAGGTGCACGGAGATCAAGGTTGCTATGGTTAGCCTTATTTCTTGCTATCCTGATGTTGGCAGCAAGGTAGTTGAGATTTCCTCAAAATATGAGGAAATAATATTGGGGTTGAGTGGGGTGAATGAAAGGCTAAGGGGGCGTCTGGAGGGTGGTTCTTCGCTTCCTTCGTCCAAGAAGCCTGCAGTGGCACTCCGGGGAACTGTTGGGTCGAGTGGACCTGTCAAGTCCTTGGGTGTCCCTGTAGGGATTAATGTGGCTGAGCGACCTTCGTTTGCTCAGATCGACCTTTCGGCTGCTGTCTCTGGCGGTTTGGTAGGTAAGTCGCAAGTTTCGTAGCCTGTTGTTGAACCTGTCAAACCGGCTGAGACATGGTCGTTGGTGGTCAAGGGTGGAAAAAATGAGAACATGGATGAAGTTAAACGGAAGGTAGTGGATGAGTTACTGCCTGCTGTGGGTGTCAGGGTGCACAATGTGCGTCCTGGCAAACAGGGTGGCGTGGTGGTCCGCATGCCTTCTTTGGCTGAGCGAGATGCTTTCCTTGGGCATAAAAAGCTTGGGGAGGTAGGTTTATTGGCAGAGTCCAAGAAAGGTATGTCTCTGGTGGTTCAGGGGGTTGAGAAGAGATCTCTCCCAAAGATTTCCTGGGTGAGCTTCATAAGTTAAACTTATTTATGTAAGCTTACCAATGAGGAATTTCAGAAGGAGGTTTCCTTGTCAACCTCTTGGATTGCTGGGGAAGGGCGGCTTAATGTCGCACTTGATTGCTCCACTCGGGTTGGGGGTTTACTCCTGGGAGATGGCAGGTGCTACATTAAGCACTTTTCATTTCCCGTAAGAGAGAAACCTTTGGTGCAGTGGTGCAATCGCTGCTTAAGTCTTGACCACTTCGTGTCAAGGTGTAGACAGGTCAATAATGTATGTTGGCATTGTGGCCAGTCAGGTCACTCTAAGAGGGATTGCGTTAACGCAATTCATTGTCGCGACTGTGATTTTAGAGGAGGCCTGGCAGGACATCTCATGCTAACTATGGCATGTCCTGTTTATGCCGAGGCAGTGCGTAGTGCGGGTGCCAAACTCTAAAATGGCAGTTAAATTATTGCAATTTAACTGTCAGCATGCTTGGGCAGCCATGCATGAGTTAGGGCAGTTTTTAACCAGCATGCAGTGTGGCTTTGCGCTGTTGCAGGAACCTGTTCTCGTTGCAGGACGAGTGGCGGGCCTGCCTTCGCACATGCGATCATTTGCGGACAACAGGGGCGGTGCTGCTGTTGTAGTGAATGATGTTAACACTTTGTGCTCTCTCGTCGAAGCGGGTGAGTGGGGAGTATGCGTGAATGTCGAGGGTAGCTTTGGTAGACTGTTTTTATGCAGTCTCTAATTTAAGCATGCCCTCGATATTGAGCCATACCTGGTATACCTTGAGAGGCTTGTTCGACTGGCTGGGAATGTGCCTGCGATTTTTGGTATTGACGCTAATGCAGTTTCCCCTGCTTGGTACATCTTACTGTGCCCACAAGGGAACGCTGCTAAGCGAATTAATTATCAGGAATCGGTTGGTCGTTCTCAACGAGCCGAATGATGACCTGTACACTTTTAGTGGTCCAAACGGGCAAAGTGATATTGATGTAACCCTGGCAAACCTGCCTGCTGCTCGTATTTTCAGTTTCAGTTGGTTCATTCGGAGGGCCGAAGGGGTGAGTGATCACAGTCTGATGCAGATTGTGATTACTCCACTGGAAGCTAATCCGAATGCTAGCGTTGTGCCGAATACGAACAGCTGGCATTTGCACAATGTTGACTGGTCTTCATACCGGTCAGAAGTTGCAAGAGGGGTTACATCAATGTCACTTGATGCCTTTCAAAGTTTGGGAGTGGATAATAAGGTTGCCATGTTAAATGGATGCGTATGGGATGTCAATGACCGACTCTTCCGGAGGATCCGTAAGGTGAATCCAAGGGGGTCAGGTGGTGGACATCTGAACTCCAGGAGAAGCGTCTGCAGGTAAGAAGACTGCGTTCGCGGTTTCAAACATGCAGGCGTCGTGGGTCAGCAGACTTGGATCAGTCAAAGCTTGCTTTTCGGCAAGGTTTGGCTGAATACAAAAGGATGCTGGCTCAGAAAAAGATTGACGAGTGGAGGACCTTCTGCGGGGAACACCATGAAGACCCTTGGGGTCAACTTTATCGTGTTTGTCGGGGAAGGAAATCAATGGATATAGGGACCATTCATGATGGGGGGCTAGTCCTCACATCATGGACGGACTCTGCGACTGCCCTAATGAAATCCTTCTTTCCCAGGGGGGCTGGTCATGTAAATCCATCCGTGGATTTGCATGAATTGGCTCCAATGGTAACTGAGGGAGAAATTGGCTGTGCCGTTGCTAGACTTAAATCGAGGAAGTCACCGGGATTCGATGGATTGACCGGTGAGATGGTGAAAGCTATCTGGGCGGCGATCCCCGAATACCTGATGGCTCTTTACTCGAGCTGCTTCAGGGAAAATTATTTTCCCCTGGAATGAAAATCTGGAAAGGTGATTGTTCTTCTGAAGTCTTCCGATAAGGTGAGGACTAACCCCCGATCCTATCGTGGAATCAGTCTCCTTCCAGTACTTGGAAAAGTACTGGAAAGGGTCTTGGTTGACAGACTCATGGAGAGCACCCCTGTGCAGAGTCCATTACAGTTTGGTTTCAAACCTGGTTGCAGTGTCGAAGATGCATGGCTACGGGTTCGAAGTTTTGTTGATGAAACTACCGCAAAGTATTCGCTAGGTGTATTCATCGATTTCAAGGGTGCGTTTGACTACCTTGACTGGTCGGCTGTTGAGCGTAGGTTGATTGAGGTGGGTTGTCGTGAGATTGGTATCTGGAAGAGCTATTTCTCTGATAGAACCGCTCGTGTTGTCAGCCCCGTGGGTTCTGTCTCAGTAGATGTTGAGAGAGGTTGTCCTCAGGGGTCTGTTGGGGGTCCATATATATGGAACCTAATGATGGATACTCTGCTGCAGCAGCTTTCTTCCTGGCAGTCGTACTGTAGGTGCATTGCTTATGCGGATGATCTTCTTGTCCTTGTTGATGGTGAGTCTCGTGCTCAGCTTGAAGACAGGGCCACGGAGGTCATGCGCATGGTAGGCATTTGGGGTGCGGATGTTGGGGTGGATGTTGCTGTGGAAAAGACAACCATAATGCTGCTCAAGGGCAAGTTGTCTTTAAGAAGGCCAGCATGTGTTAAGGTTGGTGGGGTGGGCCTAAGATACTCGACGAAAGTCAAGTATCTTGGGATTACCATAGGAGAGAGAATGAGCTTTATTCCTCACCTTCAACAAGTGAGATTGAAGCTCACCTCTCTTGTGCCAGCAATCTGCAGATTGTTGAAGTGTGATTGGGGCCTTTCTGGGTCTGCACGTCGTATTGTATACAACGGACTACTTGTTGCCTGTGCAACATTTGGTGCGTCTGTGTGGTACGACTGTGCTAAGACGGTGAAAGGAAAAGGTTTGATCCTCAGTTCGCAGAGGATCATGCTCCTTGGTTCACTTCGGGTCTGCAGATCTGTCTCTACTGAGGCCTTACAGGTGTTGGCAGGTGTGCCTCCTCTTGACCTGGAAGTGATACGAAAAAGTATTGCTTGCAGGTTAAGGAGACAATGGTCACTCTCGGCATCTGACTGGGAGGAATGCACGGGAGCTGTTGGCATGAGTCCTTCTAAAAGGAAGGTTTTATTAAGGGAGTGTGTCTTTTCCAGGTGGCAATCTCGATGGACTGATAGCGAAAATGGGAGGGCCACCTTTCATTTTCTTCCTGACGTCAGGGTTGCTTTCAAACGGGAATGCCTAGATTTCTCACTCTTCACGGGCTTTCTGTTGACCGGGCATGGCTGACTCGACAGAATGTGCGTGTGGAGCTGCGAGAGAGGTGTGGATGCATTTGCTAGTGGAGTGTCCCTGATATGCTTATCACAGAGATCTTACTGCGATGGGTGTGGGGCGGGTAGATGACGCTTGGGATTTCAAGCAGGTTCTCCTCACAAGAGAATCGGCTCGGAGTTTAGCCATTTTTGCTGAGCGAGTCTTCCAGATTCGGCGGCTTTAATGGCATTTTGTTTTGTCTTGATATGCTGCATTGCAACAAGGGGTTCTTCCGTTGGTGGATTCTTGTTGGCGGGACTTGACTCCTTGTTCACATGGAGTCTTGGTTGATCGCCCAGGAACTACGCGGCGTGAACTAACCGGTTTTAACTGTAGTATTTTCTGTTTATCCTTGTTTTATTTGTTGTGCTGCATTGTAACAAGGGGTTCTTCCGTATTGGAGGTCCTTGTTGGCAGGACTTGACTCCTTGTTTACATGGAGTTTTTGGATAATCGCCCGGGATCTGCACGGAAATTGTGTGGCTTAGGCTGTGCATTCTTGGGGTTTTTCGGGTACTTTGCAGGTTGAATAACCCATTGGGTTTATTCGCAACTCCTTGATCCTATATTATGGTAAATGATTGGGCGGGATTGTGGCCTTTCGGTCTCATCGTGACCCTCTCATCATAGCAGGCAGGCTATGGTGTCACCCCAACGCTATTACCTACTATAGTGATGGTGCCTTTTGTTAGGTTTTGCTTAACATCTGGACTGGATCTATGGTAGTGGATTGTGTGGGGATTAGGGTGCCTGCTTTGTTTACTTGGGGGCTTTGGGGTGCACAGTTTACAGTTCTCGTGCGAACTAACCGGTTGCAATTGTAGTTATGTGTTGTCCTTGTAGTAGTTAGACCATATAGTCTGACTGGGAGTCTTTGGCAGAGATGAGTGCCATGTGTCATGTACTCGTCTTTCCTTATTTTAGGTTTTCTCTGTGGTCTTGTTTCGGATTTGATTTCGTTGGGTCTTCTAGGTATTCTCGTTTGGGTTTATTGGGTTTTTTATGTTGTCTGTATAGGTATGTGCACTTGCCTTGGCTTTTCTACCTTGGCTGGTGGTTAAGTGCATATGCTTGAGGTTGCCAGTCCTCGGGCATTGAGGTGTCCTTCTGGAAGTGACCTTCACGGTTGCGAAGCTCCACCGGAAGCTATATTCTGGTACCACGGGAGATAGTGCCCTCCAAGGCAGAGAGGTTTCTCGCTTCTATGCCTGGCTGCTCTGCCTTGGACTATCTTAGAGGTAGGCCCCCTTGTGGGAGTATCGTGGTGGTTGTGGTTATCCAAGTGAAAACGAATTGGCATTTGGATGCAAGAGGTGTAGATCGGCCTCGCTCTTCAGCAAGGGGTGTGAACATTCCTCAAAATGTTCACAGAATTGCTACTGGGGTGTAAAAACCTCAGGGCGGTGGTCAACGCTCAATTTGACTCTGTTATGTGGGTAGGCCCACCGTGGGGTTAAGCCTTTATTGGTAGATATCCACGTTAAATTCATCTTTCATTCTGCACCGCAAATCGGCTGGGGTCGTTTTCCACTTGTGTGCGTCATCTTTTAGGGGTCTTCCAATGCTGCGTACAACAACAAGATCGGACTCAAAGACTCGTCGAGCTGGTGTCATGTTCTAGCCATCTCAGAAATTGTATTTTCAGCTTCTTGACCATGTTAATATCGCTGTATAGCCCGTATAGCTAGTCATTGAATCTTTTTATCCATACTCCTTAAATACACACAGGACCAAAAATCACTTGAAGAATCTTTCTCTCAAAGCACCGAAGTAAATTCTCATCCGAGTCTTTTAACGCCCAAGCTGCCGCTATATACAGCAGGACTGGGACGATTAAGGTCTTATACAAAGTCTTCATGGTTCTATTAGAGAGGGCCGTGTTACTACTAAAGTGGCTTATGAGTCCGAAAAAACAGCGAATGGGTAGAGTAATTTTTTTCATTGAATCTCCAGAACTAATGTTATTCTGCGTTTTTATAGAGGATATCAGGTAGTTTAAGTCCTTGGAGAGTTCAAAGTTATATCTATCCATGGTGACGTTTGGCCCGAGGCGATGATGTTGAGCCGATAATGTTTAACAGCCAATTACATTTTCGCCACCTACGATTCAATACTGGCAACTGCATAAGCGAGTAGTTGAATGGACTTTTTATATATTGTACTAGTGGTGTTGACTTCAAGATCAAAGTGTAATAGGTTGCATGATAACGCAACGCCTTGCCTTAGACCTTTCTCAACATCAAACGGTTCGGTGGTGTTCTTACCGGCTTTGACAGAGCCGCGAGATTTCTCTATCGTTTTCCTACATATGCGGACGAGTTTGGAAGGGATGCCGAGAAACGACATGGCTCTGTATAATTCGTCTCTATCCACGCTATAATCTCTACCGATGGATTACAACCTTATCGTGGTGGTAGGGCTTAAGCTGTTCATTATTCTACGGCATCAATGATGTCATGATCAGTGAACTAAGTGTAATCCGGGTGAACGCCTCATCCTGGGACGTTCACCCTTAAGTTTGGTGAAGAACCAGAACATACCTGAATGTTTATTTATAAACATCTTCAGTGTAATGTCCGTGTTCTATTGGTAACCTATCCCAGGAATGACTGGGTAACGGCAATACATCAGGCAAAAGTAGTTAGGACAGGGGAATCACCAAAGTGCCCTCTACGATTAACATGAGTGTTTTGTTGGTGACACTGGGCTAGTCCCATGCGTTTGTAGCAAATAAGCTGGGTGGTCTTTGTAGCTCAAGAAGGTCACCCGAAAAGGCGGTAGATAACTACTCTATCCCAGAACATAAACTGGGTAACGAGCGTTACTACCGTCAAATATTGAGCAAGTGAAGTGGAATTGACGGAAATTGAAATGTGGAACTTGAGTTTGGTTCCAGCTCAAAACATACTTGAGCTACATGCTCAAAACATACTTGAGCTACATGCTCAAAACATACTTGAGCTACATGCTCAAAACATACTTGAGCTACATCTCCAGGGTAGGCAATCCCTGCGGCTTTGTGGAGTAAAGTCAGAATGCCAAAGTTTTACAGTTGTGAGTATTTAAACGACGTTTTAGGTTTAACGTACAATAAGCTTAGCACGGGTGTTGGGAGCCCTAGAGTTTGTTCGAGAGGAATGTCCTTCATGGAATTTAATCATGATCATTCTCTACCCAACATTAAGCTGGCCCCTTGTTGGAGCTTCGTTCTGGCTGTGGTTATCCAAAGCGGAAACCCATGGCATTTCGGTGCAAGAGATGTAGGTCGGTCTCGCTCCTTAACAAGGGGTGTGGACATACCCACATGTTCACAGAATTGCTACAGCGGTAGAATACTACTTATGTAGTTATATGCTTCTGGACGTTGGTTGACGTCCAAATTAACCCGCTGTGGGTTCGCCAACCTTGGGGTTAAGGCTTAATTGTCAGTTACCAACGTAAAGCTTATTTATTATCCACGCTATCATACGCGACTTTAAAATCGATAAAGAGGTGGTGTGCATCGATCAGGAATTCCTTGTTTTCTGACCCCCTCTCATCTCGGCAGGCTTCCGTTCTGGCCTTAAAGATCTTTTACCCTTTTGTAGAATTTTTAAACATTGCTTCTGTCGGTTCAAGTACAACCCTCAATAGACTAAAAAAAAAAACAGCTTCTCGTGCTCTTATTTCTCTATTTGAGAAGTCGGCGTTCCTTTATTTTTGTTTGCCCGTAGAGCTCCCGGGCTGTCCTCTCAGTAGCTCTGGTTCTAGTCTGCAGCATTGCCTTGTAATTATAGTTTTTCGCTGCATGCGCCAACCGAAAGTCGTCATCAAACCGGGAGTTTCGTTGTAGACGCTTAGAGAAACTCAGTGGCTGTATTTCTGACGGCTTCTTGAAAACAACAAAGCTTGAATTCATCTTTTTGCATATGACTCAATGTCTCAACACTTCAAAAAGTCCTATGTACGGCGACTTGTTGAGAGATTGGTATAGAAATGTTGTCAGCAAAAGTGCTTGCGGTCTCCTGCGATTTTAACTTCGCGATATAAAATCTTTTCGCAGAATCAACTTCGAGCTGTGGCACCATAAATATACGCAAACATACTCGAGATACTACCAGTAGTGGTCCGAGTCTATATGTGGAAAAAAATCTATACTAACGAACAACTAACAACATTACAACAGACTCTGGAAAACACCCTTTTCATTAACATCTCAACCCTAAGGAACTCGAAAGCAGAATTCCGCAGGATAAAATCTGCCGCAAGTCAAAAATTACCTCACCGAGATATTAAACAAAGAATAAATGCTCTTGCTAATTTGTCAAAATCGGCCTTTTTGTCAAAATCTCTCGCTCCAGGAACCACACCCACACAGAAAGAAATTCTTATCTTCGCAGTCTTAAACATTGCCAATATGCTTGGTTACTTTGAGCGGAATATCTTTTGATTCCAGCATGTGTGGATGTGGCAAAGAGGGTTTAATGTCGAACTTTACTGGTTGTGCGGTGAGATCAATCCATAGTATCTTCGAAATCACCCCAGTGCTAGATTGCAAAAAAAAAAAACATACAAACGGAGTAGTAACTAAAGAAGGAGATCTAAAATAGGTGCAGACGTGTGGCCCAATTTAAGACTGACTGAAAAGTCATATTGATTGAGGCTCAAATTCACCTCGCCAAAAAGAAGAACATGATTGTTGAAAAAATCATAGGAACTTAAATGAAGGCAATATCTTGTTTGTATATTATTTGATTTTTAAAGTAAAACTTTAAGAAAACTGCCCCTCAAAGTACACTTTTTAGCAATTCTGCCAATAAATGGTAATTTCTCTCAGCTGAAAATATATCCCGATTAAGCACTTTTAAACATCAAAAGCAATCCTTTAGATGGAATGAATAACACTCTAATACAAAAGTCTTAGTCTTAACCTTTTATTAACTGCCATAAGTGCTTTAAGACTTAAATTAGGTCCTTATACTTTCTAGACATGAACTCAAAGTCATGATGTACTTTTGTTAACAAACCTCTTAAAAACAAATAAAATAACTGCATAACAAAGTTAACTATGAGTTATATAGAATGACAGTTATTTGCCAAAATGATGATCTTATCTTATCCTGTGTGTGTGTTGACCTCCTTCTTATCCGATATGAAGTGAAGTGAAGTGTTTGATGTATGTCGGCCTATATATTTTTCATTTTATCAGCACAAAACAGCTTCACATAGAAAAGAAGAAATAAAAACATCCTTCTATATATAGGGGTATCCTATTTAAATTCAGATGAATGTGGTCTTTTAAGAGGCGTTCAAAAGTAAGAAGGTATATATGACGTCTTTTCTGTTAAAAAGAGCAAACCATGGCATTGGTTGGGTTTATATATATATATTTTTTTTTATTTTTCTAAATTTTCTAATTGAAAAAAAAAAAAAATCCCCAAAGTGTGTGCGAAACTTTAGCAATTAAAAAAATACCGTCATACCAGAAAAGAGGGAAATTAATCTTCTGGTTTCTAAAACTAATGGTTTAATTTTCGTTTCAGCTTCCAATATCATCAGACTGTTTTTTTTTATTACAAAATTTATAACGGCAGCAACCACCTGGATTTAAGTTTCAAAAGACATTATCCTTTTGCCGCCGACATTTAGTTGCATTATTTATGTTATGGACCATTAAAGCGCCTTGAGGTAGCAGCTTAACATAAGAGTGTCATGCTATGGGGTTAATTAGAAAAGAGAATTGAGGTAACTTTGGGGTTTAAGGTTTAAGCGCAAAGTAGATTGAATTTTGCTCCTATAGACAATAAAGTTTGTTGGATAAAAATAAAATAGCAATTTCATGACGGTTTTAAACGCTTTAATAAGGGAAGGATTAAAAAAAACTGACATTTTCTTTGTACAACTTTAAGGGAAAAGGTCGAAATTATACACAGTCCTTTGTGGTTGATTGAATTGGTAAGGAAAAGGTCTGTATTCCGAAAGATAAAGGTCCGTTGTCATTTGATTTTATCCTCTTATTTGGGATAATCTATAGGATCTAGAAAACTTATTAAATCCTTAATCTTCAACGGATTTTTAGTGTGATTGGTATAGTTCTCTTTTTTTTTCAGTTTATTATCTCAAACGTCTCTAAGAGTACACGGAGAAGAAAGGATTTTTGAGAAAAAAATTTTATTTTTATGCATAAAATGCATACAACTAAGCATTAAATGGTGTTCTTCAAATTTGTAAAAAAAACTTTTTTATAAAAAATATTAAGCAAACATCGATTTATTTAAAAATCGCTCTATAGATTTTTAAATATTTTTTTCGGTAAACAAAATTTTTAGCATACTTTGATTTTGGCTTGAATCTTTGTAAAAAGAAGTTTTAGCATTTTTGTGAATAATTTATTTGTTTTTTTTTCCTTTAAATAAAAAAAAAATTATTAAATTTAATTTTATTTTCGTGGCAACTTGCCACAAGAACAAGTACGTGCAACCCTTCGTGCACCACAAGAGCAAGTTCGTGCGACCCAGTCGTGCATTTTATTTTGGTTACCTTCCTTCCGAAAAATTTGCTGTGGAAAGACATTAACAATAATTTTTTTTTCAACGAGTCCTTATTCCTTCAATTGTTTAACGTGACATTTAAAGATAAGGGTTTTTTTTCTCTCAGTGTAGGCAGTTTTTTTTCTTTGTTATCAAACAAGACATCTGTTACTATCCTAAAGCTAAACGTAAACAGCACTCAAGATAAATGAAATGCCATAAGGCATGCGACGAATGAATATTTAGTGTACCTATATGTTCATTATTATGATAAACGATGTTCTTTATGGCGCTATTCCTTTCTGTTTCTCAAACATTAATATATTCAAAACCTCATGAAAACAGAATGTTTAATTTCCTCTGGAAAAACTAACAATTATTAAAAAAAGAAAGACGAGACATTTCTTTGAGACCTACAAAATCACTAGACTTTTTCCCATTCATTTTTTGTCATGGGTCTATGGACATTTTAAAGCTTGTTGGAGCAATAAAATAGTATTTACGAGAGGAATAAATATTGGTAAATGGAAAGATATAAATATTTGAAAGGACACAGATGTAAATTATAATGTAGACAGGATACAACAAGGCAGCCATGTTGTGATGAACATAGAGAGGGAGGTTTGAATAATGACAATAATATTTTAACCTTCATAATTGAAATTTTGAAAATTGAATAAAATTAAAAGTAAATATGTAAGTCCTGAAATTTTTTAAAAAGTAAGTTATGTTATCAATTAGTCTTGAAAGCAAGAGGTTGAAAAGGAACAATTATTATGATTTTTGTTATGCTCATATGAGTATTAAATTTGTATATGGAAGAATATTTTCGATGAAATAACTCAATGGGAAAGGAAAACCGCAAACAACAGTAGGTAACTTTTATTGAAATTAATTTTATTTGTTTTCTGTTAAGTTTTGAGTTAAAAAATGTTCATTGTTCCTGAAGGGGTTTAATTTCTAATAAAATTTACGGGTTTCATTTCTGCTATTTCATATTTTTCCATGTCATCAATCGCTTAATGGCTGCGGTGTGAATAAAAACTAGGGAAACATTCCATACGCTCTTGAGTAAAGTAATTTCTTTGAAAGGAACACTCAATTTGGTGTGAATAAAGTTTATCCCTGAAAAAACTTCGTTCACTTTATGGTGATTTAAAACACTTTAAAACGCAGAAAACTAAAACATGCTATTTTGGCTTAAAAAATTTGAATGGTACTCATTAGTAGGTACTAAATTAAAAAGAAACTTTTCAGATTCGTTTGCGGATTTACAACCCTGTTCTACGGCCGTAGAGCTGGAGCGGCTCCGATGGGGTAATGCTGTACCCAATGGGGAATTAACAGTCGTGTAGAATTGAATGCCTCAAAAACTTAATGTTGCCTTCCCTCGTTAAAGCGGCGTACAGTATCCCAATTAATATGGATAATTGCCATTTGAAAAAATAAGAAAACATCTTTACTTTGATCGATTTAAACATCACGATTAACACCGATTTACACCCTATAACTATTTCCCCAGTCAAACAAAAAGTCGACGTAAGTGTCGACAAAAGTGTTAACGTGTAGGTCTATTCAATACCTATTAGCGCTATTGGACGTCATCCATTTTATATAGCCATTTTAAAAATTAAAGTCAATGTCAAAAAAAGTAGTGCAAATACACCCTGTAACTGTTTTCCTAGTCAAGGACAAAAATCGAGTTTATCAACCTGTAGGATTGTGGCTATAATCGTTAATATGGTTCCCTAAAATCAGATGATATCCGGCGATTTGGCTGAAATAAGTTTCAGCGAATAGGCCTTCAATAGGCCTACATTCTGACTTTAACCCCGATTTTATTGATTGACTGGAAAAAAATTAACCTGGTTTCGGTGTGCATCGCTTTTTTTCACATTGGCTTTAATCGTTCGAATGGCTCTCAAAAATCAGGGTGATGTCCTTCGGATATGGGTCTTGGCTGGAGATATAGCTATTTCAAGGAGTGCCAATTCCTATCATAAGTCTCCTTAGTGGTATCGAGCTTTAATCCAATTTTATTATGAAAAACTTTTTCACATGCACATCATGAGATTCGAACCCACGCATTCAGATTTGCTCAGTCTTCGAAGTCGTATGCACTACGCATTCCACCGCTTATGACCACTGACGTCACAGGTCGAGATGTTATGTTTGTTTGTTTTTCAAACGCAGTTCGTATGTGCATTAATATTTGCAAATTCCTCAAGTTGACCTTCAGTTAGTTAGAAACTATTTTTAATAAGGAACAAAAAACACCAAAGAGTAAGTAAAAATTACAACCTATTATAACACGCTTAGAACCTTCAATTCGCAATTTTTAATTGGATTTTTTGAGGTGCTCTCATGGTAGAACTTTGTCTGCTTTTGTAAAAGTTGTTTAGTAATGAATAAATTTCAATTTAAAAACCTTCTCTGTCCATTTTGCCCACATTCATTGAAACATCGCCTGGTTTCTATACGAACATGTGTTGAAAAAGACCATTCGTTTTTTTCTGTTTGAGGAAAGGTATATACTTCAGTATGCGTATTATTCTCATGGAGGGGGTTAGAACCCCCCCTCCTGCGCACGGGCCTGTTCACTCCCATGTCACTATTAATGAGTCGCACTGCATCGAAAAAACTACCATTATCGGTATGTGGAGCGTCACTGACCACCTTCTTTGACGTCGCCAAAAAACACTGCGAAATGCTCAGCTTTCCTCCGACGCACGATGGAAAAATTTTTTTTCACCGATGATATGGATATTCGAGCAAAACTACAGTACAACTCTCATATTTGGAAATCATAAATCATAATCCCTTTAGATTTAAAAATAAATCTAAAGAATTCTTGCTACAAAAAAATGCAAATTTCATTAAAAGTAATTTCAATTGTTTTCTTAAATTTTTAATTTTTTGGTTTTCTTTACATTCTGATAAAATTTACGGATATCATTCCAGCTCAATCATATTTCTTTATATTTCGAAGGATAAAAAAAGTAAATTCTTGGGAAAACTTTTTCCTCCCTTCGAGCTTCTACTTAATTCAAAATTTCAATTACAAAAGCATTCTGTGTCATAGATTGAAGTTATAAGCTGCTTATAGACAGAATTTGTAATGCATTAAGTTCACAGTAAATACAGACGTTTTGTTGTTTGATGTTTACATGGATAAAAGAACTTACTTTAACTAATTTGTTTGGATACTTTATTGAGTAATGGTTTATTGATCAAAAGCAAACAAAGCAATTATTTGGGCTTCGGTAGAAGGTATTCTCATAGTTGAATTCAAAAACGTTTATTGTGTAGCAAGATATGGTAAGTAGTGATCCAACAATAAATTATTCAATTAGGGTTTTATTCTTTAAAAACAAATTGTCTTCTTTTTCTATTCTATAGCATTGTTAGGTATGAATCGGATTCTCAGTGTCATTTCTTTGCACTGGACGTTACTATAGCTCAGTCATTCCTGCTTTAGTTTGTACACGGTGGTATTTTTGTCTTGAAGGTAAACAAAAGAATTTTCACTTATCATTGATTTATTGTCACTTTCGAGTCGAAGTCAGAAGGCAACCCGTCTGACCCATAGTTTTTCCCTTTTAGAAATTTTCATCGCTGGCGCTGCACTGATTTTCTCGACTTTGATGTCCAGGCACTTCTTCATAGTCTGGTGCGGCTGTTGGAAAGTATAGTCTGGGAAAATTCCTATTAAGAATTTTGTCGTGCTCTTCTGGCAAGTTACATTCGTGCTAACGACTAGGAAATTCGTTGATAAATATAAAATTATATCAAAATTTATCATATTTTTTTTCGAGAAAAATGAAACTGCGGTAATGCTTGTATACGGTAGGTACCGTTAATTAAGACCTAGGAAAAAAATACAAAAATGTCCGGGCAGTTACTCAAAGAATATCTTTTATCAAGTTTTAAGAAAATCGGTCCAAACAGGCATAATTGCCGGACCCACTTACTTTTTTTTACGAATGCATACTTTCCTCATAGTACCCATTCCTAATCGCAAGTAAAAAATAGCGCATCAGATTTTTTAGGTCCACGACAAATTTACGACAGAGACTAGTTTATTTCAAGGATACATTCTAGCAAACCTTAAATTTAAGCGCTTTGAGTTCAAGCGATCGATCACAAAAGCTGAACGTTTTTTTTTTGTTGGCTTAAAATGCAACTGAGTAAGGAAATCACAATTCGAAGATCCAAAGTATCTATGCATTAACCCTGATTAATCATCCCAGTCTTTCTCTACGTTCGGTGCAGAAATCTGGGAATTTTTAAGATCGTATGAGGAAGTGCGCTTGGTCATTTTGATTGAAAATTCTTCGAGGTTCAACGACGAGATTTTTGTCTTTTACGGTGACATTGATTTAGTCAGAAGGATAAGTATTCAAAGGGTCTGAAGATTGGGCTATTCAGAGTGAATGAACAAGCGAAAGCTCCTGTTCGTAAGACCTTCAAAATTGCTCAAGTTCACAACTGAGAAAGACTATACTTAAGATGACATGATTTTCTTCAACTCTCATTGCCATAAAATATTTAATCATAAATTTCATTTAATATCCTCATAAAATAAAATAATTCGCATGATATTATTTGTCACGTTTTGTCATATGGTTAAACTTTCCCATCAAAATGTGTTCGAAATTATCTCATCATTTTACGAACAATCTCCTATACACAGCTTTCCCACAGGATAGCATCAAATTCCTATTCAACTGAATTTAATCCAATATTCTCTTTCAAAACACTTCTCCAAGAGAAATCAGTTCACTTCTATATCAGGAGTGCTATCTTAATGCCTTGCAGCACCAAACTAATGTATTCGTACACACACCGCATGCATCAAAAACAAATTATAGGAACGTTGAAACTCATGTACAGCTTCGAGCGTGTTAATTTTTTTCAATTCCATTATGCTGTCGGTTATGCCTTGAAGCCAAATAAGTTCATTGAAAATGCAAACTTTGACTAAAGAAAAAAAAAAAACTAAAACTTTAATGAAATGCGGACATGCATCACACGAAATTTCGTCGTGCAACTGGCGGGCTTTTCAAAAACTGCCAACAACTAGAAACAAATATTTGCCTTCACAAAAACAGCAAGAAATAAAGTTCCATTTTATCGGTGAGCCGTAGAAATGCATCCTTCCTACGTTCATTGTGGCTGTTTCCAGTTGCCACCGAAACATCCACACCATTTTATGTTCGTCCTGGTGAAGCGAACTTATTTAGCTCCTGTTCATCTGAGGATTGTTTAATATTCTTATTGAGGGAGAGAAAAGCGGATGCTGACAGATGCATCAACATGGAAAATTAAACACCGAGCGAGTAGAAAATAACCAAGGAGCGATCAGGTGACGAGGATAAGTTAAAACGACATGAATTTCATATTTCTCTGAAAAGAGCGTTAAACTAAAAACACATCTCAAAAGGACATGCAAGGTAAAATCGATTTGACCTTCTTCGAACGTTGGATGTTGATACAAATCAGAGAAGAAGGCACGTCCTGTAAAGTAATATGATGGGGTTTCTATGACGGTGATTAATGTTTTTAGAACTTAAGGACTTATTTTTAGAATTCTGTATGTAGACGTAGAGTTAATAGTATCAGTTTCATGGGAAATGTAATTTATTGGGTAGATTTTAAAAAGATAGCAGTTTATCACATGAACTGATTTATGAACAAAACCTTGCAAGTATATTGTCCTCGAAAAAGTTGACCATAGATATCATTAAATAATTAACTATACATAATACAACAAATTTGAACAAAATCTTTCGTTACGTTTTGAAGGTTGTATTGGGTGTTGAAAAAATATGGGCTGCTGATGATGCTACCCTGTCTTTTTAGATATTTTCAGGAACTGTGACATACCAACATTGACAAGGGCAGCTATATTTTTAACTGTGGTTGAATGAGGGAGAAAATCTTAGACGACTTGTTCGCCAAAATTAACACAAAATGTTGAAGCCTATAATTTCTTGTGGATGACGAGAAAATTCTTCATAGGTAGCAACAGAATTGTAAAGGACTTTCAAATAAACAGTTCCACAGACTAAATTTACGAAAGGCAAATTTAGCTGCGAATTAATGCCGAACATCATAATTAGAAAAGAACGAAATATTATTTTTGACTATATTATAATTTTAATATAATATAAATATAGTGATAAACTTTCAGTCAAAGCAAAAACCAACATCGCCATTTATGTTCAATCAATCAACCATTGAAAAACATGAAAAAAGATAACACATACGCCACAGGTTCCCGTGTAAGCGGAAAATATTTGGTCAAATTATTGAAGTTTTACTTTATTTATTTACTTATTTTAATGTTCGTCAATAATTAGAGCTACAAAAACTCAAATTTCAAAAGAAATGATATTTAGAAACTTAAATATCAGTATTTAGCTTAGTTTATGCTTTATCAAGAATAAGTATTAAATTGTGAGACACAGTGCAGAGTTCATGAATAAACCCATAATAGTAGTTATGGTAATTTATAATTAATTATTAAAATTTTTTGAAAATTGTTTGAGCAACAGAAATTTAAAAATATCTGAAATGCTTGTTATGAAGCGTTTTATTGCTACATTACATTTTCATATTAAAATAACTAACATGAACAAAATAACAAACATGCTACTGAAAGGCAACTCTGTCAATTAAAGCATAATTTACATACGTCGATTTCGGAAGACAACCGGCCATACTACAACCAAGGTGTGTTGATGACGATTAAGCTCTAGCTCGTCATCAACTGGTTAAGCTAAAGCTAAGTGTACACGATTGCCAGATCTACAAATATTGTGAAAAAATTTGTCTCAAATGGCTGACAATAGTGTACACACCAAATTAATTTGCAAAAAAACAGTTTGGTTCCTAATTTGTAAACAAACATGTGGCAATTATTTTGTAGATATCTGGCAACCGTGTATACACCAAATTAATTTGCAGAAAAATTTGTTCAACAATTATTTTGAAGACAGATTAATTTGCAGATGTGGCAATCGTGTGTACACACAAAATTCATTTGGGGACCACCAAATTTTATTTTGCAGAAAATCTACAAATAATTGCAAATCTATTGCCAGCTATTTGGCCAAACTAGATTGTCGATATTGTCAGCCAAATATTTGGCAGATTTGCAGACATTTGTAGATTTTCATTGTCATCTCATTGTCACCTCAGTTTCAGACATTGTCATACGTTTGCTGATCTGACAATGATTGTCTCCAAATGAATAAATTTGCAAATGTTCTTTAAACTGCATCTGCAAATTTATTCATTGGCAGACACTTGCAGAAACGTCAGAAACCGAAAAAAAATTGGTGGTCTCCACACGATTGACACATCTGCAAATTAATTTGTCTTCAAAATGATTGATGAACAAATTTTTCTGCAAATTAATTTTGTGTGTACACGGTTGTTTGCTTGCGTGTACCTGTACACGATTGCCAGATATATACAAATTAATTGGCAAATATTTGTCTACAAATTTGGAGCAAACATTTTTTTCTACAAATTAATTTGGTGTGTACACAATTGTCAGCAATTTGAGACAAAATTTTCACTGACAGATCTGGCAGATCGTGGCAATCGTGTACTCTAAGCTTTAGCTTTAGTATTAAGAAATTAGAAAAAATGTTTGCATTAAGCATGCAATTGAATTAAAACAAGAACAAAGTAAAGGGTCGTGATGAATACACAACAATGCTCATGAGAGTGGTGAGTTTCATGACAACAAGAAACACAAAGCCACAAACCCAGCAGAGGAACACGAAAGCAGGATACGATCAAGCAAGATACATCGATGGTGGATTTAATAAGTAATTCGATGTCAAAATTAAACAATTGAATACAAATACGAATTATAAGTTGGGCAGAAATTTATAACAAAGATACAATAACCGACTGTAACAGCATCACTTTCACTATTTATTCCCAAATTCCAAAAGCAGAACCAAAAAGATATAAAAACGTATATAATGTATTTAATAAAAATTTTGAATATTTACTTTGATTTTTGAAATTTCAATTCACAAAATGAGTAATTCAATGATACTGAAAAAACATACAAATCAACTTCCATTATGAATTCAAAAAAGTGGAAAGCAGAAACTATATAAGCTTTTTGAAAAAAGTATTCATAGAACATCGAAAATAAATATAAATTAATCGCGGGAATATTAATATACGGAAATTCTGCATTTTGAATAAAAAATCTTGATAAAATGCAAATTTTCGAATTTTATTCTGTATTTCACCAAAAATAGAATGGGAACGTTATATATACACAATACCCGCAAGTAAAATACTGACAAGTCAAAATTTATTTTTATTTTAAATTTGGTTGTTTAATTTTTATGATGCAAAACAACATCGGGAAAATAAGAAACCTTTTTTTATCGCAATTATTTTTTCTTATTCCTTTTTTCGGACTGTTAAATCGTATATCTCAAATTCACAACAATTTATTCAATGTTATTTTTTTTACTCAGTTGATAAATTGCCAACAATTGCTTGGATTAAATTCGCTTCAATTCTTGCACTGGTAATAATAAGATCCCCTTTCTTAACAAGCTTAATGAAATAAAATTTTTTTTTTATTTTAGCTCGACAGAAGCTTTTAAGAAGTTTCTACAAGTTCTTCAAAATTAACATTACCTTACATCATTTAACTTCTTAGTGCGTACTTCAAAGCTTTATCACCCTGTAAATACATAAATCCTTCGGTAGGTACGCCTTTCAAAATTCACGGGCTATTTCCGTCTCTTCAGAACTTTAATGGCTTACATACCTACCTACCTTTTGGTTACTGTCAATTCAGTAAAATTTAATCATCTGTGAAATTTTCTGAGGCATCTGCGTGTTTTCTTTATCATTACGCCGCGCCAGGGTAATTCTTCAACAAGGAAAATCTCCATCTTGTGAGTTTTCCCGAAAAAAAAAAAAATAATAAATGTTTGCGTCCCGGAGATGAAATTGTTGAAGCGCGTTTTCATCCTGCTTGTGTTTCTCTCCCACAAAATTTGATGTTAATCACATATCCTGTGCACGTGCCAGAATTCAAAGCTCAGACATCAATTTAACCACCGAGCAACATCCCAATGTTTGAAGCAACAGTTCTATAAATACACAGTTGAGCGGGTGGATAATCGCAAATTAGCTCAATGATGACTCCTTGGTGGATAATTAGAGCTGAAATTTGCCACTGTTTTGGAAAATCACTCTTGTGTCGTGTGTCATAGGCACACATAATTATAATGGAATGCCGAGTTAAGGTGCTTAGTTGGCAAATCACTACGAGGAGAGGCGGCTCTTTAAGCGATTATATTGCACTAGATTGAATTAATGCCTGTGACCAGAGTTATACGTGAAAATATTTACAAAATGTTAAACGCTTTGAAATAAGTTTTCTGTGAGTTAAGGAAAACATTATTGTGCCAATGGCCTATAAGTAGGGCGTTATGTTGTTTGCAAATATTACTGCAGATCCTTAAGGATATTTCGAGCGTATAATTATTTCTTGAAGTTTTTTTTTTTGTTTCGCTTACGCAGTTGTGTGGAAAGGTTTTTTTTTGTCATTTATAAATTTATTTATTTGTTAACTTTATTTTGCTGTTAATTAACTTTCAGCACGCATCAGAGAAAAAAACTCAGTCATTACTCACATTAGTATTTCAGGCAGGACCTCATCATTCCACAGCAATAATTAAGTCGGATCCGTGAAATTGGATGGTATTGTAGCATTAAAATATTACCCGGAATTATAATAACAACCAAGTCTATATAGCTAAATTGCTTTTACTTATATTAGGTATGTATACACATTAAGGAAGGAGGAAAATTATAGGATAATTAAACTTGGTCGCTTTAAAGTAAGTGCTCGCCTATAAAGTGTTATGTTCTTTTTGATTGTTGACGTCAAAATTATTGTTTGAAAGTAAATAAATAACAGGTATATGTCGCAAATGTCCAGAACTAGATTCGGAAATATCTTTCAAACTACAGAATGTAAAATGTATTGCCTCTTATGATAGTTCTTAAATGACTATATTGGATTTGTGAAAATCCGTCAAATTATAAAAAATGTAAAAAAGGCCTTTTTACTGACGTCTATATTCTCATAACTGTATATCTTTCAAACTGCATATTTTTTATGGATTGTGGTTAGATTTGCTTGGCTTGACAGATTCCTAAAAAGGGCTATTGATTACGAGGGTCTGCAGTGATTTTGGTGCGCCGCAAAAATTAAACCTGATTTTAAGTACATTCGGTAACCCTGATCAATACTTGATACTTACTTTTTTGATGCTACGGGTAGTTTTAGAGATTTCGCAAGTGGATTTCGTAAGGTTATAACGAGAAGCAGAAATCATCTCAATTCACGCATGCGCTATCTTAAAGAAGAAAACAAGCTCTTTTAGAAAATGTAATGAATCATGTTAAAACAACCAACCCCACCGTTATAACATAACCTCAAAAACAGTGCAGAGAACTGAAAAGGAAATAAGGAAAGATCCTTATTGATTGAATTCCCAATCAAAACTGATATTTTATTCGAATTATTTCTTCTATTTATACTTAAATTTCTAATCAAAAATAGTTCAAAGAAATAACGATACAAATAAATTAAAATAAAATGAACAGAGTTGAATTAAAACAAGTAAATAATAATTATAGGAATAATAATAGATAATAATGTAATCGCTACAGCACTCAAGATATGGAAAAAATAAACAAAAATGACACTTGGCCTAAATTCATTGTCTAACCTGTGTGAACAAAATTTTCATTTCACTTTATAGGTTTATGACAATAAAAACACAAACTCGTGTGGGAAAAATTATAATTTGTCATAAAAGATTCTCTATAAATTTTGACAGTTCGTTAACAACGTTGGAAACTTTCCAATGTTCTAGTTGCAATATTGTACAACAGTTAAAGTGGAGCGCTGGCTCCAATTGAAAATTAAAAACAATAACGGAAATAGTTCTCCCTTTTTTGTCGTAAATACTTCATGCAATTAAAAAAAAAAATGCACGACTGGGTCGCATGAACTTACTCTTGTAGCAAACTATTGAATTGGGGAAAATTTAATTTGCTGAATTATGTTGGAAAAGTGAAAAGTGACCTAAATTTGATGTGAAGTTGTATGATATCATTTAAGGGTGCTTAGCCAAAAGTTTTAAATGCTATCTCTTGTTGAAGGTTTAGATTAAATTAAGTAGGTATACCGACCTACTAAATTAAAAAAAAGGCGGGTAAGCCGTTATCAATTTATGGTCAAATTTGTTAAAAACCGTTAACACCAAATCTCCGTTATGTGCATTTAAAGCCAAAAATCTGAAATGCAGTTATATTGGAACTACTATAAAAATATCACGTTCACCAAGTTTTATCAAAATCGTTAGGGCTGCTTTCGAGAAAATTTGGAAAAACCAAAACCGTTTATATGGGAGGTACCCGAACAAAAATTCAAATTTTTCCTCTTCTAGGAAATCACCGAAAAGTACTACACACGAAGTTTGAAGAAAATCCATCCAAGCGTTAAGGCTGTAGCTCGGTGAACATACTACCAAACATCCGCACAGACAGACCGACGGACGGCACAACGAAACCTACTTTTTTTGGCTTCTCTATCATCGTCATATGTTTGATTAAAACTAGATTTTTTTTACATGAAAACGGAACCAATACTTGCCCCGCCGTATTGAGAAAGTAAACAACAAATTTACAACAAAAAACTAAATAAAACTTGTGTTACTTTACTGCTAAATTAAGATTTTGCGATTATTTAAAAAAAAAATCGCACGAAAATTAAGCATGATCTTTTTAATTTTCCGATTTGATTTGATTTGATCTTTTTTTTCAGGGGTTAATCGTTAGTGCTTACTTGACTGTCAGGATAGCACTGCCCGGGGTTATTTATTCAAAAAATTGCGCGGAAGTCTTTTTGTTGCACGACAAAAAATCGAAAATTATTTCCGTTATCCTTTTTAATTTTCAATTGGATTCGATCCTTTTTTGTGTGGAAGTGCTACATTGACTGTTTTGAAGTTCGCACTACCAGGAGTTATTTAAAAAAAAAAATTGGGTGACAATTTCTCTAATTACAGGACAAATTTACAATAAATTCACGACAATTAATCCAATAGTTAAACTTTTGAAATTTCAAAGTGGTAGTGCTTATTTCAGGGACATAAAATAAAAAATTATCGAAATCTGAATAACGAGATGAACTTAGAACCAGCTGCTTCAAATATTTGAGAAAGAGTAAGAAGAACCATATTTTAGATAATTTTGAAAGACGTTGAAGTCGAAATAGATGGTTTCAAGTACCAAGGATTTTTAGGCAAGGAAAATTAATATAAGCAAAACCTGTGGACACCAGGAACTATGGAAAAACTCAATAGGGCGCACGTTTGAAGCAGAAACACCTGGAGAAAAACGCTTATTCCGGCGGTTTACCTCAAATTTTACTCTGTGTGCGTCTAAATTTATATCAAGAAGTGGGGTAAAATGCAGCGTTTCGCCAGTAAAAAAGCTCACACAAATTAACAGTAACATACAGCATAAGAAAATAAAAATAATCCGGTTCTATGGCAAGTGCATAAGGAGCTTTTTCTATGAACTTTTTCAGAGATCATATCGCTTGGAGCAACGAATGGAAATATGTTGTCTTTTCGGGTGAAAAAAAAGATTAATCTTGATGAACCCGATGGTTTAATTTAACTTTTAATTTCACGATTTAAATAGAGGAGTAAATATTTTGACAAGGCATTACAGGTCTACATCAGCTTGAAGATAAGGACCCCTTAATCAAATCTTTTTTTTAAGCCTGGGAAGATTTTTTCAATTTTCTCAAGATTTCACGATTTCACTCAATTATTTGAACAAAACTTTATGATTAATGTTCATCTCATTTCAAAAAATGACCTACATACTCAAACAAAATTAATAAAAACTCAATAAATTTATAATGCCTAATAAGCAAATAATACAAAAGTCTTTTTCATTTTATTTGATTTTTCCCCTTTTTTAAAGATTTATAAAGTGGCCTCAATCAAGTGACCCATTTTTTATATCCTTTTTCTTTGGTTCCTTAACTGAAATTGAAAAATTTCGATGGATTTTTCGAGTTTATTTATTTTCGAGTTTATTTATTACCTACACAGGTAATAAATATTTCCGGTTCAAACATTTGCAAAAGATATAAATCGCGAAAAACCGTTGCAAAAAAAGTGACCGGCAGTGTAGTTGGCAATTTCTTGGACACAAGAGTTGGCAATTTCTTGGACACAAGAGATTTTTAGTCGCCTTCCTTCTTTTTTCCCCAGCTCGTAGCTTCGTTGGATCGTTATTACTTTCGCTGCATTACTTTCATAACCCTTAGAATTCGTACATGACTGAACCCATAATTTTGGCTCGACCCAGGATTAGTTTTTGAAACTCACCTAGTCACGTTTTGTTGTTTGATATACAAACTTGCAAACTTGCGGAAAGCTTTTAGGTGTTATAGTGTCGCAGGCTCAACTTTCGTTATTTGTCTAGATGGGATTTATTGTTTAGTCGCCTCTTCCAACAAGCAAGTATCAGTGCAGAGATAATCTGACCCGTCACCGCACTAGGTACCTTGTACAATATCAATTGCAAAAGTGACATACATCCATAGATGGTAGATCAAGGAGTCAAGAGTTCATAAAAACTGATTGGCAAACATTTAAAAGTATTGACAATCAAATCGGGAATACCCTGTATGTACGAATTCCAGGTATCTTCATCTAAGTACTTCAACATACATGTAGTTATTTTTTGACCACTTAGTCATTTTGCGGATAAATCATGATACGCATCTACAATTTGTAACCTCGATTAAAATCTTAATGTTTGCTATGAAAGGTCCAAAAAATATCAGGCATTAATATTTTGTACATGTTTGTGTTAATATTATGTATACATAAGCTACAAAATTAGTAATATAAAACCTGATCTCAATTCAAATAAGGACCATTATGGTACAGTGATTACCCTGTTTTATGGCTTTGAGTTATTTTATAAGAGGGTAATCTGTAAGGACATTCTATGTAGGTATTGCTTTTTTTGTGAAGTTCAATTTGCCACTGGAACGTCCTGAATATACGAGTGAGTATACAGTACACATCTTCCACATGAGCAAAGTTAAAAAGACAGTGCTATTCATGTTCTTTTTTATAACTCTTTTTAACACGTATTACGAGACGACACGTTGAAAGGATGCTGTGGGTAAGTTAGGTAGTCTGCCTGGATTATAACAAAAAAAAAAACAACAACAACTGCAAACGAAAATAAGAACAACGAAAATAAATAAACTCGAAAAATCCATCGAAATTTTTCAATTTCAGTTAAGGAACCAAAGAAAAAGGATATAAAAAATGGGTCACTTGATTGAGGCCACTTTATAAATCTTTAAAAAAGGGGAAAAATCAAATAAAATGAAAAAGACTTTTGTATTATTTGCTTATTAGGCATTATAAATTTATTGAGTTTTTATTAATTTTGTTTGAGTATGTAGGTCATTTTTTGAAATGAGATGAACATTAATCATAAAGTTTTGTTCAAATAATTGAGTGAAATCTTGAAATCGTGAAATCTTGAGAAAATTGAAAAAATCTTCCCAGGCTTAAAAAAAAGATTTGAACAAAAAATTAACAGAATGGTCAAGTAATAAAAACTGACATTCTACAGTACAAATAGTACAATATAACAACAATAACAACTCAAATAGTATGGTCGTACCAAATCTTCCAACCTCTCCCCCTTTTGATAAAAATTAACAGAATGGTCAAGTAATAAAAACTGACATTCTACAGTACAAATAGTACAATATAACAACAATAACAACTCAAATAGTATGGTCGTACCAAATCTTCCAACCTCTCCCCCTTTGATAAAAATTAACAGAATGGTCAAGTAATAAAAACTGACATTCTACAGTACAAATAGTACAATATAACAACAATAACAACTCAAATAGTATGGTCGTACCAAATCTTCCAACCTCTCCCCCTTTGATATGTGCTACGAATTGTAGTCTATCAAATAAGGTTATGAGAAAATGGAGGCGGAACAAAACAACATACTTAGAGGCGCTTAGAAAAATGTTGAAGCTCCAAATGCGTTTGAAAAAACAAACAAACATAACATCTCGACCTGTGTCGTCAGTGGTCATAAGCGGTGGAATGCGTAGTGCATACGACTTCGAAGACTGAGTAAATCTGAAGGCGTGGGTTCAAATCTCACGAGGTGCATGTGAAAAAGTTTTTCATAATAAAATTGGATTAAAGCTCAATACCACTAAAAAAAGGAGACTGATGAAAGGAATTGGCAATCCTTGAAATAGCTATATCTCCAGCCAAAGATAGAAAGAAACGAATAATAATATTCGTAAACGAGTAAATAAAATTCGTTTGAAATTGGTGGTAGCGCCTTTCAGTTGTTGTTGTTGTTCAAACACATTCAATGAAAATAAGAACATCCAAAGGATATTGTATTCCTGCAGATATATATCATCTACAGGTACATGACATTGTGAACGGTATGCAGTATAGCAACAGGATATCTACTCAAAATTGGAAAAAATATTGATTTATTTTGTGTGAGGATAGTACATCCTTTCACAACTTGAAATTGAACTTAAAAAGAATTTTAAACTCACAATAAACGCATCAGTTTGAGCTCAGGACTTTTATCTGTTTTTAACTGTAGAGCTATAAATCTTTAGCGACAGCTTTGAAAATTTCGTTTTTAAAAAAGGCACTTTAATACTTTACACAAGAATGCGATGATGAATTGCAAAGATTTTATTGAAGCTGTGAAATATTCGCCTTCGAAAGTGAATGTATTCTATCGATGGAAATTTATGTCTAAATTTGGTTGAGAAATGAAAAATCATAAATCACATGGCATTATTGTGTTGGTTTGAGAAAACGTAGGTACATAAATTTAGGGAAATAAGGACATCCGGTTCAAGGATATAAACTATACAGAAATTAAAGCACGTACACTGAAATGATTACAAAATAAAGTTTTAGGTTCACACATTTTTCTACTCAAAGAATTTGTGTTGACAGAAAGCAAGGGCTTGATGGATGACTAGGTATAGGATAAAAGGAGCAAGACTTTAGTGACATTTTGGCACCGCACTTTCGGTCTAATTTGAATGCCCAAGGAATGTCACGTAGTCGTTTTAATATAATATGAAATGCTTACCAACAGTGAATGTTTTTATTTTTCTCTATATATACAAGTATAATATAGAAAGATTTTTCTTTAGCTTTAACAGTTTCGAAGTGATATAAATAGGTAGAAGCAGAAGGTCTATCTAAAGGTGTTCAAAACGACAATTGAAAACGAGGGTTGGCTGTGTTATAAGAAGTATGTAATTTTTATTATAAACGTTGAGACGTTGAGAGTATTTGTAGGAAGACGAAGAAGAATACCTTTAGGGGTTTTGCGAGAATTAATAATAATTGAATGACAAAGAAGTTTTGTAGAAAAACAGAAACGAAAAGAAGAAATATTTTTGAGTGAATGGTCAAGAAAAAGAAACGAGATAAACTTTAAAAAATCATAGGGTTAGTGTTGGGTTGCTTTAAAAGAAAACAAAAATGTCAGAGGCAGAAAATTCTTGAAGAAGTCAAACTTGACATCATCGATATTTTTTGGTGGCTTTTTGATTTTGTACTTCAAAGGTGCAACACGGTGGTATCTGTACCTCCGTCAAATTTCAATTAAAAAATTTAACTTAAGTTACAAATTTTTAGGGTGGCTTGCCCCCTAGCAACTCGGGCTGCTATCAAAAGCAGCAATTATCGTGTTTAGTTGGCCGACAACAACACAATTACAAAAATATTATAAAAACAACAATTTTACGGAGCCAGGAAGCAACATTTTGGGATTGGTGTACACAGCAGCGTTCCTTGCAACAGCAATGGCCAGGACAGTGACTTCCCGCCCAGCTAATATTTTACTGCTAGGTACAAAACAGTATAACAGACATCAGTGTTAAACAGTAAAGTAACATGACAACAGTTCTCGGGCAGGAATAGGGCCACATCAAGCGTGCGATAGTGTATTTGCCTTCATACATATAAGGTGTTCGAGTATCTTAAAGTGCACTTTGATAGTTTATTTTATCGTTTTAATATTTAAATGTAATATATATTATTTTATTCGAAATTTCATTGTAAATCATAATTATAAATAACCATTAACTTATAGTTCTAGGGCGCTCTTTCAAACAATCAAAACATCTCATTTTATAAGTGTTAATAACTTAAACATTATGCATTGCATATATGTAGTTAAGATACTTAACTGTTAGTTTTTAAGATATTTGTATTTTGTATTTATGTATAAAAAACACGACAAAACGTCACAGCATATATGTATTAACTCTTTGTCTTGTGCAAGATAGTTCAGTCGCCAGGTAGTTTTTTTTGGAAAAATGTCGGAGGTCCATAATATTTTCAGATGTTGTTTTGCGATTGTTAATTAAAATTTTCTCAAGTTTTGGACCTTAAGGACCCTGTGCTAAAAGAGGAGAAAGGGGAAAACTGCAAAATTTTCGGCTTTTTTCCTGTATAACTTTTTTTTTACGTTTTACAGCAAAAACGTTGAGGTACATTTTGTAGAACGTTAAATTTGCTAAAATATTGATTATTCAAACGTGTTTGTATGTCACGCATTTACAAAGATATGGCACTCGAAAAAAGGGGTAATTCACCTTTTTTCGTCTCGTACACCGTTTTTATCTTACGTTCTACGGTAAAACTGTTTAGGTATGTTTTGTAGAGCGTTTAATTTATTTATTTATTTCATTCATCTATCGAGTTTCCTCTTACTAATATAAACTAATATTAATTTAATTTATTTATTTATTTCATTCATCTATCGAGTTTCCTCTTACTAATATAAACTAATATAAACTTAATTCATATTTACATTATTACTTAGTTGTAGTTTAAATACATTTCTTTCTAGACTTAAATCTAAATTAAAATTTAGTTCATTATATAATCTCATACATCTTGAGAATGTTTCATTACAACCGTAATTATATCTATGTGAGGGAATATAAAACAATTTTCTGGATCTTGCATTTCGGCCTGGAACATAGTTACTCAGAAGATATAGCAAATCGTGGCATTTTAAATGGTAAGACAATATATCATAAACGAACATAACACAATTTACGAGCCGGCGTTATCCAAAGAAGCTAAACCAATAAAGGCACATCTGATTGAGTAAGTTGTCATTTCAGGCAAATTCCATTTCAACTGTCTAACCAAAAATCTGGTAAATGATTTTTGAGCCCTTTCAATACGATTTTTTGAGAGTGCGTAAAATGGATCCCTTACAACTGAAGCGTATTGCAAATGGGGGCGGACAAGTGAAGTACAAACATAAGGACTAGAAAATTCGGAGCAATTCCTCTTTAGAAAATCTAGCATTGAGTTTGCTTTTGCACAATATTACAATATTATTTGAAAAATTACCCCTTTTTCGGAGCCCAATATCTTGTTAACGACGTGATATACAAATATGTTTGAATATTCAATATTGTAGCAAATTTAACGTTCTAAAAACGTAAAAAGTAAGAAAAAAAAAATTAGACATTTAATTAGTATAAACACATAGCATTAAAAATAACTTAAAAACGAACTTAACAAATTAACAAAAAAAAATACTTTTTCTTTTGAGGAACATATATAAATAATAAATTAAAAAAAAGAAGAAAAAAACTAACGAATATTTTTGCCCTGCTTTATACATTTAAATTTACTGAAAAAGTCAATAATGCCTGGTGAGTCTGAGGGCGCCCAACAATCTTCCTTAGGGTCTGTTAGCTCTTTGGCTAAAATAATATTTTGAAAGGTCATTATACAATTTTTGTCAAGTTGTGTAGAAAATAAATTATGTTCAAAATTCTAATAAGAGGAGTAGATTCGTTTTGCTGCGCAGTAGATTTTTATTCGGGCCTAAGTGCAGTAGATCTACTGCTTAAGGAGTAGGGTGGCCGCACTGATTGTAATACAACTCCATGAGCGAGAGCTTTAAAAAGTACTTAGAGCCATGTTGGAATTTATTTCATTATAATTTGTGAGTGCCATACATTATAGCCTCCTAGTAATTTTCAACTCAGTTATATATATATATATATAAAAAAATATGTTGTTTATTATTTCCCAGATGTCAATTTTAAAACCATAATTTAAAGACTCAATAAATCTGAATCTGAATCTGTATTTTTACTTGCGATTATAGGTACTATAAGGCAAGTTTTGTATTCGTAAAAAAAAAGTTTTGAGATATCAATCAGACATGACATTACGATGATAGAGAAAGCGAAAAAAGTAGGTCCGACAATTCTGTCTGTCTGTCTGTCTGTCAGTCTAGATGAGTTGCTGAAGGTGATGTATTTCATAGGAAATTTTTTTTCGGAAACAGCTTATTAACATTACCTGAAATAGAACCGTTTTTTATTACACTGACTAACTTGGCTGCAATAATTTCAAAGGAATTTGATATTATCAAACAACTAAGGCTAAATAAAACTGCAAGACAAAATTTGAAAAAAGTAATTTTTAAAAAATTTGTTTTTTTGAAAAACCGATAATTCTAATTAAAAAAAAATTATTAAATTTATTTTTATTAGGGTCGTAACTTGCTACATGAAAAAGTTCATGTTCTCAGTCGTGCACTTTATTTTTTTTATATATGAATTTTGTAACGGTTTGTTTTGTTTGTTTTTTTTTTTACAGAAATGGAAAACTATGTTGAAATTTCAACGCGCTCTAACCGGCTAACGGTTCTCCTGAGAAAAAAAACATTATCGAAGAATTGTAGGAAATTTAATGATCTTTCATTTTGTTGTGGGTGAAATTTCAGTTAAGACGGATATTTCAAAACGCACCAGGAAATTTTATTGGATTTCTTCAAATTTGGATTTAGCGACCCAAAAAACATAAAATTCGGAGAAAATCAATTTAGGTATTTTTTGTAACGTGAAACTGTAACCGTTGGACTACTTAAACTCGAATAACAAAAACTCGTTTTTTTTTTAATCTCGAAAAACAAAATCTCTCAAGTTTAAAATCCGGTTTTTCATAAACTCGCAATCACAAAATCTTGTTTTTTTTAAATCTCGCAATTTCCAAACAAAATCCCGTAAATTAAAATCCTACTAAATAAACGAGTCGCATCATTTAGTAGCATTTTATTAAAACTATTATGGATATCCATCGGCCGGAATATATCATAATTTGAAGCTTTGCTTTTTAAGAAATAAAAACGAGTATATTGTTTGAATTGATTGAATTAATCTAGTATCGTGATTTATTTTTAATCGAGTTTTATATTTGAATTAATTTACTAGGTAGTTTAATTTTTTTTACATTATAACACTCTTAGTCTTGAATAAAATATACAGTAGAATTAAAAGATACAACTCAACTCGATTGTGAATAAATCGTAGGTATACCTGCATAATTAATTAAGAAACATAGAATTGCACGTCTGAAACATGAGGTACTTTTCCTGAGGTATAAATATAATACTTTCTTGCTTGTCCAATTTAACAGAAGGTTGGTAATAAAAGCATTTCTTGAAATTAAATTAAATTGCTTTCAATAGAATGCACTTGTATTTTTGTATAAAAGCGCAATTGCATCTTCAAGTAATGAGAAAAAGTTCCTTTTATGTTAAAACGTTGTTAGTTTAATTGCCATTTCTGCAATTATACGAATATCTTCATTCAACTTTAATTGCTGTATTCATTTGATTAGCTTGTAACGTGCAGTGCAACAAATCAATTTGCACTTCATTATGATACAATTTATATAGCAGAACAGGGTATAACATCTGTTTTCAGTCATTTATGTAAATTGCAAATACAAAAGCAAAGTGTGCTTTTGTTCATTTTGTAAAATATGCTAAAAGTTGGACTACATTAACTGACAGCAAACAAAATATGCAAGTTATTCTGCTGCCATCATCATCGTTCGTTACCTACTATGCATGAAATATTTGATAAAAAACACCTTGTTTTCAATCTAAATTCTTTGAAAAACAGAATCAAATGCATTTATTTTTATTATTGCAAAAAATAAAACAAAAACAGAGGAAGGTGAATTCCTGTTTTTTGTAGCATTTTATTACCTACAAAAAACATGAACCACTTTCCTATGGTTTTTTTTTTATTTTTTATAAAAAATATTATTAAAAACTTTTGAAGGCTGCTAAAAATACATTTATGATACTTTTATAGGGTGAAACAAAATGTATCACCTTATCGGAAAATGATTGACCGCCATAATGTCAGTTATGTTTTGATGTTTGTGAAATAAAGAGACACAGAATAAAAGTAGACAAGCCCATGAAAGCTATAGCACTCGATAAGATGATCATTTTTTTATTATTAATAAAATTCGTCAGTGATTTTGCCTTAACGAGAATTTCAGCACAGATTTGCGAACCGTCTAAAACTATCAACTGTTTAAACTTTAAGGAGTTTAGCCACTTGTTTCGAAGAGACTGGAACAGCCATGTAAAGAAGAGACGTCGAAAATACTCCTAGTTCTAGTTTAGATCAAAATAGCGCCGCTGTTGTTGAATTATATTACTGGTAAGCTCAGGGCCGGACTAAGACATTTTTCCGCCCCTGGCAGATCGTAAATTACAGCCCCCCTCCCGCTTTTTTACTGACCTAATTTTGTTTACGTATAGTACCATATTTTCATGGTCTTACGCCGTGATTTTCCAAACGCAAAACTATGAATAAGATCATCGCAATCTAGTGAACGTAAAATGTTCGCTTCTTTTGATAATAATGCCAAAGTATTTTAGCGAGATTGACAAATATGGTTGACTTCATATAATTTTTGATCCGCTTCAATCAAGAAAACTATCTCTCACCACTGCAATTCGTGACACCCAAGGAAAATTAATTCTATATACTCTGTCAATATTTGGAAACACTGTATCAAGACCATTTTTTTTTTTAAATCAAAAGTTTCGATTGCCGTAAACCTCTTTGAATTTTGTTGTTTGAAATCAAGACAAGCTTTAAAATGGATAAGTTTATCATCAATTGAACACTCTAAATCTTGTCTGAATGGTTTTTGTAAATGTTTTGCTCTTTTTCGAATATCAACATTATCCTAACTTATTAAATCAATAAGAACACCAATTTTTTCGAAGATTTTCATATTTGTGGCATCTTTCCAGTAAATCAAACTTCCGATTTCATCTTCGTATATTTTCCTACGTTTCACTCTAAATACAAGTGTTTTGTAATTTTGGTAAACTTACAAATCAAATGCTTTTTTTTTCGATGTAGTCAAGGTCGTCACGTGCATTACACACATGAGACTTTATACAATAATTTAACTACTTCACTAAATTGGTTGTGTTCAGTGTCGTTCATTTCGAAACGATTGATATAAATATTGACTGGTTTGTTTTTGTTTGATTGCAATCATCAATCTTTTACCGTAAACAAGTCAAAGAGACCATATACACAACCAAAGTAGAGCATTATATCTAGTGTAAGCGATATAAAAATTTGCCGCCCCCCTAGGCAGCTGTCTGCATTCCCTATATAGATAGTCCAGGGGCTGAACTCTGCAAGCGTGAGTTTTGATGTGAGTTTCTTCAAAACTCACACTCCTAGTCACAGCCGTTTGCAAAAATGCTTATTCACGAGATTCCGCAAAATGTTTTGTATTTGAGAGCGCTGAATAAATTTTTGTTCGTTGCCTAGTGAGCTGAATTTAATTTGGGTATTGTTTTTTGTTTATTTTTGTTATTTTAATATTTTATACTCACGCGTCACGCTCTGAAATAAGTTGAGAAATTTTATTCAAAACTGACGCAAGAAACTCACAGGCACATTTGCGGAATCAGAATGAGGCTGTGTACACTTTTTTTCGTGCGCACAGCGAAACTCACGCTTGCGGAATTTAGCCCCTGGGCTGAGTTAGTTTCACAAAATAACGATCAGAGTTTGTATGTATATGATACCGGTATATAAAATGATACCGGTATAACGATATCATGAAATACTAACCACTCCCAGCTTAGAAAAAAACAAAGTAGGATAATGAAAAGACAACGAAAATGCACATGCGAAATGCTGCGTCGTAAAACAAGATCAGAAAAAAAAGAGTGTCGAGCCAAAACAAATTAGAGGGCGTCCTCCCAACTCAAGAAAATTGAAGAGTCTCGCGAGCGAAGTCGTGATCGAAATAACACTCGGAAGCCTTGCTGGCATAAGACCGTAGCGCAAAAACAGCGATTGTTATTAGTTCAAGAAGACAACTAACTTCCATTCAATGAAAAACCAGTTCAAGCAACCAGTATAGGCTTACTAGAGGAACTCTGTAAAATTGTGAAGGTGATGAGTGGATGTTTTTGGTAGGGCTTATGCATCACATCACCAACCAAGTAACGCAGAAAGTTTGTACGACGATTGGAAACAAGAAGTGCTTAAAGCCGTTCTGGAACATTTTAATCGGCAACTACCGATGTTTGTTATTCCAACAGATCAAGCAAATCTTAGAAAATACCAACGAATTTCTATTTGTAGAAGAACCATCTTTTTATCGTCAGAAGCTTTTTATCTTCGGGAAAAATGGGCTACCATTTGATTTCGTTAATCAATTTCGCTACTTCTGCCGTCATATATAATAGTCCTTAACATTGATTGAAGAAATGGCGAAATTTCTTGGTCTCTAAGTAAACAAGGACAAAACCAAGTTTCCGCCTGCTATCAGCAAACAAACAACCTACGGTCAACGCCTAGGACAAAGACGTAACTATTTATATAGCTGCAATTTAGAGTTGGTTAAGGAATTCATCTACCTCGCAGTAATGTATCGAATCAACTAACGACATCTTAGTGGCGATCCGACCCAGAACAACCCTATTATAAGCCACTGGTATTTCGGTATACCAAGTTTAAGACGAAAGCCCGAATGTTGAACAATTAGTAAGAAAAGCTGATACTCGGATTTTTTGAAAGAAACATTTTTGAATATTAGCTCTCATGTGCGAGGAGGGCAATTGAAAGAGAAGATAAAACCCGAACTCTATGGGCTGTATCAAGATGTAGAATTGTAGATGTATATCAGAAAGTCAAAATAAGACGACTACATTGGCTCGGGCACATCGAACGAACAGCGAATAATCGGTTCAGCTTAGAGGATCTAATAATCCAAGCTCCCAGGTTCGAGGCGACAAAAGGAAGATCGAATTTCTGATTAAGACAAAGCCATTGCGGATGACAGAGTGCTGGGAATGGAATAGATTACTGACACGGATAAGTGTAGAGAAAAATTAAAGGCTGCCGCTGTGTCTGAGTCAGAAATCTTACATCGAACGGGTGCTCCACACCCCACACCCCCGACATCAGATGTCAGTCAAGTTACCACTGAGAAATTTCAAAATTTTAACTACCAATTGAATTCAATTGAATTACTTAATTGTCGTAAATTTTTCGTGCAACTAAGAAATTTGTTGCGCGATTATTTCTGAAAATAACCCCTGGTAATGCTTACTAGAAAATAACCCCTGGTAATGCTTACTAGACTGTCAAGTTAGCACTCACATTCCAAAAAAGGATTAAATGTAATCGTAAATTAAAAAGAATTACGGAAATAATTGTCGCTTTTTTATCGTACATATCTACGTCATGCAACTTTTTTTTTTTTTTTTTTTTGTTAACTCATAAAAAACACAAAATGGTTTGAACAATGGGCAATCATCGCAAAAGAACTCTTAACTATAATTTTGTCGATTGCAATATCCTTTTGTACCTTAAATACATTTTCCTTTTCATCGCTCAACAATATAAGGACTACTAACGTCAAAAGGTTCTCTTAAATTAGCATAAAATTACAAAAGTGTTTTCTTACTTTATTTTTATTTCTTTTCGTTCGTTCGTTCAATCTCATTTATAGTATATGTATGTGCAATGAAATTACATTTTAATCAGGACAACCATTTGATGCAAGAAGGATGCGATGCATAAATTAGGACCCATCGAAATATTTCTGCTGGCCACCTTCTCTTTGCATTGAGAAAAGTATAGTTAGCAAGCATCCTGAAGTCGACTGACTTCTGAGAGAGTTAAAGTAAAAGGTAGCTGGTATGCATACAAAAACAGAAGTTAAAGGAAGTTTTTAAAGTTGAAGAAATTTTAGGAACTAATTACGAATGTGATTTTTCGCTTGAAGAAATTGTGAATGTAGGAAGTTAAGAATATGAATTTTAAGTAAAAAATGTTTGTTTTCGAAAAAAAAATTACAAACGAAATTTAAATGCGAAAGTAAGTTCAATGTCTGTCTATTGTTTGTATGTTTGTTTATATAAAATGCAAAACTACTGCAACGATTTAAATAAAACTTTGTGTTTGGCAGGTGGAATGTTAACTTTTAATTCAGTCTTTGACAGAAAAGCAGCCAAACGAAATACTTAAACATTTTTGCTGAAGTTTGTCAATCAATTGGCTCATAACTTGGTAAACTACTTTACCAAGTCCGCCGCAAACTAAAATGTGTTGGCGCGAATTTTAAATTTTCACACCCCAAATTGATTGTCACCTTAAACAATCACCCTGGTATAAGAAAAGTACTAGGTCAACAGTACTATCTCATTAAATTACATAGAAGGTATGTCATTTGGTTAACTTAATCTCGGGCTTAATACAACAAAGTATCTAAAATATAATAAAATTTCAGTAAATATACATATATATCAAGATCTTGAATTTTTTGACAAAATTGATTTTCAAATAGTTCTTAAATAAAAATCCGGTTGTATATCGACGATATCATCAATTAAGTACAAATAAAACCCTCCTTAGAAATGTTGCTGATAATATTATAAATCGAGTAATAACTACATTTGATTATAAATAATAGAAATTGATATGTTTACACATCAATGATAAACAAAGTTTAAATGATATGTTTTATCTACTTTATAAATGGTTGTAAATTATATCATTTTGTGACGAATTTCATAAGCAAAGAAATCAGAATCAAATAATTGATATGCCTAAACATCAATTTTATCAGATAACAAAATGATTAATGTAGTAAAATAACAAATCGTTTAATGAGTTTAAAGCGAGTAAAAGGAAAAAAAAATAGGTAGAAATTATCCTAGGAAGTTTAACATCGGGAACGTTAAATCTCTAGGAGTCACAAGAGCATACGTGGATCGATAACGAACTTGCTCATCCAGCAAGTGCTTGATAACTTTAAAAAAAATGTTCTTCTGTTGTCCTTCCTAAATTGATGGCAATTGACGGTGACATGAATTTAGCCAGAAGGATGCGTATTAAAAGATTTTGATGGTTGTATTACGTATAGCAAATTGAACAACAACAATCCATAAATTTTGAAGCTACCTAAATGGGAGTTCAAAGGAGTGAAAAGCCAAGCAGAAGAAGGTCTCACAAAACTGTATGTGTGAAACTGGAGGCGGCTAGACCAAATTATGACTTTCTGGAAAGACTTGTTGATTGAAAAACAGGTTTGCCTTATACGCTAGAATAGGTACTATAAGGCAAGTTATGCATTTGTAAAAAAAAGTAGAACTATTTTTACAGAAATATTCCCGGGTTTTTTTATTATTGACCTAAGTATAAAAATAACGGTACCTACCTTATAAGCGTAACCGGTAATATCATTTTTCTCGAAAAAAATACGATCAATTTCGATAAAATTTAATATGTTGCAAAGGTGATGTTCTTCATCTGAAATTTTGTTTCAGAATCAACTTATTAACGGTACATGTCACAGAAGCGTTTTTTATTGCACCGACTATCTTTTAAACGGCTGCACAATTAAGCTTAAATAATACGGTGCCTTGATACAAGGCCGTACGAAATTAGGCCATATTTGTAAATATCTAGATATTTATTTCAGGGTTGGTGATAGGTAGGTAGGTAAGATGGCGGTTTCGCAGAACAACTGTTCCGAAGAAACCCAATTAACGCGGAAAAGCGCCGTTTTGATACCATAACTCGTTTGACCTAATTTTTTGTGATATAGTGGTAGTGACTGTTAAGCTGAGGGGACTAGTTTTTGGTCTTTGCCCGCAGTCACAAGGGAAGAACCTAGCTCACACTGTGTGCTGGGTGGTTCCATTTGGACTGAGAGACGACCAATTAACTTTACACCAGATCTATATGAGGCTAGGCCCGTTCAAAGGCGGTACACCTGCCAGGTGTAAATCTGTGTTTTGATGCTTTCGCCGCAAGATAGAGTAAGTGCTAGTCCAAAAAGCTATTCCTAAAGGTAAGTTCCAGAAACTTAAAAGGTGAAAGTTGAAATGGAAAGTGAGTGAGTGCTTTGAAAAGCTAAGGGGACCAGTTTTTGGTCTGTGCCCGCAGTCCCAAAGGAAGAAATTAGCTCACACTGTGTGCTTGGTGGTTCCATCCGGACTGAGAGCCTGCCCAATAACTTTACACTAGATCTATATGAGGCTAAGCCCGTTCAAAGACAGTTTATACCTACCAGGTATTAATCAGTGCTCTGATGCTATTGCCAAAGATAGAGTAAGTGCTAGTCCAAATAGCCAGTCCTAAACGGAAGTTCCAAAAACTTCCAAGGTGAAAGTTGAAATAGAGATATTGCTTGGTTTGTTAGAGCCAACTGGTGCTGTTGAGAAAAGCAGTGAAATCATTTATCCTTTTGTTCGACAGCACGTTTAGGTTGGTGATACTTGCCCCAAAGAAAAAATCCCAAAAAGAAAATCCCCAAGAGAACATGGAGCAAAATCGAAATCCCCAGGAGAAAATCCCCAAAGGAGCGAAATCCCCAAGACAAAATTCCAAAATAAGCAGTGAAGTATAGTGAATCAAGCAATAAAATCGCGCGATACTATTGCTTGATTCACTATAGGTACTTGGCACTGCTTATTTTGGGATTTTCTCTTGGGGATGTTTTTACTTGATTCACGCAAACTCATCATACTTCTTTTTTTAATGAAATAAAAACAATATGTTTTTCAATAATATTTTTTCTTTTTTTAAACAAAAATTATGAAAAAACTTCTACAAAAAAAAAAGTGGTCACTATTTTTTTAACACTACACCACCTTAAATTGTCGATATTGTTCTTCAAATGAAAATAAAGCAAAGTGAAATAGGGCCCTATTGGCTTTATTGCGCTCTGACCTCTGCTGGCCTTATTTTTTTTCGAAAATTAATAAGACCTACTCAAATTTAAGTAAGTATATTTCTTATCAGAAGAATACAACGTTACTGTGAACTAGTCAAGCGTTCCTTAAGTTGTTAAAATGATTTTTTTATTGGACTTGGCGATTGTTTTTGAAATTGATATTTTTTCGAAATACGAGCGACGAGAAAAATTGATATTTAATACTCCTTTTTCAAGCGAGCAGCTTTTTGGTGGTCAGAAAAAAAAAAAACAAGTGCGTAGCGAAAAAAATGTAAGTCAAGAAAAAATCCACTTCGGGTGTGAAAATTGAAAATTTCGCTAATTTTCACTTAAAATTTCAATTAAAATTTATACATGAGTAATAGCAAAACCGCTGATGTTACATACATACACAAAATAAACAGTAGTTTTTCTTTTAAAATGATAGTTTCGTGTTCGTGCTATCTACCGACATATTTTTTTTGTACCTATATGGTCTTATTTCACGAACTCGTTTGGCCTTATTTCACTTTTGCAAAGCGAAATGAAGGCAAACGTAAAAATTATGGCTTTATTTTACTTAAGCAAAGTGAAATAAGTTCATATTTACAAATATGACCTTATTTCGTAAGGCCTTCTTTTACGGCACCAATAATACTGCAAGAAATTTAAAAAAAATTAATTTTTGAAAAAGTTTTTTTTTTCAAAAACCGATAATTCAATTTATTTTATTAAGTTTTTTTTTTAAATTAAGTTGTTTAAGTGAACAGTTTTAAAAAAAATTAATTTTCAAACTCAAAATTTTGAAAAAAACTAAAAAAAAAATTTTATGTAATTAACTATTATTTTTATTTTCAAAATTCAATGCTCTTATTAATTTTTAGTCAAAAACAGAAAACCGGATGCCAAAATGTATCTTAGTTTTTGAGAAATCATTCACCGTTGTTTTTAAATAATTTTTTTTATTTAAGTCAATGTTTTAGAAAATTGCCTCTCCCGCCTATACGGGGGGAAAAAGACCCCCCTCCCATACGATTTTTTTCTTGTCTTAACTCCACCTACACGCTCAAGCTTTTTGGTGCACCTTATACCAATCACCCTGTATAAAATCCTTTTTTTTATCAAAAAAAATGTCAAATGACTTTCACAGTCGTCAACAATATATTTCTTTGGTTCCTCATAAGTAAAGCAGTCTAACCAAATGTCTAACTCACAAAGAAATTCATTTATAAAACTTATAGAAAAATTATTTTTTTTTATAAAGTTTTATAGAAAATCCATCTATAGAAACATAAGGATTTACATAAATATCCTTTACATCTTGCTCCAACAAATTGGATTTTCCTTGCACAAAATGGAAAATTCTTACGTCAATACGTAGGTACCTTTGATGCATGTCGGTATAATAAAAATGCATACATTTTATTCTCCTGACAATCTTTAAACAAGATAAAAAAAAACTTCTAAGAAATACCGATATACTATCTTGAAATTGGAAATTTACGAGCTGTGGCATCACTATCGCTACATAAAATGCACTCTTCTTTTCGACACATAATCGAATTTCACAGATGCTTTTATGAAACATTTAATTCGATTTGTATTTCACTTTTCTACTCTCTTTGTTGAATTTTACAAAGTGACTCCTTGCAGCCATAAACACACATAAATTTAAACTCTTCCTATTTTTATTGAGGTAGTCATTTTTGACACGTTGTTTGTATTTAACATGCGTGTAAATTCATTTTAATTTCTCCTCTAGATGTCCCAGCTCATATTTGGAGCGTCCTTATTTATTTTGAATAACTGCAAAAAACATGGTAGTCCTTGTTGACATTAATCGAATTTGTAAACAAAAATGAAAACCGTTTTAATTATGCACAACGGAAGGACCCGGAAGGAGGTTTTATATACAAAATTCGAACACAAACATTCCGCCAGGCTAATGATTGTTTTTATTTAAAAGGAAAATTTCAATATAAAATTCTGGTGAAATTTGGAATTCATGACAGACAGGATATTGATTTTTAAGGCGCGAAGTTTTTAATTTATCTGAATACGCAGTTTTCGAAATGGAATTGCACTTTAAATTCTTGTCGCTCATTCGGTAGATTGAATATAATTTTATTTTGTTTCGAAAAGTATATTTTAACACGCAATATCACATCAGATGGGTCGTTTTTTGTTGTTGTTGTAAATCAATACAATTCACGAAGCATATCTAAGAGGTTGAAAGTTTGAACTGTCTGTCAGTATTCATTTCCTGGGATAAAAGGTTTTACTTTTTATGTGAATTCGACTTTGCGTGTGACAGAACAAATTCCTGTAATATGAATGTTATGTCAATGAAATTAGGGACTGAATATTTACGTTTGAGCGGATACACCTTAAAGGCATGATTGGTTGTATATAGGTAAAGTTAAATGCAAATATACATAACGAATCACCCGATATAAAAGCAAACAGTTGGTGGTTAAGGTAAAATGTACACAACAACACATATTTTGTTACTCACCGCAAAACGTTTTATAGGTGAGTGTATCGTGTATCTTTACTATCAGGATTCGAGAATAGTGGTTGAGTTTATCTGTCGAGAAATGGTTGTTTGTACGTGACTTAAAAGGGAATAGTTATAATAATAATAACGTGTATTCCTTTGAAAATTCTATGATAAATATAGTGGAGATAATAGTGTGTTTGGTAAGTATACACAACTTTGGTTCAAGGATTGTACAGGGAATCGAGTGTCAAAGTTTGGTATGTTAAAATCAAAAATAGTTTCAACGTCAGAAGTAATATGGTAGGTCACATTGTTAGGGTAAGTACGTCCATAGTTACATCATAAAAACATAGACTAAATTACATGACTTTAACTTCTTTCTCAGTTTCTTTTTTGAAGCAATAAAGAAAAGTCAAGAGGATATTAGTGCACGCATTGTGAAAAAACAAATGTTTTTTGTGTATCTTAATTATGAACTAGGCAAATATATCAAAAACACTCTCTCTGAAAACCACTGGAAAAGCTTTGATGAATTTTTCATAACCAGCGGTGAAAACTCTGTGATGAATGTGCTGCTGGTAAAATAAACCGACTTCCCTTCAATCAATAAAATGATATAAACTCAAAGAAAAATAGCAACGTAATTTTTGATGCGCTCGCCTTTAAATTTACGGTGCGAGCTACTTTGATTCAAAATAAAACCATTTTGGGCACGAGTACGATAACTTTGGCGCCAAGAATTAATAACTGTTTTTTGTAGAACAGATCAATACAAGCATTTTTTACTATGGGTTGGGGGGGGGGTCTGTCTCCCTCCGTTTGGGCGGGAGGGGCAATTTTATAAAAACAGTGCTAAAAATTTAAAACAAATATTAAAATATAACGGTAATAGTTACAACTAAGTTTTACATCTCTTTTTAAAGCCAATACTTTTTTCTATTAGATGTTTTTTAAATCAAGTGAAACCTATACACAGTCTTTGAAAAAACGGTCTTTAAACTCAAAAATTGCGAAAAAAAGGTAAAAAAAATTTTTTAAGTGTGATTTTTCAAAACTGTAAAATAAAATAAAATTTTTTTTTTTATAAAATTCGTTGCTCATATTAATTTTAAATCATAAACTGAAAACAAAATGATTTTATGTTTTCTGGTTTTTGAGAAAATGGAAAATTACTAAAGCGTATAAACAGTGAGGTATGTAAGGCAACCCCCCTGCTTGGACACACTATAGGATTTGGGGTGGGTGCGAGGTTGGGTGTATGCAAAGTTTCTGTTGCATTTAAAGATGCCCAAGCATCATTACAAAAACGAACCTACGTACAACATTCACTGTATACCAAAAAAAAAAAGAAAACCCTTATAAGAAAGTAGTTTTAGTAATTTTCCATTTTCTCAAAAACCAGAAAACATAAAATCATTTTGTTTTCAGTTTATGATTTAAAATTAATGTGAGCAACGAATTTTATAAAAAAAAGTAGTATTTTATTTTACAGTTTTGAAAAATCACACTTCAAAGTTTTTTTTTTACCTTTTTTTCGGAATTTGAGTTTAAAGTCCGTTTTTTCAAAAACTATGCATAGGTTTCACTTGATTTAAAAAACATCTAATAGAAAATAGTATTGGCTTTAAAAAAAGATATAAAACTTAGTTGTAACTATTACCGTTATTTTTTAATATTTGTTTTAAATTTTTAGCATTGTTTTTATAAAATTGCCCCTCCCGCCCAAACGGAGAGAGACAGACCCCCCCCACTCATAGTAAAAAATGCTTGTATTGAACTGTTCTACAAAAAACCGTTATCAATTCTTGGCGCCAAAGTTATCGTACTCTCCCCCCATTTTGAATTAAAATGAAACGCACTTGAATCAAAGGTTTTTATAATTTGAAAATAAGTGTTTTTCAATAAGAGGTGTTATTTTGATATTCAAGGACCCAATCAGCAAAGACACGACGTTGTTGAAGATCAGCCGGCTTGGGTTCTTGTGTTAACTGAACTTTATAAGCCTTAAGACCCAAGTCTTTATGCAAAATACGGTGTAATGACGTTTGTGGAATGCCTAATTCCAAAGAACGACGAGGAATGGACAAACCTGGGTTTTCTTCAACACTTTGGGCTACAACAGCAATATTCTCAGTTGTTCTTAAGCGACGTGCATGGGTTTTATTCTTCACATCACTAACTTGTCCCAACAGCTCGAATTTGTCCACCAATTTCTGTATTTTCACCATTTTTATAGTGAATTTCAATGCGTTGTTGAAGCGTGTATCGTTCCATTTTTATTAATGGCGTAGTTTCTACTTGTCAAATGTCAAAAAATTACAGCTACCGATATAGCGGGCTATTCAAAATAACACCTCTTATTGGATAACCCTTTATTTCAAACGAAAAACATTCCGCCCTATTATGTTAAACGGCGGTGGGATCGTTTCCCGAAAATCAGTTCAGCTCTATTATTTTAAACGGCAGAGGAAACGTTTCGTTGAAAACAAACGTTTGAAGAGAAACATTCGCCGTCGGTAACTCAGTTCAAAACACATACATATGTACGCATACTTTTCAAAAAACTACACACTTAAATAAAAAAATTCTTATGTTATTTTGGGTTTATCACATCAATTGTTCTCAAAATTTATTGGAAACCTCGAATAAAATCGCGGCACTATTTAATTGTTTCAATTTTGTTTGTTTATGAAGCTAGTTTTCATTTTTCAAATTTTTTTTTGATTTATTAATGTGACATTTCAATAAAAATTGATATTCGAAAGATTCGAATTTAAAATTGATAAAGTAGTTCCCCCGGTGAACGGGAATCGAAGAGGTGAATTGAACGTTGGATTCCCCGTTTGGCAGAATAGGGCTGTTATTTCAAAGACGAAACATTTTTAATTTAGAGAAAAAAAATTGTTTTTCATTGAAACAACCTTAATTTAAGTTTAATCCATTTTATTTTTAGGTGACTTTTGATTAATTTGTTTTTTTAACTTGCACTATTGTGATTTTAAAAATGTTGTGTTTAGTAATAAATTGTAACGATTTAACTTTGACTCAAAGTATTTGATTTAACGTTGTTTTTGGCTCAGTGTTGGAACCAGAGTAAGGTGACATTTTGCACTATCGTTGAAGATATTGTAGTGAAATCAATTTGCTTGATAGCAGGCTGCTTATAAATGGTTTTCCAATAAGAGGTTTTATTTTGATATTAAAAAAAAATGAGTATTTTTTAAGAGAATTCAATGGAGGTATGTCACTAACAACGAAAAACTATATCAGCCGAATGGCCGCCACGTTTGCAGTACCATATGGTTTTCATGAAATTTTCCATAAACGATTAGAAAATTTGCGACTGTATGTCCTTAATAACTTCACGAATTCTATCTTAAAGGGTTCAATCGATTGTGGAGCATTGTCTAAAGGTGTTAAATCTCAAGATCTCGGTGGACAATTGTGATCACTTCTTCGGGATATAACACTGTCAGGATTCCGGAAACTTTGCTTGCCTAATTGCAATTTTGTACTTGCTTGTGTGACACGTAGCCGTAACGTTTGGCTGATGTCGTTTTCCATTGTTAATGGCATATTTTTGTTTTTAATTAAAATAAACAACATCCGTTAATTTTCCTTAAAAAATACTCGTTTTTTTTTAATATCAAAATGATTGGAAAATCCTTGACATGAGTAAATCAGTGTTGCGGTCACCACGAGTGCCGTCTTCAAATTTAAATCTTGTTGAAAATGCACGCTAGGTAACAAAGGTTAGACACGGAGTGCGTTAGCGCTCCATTAATACTGCTACTTTTGACCTTCTTCAAACTATATGCCTACATATTTTAGTCAAATTACAAAACCATCAATGAAATTTTAATTTGCTGACGATGTCTCGAAACTAAATAATTTGAAATGCACAATTGTAATATCCTTAAGGGATTATTTACCGAAGAACAGCATGTTGTGTTACATACATATTTATGTACCTACATAATTCAATTTAGATCTCTTTAATGAAAATTACGTACTTAAAGTAATATCCATTTTCATTATGTTCATTTAATTAAGGTTGTCATAAATGACACTTTTTCATTTAAATGTAGCTGCTTTCCTTACCATTTTGTTTTGTTTTAATTTAATAACCACAAAAAAAAAGTATTTAAGTCATTAAGTATTAATCAAATTGTAAAACAACAATAAAATCATTTTAATTGTACACCCAAGGGATTTTCAAGAGCAATCATTCTAAATTGAAGAGTTAAAATTAAAATAAGAAACATCCTGGTATGATGTCAAAGGTTATGACATTTTGTTGTTTTATATTTTTGACAAGGAATTTTATATAAAGGTATGTGAAGATAAAGGGGAAATATCGATTTTATAAAAACAAAATGTACACTCTTTTCATTTTATATTTAAGAGGGAAAATTCTCCAGCGCAAGAGGGTTAAATTCTTTTGTTTTTATTAAATAATTAAATTATGTGTTGATGTTGAAACAGGTGAAACTTTAAGAGTAAAATTCAGTTTAAGAAATAGACATTTAGCTTAAATCGATTCTTTGAAACTTCCAAGTGTGCCACTGAAGCAGTCAGCGACTGAAAGATTTATTTAATTGAATGAAAGTTTATTTTAATAGCAAGAAGTTTTGTCAGCAAATTGGATAATTGATACATTCCCGAAATATGATCTAAAATTTGATTTGAAGGGTGAAGTTCGATAATTTGTGTTTTTCGTTTTTTTCTTTCCAGTTTTTTTAATTTCAGCTTCAGTAGTTGATAATGCTACGGTGAGTTAGAGTTGGCTCGTCCATGATATTGATACAGGGCTTTCATCGCGTAATTTTTCAGACAATCGTCGTCAAAACGATCGTCGTGAACGTTCGAATCGTTCATACGTGTCGTCCATCGTCCACAGTTTGAGCAGCACCCAAACAACAGAATGGCGTATTAATATAACATTTGCGCACTATTTGTCTCTGTCTGTAAGCAGTAAACATTTTAATTCTTTTGTTTTTTTATTGTTTATACAATTTTTTACTTTTTCGTTAGAAGTGAAAGAGTATACGATACATTCTATAAATTTTCTTCGTATCCACAGCAATCCGACATAATTTTTGTGTTATTCATAATCGAAAAAAACATATTTTAATCTTTTAACATATTTATATGGGTGTTTATGAAGATTATCTTTTATTAGATAACTTAATATTTAAAAAAATCTTAAATAGAAAATTTGAAAAGCCAACTAAATGTACGCGACGATTGCAAAATAGCAATCGTTTAATCGAATCAGTCGACCGTATTTGACAGTTCTAAAAGTTACGCGAAGCAAAAGTTGAATCGTCCAAACGACGTGGTCAAGACGATTGATGTTTTTTTGTGTTACTCGAAGCAAGAATCGTTCAGACGACGTAGTCAGATGATCGTTGAGAAAGAAGGAGCTTACCTATGTAAGTGACGTTTTCATCATCAACATTTTAAGTTTGTTTCTATAACTTTTTCGATGAAAATATTAAGAAAACTTTATAAAATATGAAGTGGTAAATTATACATAAAGTATTCAATTGAAAAATTTATTAAAAAAAAAAATTTTAATGCTGATTACTAATTTTTTTGAAAATGTCTTTCATCCTCTAATCCTAAGCTCTTCAATTTCTCTTTCTCATAGCAATGTCCATGTTTTAATTAAACTTGACATAACGATGATAGAGAAGCCTCAAAAAATACCTACTGTTACTACCTTCTTTTTCATTCAATTACTCCACTAAAAAAAAAAAACAACTAGCAATACCTAGTTATTGTTATTATTCTATTTTATTATTTATTTATTTTAATTATTTTTCTTTTTTTCCATTTTTATATTTCATGTAGGTAGTAGATATATTCGTATGTATTGATTATTCGTTTAATGATATTTCGTAGTGGTGTGGAAAAATATAAACTGTATTTAATTTTGTATAAAATAGAAATAATGATACAAATTTAATATAAAATAGAGGGCACGACTGGGACGCACGAACTTGCTCTAGTGGCAAGTAACCTTCGTGTTAACGACTGGGAAATTCTTCAACTTTTCACCGTGAAATATGAAATATACTTTTCTGTGAAATATGAAATAATATGTAAATGCAAGCACAATATAAAACATGAAATTCCTCACGTCAACCGTTAAAGGCGTAAACAAAATAGTTCATGTTCGATGCAGATTTATTTCCCTTTATAAATAAACTTTTCTCTCTTTATTCATTTTTCTCTCTTTTTATCGAATGCTACGTGCTACAATGAACGTAAATTGAATCTACCTACATCTACTTTTTCTGGCAACAGAAAATACACACCTCAACTTCATCATCATCGCGCTCACTTCCACCGACCCGTTGCCATTACAATTTTCATTGAAATTTAGTGGTAATGGTCTTTGAAGATTTTCATCTCGCTTACCTAGGTATTATTTTTCTAAAAAAATCTTTCAAGCAAAACATTCCAATAACGATTATGCACAGAGCACAATCTGATGAAGTTATACTACGTGGAATATCTAGGTTAACCGACTTTGTCCAACAAGAATAAGGGTTAGAATCTTAGAATAAGGACAACCAGGTAGGTACGGACGATGAATAAACTTTTGAAGAAAGCATTTCCTTAGAGGGTGCTTCTCCTTGTTTTTTTATCACAAGCAACAGTTTGAAGGAGGAATATTTAATGAAGGTATCCAAGAAGGACGATGCTTAATTTCAAATTGCTTCGGACAAATGATAGATTAGATAAAAATAAAATTGAAAAAAAAAGACAAACACAAAAAGAAAACGTTTTATTTTTAGTAACAAGCCATTGAAGACCATGTGTTCATGTAATAAAATGTTTAGAACACGATTCAACTATTTGCCATGAATAAAACAAGAATAAGATCTAATGGATAAGAAACGAGGTCAAGAAATAAGGAGCAGTGTACACAAAACAATTTTATTGATTGTTTTCTTTGTGGACTGAAAGACGTACCTACATCAGATACATGAACGAGAACATGAACCAATATAATATATTGAAACCTGGTGCAGTGAATATAATGTAAATTAATTCAAAAAGGTGCTATTTATTTAGCTATCAAATTATTTTTCTTCCTGAAGTAGTATGAGGTTTGTAAAAATGAAGTAGCAAGGAATAGATATTAAAAAAAGATTTCATTTCATCATCTGAAATGCATATTTTACATTTTTTAAACTTTATCAGTTTATTGTACGAAAAAATCCGAAATTTATATTTCAGAGTTCTAGTTTTACCTACTGTTTGGTGCATAACTATGTGCCACACAGTGAGTTGTGGAATGTTCATTCTTCATGAACGATTTAAAGGCAAGTTTATCTCACGCAGAGGTTATGTAAGTGGGATTTTCTGAAATTACCTACCAGGTCTTTGTAATAAAATAAGTCTATAGATGTAAAAAATAAAGTCAAAATCAATATGAAATTAATAATTGCTCAAATCAATCGCTCAACTTTAGCCGAACCTAAGCCACAGTCATTGAAAATTGGGTTTCTCAAATGTCAATGTATGAAACAAAAATGTTCTGAGATGGCCTTCTTTTTTTATTAAGATTTTATCGAAATGTTTATGATACCACGGTCTCGCCACTTAAATCAGGACTGTGTCACAACGACACCTGTTTTCAGTTGGCTCTCAACCATAAAAAAATCCAAAGACTGAAAGCCTGCCGACGTTTTTTGAGGTCGACTTGGCAAACCCTACCCCATTCGATATCATTACTATTGACATTGAACAAAACATAAAAGAAGATCAAAGTCCAAAAAGATCAACATGAATTTAACTTGTAACGAGTTAGATGCGCATATAATAGAATCATATTTTATTAACATACTTGACTTGTTCCTTTCCTCTCATCCTAATAAACAAAGTACCTAATCCAGATAACATCCAGAGCAAAAGAACAAGAAAGGATAAAACATAAAAACTCTGGTATGAAGAAGCTTAACTCAGTTTGAGAGTTAAGCTTCTAACGATACGAAGTCAATCGAACTGTGGAAAACTAGTAAAACTGTAGACGAACCAGAACTACTTGATATTCTAATAATCGATGATCTAAGTTTTTGCATGATTACAAATTAAAGCAAAATATACTGCAATGTCTTAAAGGCAGTCAATATTGTCGTTGTTATTATAGTTCGTTCACTTCGTATTTGCACCATTGGCCTTATGGGAGAGCTTTTTCAAAAACAGTGACGCCTATCGCAGTTTTTACCGAAAATAGCTTAAGAAATTGCCACTGAAAACGAAATCATACGCACAGAATTGAATGTAAATTTATGTATGTCAAATTTTTTTCTAGAGCCAGACAATATTAAAATAAAACCGGATGTTTTTCTGTTTTAAAAAACACGTCTTAATAAACAATTGGTAACCCTATCGATATTTTGAGAGAGAATTGCGGCAATTTGTAATGCTCGGAACGGCAACCCTTAAGAGCTTTAAAATCGGGATAGCTTACTGAAATCCATAATGGTTCGACTTTACTAAAAAATACTCAAGGACTGTTGCAAATCGTATCGGCATGTCGAAGCGAGCTATCCGAATGCTTTCTTAAAACTGGGATTGTAGCGAGAATTCCTAGGTCAGGAACAACCAATGCCACAACTCCAAAAGGATACCGATACATTAGAATAATTGCTACATACTTATTAACAAGGAGCTCTTTTGACTCAAATTATAAACTTTAGCCATGACCAACAAAGATAAGAGGGCCTACTCTTTAGCAAGCAAAACAACAAACTTTCAACAAATCATTACAAAAAAAAATAGTGATTTGTAAAGCTTAATTTTTCATTAAAAATGTTTTTCGGGTGTAATTAAACTTTTTTTTGGTATTGATTACCTAAATACATAGTTTTTTTTTTAAATGAAAGACAAAAATTAAGTACCCACGCTTTATTTTGTTTTGAGTAGGTAGGTAGGTAAGTAGGTAGGTAGGTAGGTAAAATGGCGGTTTCGCAGAACAACTGTTCCGAAGAAACCCAATTAAAGCCAAAAATCGCCTTTTTGGTACCATAACTCGTTTGACCCAATTTTTTGTGATATAGTGGACTGTTAAGCTTAGGGGACTAGGCCATACATTTATGTATGTGAAGAGCTGTGAAAACTTCTAAAATAATATCATTTGTTTGCCATTCATTGGTCGATCGCATGATTCGCATGTGAACAATCTTTAAAGGATACTTAATTTCTCGTAGCTTTCCACTTAATGTATTTTTGATAAGATAAGTTTTTTACACGAATATTAAGATAACCAATTTTTAACTTAGTTTACGTTTATCTATTTTTTTAAAGATTTATGAATAAATCATTGCTTTTACTTAAGAAATAGAATACCCACATTACTTCCAATCCAAATTTCCTTAACGAATCATTAAAAAGATAATAACTTTACCTTTTTCCAAAAAAAAAAAAAATCCTTATTGCCAATTTCACATTCATCTACCTCATTCATATCGTTCTTCTTTTGTAAGACCGTTAAAACAAATATCTTCATCAAACATAACATACGAGTCCCCAATTCTTCCCGAAAGTTAAAACATCCTTCCTTCGCACCAGATGTTTGCTCTTTATGTTTTTACAAATAAAAACGAAGAGGGCGCCGACAACGACGACGATAGTTGAATACGAAAGCACATTCATTCCGGAACCAACTGCTACCATCACCCAAGTCAAGTTCCTTTTTATTTCGAAGCCATTTTCTGGAACTACGGGCCGACTGTTGCGTATAATCTTATCTTGGTGAACATTTCAAGGAGATGAAAGGAGGGAGGAACGTAAAAAAAGTCGAAGAGGATGTTAAACCAGGTGTAAAGGAACTTTCTAAGAATGATTGAATAAAACTGTGTATCCTTTCCAGGAAAAACCCAGAAAAACATCGAAACTCGATCCCTCTTAAAGAGGCAAGAAAAAAGAGAGATAAATCATAAATCGAGAATAAACACCCACCACCCATTTTGTGTGTAAATTGAATTTGGAGATGATTTCATAAATTTTTTTCAAAAAAAAAAAAAAAGAATTTTTGAGTATGGATTTATAGGTAGGTATTTGGTGCGTTAATTTGAAAAATAGTGATAGAGAACACTCTACAACACCAAGAAGACAAAAACAAAATATATAAGTAAACAAACCCCTAAACATGCATGGAACATCAAAACTTACCTTCGAATCCCTCTTTGATTTTCACGGCGTCGTACTTGTCCAGAGCCATCTTCAGCGACGAGCGTTCGGCGTCTTTTAGAGCCAACACTAATTCATAGGCTTTCTCCTCGCACAGAGGAGGTGCTGCTCCCAGATGCGTAGTTGGATGCTGTTGGGAAGAAAACTTCGAATAGAATCTCTTGGACGTGTGCCATTCGGCAAGTGCAGACGTCATCGGATCGGAATTTCTTCCTGCGTTTGGTTGTTTATATAAACACCATTTCGTTGAGGCAATAGTATGAATCTCAGCGGTGTAATTCAATGAAAGAAAAGTTCTTTGGAGTATTTTGCTCATGGCGAATCTATGATGATTCATTATTCAATGGATATTGATTTCTTATTGGACCAGAGAAGATGTTTTTATGGAACCAAAGTTTACTGGATAAACTTTAGGACATTAAGTCGAAAGGAACTCACTGATTTTTCACTTGATATGAAACACGTAAGAGGGAGGATGATCAACAGGACGGTTTCAATGGAATTTTTTCACTTTTTTATCGAGGTACACGGCACACGCAGATATAATACACTATCAGCGGCGAACACTTTTTTATTATGAACTTTCCACAACGGTGATAAGAGATGAACTGTCAGACAGAGAAGAAAATTTTCTGGTGGAATTTTCTTTTTTATTAAAGAGAGAGATAGAGAAAGTGAAAGAAAGTGGAAATAAAAGAAATGCACGAGGAAAACAAAATGAAAACAAAAATTGCGACTGACTGAAGTTTCTTTGACATTTATAATTCGATACTCGATTGAAATGACGTAAGTTGGATATTATAGGAGAATTATGTCAGTGACAAATTATGGGAAAATTTGTAGCACTTTGATTATGGTTGAGAGCGGATGTTAAAAATGGTTTCCCTTGTTTGGCAGTTTAGTTTAAATTTGAAAAAGAAACAAATATCAAATCAATTGTAGATTCAGAATTCAGAAGCTTACAACAATTTCAAATTTTATTTTTATTAAATTGAATGTTTTGCACAAAAATGTTGTTGTTTAAACATGCATATTATAGTTAATCAAATATATTCAGAAATTGAATCATCCACTTAGTCGATATTAGAAGTTTTGTGCATTAATTGTTATGAATATGCAAAAAGATACCAATTTATTGTTATGTGCCAATTTATAGCATGATTGTTATGATTGTTATGTATATAAAAATACAGCAGTTTATTGTTAGACAGACTATACTACTGTATACAGTAACCTACCTATTACATTTTGTATGGTTCATTATATCTTTTCTTCTTAATTCCGAGGTCATTAAGTTCAGACAATCTTCGCAGTAGTTTAGAATTTATTTCGTCAATAATGTGTCAAAATAGCTAGAGAGGAACACATTAGCCAAGTAATAAAAAATTAGTTCGAAATTTGTTTTGAACTAGTCAGATTTCAATAAATAAATTGATTTATTTCGTGGCAAATGCACCGCGATTTCAAACTGATTAATTTCAAACTGATTAAACATGGCCGTCAAACTTGAATTTTTCAAGAGATCTTTATGAGCTAAAAAATCTATTTAAAACTCTGTTATTTCTTAATTATTTCGCACACATTTATCACAATTGAAATAAAATAAAACCCATTCACCAAATCGGACAGTTTGTTGATTATTGCATTGGTGGTAGTACAAGGAGGGGTAAACTCGCCGAAAAATCCAGATTTGCAAAATTGATCGGAAATCAAAAAACAAATTAATTTATTTGCCCATTGGAACGCGTTAACTGTCAAAAATTGATCGCCGATCAAAAATAAATTGATTTATTTTACCAACGGAAAGTCCCATTACAAAACCACTAAATAAAATTCAGGCAATGGTTTCCATTGTATAAAAGTTCGAAAGTTTTGACAGTTTCAAAGTTTTGTTTTTGTTTTTTGTTGCTGAATAAAGCGCTGAGTAAAAAGCACATATGTTATAGTTTGTTTTTATAAAGATTTACGATGACAGATACGTAATTTAAAATAAAACGAGTCTTAGAGTATAGGGTCCTTATTCGCTATGTGTGTATTGCTCTTCTATCATAGCCACACTTACATCAGCCAGCGCTTTGAGTGTTCAAATACAAAATTAATTGTGAACAAATAACTTCAAATTTCCATAAAAAATTCATAAAAACTAACGCTATTTAGTAAATAATAAGAGAATTTGCTGTGATTATTTGAAATTTTTGTCAAATTTTATATCTACTTCTTCTCCTTCTCACAAGAAACTGAAAATCGCAAACAACGGAAAATTCTTGTTTTAATGAGGACTAACAAAGAAATTGTTCAAACTTAATATGGGATTTAATGAATATTATGGAATATTTAATGAATATTATTTGAAATAAATTGATTTATTTTTTTCATTTCCGATCGCGTTTTTTCAGATCTGGATTTTTCGGCATTTTTACCCCTCCTTGTACTAGTACTTGTCAGAATTTTTTTAACAACTTTAAATTATAGCTTTTATATTTAACACTTTTTCGATTGGGCCCAATGTCAGAGCACAAACATAGAGCCGTTACATATAAATTGATCATAACATAAGACTTCATAAGAAACAAATAGTGAGAGATACTAACGAGAACTTATATACAGCCAACATCCAATGAAAAACTCATATCGGAATATGTTTAATGCAGTACAACGAACTTAAAGATAAAAAAGTAGCTTTTGGAATTTTGTCAAAAACTATTAAGCACCACGACACGATTCTTCTGTTGTTATAACTTATTACGTTATCGCTTTTCGTGATACATTCTGAACTTCGATGGTTTCTTATGGAATGTATAACACATTCTTCCTCGTTTGATATAATCTGGATCAATCAATAATCATGAGCACTCCCCAATTCTCATACAACATAATGTGTCACGAAACATCATGTTAGAGCCATTTTAATTCAAACTTAAACTGACGTAACAACATTAATCTGTATTGCAAATGAGTAAGCCAAAGTTGACAAAAAGCATTCATCGGCATGTCATGCAGACTTCTTGCTTTTCTCTAACAAACCGGTATTTGAGGGTTTAAAGCATTTTCATTAGTTCAATGGACTACCGCATGTTGTGCATACAAAAAGAGATCATTAAATATGGTAGAAATAAATGAAACTACTTAACACCTTCTTTGGTAGCTAACTTAATGGATTTTCAGGTCTACTGACCAGCGTCGTCAGGGATCTGAAAAGAACTAAAGAATTTTATGATATTGGACATGGCTACAGTGTCAAGGTTAGGCTTCAAAAGAAGTCAATCAGTATATGTTGTCTTGTCAACAGGCTGGCAATTTTGTGTTTTTTATTATTTTTGCCAGGAACGTGACAAAAAGATTTGTCATTGAAACCAATTTCAGAATAAGACATATGATAATCGGGAGCAATATATTTTTTTGTACCTATGTATTAAACAATACAAAAAACTGTCAAAAATCATATGTCTTTAACCTTTAAGGAACGTGAATAGAATGAACTTAAATTCGGAACAAATTTAATATTCATATTGTATTGCAATTATATTTAAGTTTGTACAACATTATACGCTGCCTTACTTTTCCCAATTTTAAAATAAGTTTATGTATTGGGAATTTTAAAGCCAGTCAAAATGGGAAAGGACAGATCTCTGACATTATTTAGGGTTAGGGAGGTCATTTGACAGAGCGGACAACAAAAAAAGTTATCTGACAACTGTCTGTCTGGGGTCAACTGTCAGAAGAACTTTTGAATTATGACGTTTTCCTTTGTCAACTGTCAAACTAAAAAAAAAACAGTAGTAGTTTCTAATGGCCTATTAGGATGAACAAATATTGATGCCTATGTATTTATTCTTTGCATCAGTTCATATGAAGACTCCAATATTAATGTTTGTCATTTGTAGTGTATGGTTTCGTACATATATGACTAACTTTGAAGCTGGCCCATACACGATGGAGCTATTTGAACTGAGGCGAAATGGCTCCACCTCGACCACCCACGGTGGAGCCAAAATCTTTGTCAAGACAGTGAATTTGAACTACATCAATAATATTTGCACATATCCATTTGAGTGGCCACAAAAAACCAACCAAACCAGCGGAGTCCCTTGAAGCCATCTACACATTGATGAATCTAACTCGGCTCGAAGCCATTTGATGCGGCTTGCAATCAGGCGCTCGATTAGGTACATACACATACTAATAATAGATTAAGACCAATAAGGTTTCCTCATAACAAAAAATCCTAAACAAGGACCCGCACCCGTCGTTGTTTGGTTTGCGTAAGGACTCTGAAGTCAGATCCATGTGCTAGTTCGAAATTGTTGGTCATTGTTTCGTTTGCTGTACGTTTGCTCAACGTTAAAACCATTCAAATCCGAGGCTTGTATTCTTTTCTTGCTCTGAATTCGATATGTCAATCATGGGAGATCCTTCTGTAGAAATTAGTTACACGATGGCATAATTTTTTCCCAGACATGTTATTTATTTTGCGTCACTATAGGCAAATCACTGTTTTGATAAATTTATTCGTAACCTAGATAAACAATCCAGATAACAATACATTTACATAATCCAATAAAAGTCTTACACTTAAAACTTAAAACGACTTTGTCAAGAGAAACTCTCTATGAGAATTCCACCTACGAAATCCAACAAAATTCTTTAGACTTTTATGCCATCATTTTGTATAGTCTATATCTTGTGACTTGACTATTTTAAAGCTTACTTAAGACTTTATTGTGATGGAACCTTATTATAAAAATTAGCATGACAAAAGACTTATATCTTTAAAACCACTTAAAGGTCCATTCGTCATCCAGACAAGAAATTTAAATCGCAAATTTTGATCACAAATTTTTGTTAGAAAAAAAGAACAAAATGAAAAATATTTAAGAACAAGACTCGATATATATTGTTTTTTGCACATATTTGTAATCGATAAAAGAGTTAAGCCTAAACGAGTTAGAAGATTGAGAGAATCTACGAAGAGATCGAAAAGTTAAACGAAAAGAAATATTGAGATGGCCACGAAGAAGAAGAAGGCTCTCTCAGTAACCAACTGACCATCATAAGCCAGAACTCTTTTAGATATTCTATTTTACTTTCTTAACACTTTATGTTGTTTTTAAATTTATTTTTTTTTTTTTTACGAATAATATTAACCTGAACTTAAGTTTAGAGAAAGATGTATAAATAGAAGGACTTAGTTCTGTCTGGAATTAGTTCTTTCCGTCGGTTGCTATTATAAACGTATCTTCTCTGTCAAAGTGAAAAAAAAGTGAATAGAAGAAGCATTGGTGAAAATACCTATAGGTACCTATTTGGATTAATCTTGGATATACCTATTTATCTATACTTTGGACTTTAAAGTGATGTGGAAATAAATTTAAATAAAAGGTGAATGGAGTTCGAATTTTATAGTGATTATGGAAAATTTGCACAGAAAATATTCTGGTTTTAGTTATTATTTAATTAAACATTTAAAAAAAGTTACTTTTAAGATAGCTTACTGATAGGACAAAAATATAAATTATTGGAATTATTTTGTGCATAATTATAATGATTTTTGAAAGAAAAAATATTGAAAATTCTTTCTGTAAAGAAAATTCTTTCTGTGGCTAAATTATTTATTACTCTTCTCAGAAATAATAGATAGTTGAAAAAATATTATAATTATGATTGCAACGAAGAGATTAATATTTGAAGAGTTAACTCTTTTACCACACTTTAAAATACACCAACAAAACTTTCAAATAGCTCATAAAAAAAATACACAAAATCTCTTAGTTTTTTTACTCAGAAGCCGACCTATAAAATACAAAACATAAAAATGATGATAAAAATGATAATTTGTTACGAGTGAGCAAAGGCCCTAACACACGATCGGATATGTTGGGCGAGCATCTTCAAAAATGTAGTTGGCGCCTGGCTGGGCCAGCATGTTGTAAAGTGTGTGGATGCCGCCAACATAGTTGGTATGTGTGTGAGAAAATGTCAAGATTTTATACAGAGCATTAAATTTGTATATGGTTTTATGTGTCCTGACTCATTGACTGGACATGTATTGAATTTAATCACTTTGTATGGGACAGTATGAAGTGTCTTGAATGCTTTACTCATATATGATACATGGACTGCGGTGAAAACCAAGTACAATTAGAGTTTTGTGTATCAAAAATGAAAAATGATACATTGGCTATTGAAGCGAAAGTTTTTTTTTTTTAAATAAAATTGTGGACGGAGGAGTATAAGAAATGGCTTTAGGAAATAACCTCTTAATTGAATATCTCCTCGAACGCAACGTTCAATAACCCCCAACATTTTTCATATGAAATCAATCTCCAAAATTAGAAAAAATTGGAGAGTTATTTCACGTTTTTTTTTTGGGACATTTTTCATATTAATTTCATAACGAAATATGTCCCCAAATTGAATTATGAAAGAAGCCCCAAATGCTTTAAGCGTTTAGTGTAACCCCCTGCCTGAGCTTAATGTCGGATTTAGGGTGAGTGCGATTTTGATTATATGCAAAGTCTTTGATTAAAAAATTCGTTAGAACTCGAAATGACTATGGTTTCTTTTCTTCGCCAATTAATTTTCAATTGCTCAAAAAAAGTAAAATTTGAATTTTTGTTTTAGTACGATTATAACGGGTAACGATTTCAATAAAATGTTTGCGTATGTTTGTAGCGCTGTTAATATAACTGTATTTAAGGTTTTTGACTAAAAATGCACATAACGCAGATTTGGAATTGAAAAATGATAGACACCAAAAAAATCGATGTAACGTTTAGGCCATTTTTGGATATTTTTCATCTTTCAACATATTTAATTTGGAGCCATCCAAATTTTCTCGAAAACCACTCTAACCAAAACGCATATATAAAGCAGATATCCTATTGTTATGGTAAGCTGAAGCTTTTTAAGAACGTTATATGAAGTAACGTAAGCAAGAGTTTTTAGTTTAAAGAAATATTTAGTGCGAGATTATACCCGGGTTAGATTTACATCAAGTAAACTCTAATGGAAACATGTTTCTCAAGACCAGTTTCACAATAGTGTTTCAATTTGCTACCTTTTTTGCCAACATCAGCGGACTAGCTATGAAAATCGATGAGTTAAAAACTGAACCATCGTGAACAACTGACTCTCAGTCAGTTTTAGATCCCGATTAAAATAAAAACTAACTTATCAATTTGATCTTACACTAGTTCGCAATAATTTGTGAGCAACACTTTTTTCAGGCAATTCGCCACTTTCACTTTTTTTGGTTTCTTACTTTTTTGTAAACGTTTTCGTTTTTTCAATTTTTTTTCTTTTTTAAAATTGCAATTTCTTCAGAGTTCTTCAATAAAACTAGTCTTAGCCTTTTACCGCATTCGCAAATACAAAATAAAAACAACGTGTGATTTGAGACATTTGATCGAAAGGGCGGCAGTTATGCATCTTTACAAAAAGACCAAAGATTTAATTCCAAACGATTGATATCAATTTTATTTAGAAGCATATGTTATATGAACTATCTATAAATCTTCATAGCACGCGATATATTGAATTTTTACATACTTTGGCCAAATAAATAGCTGTGTTTTGTCATTTCATTTTATTTAAGTGCCATTAACATCAAATTAATATTAGTTAAGCGTTGAGAAATAATCAATACCAACTAAAAAGACTGCCTGCAGTTTTTGTTGTTTGAAATTACACCCTTTAAGACAAAAGATAATAGGTAAAGGTGTTGTGTAACCCATTTTATTATACAATTATTTAAATCATTAACAAAAAACAATAAATAAAAACGGAACATATATTAAGCAGAAACAGGCAAGAGTCATCATTAGAGTTGCTTTGTTAAGCAACTGCGAAATAAAACCATAAAAAAATCACTCAATCTGAGAAGTATAAATTATTTCCAGCACTAGCTTGTGTATATTGGAAAATATAATCAAGGATTTGTTGTCAGTCTCAACTGGATATATAAAGGAGAACCTCAGTGTTTGTGAAACAAAATAAGAATAAGAAACCGAAAACATATTTTTTTTAATAACGCAAAATGAAACCAAATATCACTCGTCAAACACAATATCATCTGATCTACATTTCTTTAGAGACGTTTTCAAAAAATGTTTTATTTTTAATGCTGATGTTCAATAACCTCATTTAACTAAAAAATCAGGACAACAAGCATAATCATAAAATTACCAATTCAATCAACAACGATTTAAAATCAATGCTTGAAAGATAATTTTATGTCAAAAAGTAATCCCCAAATACTATTTAAATATAATTATGGTAAAAAGAAAGCAGATCAATGAACTCAAGTTCGATCGGCGGCGGCGCGGCTGATATTTCTTGGGTGTGTTTTTTTTTTGTTGTTTCCCTTTCCTGAACCAGTTTATGAAAACTATTTCGTTTAAAAAAATGATCTTAAATCATTTCAAGTATCTATACTTGATTCTGTCGCATGTAATAAAGCTAATCTTCCTCAATTAGTTTAAAGACATTGCACTTTTACATGAGCGTCCTCTAAACAAATTGGATAATAAAAAAAAAAAATAAACAAACGATAAAAGAACGAAGACGAGCCTCATACACGACCAGTAGGACCGGTACGCGACTTGGAACTTCACCGGTCAGACGCATTGGTGTAGGTTCATTTAATTCACTTTCTGTGGACTGGACAAGTAATTTAACCTGTTTATAACATTTTTATTAAGATATCCAAGATAAGATTAAGATGGCATCCGAAGCAATCGCCAAAGGGTTTCTAAAGGATGTGTATAATCAAAACAAAACTCACAAAAAAGACTAAATGCTTCGTTATACCTGAAAGTGGATAATCATCTCTTTATGAACAGCTGATTGAATTAACTTAATATGCATACTTGTAAGATTATTCAGATAAATATAAGCCATATTTTTTTTTGTTTTTGATCAGCAATTTATTTACCGTTTTGAATTAAATATTTATCAATTCAAAGTTCGCAACTCAGTTCTTTCGTTTCAAACACATTGATCTATTTAATTCCATTGGGTTGGGTTTGTGTGTTAGATATGTGGCAAAAATAATCTGATAAGGTATTTAGCCCTGGGTTATAAGACAGAGGATCAATAAGAATTTATTTAAATTTTGTAGGTCACTTAATTTTAAGTGTGTCGAACTAGATGACAGCTTCATTAAATGGATACAATAAAAGTGGGTCATTAATTTGGACTTAAGGATGTACATTTATTTTTTGCTATGGTTATTTATAGTTTACATTTTACAATAAATAAAATATGTATCGAAATTTAATTAAAAAAAGAGAATGCAGAAACTTTGTAACTGGGTTCTTTTGGGAAACAAATAAAGTCCAAACTTAACTTACCAATCACAATAATTCAATTAATTGCTCTCAGATAAAAAAGTACATGTTTTCTAGAACTAGATTTATACAATAATTTTGTTATTGTAGGTCTTATGTTAAGTTTGTTCATGTTGATGCATCGCATCACATAAAGTTCAACAATCTGAGAGGTTTAACAAGAATCAATGTATTGACAAAGAGAAAAGATATCACCAAGAGTAAGAACATAACCAGAAGAGCTTCCAGCAATTCCTTCTACTGTTTTTTTTTATCAGTTTTGTTGTGTTCTTCTTGAAAATAAAACAACTGAAAAAAAATACAACTTTTTTTTTATTGTTGGGTTACGATTTACGAGGAAGAGCTGAAGAGTGCGTGATGTATAAATAGAGGGATCTGGAGAACATTTCAAATCAGTTCTAGCTGACGGTTGGACTTATAAACATCTCTTTTCGGTTTTTATTTTAATTAAAAAAGTGAATAAAATAACAAATCGATTTAAATTGTAATTAATTCTGGACTCGTTCCATATTAAAATGTGATGTTGGAGAATAATAATTCAATTTGAAAGAAAGGTGAAGGAAAATAAATAATTTGTTTATTCAAAGTATATTAATTCTGATGTGTTTAGTAGTTTATTAAAATACAAAAATATTGAATTTCAACCTGACTTATGGACTTTATTTTAAATTTGGATTAAACACACTGTAATGAAGGAAGTAATTATGGGATTTTTTTTATTGAGATATTTAATAAAAACACAGAATAACCAAAATTGGCCCTAATGGATGTAGTGTTAAAGTTTTAAAAATAAATCTAATATTAAAGAGACATAAAGTGTTACCTAGTTTTCACGAAGACAATGTACAATATATAAAGGAATAAAACCAAACAGAAGTGATATTTTATTTAAATGAGAAAATAAGAAATAAAGTTTAACCGAAAAAGATAATTTATAAATTTCTTAAACTTATTTGAAAACAATCAAAACAGAAAGTGGAAAATATTGTTCTTATTTTTTATTTCAGTTTAATAATTATTTTTAAAGTGCATAAAAAATTTTATGTCCTTGTGTTTAAATATTTCTGTAAAAAATATTTTAAATCTCCTTTCCAGATTTAATACAAATTTTGTGCAGGTTTTTGTATGAAATCATTTACAATACTTCTCTCAAATAAATATGTACATTATCCGCCTAAAAACTTTAAATTTGGTTATTAAAAATAGTGGTGAAATTGAAAAGCATGAAACAAACACCAATTAACAAAACAACAATTCTGCCTTAAATCGAATTTAATTTTATTATAAACTAATAATTAATTTAAGTTTTTATATTTGTTTAATTAAACGCGAACAAGTTGTTTTTATTTCTTTTTTAATCAGTGTCAAAAACCTTTTGTTTAATTTGTTTTTTATGATATGCAAATATCGCAGTTGTTGACAAAACAAATGAACTTTAAATTTTCGGTGTGAATAGTTTTTGGGTATTAGTAAACTTTTTTCCGAAACCGCGTTTTAGGCTCGGTGTGAAAACCCTATTAAGAGGACTTGACATTACTTCATCTGATGGATAGTTCTGTTAAAAAGTCAAGGCAAGAGTATAAGTCAATGCTTTAAGGTTTTCGCCAGTAAAAGAGTAAAAGTATTTCTCTGAAAAATAATTTATGATATTAGTGCGATAATTTGTAAAGCTTATTAGTTATTATTACTAAAAAAAGTTTTTTTTTTGTTAGGAAGACAAAAACGGTGTACTAAGAATCGGTTTGTTGCAAAATACCATAACCTTACAGTCTAGGGTTTCTAATCTTCCTTTCAGTAGATTGTATATGTTTATTCTTTGCCAAGATTCCGATTGCTAAAATGTAAGAAATGACCAAAACCGAGTCTCATCGAAATTGCACGTCTATGCCTGGGGTTTGATTTCATTTTAAGGCGTAGATTGAAAAGTATATATTATCTGTATTCAGAGAGAGAGATCAAAAATAAAACACTTTCCAATTTTATCTCAATATCTGCTATTCATTATTGTTTGTTTAACTAACTTTAAATGTTTTAAATAATTTTTTTAAATTAACATCCCAGTACATTTTGTATGCCCTCAAACGTATCTAAATCGGAAAGATTCTATGGACTTTACCATCTCTTATTTTTAATTTATATAATCACCTGATTTGTTTAAACAATTCTGTTACTAAAAACAGCTTTTAGAATCCATTTGACTATAAATTAATAAGTTTATTGAAGAAAGATACACTTAATTATTTTGAATTTTATAAAATAGTATTTTTTTATTTTATTGTCATTTAAAGATGGATGAACTGCCAACGTTTGAATTATGTCATCTTTGTTGTCGTGTTATTTTGTTTCGTGATTTCACTGAGGTGATTTCAGTCGTTAAAGTTGCTCGAAATACTTTGCTTGGCTTAAGATAAATAAACTAAACATTTGCTTAGCTCCAGTTTAGAATGGCAAACCCTACAAGCAGATTCCTATAGGTAAAACTTTGAATTCATTTTGACGTGCTCGAAAAAAGAAAAAAAACAGAAAACCAATAAAAAATAGAAATAAATTTGACTCATCATCACATCCCCATATGATATTACCAACGTAATGCCATGCTGACCTTTTTTTAACATTGCAGTCCGCTCAAAAACTTTAAGTCTAATAAAACAAAAATCAAAATATCTTTATTTGTATAAATTAAAATAAGAAATTTGAATGTGGCTATAAGGAGGGCTCTTTAATGCATATAATTAGCAAAAGTAATTAATTTTATGTGTTTTTTTTCATCTAACCAATTCATGTTCAGTGATTTATAAAATTATATTCTATTCAAAAGAAAATAACCAAGCATTATAAATTTAAAGTTCGCTTGTCAGCTCTTTTGTTTCATACACTCTACTTGTATTTTGGTTACATGTACATCTTTTAACACAAACAATTTTTTAAATTATTATTTTTTTTTTCTAAAATTAAAATACACCAACCAATTGTGATGAAATTGAAAATTCTACAAAATCAGAAAGAACCATGAACCGCATAAGATTTATAACTATTCAATACGAAATTAATCTAAATTAACGGCATTTCGCCTGCAACAGGTTTAAGAAACATGCATTGTGAAAAAATAAACAAAAAGATTTATAATTGTCACCAAATTCTATCAAACACTTGATAGATTTATGGGTTGCTAGGTTATCGGTATAGATGACTATGGATCCTGAGAACTTTTAAAGATTTTTTGTTTAACCGAATAACTCAATGAGACTTAAATATATAATATGTACAATCTACCATGAGTAAGATCTTTAAAATAGTATTGTTATGGCTATGAGTATTCGAATATTCGATAGAAAAATATATTTAGGTTTCAAAATTTGTATTCCTCTCGTTGACTGTAGATTAGTGGGAATAATAATTTAATATTCAAAATAAAAGTTTGGACCATCATTCAATTTTGAATTTAACAAAACTTTCATAACATTACGAAAATTGGTTTTAGATTGGAAAAATAAGTTTTTATCTAAATAATTATGTTGTTTATACTTTATGACCAGAAAGTACTTCAACTCCTTCAGGAAAATGAAAATTACGCTCAAGTCTTTGACCTTGTATCGTAAGTTGCAGCCGATATTGCAAAGATATTTCGAAAACCCATTAAAACACTTTTTGAACAAATTTTGTTCAACTTAAATACCCTGCCATTCCCATTCATATTATACAAAACATAAAAATCTTATACAAACTTGGTGACAAGCAACTCATTTCGATCAATGCTGGTCAGTGGTCGTTATAATAAGCCATCAAACCACATCCTTTGCATACTGATTCCATGACACACAGAATAAAATATTCTCAGAATTAGTTGAAACCAATAAAGTTATCCTCTCGTGTCACGATAGACGTGAACAAGCGAACTTGTAAGCAAAGCCAGGAGAGGCACGTTTTAGTGTTCTTATTTTTTAATATTTTACTCGATGTAGTAGTGTGGTTAGGCTTAGTTTTTTTTATTTATAAAGATCCACTACTAGGAAGCAGGAAATCAATAAAACTTGACCATGATTACATGCCAGAGAATATATCATCCCAAAGCCACATACTGATAACCAAATGTATATACGCATATATGATTCACTTAAGTGGTGTTGGCCAAGTCTAATTAGTATTCTCGACCCACCAGCAGTCAAAACCTCGGGTAGAACTTTCTTAGCTCGTTGGTGACGAGACGTGCCACTTTTTATGATTATTATTATTATTATTATTTTTTTTTTTTTTCAAAAGTCAATGAATTGGAGAAGTTTTGTTGACAAAGTTCTACTTTTGTTTCTAGACTTGAAGAGACAAACACTCGAAGCACAATAGTAAAACCAAAACTCGAATTAATTATTACCACTCGGACCGAAGAACAAAAAAAAAATAAACGCATCAATATTGTGGGCCATCAGTTAACACACTGAAATCGAAAAATCGCAAACTATGGGTTTCCTTAGCGGGGCAGTGTGTCTGCTACTGGTGAATCAACTATTATTTCCCATTAAAACTCTTTCTAACTTTCTTTTTCTTTTTATTTCGAGTCTAGCTGACAACCCTTGTCGGTTCGTTGACACTTCGTCATGAACCTGAAGCTGGAGAGCCAGCTTTTGTGAGATCTGCTGTCGAAAGTATACCCGAAAATGAACACGAAACTCATTCGGGTCGTTATTCTCTGCGACCCACATATGGAGATATTTTCTTACCACTACGGAGTGCAGTAGAAAGTGTTCCAACAATCCGATCCGATGATAGTTTTCTTGGTAAATCTTTTGTTCGTTCGTCAGTTGAATCACCACCTGAATTCGATGCACTTGAAGATCTGATCGAAGAAGAAGAAGAAATTGTTGAGCAACCGAAACCTGAAAAACTGAAGTCGTCGACAGTAGAAGACGTAGAGCTTCTTTCAATTTATCCGGCAGCTGATGAGTATTCGGCTTTTGTAGAACCAATTTACCACAACGATTTTAGTCCTGAACCATATCGCAGTGGATCACCTTATCAACAAATTGTCACAGCTGAAGAAATAGAATTCGAAAGAGAAGATGAAGCCCGTTTGGCTCTTCTCAAGAGTGCACCTGCAACGAAGAGGAAAAACTTAAATCGAACCCCTCAAGTTCTTTGTTATTTCACTAATTGGGCATTCTATAGACACGGTGATGCGAAATTCGTTCCGGAAAATATTGATCCTTCACTGTGTACAGCAGTGATTTACTCTTTCGCATCATTGGACCCAGATCTTTTGACAATCAAGGAGTTCGATCCATGGGTTGATGTTGAAAACGGATTTTATAAGAGACTGACATCCATAGATGTGCCAGTTTTGATAGCTCTTGGTGGTTGGACTGACTCTACGGGGGATAAGTACTCCCGTCTTGCAGCTGATGAGATCAAACGGAATGTATTTGCATCGAGCGTAGCCGGTTTCCTGCAGCGACATGGCTTCAAAGGCTTACACTTGGACTGGAACTACCCTAAATGCTGGCAGAGTGACTGTAAAAGTGGTCCGACCAGCGACAAACCCAACTTTAGCAAACTTGTAAAAGCTTTAAGAACTGAATTTAATCGAGTGGACAAGAATTTGCAATTAGGAGTAGCTATATCTGGATATCAAGAAATCATTGTAGAAGCTTATGACCTGGCAGAGCTTTCGAAACATGTAAATTATTTGACAGTGATGTCATATGACTATCATGGAGCCTGGGAAATGCAAACAGGACATGTGAGTCCACTTTATGGACGTAAGGGGGATAAGTACCCACAATATAATACAGACTATGCCATGCAACTGTTGGTGAGGAATGGAGCAGCTCCGGAAAAGCTTATTATGGGAATTCCTTTCTATGGGCAGACTTTTACATTAGAAACCTCTCGCAGTCAGATAGTTGGAGAGGGTGCACCATCGTCGGGACCTGGCGAGCAAGGAGAATTGACAAAGCAGCCTGGAATGTTGGCATATTATGAAATTTGCCAGAGGATTCGTAAAAATAAATGGCTAGTTGGACGAGATCCGGATAGGAAATCCGGTCCTTATGCTATGCTTCATGATCAATGGGTTGGATATGAAGATCCTTCATCAGTCGAAGCTAAGGCAAGATATGCGGCCAATGCTGGATTCGCTGGAGTTGCCGCTTGGACTGTGGATCTTGATGATTTCCAGAACAGATGCTGCTCGGAAGCCTTCCCTCTTTTGAAGGCTATCAATAGAGCTTTGGGTAGATTAGAAGGATCACCACCATCATCTGGAAGTAACTGTGCTCGACCAGCTCAACCTTCAACACCAGTTCCTCCAGTTATGACAACAGTGAGTGCTGATGGTGGAAGTGGAAACGTCGGCAGCTACGATTCTACCACATGGCCTGCATGGCAAGCATCTACTACTACAACAGCTGCTCCAGTTCATGTCCATTCGACAACAACTACTTCAACGACAACAACAACAACTACGACGACTAGAAGACCAACCACAGCAAAAACTACCAGACGTACCACTACTCCACAGCCAAGTGTAGAAAGTACCACGATTCCAGCTCCAGCTCTGATTCAACCTGTAATGGTTTCATCTAGCTGTCGTGCTGGTGAATTTCTTCCACATCCAAACAATTGTAATGCCTACTTCCATTGCGTAGCTGATAATGAATTGATGCAGCAGTTTTGTGCCGGTGGCCTTCACTGGAACTGGGAGAATCACTATTGTGACTGGCCAGCAACAGCAAATTGTAAAGCCACACCTCAAACTACGAAGCGACCAAGCAAATCTACAGCTCGTCCCATTCAGGAATTCAACAGTAAGCCACAAACAACTCCTCGTAAAACCACACCACGTGCCACAACCACTACCCAATCAGTTCAAGCTGATTATCAACCAACTTCAAGGCCATCGAAGCCATCTAGACGTCCAACTCCAACAACATCTACCCCACCAAAGCCTTCTAGAAGGCCAGTTCAATCAGACCAACAAACAACGGCAAAGCCAGTTGTAGCCGTCAAGCCATCCAAGCCACCGTCGGCACCACGCCCACAAAGACCTAAAAAATGCAAATCTGGCCAGTACTGGCCACATAGAAACTGTGGGCAATACTATGTTTGCGTAAATGAAGTTCTTATTCCGAATAATTGTGGAAATGATCTTCAATGGAACCACGAGAAAAAAATATGTGACTGGCCAAGCAATGTAAAATGTGTCTCTACCAAGAAGTACCTTCGCCTGATACATTCCAAAGCCTCAGAAAGTGATCCATGTGAGGGCAAGAATTTTGTTCCTTATCCAGGTGATTGCGGTAGATATCTACGCTGTAACTGGGACCGTCTGGAAGCAGCTGATTGTGGTCCAGGCTTGCACTGGAATCCAAATCTGGATATTTGCGATTGGCCAGCCAACGCCAACTGCATTCAGGGAGATATTGGATTGGACGAAGGAGTAAATGCCATAGATAACGGAGAGAATGGTCTAGAACCTTTAGACCCATTGGACCCTAGCCCGCCTTCAACAACAACTGCACGTCCGGTAACAACACCAAGACCAACCTATCCAACCGATAAACCACAGCTAGAGCCTCTTGATGGCTACTACAAGGTGGTATGCTATTTCACAAACTGGGCTTGGTATCGTAAGGGACTTGGTCGCTACACCCCAGATGATATCAACACAGACCTCTGCACTCACATCGTTTATGGTTTCGCTGTGCTTGATTACTCAGAGCTTACAATAAGGACACATGATTCTTGGGCTGATCTGGATAACAAGTTCTACACTCGAGTCGCTGATCTGAAATCAAAGGGTGTCAAAGTTACCCTAGCTTTGGGTGGCTGGAATGATTCCCAAGGTGACAAATACAGTCGTTTGGTGCGAAATCCTTCGGCTCGCGCTAAGTTCGTCAAACAAGCTGTCGACTTCTTGGAGCGTTATGGTTTCCAGGGTCTCGATTTAGATTGGGAATACCCAGTTTGTTGGCAGACCGAATGTACCAAAGGAATCGCTGATGAAAAAGAAGGCTTTACTTCTTGGGTGAGAGAACTCTCGGAAGCCTTCAAACCAAGAGGCCTTCTGTTGTCTACAGCAGTATCTCCAAGCAAGAAGATTATTGATGCTGGTTATGACGTCGCTGAGTTAGCACGATACTTCGATTGGATAGCTGTGATGACATACGACTTCCATGGTCAATGGGACAAGAAAACTGGCCATGTGGCTCCGCTTTACCATCATCCCGAAGATGATTTTGATTACTTTAATGCTGTAAGAAATATCGTTGGTTATATCAAGACATGTTTTATGAAAAACTTTTTGTTTACAGAACTTCTCTTTGAACTACTGGATTGAGAAAGGTGCTCCATCAAGGAAGATTATCATGGGAATGCCACTTTATGGACAGTCTTTCACTCTAGCCAATCCTAAGGAGAATGGATTGAATGCCAAAGCTCCTGGACCAGGCCAAGCTGGAGAATTCACAAGAGCAGCTGGATTCTTAGCTTACTATGAGGTATGTGATTACAAAAACACCAAATGCCATTTTATTATTTTGTTTTTTCATTTAGATTTGTGACCGAGTGAAAAACCAAGGCTGGGAAGTTATCCAAGATGAAAAAGGCCGCATGGGACCTTTTGCTCGTAAGGGAAATCAATGGGTTTCATTTGATGATCCGGCTATGATCCGTAAGAAGTCACAATTGGTTAGAGCATTAGATTTAGGAGGAGGTATGGTTTGGGCTCTGGATTTGGATGATTTCAAGAATCGTTGTGGTGATGGTGTTCATCCACTTTTAACACAAATTCATGATGTGCTCAAGGCTCCACCAAGTGGTTATGAACCAACACGTAAGTTTGATTAGTAAATTATACTAAAGTTTCTCTCACTACTCTCCTGGTGCCTCATTTCAGCTGGCCTTACAAACGCAGATGAACCAGCTGCACCTATGGAGCCCGTTGAATCTGCTGAACAACAAGAAGAAAATCAATCCAACGAAAGACCTCCATCCAACATGGAAACAGTCGAAGAAACTCAATCGAATGAAGAGGTGCCAACAAACATTGAAACTATTGATAATGAAATTCCCTACGACCCCAACGGCGAAGTCGAGGAAGAAGGTTCATATGAGACTGATTCCGATACAGACATGGACTTCAAGGTTGTCTGTTATTTCACCAATTGGGCATGGTACCGCCAAGGAGGAGGCAAGTTCGTGCCCGAAGACATTGATCCTGAACTTTGTACACACATTGTATATGGATTTGCAGTTTTGAACCGTGAGACCTTAACTATTCAACCTCACGATTCGTGGGCCGACATGGACAATAAGTTCTATGACCGTGTAACAACTTTCAAAGCCAAGAAGATCAAGGTGACAGTAGCCATTGGTGGTTGGAATGATTCCGCTGGGGATAAATATGCCCGTTTAGTAAAAGACGCAAATGCTCGTGCAAGATTCATAAACCATGTCATCCAATTCTTTGAGAAGTACAACTTTGATGGTTTGGATTTGGATTGGGAATACCCAGTGTGCTGGCAGGTCGACTGCAACAAGGGCTCTCTTGATGAGAAAGAAGGCTTTGCGGCTTTGGTTCGTGAAATTTCAGAAGCTTTTAAGCCTCGTGGACTTCTTCTGTCTTCAGCGGTGTCACCTAACAAAAAAGTCATCGATGCAGGATATGACGTTCCAGAACTTTCAAAATACTTTGACTGGATTGCTGTTATGACTTATGATTTCCATGGCCAATGGGACAAGAAAACTGGCCACGTAGCTCCTATGTACGATCATCCTGATGATGATCCAACATTTAATTCGAACTTTTCCATCAGCTACTGGATAAGTCAAGGTGCTGATCGAAGAAAGATCATCATGGGAATGCCAATGTATGGACAATCATTCTCACTAGCTCAAGCTAGTGGGCATGACTTGAATGCTCCAACTTATGGAGGTGGAGAAGCTGGAGAAGCGACAAGAGCTCGAGGATTCCTTTCGTATTATGAAATTTGTAGTAATATCCGAGACAAGAAATGGCAAGTTGTGAGAGATCCTCGTGGACGAATGGGTCCTTATGCATATCTTCGAGATCAATGGGTTTCTTTCGATGATATTCCAATGATCCGACATAAGAGTGAGTATGTTAAAGCTATGGGACTTGGTGGTGCTATGATCTGGGCCTTGGATTTGGATGATTTTAAAAACAAATGCAATTGTGAGTCATATCCCTTGCTCAAGACTATCAACAGGGTTCTTAGACAATATCCAGGACCTCAACCGCACTGTAAACTGGAAGATAAGTCAGAGAGTAAGTTCTAACAATTTTGTTTTATTAATACAGAAAATAATTTTAATTTATCGTTTGCAGTTTCCAACCTTAGCTCCGATACTGACAGGTATGTGGCTCCATCAGTTCAAGTCACAACTAAGCAGCCTCCAGTGATTGTTCGAGAGACGTCGCTCAAACCTGTTGTCTATACCGAACCCGAAGAATCTGAAGATGTCGTCGATATGAGCTGCCATGGGAGAAACTTTGCAGCGCACGAAAGAGATTGCAATAAATACTACGTTTGCCAGTTTGGAGGACTCATTGAGCAGAGGTTTGTAAGATGCAATGACAGCTTTTTCAAGATTATTTATTGTTTTTTAATAGGTGTCCCGATGGTCTTTACTGGAATGAAAATTATTGCGATTGGCCACAAAATTCACAATGTAGCATATCCGATTCAAGAACAACTACAACACCAAAGCCAAAACCTGTAACAAAGCCTTCTAAGAAGCCTGTTCAAGTCTCAACAAAGAAACCAACTACATCACCAACTAAAAAACCTGACAAAAAGCGTCCTCCGACTAAACCTTCGGGAGATGAGCAATACAAAGTAGTTTGCTACTTCACCAACTGGGCTTGGTATCGCCAAGGTGAGGGCAAGTATGTTCCCGAGGATATTGATGAAAATCTTTGCACGCACATTGTCTATGGATTTGCGGTTCTGAATCGGGATAGCCTCACAATAAAAACTCATGACTCTTGGGCTGACATCGACAATAGGTTCTATGAGCGAGTAGTTGCTTACAAGGAGAAAGGAATCCGTGTGACGGTTGCCATCGGTGGATGGAATGACTCATTGGGCAATAAATATGCTCGACTTGTTCTTGATCCCCAGGCTAGAGCAAAATTTATCAAGAGTGTTCTTGATTTTGTTGACAAGTATGGCTTTGAAGGTCTGGACTTGGATTGGGAATATCCAGTTTGCTGGCAGGTGGATTGTAAGATGGGATCCCCAGATGAAAAAGAAGGATTTGCTGCTTTGGTTCGGGAACTTTCAGAGGAATTCAAACCACGTGGACTTCTGTTATCTTCCGCAGTGTCGCCGAGTAAAAAGGTCATTGATGCTGGATATGATGTTCCAATGCTGGCACGCTACTTCGATTGGATTGCAGTGATGACTTATGACTTCCATGGACATTGGGACAAGCAAACTGGACACGTTGCCCCTCTCTATTATGTTGAAGGCGATTCGTATGACTATTTCAATGCCAACTTCAGTATGCACTACTGGATCGAAAAGGGAACTCCACCAAAAAAACTGGTCATGGGAATGCCTCTTTATGGACAATCATTCTCCTTGGCCGATACTAGTTCACGGGGCTTAAACGAGAAGACTTACGGGCCAGGCGAAGCTGGCAAATTTACCCGTGCTGGTGGCTTCTTGGCTTACTACGAAATCTGCGAAAATGTCAACAATGGCGGATGGACAGTTATCCGAGATGAAGATGGACGAATAGGACCCTATGCCTATCGTGGCAACCAATGGGTCTCATATGATGATGTTGCAGATATTCGAAGAAAATCTCAATTCGTTAAGGATCTAGGTCTTGGAGGTGGAATGGTTTGGGCGCTGGATCTGGATGATTTCCGAGGAAGATGTGGCTGTGGAAAGCATCCATTGCTGAGAACAATGAATCAAGAACTACGTGGTATACCCGGACAAAGAGCAAATGATTGTACATGATGTAGGAAATTAAAATTCTAAGAAAAATTTCTGGTGTTGGATGGGATGAAATCTGTTTTTGAGATTTCATATAATGATAAGTAAAAGAAGAATCTTAGTCATAATTATCAAATACCTAGAAGATTATGACTTATTTTTTTCTTAAAATGCTCTCTTTACATTATTGTATTTAAGTTATAACGGTAAACGAATCAAAACAATCTCAAATAAAATTTAATTTTGTAAAATATCTTTTTCTATTTCATTTGGGTAACATTTTTTATATCTGGGTTAAATCTTGTTACTTTCAAAACTCAGTACGAGACAAACGATTAACAACTAATCTCTTGGTTATGGTAAAGAGCGCTGTTTTTTCAATATATGTAGGTATTGCCATTGTTTTAAATTTCGCAAATTAAAAAAGGGAAAAAACAGTTAGATTTAAAACTTAAAATTCAACCTAACGAGGTCTATGGATTTTTAACCACAAACAAAGTTGAAAAGCCCAGATTTTTTTAAACGGAAATTGAAAAAATACAAGTTATTCTCTGCTGAAATTTTACTGCAACTTGTGATGCCGATAGAAGATCAGCCGCAAAGATGGAAACATTACTTTTGGGACTCTAAATGTAATTTTCAAGAGAATAACTTCTTAAGTATTATACGCCCGTAGAGTCTTGTAGAGTAATTAAATTTTTAATTAAAATTTAACGGTCATACAAATTTAAAAGGTTATCTTTGCTTAAGGCTTCACAGAACAACCACTTATTTCTATTTCATCATTCGCAAACTTGCCAGCATTTGAGTTTAAACAGTTTCACATGAAAATAATAAACTTATGCTATAAATTTGCCCTACGATCGAGTTTAAGAGGAACCAATCGAGTTTTCGCAGTGGTTGACTCTGCGATCACATTAACACTTTGAAATTTATCTTTCAACAATCGTCGGAGATCCATTCAACGGTCTTTCTTATGTTCGCAGACTTTCTAACGTGAGGCTGACTCAAAATAATTGTGTGTAAGCAGAATCAAAACTGCTCTAATGCCAACAAAACAATGTCAGGATACCAGAAGAGAAAAAGAAGTTTAATTATCTAGTAGTTTTATAATGGTAGAGACCTGTATATAAAAAGTAAAATAAACAGGCATTTGGAAGCCTATGTCCTTTTTTGAATTCCGATAAAATATCACTACCTTTTAAATTAAGGCTATATCACATTAAATCCATGCTGTTATACGACTGTCAAATAGGTATCTGTACAAAAGTGAAACCTCCAATAATTTAAATATATTATGGATCTTGATGAACTAAACCACAAGGTTGTTGGATCACTTTCAAAAATATATGAACTTCATCATAAGTCTAGGGAATAGGGACTGGATGGAACTCACAAAAAAAAAAAAAAAAGATTGAGGAATATTTGATGTCGTCATTACTTTTGAACATTTCTTGGACTTTTCGAATGCAAATTCTTGAATTAAGACGTAGAATGTACAGTGTCTTGTTTGTTCGTGACATTCTTACCAGTGATAATTGATTGTAGTTTTTTACTATCATCTATATATATAAAAATAAGTTTCGTGTGTGTTTTAACACGCATAACTCGGTTGTTTAACTTCCGATTTGAGTGGAATATTTTTTGTTGGATTCTTATTGAGCACAACGGAGAAAAAAATTTAGAATTTTGAAAATTTGAAAAGTTTTACGGGAAAAATAACAATATACGCGCATAACTCAACTGTTTATCATCCGATGTGTAAGGGAGGTTTTTTGTTGGATTCGTATTGAACCAAGTAAACCTACTACGTAGCCAAAATTTTTCAAAATATTCAAAATTATACGGGAAAAATTATTGATCAAAAAATGACGTTGCTTCTATCTGCGATTGCTTTTGGTCAAAGTAACTGGTCCAACTTTGTTCAATAACCTGCGGACTCTTTTGACACGTTGATGGTGTACTTTGCACCACATCTTGAGAATCCAGCCAGCGGATGAATTCGCTTACCAACGACAAGCGATGTAACATTTTCTGCGCCTGCGACTCAAATCGGAACATTATTCGCCATTATCATCTTCACATGTTTTCCATCTAACACACTTAATTTTTGATATAAATACAAGGACTTGGTCGACGATATTTTAGATAGAGTTCGTAACATCAAATGGCCAACTTAAAATGTGAGATCTTCAACGAGGCACTGCTGTTGATTGAAGACATGTGTCTGGTTATGTGTGGCAGCCTGTTGAATAAATTAGGAATTCCAGTCCCGAGTCGCTTAATGCTCAAAGCACAATGTAGGACTATGACATAATATGCATTCTCCAATACCAAAGAAAAAAAAAAATATTTTCGGAGTAATTTTTGAATTTTTTTGGTATGTCTACCACCTCATAATATCCAAATTGCAACTAAAGTCAGCTCTGTTTTTATAATGTCTAAGTCTAAACCAACCAAAATTGTGAAAAGGGACCCAGTTGACGGTGGAAAAAATAATGAACAACGTCATCAAAGGAATCATAATCAATGCTTAGTTCAAAGTGCTAATGGATTTTACCGATGCTACCTACAAGCTTGCCATTTGAGATTAAGCGCATTCAGTTTTTCTTCCAAAATGAAAACAAGCAAATAGCAAGGCCATTGAAAATGTGTGGCTTTAATCTAGAATTTACTTCATTTTCTCATGGTAAACTATACGTGGCGTGTTGGCATATCTTAAAGCCATTTGCATCATTTGTTTGCGCAGCAGATAATAAAACAAACAACATTGTTTATATCAAAGCGTTACACTGACCTAACATTTGTAAAATATTATTATTCATGCTAATGAAATACATTGTAATCAATTCCATTCCAAAGTATTTTTATTCTTTTAAAAGAACATACTAGACTTTTGAAAGGGACATTTAATCAATTTTAGGCGGAACGAAGTTTGCCCGGCCAGCTAGTAAATAAATAAAAATTTGTTTTCATTGAAGAATTTCTTTGTTATAAAATATGCAGAGCGAACAATTATCGATGTTTCTGGCCGCAGAGTACTCGACACCACAGCAAAGCTAAGAAATTATGATAGATTTATCTCCAACGGGCATGAGTATATACCGCGAAGAAGCTATATATCAACTTAGTTTATTGGAGAAATAAGCTTACATACTCATTAAATAAAACATAAAGAAATAAATTACTACACCTATTCCTACTAAAGGATGCTAATGATCGTTTTTATTCAAATGTACACAACACAACGTTTAACTAAACTATCAGCTATAACTATCACCATTTAATATTTAATGCCGTATTCATCTTCTCTACCGCATGATACGAAGTATGCAACAGCATCTTCGCTTTGTCCGTATGTTGTCCATCAAAGAAACTTGCATAAATCGCTTTAGTTTCTGCGTTATCTGGGAGTGACTTTGGTAATTGTCTATAGAGTTCTTCCAGCTGAAGTGTCAATTCTCTAACTGGAGTTCCAGTCGGAGGACGCACCTGGGCACCGCCATTTAGACAACCTTAAACAAAAATAATTTCTCGACTACCTAATGATGGGCTAAGAAAAATAAATAAAAGAAACTTACCAGACGGACATGCCATAACTTCGACAAAATGATAATGCGTCTTGCCCCGTTTCAGCTTTTGGACTAAATTCTGGATATTTCGGAATCCATTAGCTATAGCAAATTTAAGTAGCAACTTTCCATCTTTTTCAAGAGTCAACTCACGGAAGTCGGGATTTCTAGAGTGGATTTCAAAGATTTTATAAACAAATCTTTTCAGAGTTTTCAAGGCTATCTACCTTAAATTCTTGTATTCCAATCGATCAACTTCTTCACCAAAGAGTTCCTTTGCGGCGTATTTGAAAATATGATCAGAATATCCTCCAGAACCCGAGAATTCATGTGCCCACACATTTCCCCCTTCTGGTTTTTGACCACTCCAAGGCCAATCTAGATCAGATGGAGGATATGAATTCAGCGAATCAGAATCCCGTGTATTTAACATTTGTTCGATTTCAACTAGAAAAATATAAAGGTCGTTCAACAAGCGTATAAGTGGAAGAAATGTTTACTTACTCGAAGTGATTACACAATCGACATCTCTGGAATTATTTGCTTCACTAAAGAAATCCTCCCGAGATGCTTCAAGTTTTTTATCGTAGCATGGCATCACAGTAGCATGATAGATTTTTTCTGTTGGAACATTAAGCTTCTGGGCGAGAAGTTGCTTCACAAGCATTCCCATGATTTGCTGTGGCGATCTTGTGCTTGATATGAATGGAAGGATGAAGGTGCCATGGGTTTTTTCAGCATAACAAACCCAACCGGGACAGGATGAGGATAACATTGGAAGTTGTTGGTTACGGAATCTCTCCACAAACTCTACTCGACTCTCAATAAGAGCTAAATCATCAGCAATTTTTGTGCTTAGTATTAGATCTGCTCCTAGAGATTTAAAATAGCCAGCTAAATGCTTGCTACATTCCTCCGGAGTTAGCTCATATCTCTGAGCTAAGCTTAGGATTGGCTGCTGGGATATTGTAAAGACGATGGTCTTCACTTTTTCAAGATTCCCCTGTAACTTATGATTTTGATTCTCATTGAGAACCTTTAGAAGTTCTTCTTGACTTTGTTGAGTAATGAGAACCCCTTCAGCTGATGTAATACATCCGGAACATGCCAAACAATCCTGGAGAGTGATTTCAACTTTTTGGAGTTTTTGAATACCCGCAGAGCTTTCTTCATAGTAACCATCATCTTGGATTGTTATTTTTGCGCCAGTTTTTGATTTGGTTTTTTCAATGGTCACTGGCTTAATGCACTCCTAGAAGGAATCTTCGTTTCAAAAATATAATTGGATTTTAAAAACAAGACCCACCTGTGATGGGGTAATGAAATCATCTAGATCTGTGAGTTGTAAGGCTCCACTGAAACGTGACATAGTTGTTTTTAGATAGAAAATTGTTAGCGAATTTCAATAAGCATCAAATAGAGTTGTATTAAAAGTTCTAATTTGATTTATCCAATTGAATTTGTAAAATTAAATCATTTCTTGGATAAAACGAAATTTCATATCAACTACCAAATGTCATCTGCAGACATATGATTAGTGATAGTGACGTCGAAACGAGTATCGTTTTTATAAATGATGCCAAATTTTTGGAATTTTAATTTAAACACTCGTTTCCCGCACTCCAAAAAATTATTTGGTTTCCTATCCGTGAATGACGGAGGATTAAGGCAGAACCATAATAGTAGAATTAGTACGTACGGTACCGTACGAAATTAGCGAGAACAAGGAATTTGTATAGTGCGCACATAATGTCGGATTGCTCAGTTTCGGCAAGTTTTCGTTCACTTTTGCCTCCGTACGTAAAGAGCGCTCCAGAGCGCAGTTTACGTACGTAAATCTGACAGCCAGCCAAATACATGTAAAATTGGCTTGCGTGTGCGTGCGACCATTATGGTCGACTGAAGGTAATGGCGGCACTTAAGGAAACTTGACGTAGAACTATGACATTAGCTTTCGTTTGCTTACGACTATTATGGTTGACCCTTTACGTGTTCTATTTATTTATTATTTTATGGTGAGTGCTGTCGTGATTACACAGGTAATCAATTGAGGACGCCTCACTTCAAGCCGGTGGAATTTTTGTGAAGTGAAACAGTTGTACTACGCGAATTTTTTGCATTTTATAAAAGAAGATAACATCCATAAATTATTATTAATGCTTCTATTTGTTTCCTTTTCCAAGAAATCATTTTCTTTGACTATGCATTTAGCTTAATTATGAAAATACTGCAATGATAACACTTCAACAGTCAAGCAAATAATGAACAAAATGGGAAAAAACTTGAATTTGGAATTGGAACAGTAATCACACTCCCTCTCGCCTACGAACTCTCGTGAGTCCGGTCTCAAATTTTCCAGTATAAACACGGTCAATGTGTGTGACCATTGGGCTGATTTGCAAAAGTTGCAATACACCGCTGAGATTTTTTTATTTTTTCTTCTATGCAAGTCGTTTTTCTTTGCAGAATTCTGAGCAGAAAACTAGTAATGGCAAGCCTAGACAAGTGAATTTAACTCATGTAAAATTTTATTATTAAGGTCATTATTATTAATTTTTAACTTTACGGTTGTATGGCAGGTACCGGTGATTTCAAAAATTTCAGCTTACCTTTTAGGGGCCGGTTATAGCGATCAGGAAAAACCATCAGGAAAAGTAGAAACAAATGAGAACAGGACTTTTTTCGTGATGTGCGTTTATAGCGATCAGGAAAAATGTGTCAGTGAACAGGCTGTTTTCCTGATTGAAATGCACACGAAAAACTTTATCTGACAGAAATCTGTCAGTGGAACGATTTGTTCCATTTTTTTCGAAATGTTAATCAGCTGGCACGAAAAATTAGTTTTTGTCAGGAAAATAAAGAAATACATATTAAACAATAAATAATTATTCTATAGTAAAATTTATTAGCAAACAAAATTCTTTGAGTTATTTGTAGTCGATTTGTGTAGTATTTGTGTTTAAAATCGATTTAAAACAACATAAAAGATCCATTCGAACATTTTTCCTGATGCGTTTTCCTGATCGCTGATCGAATGGTTTACGAACTCTGTATTATATACCTAATTTGGAATCTAATTGGTTCAGCCGTTTAGGCTATTGGTACTCATACAAACAGACTGACATACAGACAGACACTGTGGACGATGGATGACAAAAATTAATGATTTGATGTTGATTGTACACGAAAATATTTGAAGACGCGTTTGGACGATGATCGTCTCGAGTGACCTCAAGAAGCTTCTTCCGTTTCAGACACTGCGGACGATGGATGACAAAAATTAATGATTTGATGTTGATTGTACACGAAAATATTTGAAGACGCATGTTGACGATGGTCGTCTCTAGTGACCTCGAGAAGCTTCTTCCGTTTCCCGCTCGTTTAGTTCATAGTAAATCTATTCCAACATTTTATCTGGCTTCACTGCTCGTTCTTCAACCCCGCCAAAATTAAACAAAAAAACGTCAAAAAATTGACAGCTGTCATTTGTGTGATGCGTTGCAACGTGCTCTGCTTTTTACTGCGTACTTGTGATAAAAATGTTCTTTTTTTCAATTTAAATCCATCAAAAGTATCAAAAATTAAAAAAGAAACAAACAAACTGTGTAGTGAATGATAATCTCCAAGTTATAATAAATCTAAGAACTGAATTAAACTGAAAACACTAATTTAAGAAACGTTAAATTTTTATCGACCATATAATCGCGTAACCTAAAAATTATAAAACTGAAGAAACTGAAAATTAAAATAAAATAAATTACCATGTCAGTGTACAGTGCAAAGACAGGATTGTCATCAATTCTAAAAGCTTACACCCCGACTGAGCGAGAAAAGGCTAAAACAGCTGTAATCAATAAAGTCCGGTTTCAAGAGCCCCGTGGCAAAGGTCTAAGCGAATCAATTAAAGCAGCAAATGAATATAATAATTTTATGCAAATAAATGAATATGCAGCGTATTTAAAACAATGTACTTTGAGTGTGAGTATAATTTATTGAAGATCCTTTCCAATTGATTTATATTATGTTGGAAATTAATTATGGTAAAGTAAATCAAATTGCTTCGTCAGCCATATCCTTTTCGAGCCGATATACTAGGCAAAAGAGCGTTGTCCTCCATTCGCTCTATAACTTTACGACCGATTAATTAAAACTCGTCTAGCAACCAATTTCTCCACACCAAGCTCTTAAGCAACATTCAAAGTCGACCCTGGTATCTGGACAAAATTAGCACTCCCATTGAAGTTGATCAAAGACAAAGCTTAGTCAAACATTCCAAATTCGTGCACTGCTAATAAGACGTGATTGCTATGGAACCAGCATGTAAATACATAGTACCTGTAATAGTAGTAGGTCCTTTACTACATTTTTTTTTAGGTTGATAAGCTACATGCTATGTCAGACACCTACGTCGATACTGATTTTCAGTCATTTTACATTCCTTTTTTTGTCTTATTGCGAATATAATAATTTTTAGTCTCGCAAGTGCTTAGAACAATTAATTTAGGAAGAAAAATTAAAAGGATTGAATTTGTATAAGGAATAATGTGGGCCCCGCATTTGTTCTTACTTCTTATAGATTGTTCGATTATTTGATGAAAATTATTGCATATAGAGGTCAAATAGCATTATAGGATTATGGCTTCTCAACTTAGTGTCGATATGGTTTTCAAAAGATTGCGGTTCTTTGGATTCTTGTCAAAGTTTTGTAGGTTTTACTTGCTCTATAGGTAGGTATCTACGATAAGGCAAGTCTTGGATTCGTGCAAAAAAATGGTTTGAGATAACAATCAAAAAGACACTACGATGATAGAGAAGACAAAAAAGTGGGTCCGGCAACTCTGTCTGTCTGTCTCGGCACCTACAGCCTAAACGGGTGATTTACTTTAAATTTGGTAGGTATGGTTTTTAGGGTAATACCCCCAGAGCTTTTTTTTGAAGTCACTTTACGTCTTAAAATAACGGTACATGCCATACAAGAGTTATCGAAAACCTTCTTTTTCTCGAAAATGACTAACGATTTCAACCAAATTTCACATGTGTAATAAGGTGTAAAAGGTCTATCAAATAGTGAAAACAAAACCTTCAAGAAAATTCGTTTAACTACCTTCCATATAACGGTACTTTTAAATTTCGTTATCTCGATAACGGCTGAAGGAATTTGAACCAAATTCAATAAACTTTTCGTAGCTATTTGAAATAACATGGCATCAACATTTTTTACAAAAATATTTTTGTTAAGTTTTAAATAATTTAAAAAAAACTGTTTTTGTGAACTCAATATTTCAAAAACTTGTTGACTGATTTTTATACAGTCTAGTTGTTAGGTATAATCATGCCTATTACCGTTGTCGTTTGTCGTAAAAAAAGACACTACAGAGAAAACGACAGCAGTAGTAAGTGAAAAACGATAACGGTAATAGGCATGAATAAAGTTAGTTCAAAAAACTTGCATACTCACTTTACAAAAAAAAAATATTTTCGAAAGATTATTTTAAAAAAATCGATTTTTTCGAAAACCGCTCCAACGATATTGAATTTTTTTTAATATATTTCATATTTAATAAAGAAAATAAACTGTCTTGCCATTTTTCTTGAACTTTCAATTTCCCATTGTCGTGGCCGTTACTCAGTCTGTTTTATTAAAAACCCAACCTTCGACGGTGTGAGAAAAGAATTAATTTTCTATATTCAAACAATTAGGGATTTGCCTTTTTTGCTTTAAATTTAATTTGTTTAAACTGGAATGGCTAGCTATTGATAGGGAGCGTGACTCACATTATCCATGATTTTCCTCACCACCAAACGCGTTCCGTTACATAGTAGTTTTGGTTAGTTAGGATTTCGATGCATGACGACTACCGAGTGCGTCTTCTGTTGAAATTGGTGGCTTGCCAGGATGATCCACTGAGTTTAATAATTAAGTAGATAGTTTCTTGCTTAGGCTTTGTTTGTTACACAGTCGATATATTTGAAGGAATGCATTTGAATTTGAATTGTGTAATCCTAATTTTTGTTCACTGCCAAAAAGGTGGTATTTGGCGTTTTTCTAGCTCAGTTATTCAGCAGCTAGAAAAAAAACGTCAAAGCGATGACATGATGAGACAGTCATCATTTCATCCTTTAAGCGTTTTTTTCTTTATTTGGCAACTGCTTTAGGTTTTCTTGACTTTTTATTGAACGTTCAATTATTCTGACTTATTTGGGTCTAAACTTTATACTTCAAAACTTAAGTAATACTAGCTGACACGGCGAACTTTGTACCGCCTCAGAATCAATATATTATGTGTTAACTTATTTTGTCTGGCCAAAAATTTTTGCATGAGCTGAGAGCATTTAATATAATAAAACTAAGTTTGATTGGTTATACCAATTATCTCATTTAAAAAAAAAAAGAAAAACAGTTTTTAAGCTGCTATAACTTACAAAACCGCCATCTTGAACTGCAAGACTTGCGTCTTTATCAGGACCTTCACCTCTGATATCGACTCATATACTTTTTTTCGATTACTTTTCCGACAAAAAATTGCTATGGGCCTTAGACTAATAGAAATCAAGATGGTTTCAAAGTCACCGAAGTAGATGTCGCTAAATGAGCTTATCGAGTAATTATTATTGCCGTAATTCCCTGTAACGAAAATAACTGAACAAAACAAAATTCTTCTTACATTTATATTTCTTTTTTTTTGCTCTTGCCTTTTAACTCAAAAATAATTGCTACAAGAGTGAAAAAAAACAAGTCGATGGTAACGACATCCTTCGAGCAGTATTTGAAACTTACACACGACTTCTCAATGTGTATAAACTCATGCTTGTTAATCTTGTTATATTTCTTTCTATGGCACCTCTCTTGACTTTTAAGAATGCGCCTTCATTGTTGAAAAAAGCTACTTAAGTGCAAACTTTTCTATAGTTCTGATGACGTCGTGTCAATCTGAAAGTATATAGTTTTTAATGCCGTTGCATAAAGTTTGCCAATAAGTGCGTTTGGATGGAACTTTGGGTTGCGTTTTTGAACATCATTTGACCGACTTTGTAGTGATCTCTTACTGCATTGCTTCTTCTCTTCTGTCAGTATAGATTAGTCTTCTTGCTTCTCTATGAGTTTGATGGTCATTATTCGACCATTGAGGTTTTATGTTTGTACTTGAAGCTATTGTTGTTTTTATAAATATATTTGTCGTGTTTTTCCTACCTCTGTAATAATAAATCCCATTTGCTTTTTCCATGATATCCGTTGGTGTTTTTTTTTTATATGCTGTCTTTAATCACAAATTTGATGCTTCTCTGGTCTGAAAAGGAAAGCTTGGAACTTCCCTTCTATTTCCAGTTCGTCCCTAGCTTTTCTGATGAACATTTTAGTCAGCTCACTTCGTATATTATTCGCTCCATTAAAGGTGTAGGCTGATGCCTTGAAGTGGATTGACATTTTGTCGCTAGATTTTAACCACTATCTTGTTTACATTGATATGGGTAAATAAAATAGAAACCTGTCTTTTAGCTATAACTCAAGTTTTAACAGTGAAAGTTACTGTTTTGTGGGACGGTTTACGTTGCCAGGTCTTTTTATCTCAGCTTTCGTTAAAGCGTTATGTATATATGTCATAATATGGATTAGATTGGCGCTAGTGGCTATAGTATTTATTTCGTTTATGACTACTTTGTCTTTTTGATATCAAGCACGATAAAGTTTTGTTGCTGCTGACATATTTTGCATGATAAAGAGAGTTTCCTTTTTTATGCAAAGTTCTCATATTTTAAAATAATAAATCAAGTTTCCAAACTTAGCTCATACGAAATTTATTTTACAGCCATTCTCATCTTATATACTTCATTAAAACATAATGCTTTTTTAAACGATTTAATACCTCTTTTTCACAGGACGCTGAATTCATTCGATCTATAAAAGAAGCTCATTCCATGGTCCATCTTCTAACTCCGAAATTCACCTTATTAGTTGAAACACTTCTCTCATTACGATGGACAAATCGTAGTGCCGAAGCAGTTCAAATTTATATGGATTTCTTTGTGGATCTTGTGGTTGCTCAAATAAAATACCTTAGCATAGCCATTTCCGGACTAATAACCCTTTGGGTTCCTAAAGAAGATGATATTGGTCTCTGGGTAAACGGAACCCCAGATGAGAAAATTATACCAGAATTGCAGGCAATTCATAAACTCCTCGCTCGGGTTCTATCTATAATTCCTGTAACGTTTGATGTTATTATAGACTATGTGCCAACTATATTCCCGTACTATAAGAAACCGGCACACGTTGTAGTTGGATTTCTCCATAACGTTTTGTGGATCATGGAATACCAACCAACACTCACAGAATACCTTATTGAAGTTATTATGAAAAAGATGCTCGTGCTCGATGTGAATGCTCCCCGAAACGAAATTGAGGAAGGAGAATTAGAAGACGAAGATGACATGGACGATGAAGAAAATGATGAAGTGATGTTCAAAATGGACGATACTACGCCGACAAATGAGAGAACAACTGAAGTTCTGCCAATGAATCATCCGATTGCTCATACACTAGATATGTGCATGGAAAAGTTGTTTACATTCTTTGACCGATTTAAGTTGAATGATCAATCGGAAAATGACAAACAAACAACACTGATAGAGGTATTTGATTTTTTGAAGATCCTCCACCAGGCGTTCAACAATGTGATATTGCCGAGTCATAATACGCATCATGTACAATTTCTAATATTTTATTTTTGTAGTTTTAAGGTAAGTTTTATTTGTTTCTATTGATTGAATTATTTATAAAAATAAATTAATCCCTTAGGACGTCCTAGGAGAGAAATTCATCGAATTTCTTTGGTGTAAAATAAAAGATCCCAACCAATCAGCAGTGATACGTCAAACAGCTGTAGGATATATAGCTAGCTTTTTAGCTCGATCAAAGAAGTTACCATTACAGTAAGAACTGACCAGAATTATATAAATTGTTATTAATAAATGTAACTGTTATTTTGTTTCCTTGCAGAGTATTGAAAATGTATTTGAAGGAACTCTGTGAATGGGCACATCAGTATATTCAACGCTGTGATCAATATCGTTCCAATGGATCTCTCAAAGCTAATTTGGTGTTCTTTTCAGTTTGCCAAGCAATTTTTTATGTGATAGCGTTCCGCAGTAGGGATTTGACTGCTGATAAGAAAGGTAAGGAACTTTATTTTTTAAGAAGAATAAAATTAAATTATCAAATTCTTTATTTTTAGGTCTGCTCTTTCTACAATCTCTGCAACTTTCCGCCTTGGTAACGTGTAATTTTAATCCCCTACGAGTGTGTTTGCCTGCTGTAGCTACAGCTTTTGCTGGTGTAACAAGAGCTTATCAATTGGCCTATTGCCATGCGATATTAGAACGAAATGCCCGACGCAAACTGGCGACAGTATACGCCAATGAAAAAGCCACCCCTGAAGAAACCTTAGATACATTCTTTCCTTTTGACCCGTATCTATTGAAAATGTAAGTTAATAATTACTTTTTTTATGAGATCTTTATAAAAATCGAATATTTATTTTAAGGTCAAACAAAAAAATTCTACCAAACTACCTACAATATCAACCAAATGAAGTCGAAGAAGAATCGAACACAGTGACTGACATCACAGAAAGACTTCGAAAACGGGGTGATTCAGAAATGCTTGATGATATCGATGATTTTTTGATTGCCGATAAACGCCAGAAGCTCAGCGATTTGGCGAGAAGCAATGAGGCTCAATTTACGTACGGACTTTCACCAGGTTTTCATACCTGAACAATAAATAAATAAAGACCATCATAGGAGGTGCTAACGTAGAGAGACTCAATTTATATTAAATTTTTACAAACAATTTATACCTAATTTGTACATACTTATATAAGAAAACAATATTTCTACAAAATATTGAATTAAACAAGAACAGTTTAATGCAATTCATAATCAAAAATTGAAATTAATTACTATGTACGTATGCCTGAATAAGATTAGATAAATGTAGATTATCATCAAAATAAAGCACTTTTTATTATTTATTTAAATTGTTGCAGTTATAAACCTTTTATTTAAATTTCTACTGAAGTAAAGATTTTTCCGGCGTTGTTGACAATGTGTGTGCGTCATTTTTCCGTGGGCCATTTTCGTGGTCTTGTTACTTTCCATATTTGGCATCAAACTTCATGACTTTCACTTGTCAACATCGGTTTTCACGAAAATACTTTTCCAAGGGTGGCAATACTGGAAAGTATTCAAAAATGGTTTTAGTCTCTTTTTTGGTATCAAACATTGAAGGATTTGGACCAAATAAAAATAACTGACTAATTTCAACAGTTTACCAATATAAACTGGTCTGTGTTGAAAGTCTGTGGTGCCCCTTGCTACTCATATTGTTTTGGTATCAGTGTGGTATAATTATTCACTCGTTTGATTATTTTTTTTTAATCAGGTCGCGTTAAGGGCCAGTCTTTTCAGCTCTGGTTATTTGTAACCATTGATTATTTCAGTTGTTAACCATAGATTTTGTATGTGTTTCTGTAAATGGTTAAATTTAACCAGAGCTGAAAAGACTGGGCCTAAGTCCGATTAAATTTTATTTTTTTCCGCAGAACAGTTAAGGTTGAATTTGAAATTCACCTTAAATTCACTTTAATTTTCTAAAATTTACCATCATAAACAAAATACAGCAGGGCCAACTTAGCTGATACATACTGAGAACTCCGACAAAGACTTATTATAATATGACGTTCCGTTACAATCGCGAAAAATAAGAGTCATGGGGGAGAGTACGATAACTTTGGCGCCGAAAATTTTTGTTTCTTAGAAATCGTTGCTCATATTAATTCTTAATCAGAAACCAAAAACAAAATGATTTTATTTTTCCTAGATTTCGAGAAAATTAAAAATTACCAAAACTACTATTTTAGTTCAATAAGTTTTTTTTTGCTTCAGTATTTTACGTGGTCTTATTTTGATAGTAAAAATAGAAAAGTTAAATACAAGCTTTTTTAACTACAGGAGGGCTTGTGTATCCCCCCCGTTTGGGTGAGAGGGGCAATTTAATGAAAAAAGTACTAAAAATTGAAAAAAATCTAAATCCAAACGGGGACAGAGCAATCTATCCCAGCAACATATCTTTAAAAAAACTAAAGCTATACATCAGGCTCAGACTGGGCCACTCATACATTACACACAAACACCTGTTCAATAAAGAAGCACCTCCACTCTGCCATCTCTGCGAGGATAACTCCACTCTTACAATGACCCACCTTCTTTCCTGTCCAAAAGTCTCTTCAACCTGCGCAAAACTATCAAAGCAAAACTTGCACCATCTTTTGAAAAATATCAATTTTGACAACATAAATTTGGTATACAATATAATGACAAATTTAAAAATTGAAAACTCTATTTAAAAAAAAAAAAAAAAATAAAAAATAATAACAATAATAACTACCTATGTATATATCTCTTATCTTTTACAATTAAAAATTTAACTTCCCTAGTAGATAGCCCTGGCAGCTAATTTCTAGTTTAAGTAATTATTAAATTTGTAATTTATTTACCATTTAATAAAATTAATAATAATAATAATAATAATAATTGAAAAAAAAAAAAATCATAAAAAAATAACGGTAGTACCTACAATTAAGTATTATAACTTTTTTGAAAGCTAATACTCTGTTTTATTAGCCGGTTTTTAAATCAAGTGAAATCTTTCTATAGTTTTTAAAAAAAGTGTGTAATATTTCAAAACATTGAAAACATTTTTTTTTAATCTAAAAGAAACTGCATATACCCAAACTCGCACCCAACCCAACGCATGCCCCCCCTCCCCCAAACATACCTCACTGTTGATACGCCGTAGGGCTGGGTGTTGGGAAAGTATGATAATTTAGAGTCAATTTGTGTAAGAATTAATCCATATTCTATTTATCAAAAATAATTCAATTAAAATAGTAGTTTAGGTAATTTTTAATTTTCTCGAAAACTAGAAGACATAAAATAATTTTGTTTTCGGTTTCTGATTAAGAATTAATATGAGCAACGATTTCTTAGAAAAAAAAAGATATAATATAAAATCTCAAAGTTTTGAAAAAATACACTTTAAACAATTTTTTTATGTTTTTTTTTTCCAAATTTTGAGTTTGAAAGTAGTTTTTTCAAAAACTATGGATAGATTTGACTTGATTTAAAAACTGGTTAATAAAACAGAGTATTGGCTTTTAAAAAAGATATAATACTTAATTGTAGGTATTACCGTTATTTTTTAATGATTTTTTCCATTTTTAGTACTTTTTCATTAAATTGACCCTCCCGTCCAAACGGGGGGAGATAGACCCCCCTCCACTGATCTCTATATATACTGGATAGCGGATGCATATAAAAAAGATGAAGCAATTTGAAGATGTGTTATATTATGAAAAAGTCCCCAATTTTGTATAACAGTATACCACTATAACAGTTTAACAAATGTCAAAATACTGAAAATGGCGTTTTGCTTTGTGTTTGAGATCGAAGAATATTTTTTGAGAAAGTAAAAATTAACGCAAATCGTGCAATTTAAAATGTGTGGTAGTTTTCAAAATGCGCAAAAAAAAAGTTATTAATTAATTTAAGAATTTATTGTTTAATTTAAAGAGATCAGTGGGCCCAAACAAACAAGTTGGAATAAATACTCAAAATTTAACAAAAACCTACATTCCTGAAAGTAGAAAAATTTCAAATACCTACCGCTTGGCCAAAACAATTAGTCTCGGTCTTGTTTGTATTGTAATAAAAATCGTCAAAATAATACAACATCTAAAATATGCCTATAACTTTCGTACCTTTCGGAACAACCAAATCGAAATTATCGAAACAACAGACGATTGCCAAAGGATTGTAGCAACGCTCCAAAGGTCTTAAATTAAATAAGTTTTTATTTCTAGAAAAATATTTTATTTTATCCCGTTTTTTAGAAATTTTAATGAATACCTACAGAGTTTTGGGATTCGAAGACCCACCGCATGTTGCAACTAACATGGTACTAAGGTATCGTGCTTTAATACGTCTTTTGCAATATTAAAACTATTCGCATGAGCTTAAGATAACTTCTTGAAGACGACAAAGTTATCAAAGTTGGCATTGGTGCTTATGACGATGCAGGGAAGTTGGCATAAGATTATGGTGTTGGTGTGGCCAGTTCCTTTACCAATCAAAAAGCTGAAGGTCTTGCAAAGATATCAAAGTCAATATTGAACTTTCATCTTGATAAAAGTTGGCGATTAGTTTGCTCTGATTGGGAAGCACCTAGTTTGACTACTACTCAAAAAAAATATGCTGCCAATGATGCTATGGTTGTAGTAGAAATATTCAAATCCATGGCTAATGTTTTGAAAAAGAGGTAAATGCAATTTATTAATTGATTTTTATAGTAAAATAATTGTTTTCATTTTGCAGACGATTTTGGCAGCAACATAATTCAAATTTGGAATTTGTACTACAAGAATGTGATCCATTTTTAGATGTTCGCTTCAAAGATAGCTTTGCCAAACACGGTGCAATTGTAGAAAATCCATCCGATTTAAAGAAATCCGCTCATATAGTAATAAAAAAGCCTCTGAGCAGAGGAATCAGTACAAGATCTAAAACATTGTATGATAATTGTTTGTTGGAAGCACCAGATGGTGAGCTACTATGTACTTGCGATCGAAAAAAAGCTCAGTGGTAAGCATTTGTTTTTTTATTAAAATTGTATTTTAATTGTGAACATGAAAAATTTGGAAGGTTGACAATACTTTAACTTTAAATGATTTTTAAATATTACAGAACTTATTACATATAAATATTATTATATAATCTACATATTTCAGGTACGTTGATCAAAACCTTGCACAACAAGTAAACTCAAATCCGTATACGGTGCGCTTGAATTTTGAACCAGTTGGTCGAGCCGTTGGTGAAGTTGGACGTTATTATCAAACACCAAACAAAAATCAATGCGTTTTGTGCGGCCGAAAAGATGCCTATATTAGAAAAAAAAATTGTTCCAAGAGAATATAGAAAACATTTTCCAGTAGTTATGAAATCGCATACCTCTCATAATGTTTTGCTTTTATGTCCGAAATGTCACCAAAGAAGCACCATAACAGATTTAAAGATTCGTACAAAACTAGGAAAGATGTGCAATGCACCCTAATGTATATTTATAATGTATATTTATATGTATATTTAGGTAATGTCTTAAACATATTTTGGTGCCATGCCCGAACGGTTTGACTCAGAGATAAAATTTTTGCACTTCCTGACTTTAAATAAGTTAGCGCTACTATTTGCATCATTACATTTCGAATCCAGACAATATTTACAAAAAAAGTTACTGCAAAAGCAAATATCACATCAAAATGTCTGAATACTGCTTAAACATTATCTTACGTATACAGTTTTTTTTATTTTTGTCTAAAACCAAAATGTAATGATGCAAATAGTAGCGCTAATTTATTAAGAGTCAGGAAGTGCAAAAATTTTATCTCTGAGTCAAACCGTTCGGGCATGGCATCAAAATATGTTTAAGACATTACCTAAATTTTCATAAAAAAATTAAAAATGAACGAAAAACTGGGTAATGTCATGAACATATTTTGGTGCCATGTCCAAACGGTTTTACTCACAGACAAAATTTTTGCACTTCCTGACTCTTAATAAGTTAGCACTACTATTTGCATCATTACATTTTGGTTTTAGACAAAAATAAAAAAAAAACTGTATACCTAAGATAATGTTTAAGCAGTATTCAGACATTTTGATGTGATATTTGCTTTTGCAGTAACTTTTTTTGTTAATATTGTCTGGATTCGAAATGTAATGATGCAAATAGTAGCGCTAACTTATCTTAAGTCAGGAAGTGCAAAAATTTTATCTCTGAGTCAAACCGTTCGGGCATGTCACCAAAATATGTTTAAGACATTACCTAAATTTTCATAAAAAAATTAAAAATGAACGAAAAACTGGGTAATGTCATGAACATATTTTGGTGCCATGTCCAAACGGTTTTTTTCACAGACAAAATTTTTGCACTTCCTGACTCTAAATAAGTTAGCACTACTATTTGCATCATTACATTTTGGTTTTAGACAAAAATAAAAAAAAAACTGTATACCTAAGATAATGTTTAAGCAGTATTCAGACATTTTGATGTGATATTTGCTTTTGCAGTAACTTTTTTTTGTTAATATTGTCTGGATTCGAAATGTAATGATGCAAATAGTAGCGCTAACTTATCTTAAGTCAGGAAGTGCAAAAATTTTATCTCTGAGTCAAACCGTTCGGGCATGTCACCAAAATATGTTTAAGACATTACCTAAATTTTCATAAAAAAATTAAAAATGAACGAAAAACTGGGTAATGTCATGAACATATTTTGGTGCCATGTCCAAACGGTTTTTTTCACAGACAAAATTTTTGCACTTCCTGACTCTAAATAAGTTAGCACTACTATTTGCATCATTACATTTTGGTTTTAGACAAAAATAAAAAAAAAACTGTATACCTAAGATAATGTTTAAGCAGTATTCAGACATTTTGATGTGATATTTGCTTTTGCAGTAACTTTTTTTTGTTAATATTGTCTGGATTCGAAATGTAATGATGCAAATAGTAGCGCTAACTTATTTAAAGTCAGGAAGTGCAAAAATTTTATCTCTGAGTCAAACCGTTCGGGCATGGCACCAAAATATGTTTAAGACATTACCTAAATTTTCATAAAAAAATTAAAAATTAACGAAAAACTGGGTAATGTCATGAACATATTTTGGTGCCATGTCCAAACGGTTTTACTCACAGACAAAATTTTTGCACTTCCTGACTCTAAATAAGATAGCGCTACTATTTGCATCATTTCATTTTGGTTTCAGACAAAAATAAAAAAAAACTGTATACCTAAGATAATGTATAAGCAGTATTCAGACATTTTGATTTATCATAGAAAAACCCACCTTGCTTCTAAATTGTTTGGTTAACATTGAAATATTTTTTTTTTCTCAAAGTAGACGTCAAATTATGATAAAATCCACCATCTGTCATCTTCAATTTGCTTCAAAAAAACTGTTATACATTGTATGGAATACGCTATCCAGTTATATAATGAGATCAGTGCCCCCCTCCCATAGTAAAAAAAAAATGTATTTGACCCCTCTCGAGGCATGCCTAAAAACTCAAATGCAACGACACCACGAGCATTCAGTTAGCCTATGGAACAATCCGAAACTTGCTTGCGTATTCACTCTATCATCACCGTCGCCGGTAAGAAGAAAAAAACGATGATGACAACAAGAATACACAGATACGCTATGATACCATGAATGAAAGAATACAAGATTACGACACTTGGTATTTTTTGAGTATTTTGTTGTTGTGTTTTTTTCACTTGTGACGTAAGCACAAACAGAAAAAAAATTAAATGGAATCTTGTTATGGATTTACCCCAACCAAAGGGGAAAAATGTGCAAGCTGCTTACGTCACAAGTGAAAATTACGTCCCAAGTGAAACAACAACAAAGTGAAAATACCAAAGTGTCGTAATCTTGTATTCTTTTATCATGCTATGATACGAAGTGTTGTGTCGTACGAAATTTAGATTAAAAATAGCGATATTTTACTATCCCCTCTGATCTGATCGGTATTGGATTTGCGTCGAGAAATACATGCATTCAACAATTACACGAGATTCGGCTTTGTGTTTGTTTTTAGAAATGAAATTCCAACACGTTCTGGATGGGAAGATTTTAGCTGTATTTTATTATCCCTTCTGATCCGGAACGGATTGGAACTTAGCAAGATCTAGAAACAAAGCTGCATCTTGTGTTGTTGTTGTATAAATGTTACTCTCCTGGAAAGAAGAGTCTTGTCTTTTAAATTTCAATCAAAACCTTAAGCACTCACACTTTCATGGTTTTAAACTTCAAAACCCTTTCATCTGTCATTTTTCGAAAACGGTATGAGATTCCCAATAAAAATCACATTATGATTTTATTTATCATTTGTCAACAATTTTACTGAATGCGTTCATTCAACCCCTGAACACGACTTGTCACTCAAAATGATAGAAAAAAATGTCAACAGTGAAACGAAAATAGCAACATTTCAATTGCGTTTTTTGCGTTTATTTACAAATTTTTAAACATTAGATTCGTTAATATATTATTATTATTATAAAACAGTTTTTTACATTTACCTGGGATTTTTTCGATTCTATATCGAAGAGCTTTTCTGATCAAAATGCAGACCAACACCGATTTGTTTACGCCACTGCCAGTGGAGTTGTCCACTCCGAATGGACTTTATCAGCTCAACGAAACTAAAAATTATTTCTACAATTTTGAAGTTGATGGCTTTACTGTTCCCGGAATAGATGATATTTCACCTAACTTAATGGGCTTGAGTCCAATCCCAGAAGATCCAAGCTGCTCGTTAATGGTTCCTCCACTGGAACATCTATTTTCTCCTGTAGAACTAGCTCCATCGAATCCTAATTTTTTCATTTCCAATCCAGTTGTTTCAGAAGAGCATTCACCTACAGTTAAACAACTTTCGTGTGATCTCTGTCCAGAGATTTTTTTCTCAACTCAAGCTCTTCGTTTACACAGACGGGTCCAGCACATTTCAACTAAAGAGTTCCGCTGTCGGAAGTGTCCAGCATCTTTTAATTTTGAATCGAATCTTTTGTTGCATCTAGCATCACATGTTTCCAGTTGTAGTACGAACAGACAATGTCCCGAGTGTAAAAAGGTTTTTAAACGCATTTCTAGTTTCAAAGGTCACTTGAAGACCCACCAGACTAGCGATAGATTCAAGTGCAAACGCTGTGACAAGGAGTTCGAAATGAAAATCTTCTACGAGAAGCATATGGCAAAGGCACACAAACTAGGTGTTGATGGAACTATCGAAGAGATTATGTCCAACGTAGTAAGTGTGATAAGTTAAAAGAAATAAAAATGTACAATTTATTGCGATTACAGGGAAAAAAGACAAAATGCCGCAAAAAATTCACGCAATCAAAAAGCAAATATTGTTGCCAATATTGCGAAAAGAAATTTTCCAAGCCTTGCTTGCTACAACGGCATGAAATTTGTCATACAGGAACAAAACCGTTTCAATGCACACAATGTGACCAGGGATTTACTCAGAAAACATCTCTGTCCAGGCATATGCTTCTACATCGGGGCATCAAGAATTTCAAATGTCCAAAGTGCAGCTACAGGTGAAACTGCTTAACATATTCTTTATTCGTTTCTTTAATTGTTTTTATTTTCTTTAGTTTTTCCCAAAAGAACAACCTTATTATCCACATTCAACGTACTCATCCAATTGATGCGGATGCTGACAACATGTTTGCTTGTGAGTTTTGTCCATGTCTGTTCACCAAACTCAGTAGTGTCAATCGTCATCAAGCAACGGTACACCCTGAAAAGGAGAATGCAACCGATCAAGATTGCTTCAACAAAGACGAAGACGATGATAACGTGAACGTTGCAAGGGTGATGGAACAGTTGAAGAGTTTTCAAGAATCAATGGGAATTATGGATATGCAACCACCCAGTTCTTTAAAACTGTCTCCTAAGAAACCACCATCGCCTGATCAGCAGATCAGCACCAAAATTGTTATTGATACGTTAAATCCAAAGAAAAAGGAGACTTACGTAGAAGCAAAGGAAATATTTTATAAAGCACACCAAAATATTGCTTGTATTAAGTGTGACAAACAGTTCAAAAGGGTACACGATTTTTTAAGGTGAGTTTGTCTCTATTCACACACTTTTTGTCAAAGGTTCTTATGTATAGGTGATTACAACTATATATCAGGGCTTGTTTGAGGTTTTGTATAGTCGAGGGAGATTATTGCCGTTTTTGCTTATCGGTAGAGGTTTACCATATTCATTCAAAAGCAAAACTCCTAAAAGTGTCAGTTTTGGAACGTCACAATTTTTAATATCCAAGCTGTTGAAGAACTTTTTTTTATTTGAACTTTGACCCTTACTTACTGACGCTAGCTCCACATGTGTGGGTGTCATTTGGCTTCAATTAACAATATACTCCAGGCGGATTGATTTTTAGCCAATTACTTACGCCAAGTTGTTGGAGGTCTCCTTCTACTGATCACTGCACCAAAGATGAATCCTGATACCTTTGTTCTCGTTCCATCTAGTCAGACGTTGAAAACCTTACGTGCTGGAACGTCGGTGTTCATTCGTTCAGTCAGTCAATTTAACTGTAGAAAAAAATGTTTTTTGAAAAGGCTTATATCGTATATTTATCACGTATTGTGTCAGGACTATAAATCGTTCATAAGACTTTTATATCAATGGAGAAAAATGGTGTATTCTTCATACGGCAAGACCGTAATAGCTTTACTCTGCAATTGCTTGATGTTGATTGTCGAGATTACAGCAGTACATTGATAGACAAATTGACTGACTACCTCGAAGTTAATCCGTGTAAACTATTTAATATTTGATATTCTTTTAAATATTTTTAAACATACATGAAATAAAAGAAAAAAAAAAAATAAATGCATACAAACGTTAATTCTTTTCAGACATAACCAAATTCATACCAAAGAAAAGCCATACATGTGTGTTACATGCCACAAGAGTTTCTCAACAAATAGTGGCCTTAAAATTCACATTAAAATTCATAAATCTTCTGAAGAAAAACCAGCCAGAGTGTATGCATGTGTAGCAAATGAATGTAACAAACGTTTCTCATCAATGCGTTCTCTAGATATTCACACACAGTAAGAATTATGTTTTTTTTTTTAAATATTATATGGCTTTAACTATTTTCATTTTTCAACTCTTGCAGAACCCACACAAATCCAATATCATATATGTGTCCTGTTTGCTCGAAAGTCTTTATTTCCAAAGCAGGTTTCTCCGCTCACAAACATATTGCTCCTGATTCACAACTCAATAGCATTCGTCCACTTTTAAAAGCTCCTATACAAATTGAATCAAACGAGCCAGAAGAAGACGTTTTCAAAAGTGAAGAGTATTCCAAGAGAGGTTATCAGTGTTCTGTATGTGGACTGAAAATGTTAAAACTATCTCATTTACGACAGCATGAAGCTTCACACACTGGAAATAAACCTTATCAATGTGAAATTTGTTTTAGGTAAGAGTAAAAGGTTGTTGAAGTTTGTATTTTGATGATTTAATTATTGTTTTGTAGGTCCTACACAACTCAAAGCTCCCTCAATCTGCACTTCAAAATTCACACAGCCGAAAAAACGCACATCTGTAATGTTTGCGATGCAAAATTTATGACAAAATCCTTACTTACTCGACACATGATTTCGCACAGCGATGAAAGAAACTTCGCCTGCCCCTACTGCGATGAACGCTTCAAAACCAATGACAATTGTAAGAATCATATTTTAATACACGCTAGAAGCCTGCTAGCAAGTCCTGAACCTCCTCCACGCGGTGAAAAAGCGAACCAATATGAAATTGAGAAAGAACATCGTGTTGATTCTATCACTCAGCAATGCATTGCTATTGTTGAGAGTCCTGAAAAAAATCTTTCCCCAAAGTTCCTTCAACTGGAGTTGGTAAAAAATTGTAAAAAGCATAAACACAAAAATTTAACAATTGAAACAATGACCCCAAGAAAATCATCTAAAAAATCACTAACACGTTCTCCAAAACAGATTACAAAAACTGGACATAGTTGTATGGAGTGTGGGAAAACGTTTTTCAAAGCCAGTGACTTGGAACGTCACACGCGAACTCATACAAAAGAAAAGCCATATCAGTGTGGTATCTGCTCAAGGCAGTTTGCTTTGATGTCCACCCTAGTACATCATATGGAAATTCATGACCCTGACAGACAAACGTACGATTGTCAAGTGTGTGGAAAGAAATATACATCGCAAAAGGTTCTGACTGTGCATTTAAGAATTCACACGGGTGAAAAACCATTTCATTGTGGTGTGTGTAAAAAGACTTTTCGAACTTCAGGACATAAAATTTCACACATGAATGCTCATCATAGCAATAGAAAGTAAATTGACAGAAAAAACAGAAAAGCGAAAGTGATTTATGTGTTAAACTAGTTATAATAATATTAAAATAAACTAAATATTTGGTATATAAACAAGAAATAAAATATTGAATGCAAGGTTAAAACAAAACTAATAGCAAAGTTATAAAAAACGAACTCATTTGATTTTTGTAAAAAAAAAATTAATAATATAGAAAGCTGTCGGACTGTCAAGAAAACATCATAAGCAATCAATGCATTATTCAAGAAAACATCATAAGAAATCAATGCATTCTTCAAGAAAACATCAAAACTCATAGGTAAGTCAATTTATGAATTACATAGGCTCTATAAATGAGATACCATAAAATAACATAGTTTTATCAAACTAACTAGCTGAAAACCCGACGAAAACGACAGTGTTAATAAGTTATTTTTCGTGAAGATTGTGTTGTTGTTAAAATTGTTAAATTAAAATTGGATCGTAACAAAATCTCTCTGATACCACTGTATATAGTGTGGGACCAATAAAAGCACCTCAATCTACAGAATGGCGCTGTTCCATGATATTACTATAGAAATGTATGCACAATGGTTTTTCTTAAAAATCTCAATAAATGGCATTATTTGTTTTGTTCCGGAAATGCAACTTTGGGGTCGTTTACAAGTCAAATCATTGAAATATGAACGAAAATTCCAATGCCAGTTCAAGTGATTACTGAAATACAGACGCATTAAGATGTGTCTACCGAATCTCTGAAAAATGCTTAGCTTCCGGTCAAAATTTAAAATTTAAGTTTTAAGTTTCCGGTTGGGATTTAAGATAAGCTTTACTAACACATAGAGAAATCATGTGTGAAGCCATTATTGCGAGTGTTGCTTTTCTATCGATAAACGACTTTTGTTGATAGTCGAACATCGAAAATTTGATTTGGTATTGTGAATTTCAATTTTGAACGAAAAATTTGGTATAAGCTATCGATCTTTGTCGTTCACATTTGTCTGATCGACTGCGTACGAGTTTTATTTTCTCAACAAAATTATGTGACACTACCCGAAATGCCAAAATATAAGGTTTATTCACAATAAGCGTATTCCATATTCACACAATAACAAAACAAAAATTTATCGATACTTTCGACTATTAGCGCATCAAAAGTCAAACGACACTAGCAATAAGGGCCTAAGTTTCAAATACTGCTCGTGTGATGTCGTTACTATCGTCTTGTTTTTCTTTTACACTGTGTCTCCACCAGCAAGATTTCATAGATTACCATGCATCTGTTACTTTTCATAAAAAGAAAGATTGCTAGAATGCTATAAAATGTATAATGGGCATTTGATAGCTTACTATTTCAGTCCAGTTACACAGAAAACAGTAAAGTCAAAAAGTAAAAATGACAGCTCATAGAATACTATCTCCTACAAGCTATGAGCTGAGCAAGATATAGCAAGAAAATTTTCATAAAACACTATTTGCGGTCTACATGAGCAATTTTAATAGAATACAATCTTGCATTCTATGAAATCTAGATCGTGGAGACACCGTGTTATTATTTCAGTGCAATAACACAGAAAACACAAAAGTCAATAACCCGGAATACATTTCGCCTGGCGAAAATCTGTTCCCCCGGAATTTTAAAAGCTATTGGGGATCCCGCCCGAACGATTTTTCACTTTGAATCAAGAGTGACACCCGAACAAAGTGTGACAGTTTTGTTTTTCATTTCTAACAAAAAAATCATCATTAATCTTCATTTTGAAATCTTTTCGGTTTGAATTTTATATTTTTATAATTAAATAATTAAATAGCTACTGCAACTTTCTAAAATATCTTCTATTTTGTTTTTTTTTTTCTAATAAATGCATTCTCTGAGAGAATATTTTTTACTCCTTCAAGTTCGAGAATTTACTTGAACCCCTAGTTTCTGATTTGAAAGTTCTAAAAGAAGAGCGATAATTGTGTTGTGTGGGTTTTTTCAAAGAGATTGCAAAATAAAATTTTTAAAGCAATATTTTGGACGTGTATATATTGTGAATATTGCAATTTGTGAATCAAGTAAATTATAGTAAATTAAAGTGACACAATCAAACGATATTTAAATATAAATACATATATGTTTTAGTAGCAAATTATATTTATTTAAAATAAATGTTGTTTTGTTTTCAAAAGTGCAGTCGAAACGAATAGTTCCAAAAGGTAACACTTCGGTGACAATTTTGAGGGATGATTTGGTGTTAAATGTTTTGAAACATTTCATGTGTTTGTGAAAATATATCAATCAATACATTTATGTTTTTCAGATTTAAACAATACTATAAAATAGCGTTTTGTCATACTTGAGCTGACGAAAAATAAACAAATGTCTTGCAATTCACAACTTTTTCACTCGTTCGCCTTCAAAATATAAGTGAACATTTTAGCTGTAATGACATTTGCATTTTGCTCGAAAAAAGTGACCACAATAGGGGGAATTTTTCGAACATTAAACATTTTTCGGGTAAAATTCACAATAGGCGGAAAGGGTAATTTCAATTTTTCCGGGTGGAATGTAATTCGGGCGAACTTCACAATACGGCTAAGTATGAAAATGACAGCTCATAGAATACTATCTCTAGCATGCTATGAGCTGAGCAAGATATAGCAAGAAATTTTTTTATAGAATACTATTTGCGGTCTTTATGAGCAATTTTAATAAGATTTTTCATTCTATGAAATCTAGATCGTGGAGGCACCGTGTTACTCTTGTAGCAACTATTCTTGATTTAAAAAGTAAAAGAAATAAAGCAAAACATATACAAATGTATGTAGAAGATTTTTTTTCGGTTCGGTTCGAGTATTTTTCTTTATAGGGAATTAGGGCAATAATAATTACTCGATATGCAAAACAAAATTCTTCTGCATACATTTGTATTTGATTTTCTTTGTTTCTCTTGCTTTTAGCTTAAGAACAATTGCTACAAGAGTAAAAAAAAAAACAAGTCGATAGTTACGACATCCTACTAGCATGTGTATGTATAAACTCAAAGGTTAACGCTGGTGTAAAACCTTGCATGTTACCATTTGTAACTCATCTCATATCAACACATATCAATAATGTTTTGTTCTCTCGCTGTTTTGTGATTACCGTTTCAATTTAATATATATATTTTTAAAAGTTGTTTTTCGTTTAATAAATTGGAGATGTTAGAAAAAGTATTATCATATATTATAATGTATAAGTCATTGGCAATGTTATTTGCACAATGAGTTCTTTCTTTTGAGATAAGTTGTATTGCTGTTATATAACTTAATATTTTGCAAATTTATTTCTGAATTATCAAATTTCAATATTTTCTTCAAACGATAACTATAAAAAATTTAAAATGTCTTAACACTTTGCATCGTACCATCAACCAATTTAGGGAAAAAAGTGTTAAATTGGTGCATTATTAGCCAAAATCTCAAAATGCAGTTATATTCAAAACATTGCAAGTACACAAAGTTTCATCAAAATCGTATGAGCCGTTTTCAAGAAATATACCAAAAATATACAGGGTGAGTCATGAGCAATGCGACAAAATGCTAGGGCGTGTAGGTTGCGTTGAGACAAGAAAAAAATCGTATGGGAGGGGGGGTCTATTCCCCTCCGTTTAGCCGGGAGGGGCAATTTTCGAAAAAACTGACTTAAAATGGAAAAAAAATTATTTAAAATCAACGGCTTCATTCACAATGCTGTGCGATACGTTTTTGAAAAGCCAATAACTTTTTCTTCCATTCTGTGTTTAAATAAATCTATTCTAAGAAATAGTTTTTGAAATATTAATTTTCAAAGTCAAAATTTTGAAAAAAAAATGAAAAAAAAATTTCAAATTCATTTTTTTCAAAATTGTACGTAATTAAGTGCTAATTTTAATTTCAAAATTCAATGCTGTTATTAATTTTAAGTCTAAATAAGAAAACCGGATGCAAAAATTTTATGTCGTTCTCAAGAAATTAAAAAAAAACCAAAACCACCTTTTTCTAAGAAAAACATTTATTTTTATTGTAACGAAGCAATTTATTTATTTATTTAGCACTAATCTTAGTTTTTTTACTTTTTTTTAAATTGGAGTTTTATGAGAACGTAATAAAATTAAATAGTATTGGAATAACCTTGGATTAATATTATTTTCATTGATAACTTCTGAAAACTGACCTGTCAATATTTTTGCCTTGGCCTGCCCGCAGCCCATGGGTTCTACCTGTTATGGGGACAATAGGGACATCTATCAGCGTACAGTCTTTCGGCTTCACGACTTCGACCATTAGCTAAACCGTAGCAGAAATGCATGTCCGTTAATTCTTCTCGGGTGTATGAGCTTGACATCGTTACGAGTTAATGAGTTAATATTCAAATTTGAAATAATTACTAAGCAAAACTGCAATGCCTTTTATTTATCTTGCGTTGCAATTTTCTTTTTTTTTTCATTAAAAAAAATGCGGTGTTATTGTCCCTATTGTCCCCATAACAGGTAGAACCCATGGGCTGCGGGCAGGCCAAGGCAAAAATATTGACAGGTCAGTTTTCAGAAGTTATCAATGAAAATAATATTAATCCAGGGTTATTCCAATACTATTTAATTTTATTACGTTCTCATAAAACTCCAATTAAAAAAAAAAGTAAAAAAAACTAAGATTAATGCTAAATAAATAAATAAATTGCTTCGTTACAATAAAAATAAATGTTTTTCTTAGAAAAAGGTGGTTTTGGTTTTTTTTTAATTTCTTGAGAACGACATAAAATTTTTGCATCCGGTTTTCTTATTTAGACTTAACATTAATAACAGCATTGAAATTTGAAATTAAAATTAGCACTTAATTACGTAAAATTTTGAAAAAATGAATTTGAAATTTTTTTTTCAATTTTTTTTTTCAAAATTTTGACTTTGAAAATTAATATTTCAAAAACTATTTCTTAGAATAGATTTATTTAAACACAGAATGAAAGAAAAAGTTATTGGCTTTTCAAAAACGTATCGCACAGCATTGTGAATGAAGCCGTTAATTTTAAATAATTTTTTTCCCATTTTAAGTCAGTTTTTTCGAAAATTGCCCCTCCCGGCTAAACGGAGGGGAATAGACCCCCCCTCCCATACGATTTTTTTCTTGTCTCAACGCAACCTACACGCCCTAGCATTTTGTCGCATTGCTCATGACTCACCCTGTATATTGTTGAGACGTGCGTGGGTGCTGCCAAAAAAGTTTGCGTTTGGCGTGCTTGGCTTGTGGCTTGGCTCAGCTCAGCTATACCATATAACACAAGCCGAGTAGCGAGCATATTGCTGCGTATGTGAGAACATGTCAAGACTGGGAGCAATGAAAGTTTGGATTTGATTTCTATTACCATTTGATTACCGCAGCAGCGTTTGCTTTTTTGACTGATGTAGTTGGAACGTGTATGGAGAATCGAGAGCATTTTCTGCTTACAGTTGGGCTCAAGCCCAGCATATTCGATCGTGTATGTGTGTCTGTCTATCAGTCTGTCATTCGCACTTGCAGCCAAACCGGTTGGGCTAACTTACTTACGCCTAGTATGCAGCTGAAGTCAAACAAATTTTTCCGTCGTCTCCAAAAACACAGATGAAATGATAACGAAACGGCACCGGACAAATTGTTATATAGAGTTTCGCCATTTTCAAAAAAAATATTTTTCAAAACACAAAAAAAACAAGAACAGAAATCAATTTTATAATAATAATAACCGCAAAAAAAAAACACGAACAAAATACAAAAGTAAAAATTTCGCGAGCTAGTTGTGTTCGTAGAATTTTATCAATTTTATTTTACCCAGGGTCGACCCAGATTTTCTTGACAGCCCCAAGAGCTGTCAAAAATACCTGGGTTTTTTGGTTCTTAAAAAAACGCACAAGGGTAGGTTTGTGTTGTTGACAAAAAGAAAGAAACAGAAAATATTTGCTTCCGAAATTAAAACTTGAAATTTGTTGCTTTTGGTACATTCCAAAACATAAAACAATTACATTTTGTTTTATTTGTATGTTTTCTATTTATTTTCATTAAAATAAATCTATAATGTCTTTTCTTTGCATTGCAAAAGCAAAATAAAATATTCAATTGTAAACATATGTTTGACAACACACATGTCAATTTGTTTACCTCAACTCGCCCCAGCAAAATACCTAGATCTACTTCAGGGCGAGTTAAGGGCGATCCCAGGTCTAAAAAAACAGAGAATTTGTTTCAAAGGACGAGTTGAGGTTTTTCAAAAAACGCTTTGGGACGACTTCAGGGCGGCCCCAGGGCGACCCCAGGGTTCAACGAACACAACTAATATCCCAGTCAATTAAATTGTGTGCGAAAAGAGTGTATACCCTTTACACTTGAACCGGTTATCTACCATTTCACCGTGAAGCTGTACCACAAAACGAAAAAAAGGACAGAAAATTTCGTTTATGATTTCACTGTGTCATTTTTGTATGGGATTTTTCGTTTTACTACAGCTGCATACTAGGCTTTAAGATGGCGCTTACAGTCCAGGGGATGATGGACTACGGCCTCAACCAACATGTCTCTCCAGCCAGCTCTATTCCTAGCTAGCCGCTTCCAATTTTGCACAAGTGGCGTTTTCCACTTGTGTGCGCCATCTATTGGAGGCCTATTTTAAGGTCTATTTTATGCACACTCATGATTTAATGGTTTTCAATTTGTTCTAGTTTCTTTCCATAAAAAAATGATAACAAAGTTTGATACTCACGTGTTCCATTTTAGGCAAAATAAAAATATTTATCCTCTTGAAAGAACCAATAAAACAATTGTTTGTTTTCATATTACATACAATTATATTTGAAGCGCCTTCATTTTGTTTTTATATTCCTCATTTAATAAAAAGATTATGTATCTAATATTTATATTATTTTATGGGTATAAATAAACATATATATTTATAGTTAAAAACTTATTTATTAAATAAATTTAATTATCTTTTTTTATTTTTATTTATAATAAACAAGTCAAACTTATTATTAATGTTAAATTTTATAAATACTATTATCTGAATGATCATGATAAAGATTATTTTGTTTTTATTTTAACTACATAAATATATAAATAATTATTGTTTTCTTTACAATATACTACATCTATTATATTTGTTTATTTTATTTGAAGATAATAATTTATTATTACAAAAGAATCATAGGTATTTTACTTACACTTAAATATTATCCTTTTTTTCTATTATTTTTATTATTTTTTTTTTAGAATTTCTTTATTTAAAATTGTTTATTTAAATTTTTTTTATTTAAGCTTCTTTTATTTAAAACTAGTAAATATATTCAGGAATTTAATGTATTTTGATCATTGGCTGACAATAGTTTATGTTTATTCGATTTTCTAAAATTTTGCTAAGCATTTTTGTTTTTCTTTTGTCCAAATAAAATTTAAACAAATATTTTAACTAGTTAGATATATAAAATGTGTTTTTCTTTTATTTTTGTAAATAGAAATAATTTATAAAATTTGATTTAAATTTAAGCTTAATAAGACAAAAATGTTTACTTACAAATAATGTTTTTTTTAATAATTTTTAAATTGAATTTTTAGTTTTCGCAATAAACAAAATTAAAGCATTTATTTTTTTTCTTAAATACATAGTCTAAGTTGAAATGAAATGTTTCATATTGTACGTTTATTAAATTTTTTTAAATAGTCTAGGATATTTTAGTTTTTGTGAATTTTCAACAATAAATAAGTTAAAAATACTAACAAAAAATATTTATAATATAAACATTAAGGCATTATGAAATAATTTTGAATTTTATTTTTTCTTGTAGTAAGTAAAATTAGTTAATGATTAATGAATAATTTTATTGTTTTTTTTTTAATTAGCCGATTTTAGCAGCCATTGTTGAGTTATACATTTGATTTATGTAGTTTTTTTTAAGTTATGCAGTTTATTTTTTTATAATTTTTATCGATATTCTTTAAGATCATAATATTTTTTTACAATTTTGTTTACAAGACTATGATTTGAAATTGATAGACGATATTTTATCTATAGGTTTGATGAATCTAATTTTAATGAACTTTAATTGGATGCATTAAGATTGGCATTAGCGTATACATACATTCATGAGACAGTGTCAGTTTAGAGACCTAGAACGCATACAAGACAGGAACGCAAAAATAATCACCTTTCAATCATTTGATTGTTATCAAGGATTGATAAAGATTCGGAGAGTTTATTGTCTTCTACATAACTTTTTTTTTTTAACATTAGTGCAAATTAATTGCAAGGACGAAATTGAGACTTGCGCCGCGGTTTGATGAAAACATTTATTACGAATGATAGCAGTGTTGTAAATTGGGAAAACAAATATTTTTGTTGTTGTGTTATTTTTTTATTTTTCTGACGATGTTGATCTGTTATTGTTTTTAGTTTTCCTTGACCACACCAAATGGCATAAAGTAAACAAAAACAAATCAGTTATATTAATTATTACAGTACTACGCGGCGCTCTCATCGTCTTCCAGAAATTATTGTACTTGCTACAATGAAAAAGAATTGAGGGCAAAAAGAATGCGGCATTTTTATTTTAGTATGAATTGTTAATTTGATAGTAGCGATATCAGTATCTCGGCTCCTTCTGATGCTCTTGCAATGACAAAATGATATTTCGAATCAGGTGCGTGACACAACTACCCTATACGTGTACGTTTAAATAACGTATTCCTCTTATTTCTTCTTCACTGCTATGTATATATAAAAAATACGGTTTCCGTGAGAACAAATGAATGTTTTTTGAGCGGCTAGTACTCGGAGTAGAATTGTAAGGCGTTTAAAATAGGGGACCAATTAATCATGGTGTGGAATGTGTAGCAGCGTATGTTCGTACGGCAGTAGATACGATACGATGGCGATATTAGAGTCCAGGTTTAGCGAAATTTCCGGCGTTATATCCAGTTGCTGCAAACTCTTAAATATTTAGTCGGTTGTTAAGACTTAAACAATTTTTTTTCTATTGGCCCAACCACGTTTAGTTTTAAAAAGACTAATAAACTAAAATTTATTTTTTTTCCAAATACAATTTAAAAGCGATTTTAAAATGAAATGACAGTTAGCATTTAAAACTCAAAATATAAGGCAGAAAGAAAGTTTAAAGTGTTCGATTGTTGGTTCTCCTAAAAGAGTATTCATACCAACGAATGAAAGAAAAAATAAAGGAATTGACGAAAAAAAGAGATTTCAATCTCAAATTTATATGTTTGAGTATTAAAGATTTGAAGCTGTCGGCGACCTCTCATGTGAATAAAATGTCAAAATCCACGACCGTTCACAATTCGCAATTCGCTGGTCGCATCTCATGTGCAAGGCACTAAAAGGCCGAAATTGTACGATAAGAACCTCTAAAAATATCGAGATAGTTCGTGTATAATTGTATATACTAGCTGCCCAACGGTTTTGTCTGTTTGTTCAATTCTTTCCAGGAATTCATGAATCAACGTAATGTATTCTTGATAATGGGTTTGTTGTCTCACGTCTTTAAAATCCAGGTTTACAAAGAGTTATTAGCTTAATCACATAACGTATGTAAATCGAACATAACGTATGTAAAGCGAACTACGTCACCAGGTGACAATGTGCGAGAGTGTTATAAACGGCAGGTACCATACCCGATATACCTCATGCTCATATTGTATTATCTAAAGATCTTAAAGTTTTATGACCCCTCTTCAATTGAGGTTTGGTAAAGTTGAAATGCGCAATGGGTAGGCAAAATTAGAACTAAGTTATCTTTGCTCTTTAGTACAAACTTGACTACTCCAGCGCCACACGTATAACTTCCAATCCCATATAGAACAAGTCAAATATTAAAAAGTCTCCACCAGAATAGCAATCAGCATTTTGTAGAATTCCGAAACACAATGAAGCGCTGAGTACAAAAGTTGCTAAGACCCGAGCTAAGACCCTTGAAATAAATAAGAAGACACTAAAAAATAAAGATTAATAACAATGAACTGTTTCTAATATCTGATGCCATAGTACTGAATGTTTTTGGAAGACACATCTAACCTTACTTAATCCAATCTATGTATATAATTAAATAGTTTATTATAATTTCTTAAAGAATATCGAAAAGCGGTGCTTTCGTGCTTATAATTTCGCTGTTGGAATAAGCACCTTACAAGTTTAATCAACTCTCCATTAGCTCCTCACCCACATCAATCGTACTGACCTTATTCCCTCCATCCGAACATGGCATCTTAATAATTTCACCATCACTTTGCAATGGCATTATTATGCAAACAAATCCCTGTCCAGTTTGTGAATCTCTTGGATGCAAAGTGACTGCATTGAAACGATCAGTTTGTCCATCGGCATATGTCTGGAGTCGCAAATGAATTTCCGGATAATGTTTCTTTAGCATAACACCACGTCTGCTGAGAATTGTCAAAATATTCGCTAGGATGACCTCGCGCTGAGATGGATTGGAACATTTTGTAGGATTAAAAGTCAGAATGAGTATTTCGGTTGCTGGTTCTGGGACCATAACAATCTGTTGCTGAGAATTCTCTAATTCTGTAAGGATAGATTTACACAATTTTAATTTGGCACACCGCGACACCAGCTGACGTTCCCATTTGACAGCTGTTGTGGAACTTCCCGGAGCTTCAGACACCACACAAATTGCCACATATATAAGCATCTTAGAATCGGGTTTGTATTCGGTGCTTAGTTTGAGAAGTTCCGAGTACAGTTCCAATCCCATCTCGGCTGGCATCAGGTCAGGCCAACGAACGTATGACGCCTCTCCCATGCACTGAAAGCCATTTTTAATAAAGCCCTCAGCTGATTCAGCGCTGCGGAAAAGCGCTCGGACCACACCGCGGCCTTGAGAGAGATAACCCTTGCGAGCTAGTAGGCTAAGGTGGCGTTGTGTGTCAACGTCATCTTTGCACGTGGAAAGCACCTGCCGACATAAGTTGGATGCTCGGGAATGAAGACATGCCTTGCGATGCTTCTCCCAATGGATGCGACGACAATCGCGAGAGCAATAGAGATGCGTACAGTTGTGGCAGCTCTTGTAGAATTTTTTGGCCTCTGCAGTAGAGGCGGCTTGATCGCACTTTGTGTTGCGGCATTTGATCGGCAACTCAGACGTTGTCTTTGATTCGCTTGAGTCCAGACTGATTCTGCGGGGTGGTTCGGGGTGACAGTTGTTTGGAGTCGGCGCTTGATGGGACTTCTGGTTGGCGTTAAGTTGGTCGTTTATTGACTTTTCAAGTTGCAACTTTTGTTGTTCCTTTTGACGTTGGGCGTCTCCTTCACTGCGACGACGGAAGCGGGCCTGCTGATCGACTACTTGTAAGCTGCTTGGCGAAGCGGACGTTGTCATGCGTGTATGGACAGTCTCACTAACTGAATCTCCTGTAAGTAGAAAAAAGAATAGTTTCCGAAAACAAGCGCGGAGACCACAACAAATAAGGATTTTCATATAAAATGCGAAGAATAAGTAAAAGAGAAAGAGAGATAGACAAACTAAAACCCAAAACAGCTGATCATGCTGCCAGCAGCGCTCTCTATTGCACACACCTGAATATCACACGCAAATTAATAAAATAGCAAATTAAAATATGACAAAATCAAAAAAACTAAATATGTTGTCTTTGAATATTAAAATAATATTCTGTTGTAATTGCGTCTTCTTTGAATTTCTAAAGCCAGACACAAAAAGCTTGCTTGCGATGCGCGGGCGGAAAAAAATCGACTGATATGTAGATGGAGTTAGTATTTCGATTTTAACCTTCGCCCAACTATATAACACACACGATTAAAACAAACACACACACATAAAGATTCAAAAAACACAATGTTGTCTTTAAATGTTGTATATTCATGTTTATTTTATAATAAATAATAAATAAATTAAAAAATAGAAAATAAAATTTCTTTGTTGTCTGTTTTTTGGAACAAAACTTACAGGTTCATACCTGTGGACCTGAATGTTTCATTGGTGGCCGTCACCTGCGTCGTTGGTAATCCCAATAGCGAGGCTAATACATCTTCTAGCGATGCTGAGCTCATCGTACGTTCTGGCGCTAAGGAATTGAACAGAAAAAAAGAAAAACAAAATGCAAATGGATGGGTTTTTTTTTTTTTTTTTTTTTTTTAAATAGAATGAGCTCATCTCAGACTAAAGCAACAAATTATTTCAACTTTAAGGTTTAAATATTTTTGATTATAGAAAAAAAAAAACAATGGCAGCACTGAGAACGTATGGAGCAGCTTTGAAGCAATGAAAATAGATGTGAACTGGAAGATATTATATTTATGTACTTTTCGAAAATATATGTATGCGGATATGAATCTGAACATATAAATATTAAATTTTTCTTTATAAGAAAAAAAAGCAGCAATCGATTATGAGGATATATTACAAAAATGTTCAAAAAATTAAATTATGTTTTTATCGTGGCGCATATTATAAACAAATGTGATGAAAGCTAAAATTATTGAAAAACAAAAAAAAAAAAAAACACATAATATACATTAAAATGGCATTAATAGAAAACAAATTACAATGTGATACAATGAAATATATACATATACAGAATTTTGTGTTCAGATTTGGTAATACTGTTAAAAAATACATTTGATTCGACTAAGCAATTATTTTGCTGGCACTTTTAATAGAATTATTTCTTTTTTTTACCAAATATATCTACTTGAAACAACTCTTAATATAATTTTTGGTCTTTCTATTTTTCAGAACTAATTTCAATTCAAAAATTCAAAAGGCTTTCTTAATCTTTTTACGAAGGCTGTTGATGGCTGAGACAAGAAAAAATATCGATCAGTAATGCAGTGTCCTTTTACCTGGTGACCTACGGATTAACCCATATCAAATCACCACAGAGATGGAAAATCTATTTGTAGATGGAACCCTTTTTGCATCACGAGATTGTATTTGAAATCCATAGCTTGTTTTGCATTCAAGTATAGCAATTTGTAAGTATGAAAAGGTTTTCAACTTGTTGAAATATATTTGCACCAATTAGCTTAAGGTGGCACGAGATTCATGATAAGCCACACAATAATACTTTCATGTGATGAAATGTGAAACTCTCGCTCTCGAATGTGCCTTCACATCACACCATATAAAAGTATACTTGTAACAAATATTCGAAGAATTCCGATTTGAAAGCTTACGTGCAATGAAAAGTCACACCATTACAAGAAAGTGCTTCCTACAAGTATCTTTTTCTTCAGTACAATTATTAAATATCGTATAGGTACATGAGAAATCATCTTTTTGAAAAATAAGTTTCAAATATTTCTCGTAGGATGTCGTCAAGCAATTATTCTTAAGTTAACAAATGCAAGAGAAATAAATAAAAACAAATACAGTCAAAATCGCTAATAAGGAACTCGATGAAATTGGAAGTTCGTTATAACCGATTTTCCATTTTTGGTTCACTATAGAAAAGTAGAAATTTTGTCCATGTTAGTAAACTTTTATTTATTTATATTTGAGATACCTACAAAGTAATCTGTTCTTTTCTACTGGAAAATTTTCAAAAGTATGAAAATTTTTTTCTAAATAAACAATTTCGAACTTTTGACACCCTGGTAATGACGGTCTGTTTAAAAATAGCGTATAAAAAAGAACAGCAAAAGGGAAATCGCCATATATCATCATTTTAAATACAGGAAATTTTCAATGCTTACTTTTTTATATTTTTAAATATTGGTTATAAGCGATAGATATTTATTTTTTTTTATTTTAAACTGTTCGTATAATATCCGATAATTCGGTATAATATAACCGATTAAGTTATAAGCTATATTGTACAGTACAATTTGTATGAACCTTTGCCAGGACTTTAAGATTAGCTCGAAATAACTCATATTTCGTTACAACCGATTTTAAATGTACTAATTTATGCAGAAGAAATTATTTCGTTTGAGTATTTTTTGTTACAGGGCAAAAATTGTTAAATATTCTCATTTAGCGACATCTACCTCGATATGTTTAAAACTTTCTTGATTCCTTTATGTATAGATATGATTAAATTTCTATAAACGTATGGAAAGTACTTTTGCAGGTCGTCAAATGTTCAATAGAATCCATATCAGTGTTACCGCCGAACATTTTTTAAAAGTCGCACTTATGAAAAAAAGTTCGCACTTAAAAAAAAAAAAACTTGCATGAAAAAAATTACTATCCAATTGCAAAACGCTTCAGCACAGTAACCACCATTCGAAAATCGTAAACCAAAGGAATATAAAAGAGTTTAAGGTTCAATTTTTTGAATAGGCATTTTCACTTCATTGAATATTCCATCGTTAAATTTTAAGATTTTATGTGAATTATTTTTCAATGAAACATCTCAATCGAAAGAATGCATGAGAACAGTCAACACACTCTTATTATTACGCAAGTAACCAAATGTTTGTTAAATCTATTAAGTTTTGGAAGTCAATTAAAATCATCAAATGACTGATGTTTCACTGCTACATAGATACCGCATTTATTTAAAAAAATAGGCCGCACAACTCAAAAAAAGATCGCCAAGTGCGACTAAACTCGCACCCTGATATTCGAAAATGAATCGAGGGACCCCATGAAATGACCAGTTTTTGCAGATTTTTATATGACCAACATTTTAGTTCGATTGGAAAACGCTTTAAATGGTACGTCTGCTGGAAAAAAAACTTAGGAACGCAGAAAAAGTAAAAATAGCTGTGGAAAATAAAACTAAGAGAGAGCCTTCTAAGGAAGTTACCCAAAGCAGAACTGTTGAAAAAACATACTCGACTATAGTAAAAAATGCACGGAAAAATGAAGAAACTTCCGTAAAAGAAATGCTGCAACTTATTCTCAAAAGGATCGACCAACAGGATTTAACCATCAAACAGCTAAGCGAAGAAGTCGCTCTTAAAAAACAATGATGGACAGAACACTTAAAATTGCTACTTGGAATGCAAACGGCCTTTTGCAACATGCATCCGAATTAAACATCATTTTAGACGTAGAGAATGTAGACATTTGTCTCGTGTCTGAAACACACTTTGCCACTGGACAAAGTTTTGAGAACAAAATGCCAAACTATACGTGCTATCACGCTCCGCATCCAGCTGACAAAGCTAGAGGAGGATCGGCAATACTAATAAAAAAGTGCTTGGTACATCATGAGGAAGCCGGGTTAATAAATGAAAATATGCAAGTGGCAACAATCAGTATAGGCATGAAAAAGAAAGAGTTTAAAATAGCTGCAATATACTGTCCACCGAGGCGCTCTCCAACAGAAGAAGAATATAAAGAACTCCTTGGGCCCAACTATGTAACTCGATTCTACAATTAAAATAATCGAATTCGCAAAATCCGAACTCTGTAATTCTATAAGAACGCTCTAGTAAACGAGTCGAATGAAAAAATTTCCTTTCGCAAATTTGGAACTACCTAACTCGAAAGTAGATGTCAAAACCATTCGAATTCGCATAATATTGTTCGCATGCAAATGTGTTTGCGAGCAATCCTTTAAAATTAAACGAAAGCATACAATATGCATGAAAACATATTTTTTGTAATTGTTAATATTTATTTAACTGTTTTTAACTAATCAATAATACATTTTCAACGTAAGGACTCACTTAAAAGTGCGAACACAAAAGCTTCTCAATTCAATGTTCTTGGCCAACACGCAATGACGAAACGCACCGATTTTTGCAAAAAAAATTCAAGGATCAACACATAAATTCATCTTCTAAAAGCGCTATTTTTAATGCAAAACTGAAAATAAAACATTTCACTCTAAAATCGCTTTAATATACATTTGTACTTGCATTTTTAATAATTCTTTTTGCGATAAGCACCATTTTACCTACCTCCGTGTTTTGTACAAAGTACAATGTATTGCATTTATAGCGTTTTTTCTTGTTCCAATTTACTTCCCATTGGAAAAAATCTGATAGAACTTAACAACTTAAGTTAATATTTTCATTCAAAAACTTGATTTAATTTAAAATGTTTCACAAAAAAAAAAAATGTTTATTGACTCCTTTTTCAATTCATCTGTCAATAGAATGCGAGACTCGTTTGAAAATCGGAAATATTGTGGGATATTTTTGGGACTTATTTTATTCGATTCTCATTTCTAGTCCGGTCAAGTTAGCATCAAAAATAGGGGTAAGGTTACATTAATTCGCACCTTCCTAAAAATTGGCATGAATGTTGGGAACGGTATTATACACAATAGGGCTTTTTAGGTAACAACGATATATCTCTTTCTCGTTCTCACAGAATTGTCAAAAACAGCAGTATGATGAACAGCTGATTTTTTTTTTATCATTGTTGAAAAATTGATTGAAAACAAAAGCGGGAATTTTAAAGATTTGTGCGCGAAAATTGTGAAAATTGTTGGTTTTGCTAATTAAAATAAATTTTTAAGCCACGGAAATCACAAATTTCACACAAAAAAGAATACCGCATTTAAAAATTATTTCCAAATTGTTTTCTTCAAGATCTTGAGTTTGACAGTTTGAAAAAAGCGCGATACATATTTCAATCTGTCTTCATCATAGTGTGAGCTTTGACAAGATGGTAAAACTCCCTATTTGTCAATTATCCACATCAATCCGAAGTGTGGAAAAAAAATTATTCAAGGTCAAATGTTGCAAAAATCGGTTTTTTGAGTTTTCCAGCTAAACGGTAAGTTTTATAATAAAAATAGATGAGACAAAAATTATTCATCATGAAATTACCTATAAAAATTGTTCTTACACTTGTTTTCCTAAGAATCACCATTTCGGAGATACAGTGATGCAAAATGTTCAAACAGTTGTATTCTTCATAATATGCATGTCAATTACCGAAATACACGTTACAGAACGATAATATAAGTAAAAATATTAAATTTCGTAGCGTATACATAAATATTATACAGTTGTAAAAATATAAACTCGAAAAAAAACCCAGTCCCTCACTTTATATGACCGTACGGCCTTGAGCAACATCTGTCTGCTATTCAATTGTCCACGTGGCGACGCTGGTATATACTTATATTTTCAAACAAAATTTGTGCAGTTTTGTGTTTGTAATAGAAATGTCGCAGTTGTGCTTTATTTGTAATAAACATTTGACCGAAAGCGAAACAGTTACTGTTGATCGTGGCCTAAAGACATTAATTAATGCAAAAAGGTGATGAATTTTCGGAATACCTGAAAGACCAGACTTCTGTGACAGTTCATGTGCAGTGTCGAAAAAACTATACTCGGAAGGGTACAATCGCTGCATTGAAAAGAAAACAGGATGAAGAACAAGCTAGTACATCAAAAATAAGTCCACCTCGTACTACAGCACGCGTAAGTGAGTAATTTTTTTGTTTTAAAAAGTGTTGCTTATTTTGTGGCAATGAATTGAATGAAGAGCTAGAAAACAGGAAAGCACTGAAGTATCGGCGTAAAATTTTTCATGTAACAACACTTTCATTCAAAGAAACAATCCTGAATATAGCCCAGACTCGTTTTGATCATGTAGCAAAAGCTGTTATTACTCGAATTGGGTTCGAACATGATTTAGTTCCTGCCGAAGCAAAGTATCATAAAGACTGTCATAATGCTTTCTTGAGACCGACTACGGGGGGTCAAGCTGGTCGTCCTCAATCTGAAAATACGAATCTTTTAATGGAAGAAATATTTGCACACGTCGAAAATAGTGATGATTGTCAATTTTCATTAGACGAATTACAAAATATTTGCAACAATTCGTTAGATAATAGAACCATTAAGTTACGATTGAAGTTAAAGTATGGCGATAAAATTATTATAACAGAAAAGTCAGGAGCATCAACATTAATATGTTTTGTTGATAATCACTATGACATTTTAAATCAACAACTGTTTGAACATTTTGCATCACTGTATCTCCGAAACGGTGATTCTTAGGAAAACAAGTGTAAGAACAATTTTTATAGGTAATTTCATGATGAATAATTTTTGTCTCACCTATTTTTATAATAAAACTTACCGTTTAGCTGGAAAACTCAAAAAACCGATTTTTGCAACATTTGACCTTGAAAAATTTTTTTTCCACACTTCGGATTGATGTGGATAATTGACAAATTGTGTATAATACCGTTCCCAACATTCATGCCAATTTTTAGCAAGGTGCGAATTTATGTAACCATCAATGTCTATTTTGACCGGACTATTCATACATAGTGCCAGTTGAAAGTAGAATCGGAAATGATTTGCGAATAGAATCAAAAGTAGAATCGAGTTACATAGTTGGGCCCCTTAATTCGCTTGGAAATAACTTTATTGTTGGTGGTGACTTCAATGCTAAACATACCCAATGGGGATCTAGGCTCATAAATACAAAAGGTAAACGACTTTATCTAGCAGGTCGCAAACACAAATGTGAATTCTTTTCCTCTGGAACGCCAACTTACTGGCCATCTGATCCTAACAAAATACCAGACCTTATAGACTTTTTCGTGGCCAAAGGTATAAAGCGAAATCATGTAAGTGTTGTAGGTAGTTACGATCTTTCATCAGATCATACTCCAGCTATTTTATCACTGAGTGAAGTAGAAATAAAAGAAAAAAGTAATCCAAAGCTCGTGAATAAAAGAACGAATTGGGAGGAATTTAAAGTAAAACTGGAAAGTTTTATTGACCTTAGATCCCCAATGGAAACTAGTGAACAAATTGACCACGAAGTTGAACAATTTATTGCTGATGTGCAACAGGCTGCAGAAGAAAGCACGCCAACTATTTTGAACAGAAGAGAAACAGAAATAAAATACCCTGTAGAAATAACAGAGTTAATATTGGAAAAAAGAAGGGCTCGAAGAAAATGGCAAACTTCGAGATTTCCGGGCGATAAGAGAGTATTTAATCGACTAAATAACGAATTGAAAAAAAGAATCTATGAATTCAAAAATGATTCACTTAGCAGTTTTCTTGAAAGTTTGACGACGGATGCTTCTACTGATTACTCACTGTGGAAAGCTACCAAACGTCTGAATAGACCGCAACAACAAAATCCGCCCATCAAAGCACAAGACAGAAAATGGACTGCAAATCCGAAACAAAAAGCTGACCTCTTCGCAGATCATCTCTCGAATGTCTTTAAGCCGTTTCCACAAAGTGCAGGGGCAAATAACTTACAATTTGTTAATAAAAATGATGACTTAGAAATTCCCTTAGTAAGGCTCAAAGAAGTAAAAAGCATGTGCCATCACAAGTTATCAAATAAAAAATCACCCGGGTATGATCTAATTACGGCTCAGGTCTTGAAAGAAATGCCAACAATAGCCTTCAAAAAATTCCAATACATAATAAATGCATGCCTTAAGCTCCGTTATGTTCCACATCATTGGAAAATTGCAGAAGTCATTGTTATACCAAAGCAAGGTAAGCCACCAACCGAAGTTACATCTTACAGACCAATATCGCTTATACCAACTATGGCAAAAGTTTTCGAAAAACTGCTTTTAAATAGACTAAGCAAAATAATAGAAGAACGAAAACTAATACCAAATCATCAGTTTGGATTTAGAAACAAACATTCCACGATAGACCAAGTACATCGAATTACGGATGTTGTTGAAAAAGCACTTGAAGAAAAACAAGTATGTTCCGCTCTATTTCTAGATGTTGCTCAAGCCTTTGGCAAGGTTTGGCATTTGGGGCTCGAGTACAAACTGCACAGGGACCTTCCCAGGCAGTTCTATGAAATACTCAAATCATATATTACCGACCGACTTTTTAGAGTACGGTACGAGCAAGAGTATTCGGAACTTGAGAAAATCGAAGCCGGCGTACCACAAGGAAGTGTTATAGGACCAACCCTGTATTTGTTGTATACAAGGGATATTCCAGTGGACAACAATGCGATCATGGCCACTTTTGCAGATGATACTGCGATATTAGTGTCAGATAAATGCGTTGTAAAGGCAACAGAAAAACTGCAATATGCAGTCGACAAGATAAGAGAATGGACGCAACAGTGGCGTATCAGACTCAATGAAACAAAATCAACGCATATAAACTTTACTAATAAAAAGATTAATAATGTTCCACTTTTTATTAATAGTAAAGTAGTACCTTACTCCAATACGGCCAAATACCTTGGGATGACTTTGGATGCAAAGCTAAAATGGAAAGAGCACATCAAGAAAAAAGGGAAGAACTTATCTTAAAATATAGAAAAATTTACTGGTTACTGGGAAAAACCTCTGCCCTATCAATTGAAAACAAATTAATGTTGTATAAGCAGGTATTAAAACCTGTTTGGACGTATGGCATCCAACTTTGGGGTTGTACAAAGAAAACAAATGCGGAAACCATCCAAACATTCCAAAACAAAGTCCTTCGTGGAATGGTAAACGCCCCTTGGTATATAAGAAACAGCGATTTACATCGTGACCTTCAAGTAGAAATGGTTACAGAAGTAATTAGAAAACACGCTGTATCACACAATCAGCGACTGCTTAGTCACACTAACTCCGAAATGGAGACAGTCTTAAATGTACGTACCAATGTTCGGAGACTAAGAAGAACCAAGCCTCATGAGCTGATGGTCTAAAAGCGATGGGAAAGTATTAAATCATCAAACTTCCCAAAATGTGAACTAAAAATTGAGAAACTAAAATCATTTGTCGATCTTTTATAGATTGGTCATGATTCTAGGTGGTTTTAGTGCGGTAGAAGTCCCACACTACTTGATACCGAATATTATCAAGTGTCTTTTGAAGATTTCCACCTACCGAAAGAAAAAAAAAAAAAAAAAAAAAAAATGGTACAGACAATCGTTTTAAAAATCTCAGTTTTTTTCTTCAATTTGTTTCTATTAAAAAAAGGTTGTAAATAACCCTCGAATCACCGAGTTCTGACATAAGTAGTTTTTTTTTTTGATTATTTGCAAAGTACTTTTTTTTTGGAACAAAGCTAAAATTCCATCAATACGATAAAATCGATACAATTAGAAAAAACCAAATAAGTTCTAAAAATAATAGGTAATTAACTACAAAAAAAAATTGAAAAAACAGTGTTTTTTGAAGCTTTAAGCAATTGTCGGCAACATTTGGCTTTATCCATTCGAGCTCAAACTTTGGCTATCTAAAAATCTGCAAAAGGAATGTTGGAATTGAATTCCATTTCAAATATTTAAATTTAAGTATAAATTAAGTCAGTTGTTGTCAAATCGAATTTTACAAACAGCGTTGCCAATTTGGAAGCAAAACCTCTATTTAAAAGGAGAATGATGCGATATACGTAATACCTACTTTTCTGATTACCCAACATTGAGACTTGCTCCAATGACTGAAACTTTTTCAGATAATATAGATTATGGCTGAATTTCTAAACGCAACATTTGATTGTGATGCAATGTAAACGGATCTTAACGCAGTCCAACTGCGCATCTGATGCGCAAATGAAAGCAACCTTTTGCATTACAAACAGGTCTGATGCAACAAATGATGCATTGCAGTAAAAAGCGAGTGCTGCAGTGCATAATAAAAGCACCATTTTTTATGATGCTCAGTTTTTTTTATCTTTTGGAACTCAGACTATATCATGGCAAATAAAAATTATTTGCATGCCTTTATTTTATTTTGACGTACCAAGGTAAATCTCTTTGTTGTCATACGCTTAAATTCTTGCAACGATTCTAGTATTACCAACTTGAATAATAAAAATGAAGAACAAAGATATATATAAAAATGTATAATGTGAAACTATACACTTTTTCTTCGATATTAACAAACAAAAACATTTACATTGAACAATTAAATATACAAAATATAAACAATTATAATATTTATCGACTAGCGCTTAGCTATTCATAAAAAAAATAAACATTTTTTAAAAAATTTAAAAGCGAAAAGCTATAAATTTTAATTAATATTTTTTGTTATATTTCTTAGCTGAGCATTTATTTTTGTAAGCATTGTAGAAGTGTAAACGGGAATCGATTGGATTTTTAACTTAAAACTGTGTGTAATAAAACATTGTAAATACTTTACCTTTTGTTTAAATTCACATATTGAACGAAATCACAAAATGTTTCGATTTCCTTGAGATTGTTATTATTATTTTTTTTAATTTCTAAAGACTAATTAAATTGTAAAATGTTTTTTTTTTGTTTAAAACTTGAACTTGTGTCTAAATTTTGTATTTTTGTACATATTTTGATTATGTGCTCTGAAGACGCAATTACAAGTAAGTTGAAGAAATAGTGTTAGAAGAATTTTGATGTGCTTTGTTTATATTAGTTAAACTATATTTATATTCATTCATAGAGAAAAGCGAAGCGTTTTTTTTATAGTAAATTTATAAATATTAATGAAATAAATGATTTTTATTATAAATACTTGATTTTTTTTTCTTTGAAAAGCATTTTCACAGCAAAAGCATGCTAAGGTGAGTTTCATTAAAAATAATTTAAATAAAAATCAGGATCAATAAATGAAAATTAAAAAAAGATACTCCTGGTAATGCTTCCTTGCGTTGGCAACATCTTCATTAATCCTATATTATATTCGTATGGTTTGTATAAATTAAGTACTGTCAATCCTATTATAATTAAATAAATCGTATTGTCCTGCCAATCAATGACATTAAAAGAACGAGAGCAAAAAATAAACTAGCTTTGCAGCAAACATTTTATAGTGAACAGACTAAAATGCTCCGGTACTAGGTTTGGCGTAAAGGTGTGCGAGGACTCTAAAGCCTCAATTTTTTAGTGTTTCCGTTATAAACGCTTGAACCTAAAAATAAATTTCTTAATAAAAATTAATGCTAACAAAATTTCCTTTAAAAGTTGTCATTAAAGTTTTTTCGTATCTTTTATAGTATATGATATACATGCTTAAGAAAACTATTATATATAATTCAAGTTATGAGGGACCTTTGATGTCCCTTGCACATCTCTACGGCCTACCTACGGCCTCTTAACTACTCTTAGCAAAGCTTCAATCTCGATTTATCCTCCTAAGCTTCTTTTGAGCATACATTGACTGCACTATTAACAAAATTAGTTTTTTTTTTTGTAAGAGCTAAGCCCCGTTTGAAACAAAGGTGCTTGTGATGCTGAAAACTTTGTATAAGTGTGAACTTGGATTTTGTCACTGGTACTTATTTCCTGAAGATAGTTATTCATATCCTTCAACCAACGATATAGTCGAGATAAAAATTATTCAAGTTTTTACCATACAAGAATAACCTTTCATGTACGAGTATTTGTTGCTCGGTTATAATGTCTGAAGCTAATCAATTTACCTACCTATTTTTTGTTTTAAGCTGATTATTTGTTTAAATACGTTTTCTTTTGTGTATTATTTTGTATAAATACAATAATTAATCTTTTAAATTGCATTTTCTTAAATATTCAGCTAACAATTAAACACAGCTTTAAGGCTCTTGGGCAACATCATCCAAAAGTGTAGGTGTACTTCTTACGATGTAGTAAGGAGATCAGAACACCTAACTGATTTTTTGAATTTGCCAGCATGATTTAACATTGCAACCCGACAATAGACATGGTTGGTATATTTATGCGTAAAAAGACAATCAATAATTAATCCAATAAGCCTTTTAACTGTCATAAAGAAAAACATCTAACTTACGTAAATATACTTAATTAATTTTTTTTCTAAAAAGAAATTAAAAATTGTATGACAAGTAGGTATGATAATTTTCTTTTCACAACTTTTCACAATAAATTAATGTTTACAATGCTTTGTGATCATTTGTGAATATCACTCGAATAAAATAATTAAAAAAAAAGTTCTCATTATTACGAACAGTATTTATGTAGGATGCATACTTTTATCTACAAATCAAGTCATCAAAACTAATAGATAATTAAATTTCCTTTATTTTGATACCAAAAACTTAGTAAATCCATCAACCAATAAAAAAGTTACAGCTAAACGAAATAATTACTATCAATGAAATGAAAAGAGTGACACACACTCTTACCTACACACACTACAAATGTGATTTCGGTCGCCCATCAGCAAAAAGAATACCTGCTGTTTTTTGAGGTTTCCTGGTGGCCTGGTGCTCAGGAAAAATTTTATATAAAATTGTGAAATTTTGCTTGTGCGCTTTTAAGTATGCAATGAGATTTGCGCAAATTGCAATCAATGTCGATTCTGTTGCTTTATTTTTTCAAATTCAATTGCATACCTACGGGCGCACAAGCAAATTTCCATAATTTCATAAAAAAAATTTTCTGAGCACCAGGCCACCAGAAAATTTCATAAAGCAGCAGGTATTCTTTTTGCTGATGGGTGTGTGTGTAGATATAAGTGTGTGTGTTTCTACTTAAATGTGTATGTATGGGTGCGGGTGTGTCTAGCTCTCGATCTTCTACTTTGTTCATGTATCATGAGGACATATTGTTTTCGCTGTAACTTTTTTGTTTGTTGAAGGATTTACAAAGTTTTTGGTATCAAATTAAAGAAAATTTAATGATCTTTATATTTGTTAACCTTCCTTTGTCTGTAAAATAGATCTTTCTTTTTTAAAATCTGTCAAATGATCACAACTATGGTTTAACCATGGGTAATGTTCAAGAACTTCATAATCTAAGCAGAGAGTTGGAGAACTGGGTGGATTTACAATTATTTTTGTGCCAAAGCAAAGAAAATTAATGATTAATTGCATTTGTAAATAAAATGATCTAGGAAGCTAATCTATGGAAATGAACAAATGAACATAAATGAAAGTGTTCTTCGAAAAGCGGATATCTACCAAATATTTTGAAAGTGTAGTTTTGAAAATGAATTTAGATATTTCAAGGAAATTCATGTTATGTGTTTAGTGTTGACTGAAATGTTAAGAGTTTTTAGTGGAGAGGTGAAGAGCTGATAATCTATGTAATTGGGTTGGCTCTAAATTGTTTTTTTTTAGAATAAGTGCTTGGTGGCAAAGGTTGACACAAAGCCTCGTTTTTTACTTGCGATTATAGGTACTATAAGGCAAGTTTTGTGTTCGTAAAAAAAAGGTTTGAGATAACAATCAAACATGACATTACAATGATAGAGAACACAAAAAAGTAGGTCCGACAATTCTGTCTGTCTGTCTGTCTGTCTGTCCGTCTGTCAGTCTGGACACCTACACCCTAGACGGTTGGGCCGATTTTCTTCAAACTTGGTACTCTGTATTTTTAGAGTAAATTGCCCAGGCGTATTTTTGATTTCTATCCTAGGTCTCAAAATAACGGTACCTGCCATGTAAACGTTACAGATAATTCAATTTTTCTCGTAAAAAATACGATCGATTTTTATAAAATTTCGTACAATGAATTTGTACCCAAAGGCTGTGTTTTTTAGTTTTTTTAGAATAAGTTTACATATTAACGGTACCTGGCAAATAAGTCTAAAAGAAAATCCAATTTTTCTCGTAAAATATTCGATCGATTTTGATAAAATTTTTTGTGACTGATTTTTTTCCAATAATGAAGTTTTTCGTTATAAATTTATTTTCAAAATCACTTAATTAACGGTACCTGTCATATAAACGCTACAAAAAATCGTTTTCCTTTTGTTTTCCTGATTTGTTGCCAATGACGTAGTTTTTCGTTGGAATTTCTTTTTCAAAATCACCTTATTAACGGTACCTGCCATATAAATTCTATAGAAAATCCGATTTTTTTCGAAAAAAAATACGATCGATTTTGATAAGATTTTGTGTGACTGATTTTTTGCCAATAACGAAGTTTTTCGTTAGAATTTTTTTCCAAATCACCTTATTAACGGTACATGCCATAAAAACGCTATAGAAATCGATTATTTATTATAGTTTCTTGCTTAGTATCATAAGCCAAAGGTTAGTAATCTTACACAAGAGCAAGTTTGTCCGACCCAGTCGTGCCTTTTATTTTATGTTGTTTTTTTATTATGTTTCGCATCTAATTTATTCTTATATGTTTGTCTATTGTAGTCGGTGGTTTATTTCCTAAGGGATTTATTGCAATTGCAAGTTTTTTTCTATAGGCCGATTCTAAAAAGTGAGGCTGATTGTTTTTGATCACGGATTTGTTTTTTTCTATTTTTTTCGGAAAAACAATTTTCATAATCTTGAAAACTTTTGGAATTGGAATAGAAAAATCGGAAATAAGAATCGAAATGACCTAGAAACAGTAAGTGCATTTAAATGGAACAATGTAAAGATAAATGTTTGCCCATGATTGATTTTGAGAATAACCCAAAGTGATACCAATCGAAATTGAGGTATCGCTATTAGAATGTTTATGGAAGGCCTGATTAGTTTTCTAACTGAAGAACATAAAGTGAAAATAATCTTCAAAAACTAAAAAAGAGTTTTAAGCTCAGTGTGTTAAAGTGATTTGAATTTGGAAGAAAAACACAAAAAATTAATTGATTGCAATTTAATTGATAAAATCGATTTAAATTCAAAACGTATAAAAACTGTTATGGAATATTTAATACGAAAATACGTATTCAGCTACTAATAACAATTTTAAATATTAATTTCAAATTGAGAAATTGTGTTTGTATTTTTTTTTTGTCAAATATTTTAAAGCAATTCTCTTTTTCCTTTTATTTAGATATCTGCACCGAAACATGACTGAAGTGAAAACCAGTCTCAAAAATATCATCAATTTTTCTTTAACTATCAAATGCATGTTTTCTAAAATAATGACAGCACAGACACCTCAAAGGAAGATTATTCGAAAAACTCAATATATTATTGTTTTTTTGTAAATTTTGGTTGAATCATTTTAATTCTTTTATTTCTAAATGAGATGCGGTCGCATAAATCACAGCTTGTTTGCGTTATTTTCAAATTGAATAGCAACAAAAAAAAATCAAAACTGAAAAATGAAACACTCAAAAAAACAATTTTAAATACATAATTAAAACATTTACATTTATTTATTTTCCAAATAAAATTTTCCTAAAAAACAAATTTTGTTGTTTGTTAAATAACATTCGTTAATTTTTTTTAAATTTTATAACACTAATATTAAATAAAATTCATAAAAATAATTATAAAGATAACATTTAAAAATAAATCGGTTATAATGTATATTTTTTGTTTGTTTCTATTTTTTTTTTCAAATCGTATGTGTTGTATTATTTATGTGGATTTAAGGCTTTTCTATATAACTGCTTAATTATTTTTGGATATTAATGATTATTTTTGTTTTATTGTCTTCTTGAAATATAAGGCACATCATCGGTGAAAATTGCATATTATGAAAAATTTCTTTCAAAATACTTGAATGATTATAAAAATGAATTTAAGTCGACGAATTCCTCTAATTTACCATCGTGCTCGCAAATTAGAAAATTCATCCATCTTTTAATTTTTAATTAAATTTAAATTTAGTCTTATTGATGGTAAATTGAATAGAATTTGAAGCAAATTTTGATAAGAATTGAATGTTGAAACGAAAATCATTTAATGGAAGCACGAGTTCTTTGAAAAACTTTTATTTTTTTTTTGTTTAAATAAATAAATAAAAATATAAAACAAAAGAAAAAAGAAAATAATAAAAATTTACAAGAATCCGTAACTTTATGAAATAAGTTTTCAAATATTTTTACTTTAAAAATATTCCTGAATAGATTTTAATTTGTTTCTATATGATTTTCGTTTTGGAGTTTATGACGAAAAATTTGTGTTAATTTGTTTTGTTTCTTATCCCGTGACGATTACCCTTAAGCATTTGTTCTTTTATTCAAAAATATATAACGAAAAAAAAATCACAAAAAGAAAAATAATCGCAAAATCATTATAGAAAGCACGACAAGTGCAAAATTGCATTCCACATTCACTGAAAAAAACATTTGTGTAATAAAATTAATTAACTTTCTAAAAAAAACACATACAAACATTTAATTTTTTTTCTTATAATTCTTTAAGAATATAAATTTTAAGCAAGTCTACAAAATTAAAGCACATGAAGGTTGATATTTCATATTTATAAATGTTTAAGATGAAAGCATAAACAAATTTATATTTATTTTGTCAAGGTTTTAGGATACAAATTTTAATACTATTTTTACAAAATTAAAATTTATAAAACATTTATATAATAATATAGTTTGTATATATAAATTAAAAAAAACTACATTAAATAAAATTGTATGTAATAAAATAAAGCACAATATGAAAGGATATTTTGAAAAAAAATAAAATTTAAATATAAAAATACAAATTATTTAAGAGTGACAGCGATATGGGAAAATGGTGTGAGATTAATTATAAAATTAACATAATAATAATTGTATTTTTATTGTAATATAATTTATAAATATTTATGTTTGATTATTTATAAAAGCAAAAATATAGATTTAATTTAATAAAAATTCTACTTTCTATTTTTTTTTTCTAAACTATAATATTTTTTTAATGTTTTATTATATAAGTATCGCTGACTCACCACCAACTCCATTAATTCTTAAACCATCGACTGTTGTCACATTATTTATGCCAATACTGGAGTGGATTGATGATGTTGTTGATGCTGTGTTGTTGTGAAAACTGTGATTTAAAATACCAGTTGATGCGTTGCTGAATGTTGAATTTTCAATAATTGGAGTTTGGGGGGATTCCACGGGTCGGACACCAACAAAGGAGGATTCAAGCCAACATTTTCTAGATAAGAACAAAAATTATATGTTAGTATTGTGGAAATTGATAAATCATTATTAAAAAGGGTGTTAAGTTTTAAATCAATCAATTAATATGTTTTTTTAGTAGATATTTTAGTAAATTTGACAGGTCGTTTATTTAGAATGCAATATCTACCGACATGTAAAATTATATCTTTTTTCTATAAAAAAAAAACAATAATAAGCTTTGTATTATTTTTCTAAATTACTTCTTATCTGTATAAACATGCATTACTATTTATTAATGAGTAATTATATCTAGTTTTATATTAAATTAAAAATTACAACAATTTTGAATATTTCAAACTGAACAAATTTTATATTTTTGACAGGTAGAAGTTGCAGCTTTGATTTTCTGAATTTAAATTCGGCAAACAAACATAAACGAATTAATTTGGCTAATCAAATATGTATGTATTGTACATACTAAACAAAACATACGAGTTTAAGAACACAAATAAGAATAAGGAGAAATTTTTTTCTGTCTTAATATAACCAATGTTTGAGGTTTTTGTGAAACACAGAATCGAAACAGTACGTACGGGATCGTACAAAAATATCCGAATACAAGTTCAGTTAGTTTTCACTTTCACCTCCGTAAGTAAAGAGCGCTTCAGAGCGCAGTTTACGTACGTAAATCTGACAGGCAGCCAAATACATGTGGAGGTTGCTTGCGTTTGCATTCGACCATTATGATGGTCGACTCAAGGTATTGGCGGGACTTAAGGAAACTTGACGTAGCTTCCGTTTGCTTTCGACTATTTTGGTTGGCTTGGACCTTACGTACGTAAGGTCCAAGCATCAAAATACAGTGAAATTCGATCGCGTTATTTATGAAACACACTTGAGCACTTCACTGTCATATCTACAGAAATCAACTCACAATCTGTCAAATAACATGAAAACTACATGAAGTTGGCTGCGCTTTACTTCGTGCTCGGTCTACTCCATCATTTTATCCTGAGCTCATAGAGCGCGCTCCGAGCAAGCTCTGATCGAAACAAGAAACCCAACTTGAGCGCTCTGCGCGCTAGGAGCTAAAAAAGAAACACAGATCTATTTTTGACAGCTCAGTGCACTGCTCCGAGCTTAAAAAGAAAAACGCATACAGTCATATGGCATTGGCTATAACGGACATTATACACATTTCGTTGAGCATGAGGTTGTCATCTGAATCGCTCTTACAAACATATGACAGCTGTAAGCATTTGAAAGTCCGAAAATAAATTTAGAAGACTACGAGTTTGCATTTAGTAATCATATTTAATTTATCTATAAATTAATAAATCTATCAATTAAATATGGATTAAAAAAAAAATTCCAATAAAAGAAACTGAAAACAAATGATTTCGACCGATAACCATGTTTATTATAGTTATTCATCATGTTTGTATAAACATGACAGTTAGTTTGATTTTGACAGTAGCCCAAGCTTGCTAAAGGCTCAGCCATACGAGTTGAAACATCAGTGGCAGATTGCTCAGGTTCGTTCATTTTTCGTTCAAATTAATGCGCTGCATACCACTTGTTAGTTTGCTTCCGTTTGCATCCGACCATAATGTGCGACTCAAGAAATTGACGTCATTCCATGAAATTTAACGTAGATTTATGACATATAGCTTCCTAATGCTTTTGACTTTCATGGTTTGGCCTTAAGAGGTAAGGTACCGCAAAAATCATCACCCTTTCAATAGATGCTATGATTCTTGTAAAGTCCAAAACTGAAGTCAAAATCGCATGTGTAAATGAGCGAAAACACATCACAGTTTTATGGCAATGGCTATATGAGCCATTTTCTAGAAATTTGGAAAAACTTTTACTATAGCGGGTAACTCTCATATAAAAGTTTTAGTTTTTCCGAATTTTCTCGAAAATGGCTCGAACGATTTTGATAAAACTTAATGGGATCAAATATAACTGCTCTTAATATAACTGCATTTCAGAATTTTGGCTTGAAAACCAATTTGATATGGCATTTAAGTTAAACATTTGACACAAAAAACGATTTAAAGTATTTATGCTCAACTAAATAAAACGAAAAATACGAAAAATTAATGCATAATTTCATGAATAAAAATTTTTGTAGTCCCATAGTTTGCAACAAGAGCAAGTTTGTGTGACCCAGTCGTGTGTTTAATTTTTTTTTTCTGTGGATTAGGCTCAATGAGAAAACCACAAAAATATAAAACGAAAAGCGCCAAATACTAGCGAAAAAGATCAATGTTCTCAAAATAAAGGCTTTGCTTTTTTTCTCGAAATTGGTTGATGGAACGACGAAATGTTTTAAGACATTTTTTTGTAGAAAATGATATAAGCTACAATGTTTACCTGAACACCTGCTGCAAAAAGTTGATAGTTTCCGAGAAATTAGCAAAACATTAAAAACAAAGCAAAATAATGGTAACAATGTAAAAAGATGGAAAATGTTTGAACGTATGCTATAGACTGGAAAATCTGCAAAAATCGGAGAAAGATTACAAAAAATGTAAATATTTAAGAGAAACGAAAGAAAACACTTAGATACTGCATGAAGGCCTTTAGCTATTAGGTCACTTTATGTTGCTAACTTTTTTTTAAATCATAATATCCTCAAAAAATTCATATTGCGTCAGTAACAGACACATGTGTTAGTTCTCTTCACCTATGATCACTCCATATTAAATAAAGTATTATAATAATATCTAATAGTCAAAAAATAACCCAGTAAAATTCATAAATACACATAAAACTATTTAACATACTATAATAAATCATACATTAGTCAAACAGAAACAACGTTGAGAAATCATTACTTTTTACTCATTTTATCGATTCAAATTAAATAACAAGGATGCCTTTAATCCAAAAACATGTAATAACACAGCTTAAAAAATTTTCCCAAAATTTGGTTAAAGCTTTCTGTTGACACAAGTTAACCATCAAGTTACACACAAAGATGCCACAGAAAACGTAACTTGTGACTCAGATCAAATAAAAAACAAAACTTACATACGGATAGATTCTCATCATCTTTTTTTTTTATTTGGATGAAATGATATAACATACCAAAGCGTTTTCTTACATTCAGAACCTTTCCTTTTAACCAAAAACAGAATAAAACTTTAAACATTCTTTTTTAAAGCTTTCCTCTTTTTAAATTAAAAAAAATTAAATTATTTTGCAACAACAATATAATAATGCTCACAACAACTGCACTCGACAACGGTTTAAAAGTATCTGAATTTAAGTAGCTGTAGGCAGAGGAGGATATTCAAGATACAAATGCAACCGCGCCCACACTTCAGCACCGGCTGATGAAAGCTTTGAAAGGAACCAACTTTTTTTTTAAATGAGGACATGCGACCAATGACCGAGACGGTTCAAACCGGGGGAGATGACTGCAAACGATGGAATTACGTAGCAAAACGTGCTTTATAATTGCACAAATAAGGATTCACTCGTTCTGAGTTCTTGTTAGCATCCTTGAGAAGGTTGGGGTGCATCATAAAACATGAGTTATATTGGAGGTACATATTTATGTTCTGTTAAAGTTTTAGGTAGAAAAGTTTCCAGAGTCCTAGGTATATTGATTTTGTTTAAGGAGCCGTGAAGGGATTTAGTGGGAAGATTTACATACCGTGCGGTTGCCATTTAATGGGGGAATGGAAATGACGACTAGGATGAGATATTTTCAGGATCACCAACTGCAAATAGGTTAAAAAATGGATACGAGCTCTTAAAAAGGAATCCACATACAGATGTTGCGATTGGGAACGATTCGTTTGATTACAGAGTTAGAAATCATACTTCGTTAAAGGATGAAGATGCATTGGAACATCAGAGGAAGGATAGTTGAAGTAATTAGAATAAATATTTACCAACGTGGAGGTAAAGTTTGATAAAGAGCTTGAATTCGCTGTGGAGGTTTCAAAATTCGAGATGAGAATATTAAAATAAAATGTGTTGACCAGCTGAAACCATCAGAGCTTAAATTGCAACCACTTTATTAAGTAGTTTGGAAAAGTTTGGAGTTCTATTTACTTGGTTGTTGAAAATAAAACATACCCATGTTCGACATCTTTATGAGGAATACAAAAAATACGATGAAATATCAGATGCAAATTGTGTATTTTATTTTCAAAAGGAAAAGACTAATTCCGAATAACCGTTTTTCTTTACAGTTAATGCCTTTTTACTAACAGGGTTATTTTTTTATTTCAAATTAAATTCGTCCATAGAAAATTCATTACGAATGTAAACTTAATCCTTTAAAATATAGGTATTCTCTCTCTCTCTATCTACTTCCGGTGTATTGATTGTAGTTGAGAGCAAACAAATTCAGTAAACAATTTGAAAAAAAAAGGATGTAGAGGCATAGGAAGATGCCATCATGACCCAAAAGTCTAATTTGTTTTTGTACGTGGTTTTCATTTTGCTCTCTTTACGTTAAGTGTGGTTTTATCTAAAAAAAAATCATTGGCATTTTTCCAAGTTGATTAATATTCACAAAGGATTTTTGCTTATTTCGAATACATAATCGCTCTTAAGTAATCAATATATTTTTTAGGTCAATTGAGTTTTGTGCAAACATTTATTTATGACTAGAAGAATCTGTGTAAAAGTGTACCTAGTGATTGAGAAAAAATAAACTAATTTCGACACCTAGTAATTGAATGCGGTAAAATTTGTAGAAGGATATTTGTGGATTCTTGACTAGTGAAAGAAATTATGTTTTTTTAGTAAATAGGGTCACATTTGTATATATTAATGTCAATCCCAGAACGATTTTACTATCGTTTTATGAGGGATGCATTTAACGCTCGTATCTTTTTTTGGACGAAAAACAGTACTTTTTCCTCAAAAATTGAAAATAGCAGTATGTCGATTTAAAACATGAAAAAAGGCAAATTAACCATCACCAGGCGATTTATTTCCATCATCATAATCGTCTTCACTTTCCATTTCCATAATATCTCCTGTGCTTTTTGCTTCGTACTTGTCCTTTGAAGCAATTTGACGAAGCAATTCCGGCTTTGTTTATTGATAGAAATCAACGCAAGAATTTTTAATATTGCATTTGACTATTAGAATCGCCTCCAATGTTTCCACTTCTAATCGAGTCTTGTCTAAAGTCCATGTGCTTGAAAAGGTACATTGCTTTTCATAAGCGATATCAGCACTGTTTTGCCGAAGTGAGGAAAGGGTTGTTTTGTGAGTCAAGACTAGAAAAAGAAGTCCAAATACCGCTGACAAAGTGCAAGAAAAACTTATTGCGTTCATTATTGAATTCCTTTGAGTTTAAATGACAATGACGAACCGCTGACTATTTACATTACTTTTAATGAGAGAAATCAGAGAACTTAATCTCATATATAAAAGTGGTATAAATTTCACCAAGAAATTTTTCATAGAGGAGCAAATTTCTTACTTGGAGATTAACAATGTAAAGATGGAAATATCCTACTGTCATTCACGTTTGCTTACAAGTTAAAAAAAACTGCTGATTTGAAGTTCTGTATATCTAAAAAAAAAGGATTTAAAAAAAAACAGTACGCAGTTTTTGAGAGCAAAAAACAGTATAATACTGCGAAAAACAGTACACATACGAGCGTTAGCGGATGCATGGATAAATTAAATGACTGTATATACAGATGATTTTTAAACATATAGGTACACAGCTGGTCAAAAAAAAAATGGGTGTGAAAACATTTTTGCTGGAGGCTGTTGTTTTGTTGCTAAATAACGGTTGATTTTCCTGCAGGTATTCGCTATGTGCGCATTGATCCTCTAGTAAAGACACACTTACAGTCTGCGCTGTCAGTGTTCAATAACAAAATTTGTTGTGAACAAATTTCAATAGAAACACATAGAAACTTACGCTATCTAGTAAATTATTTTTGTGATTTTTTTGACATTTTTGTGTGTACTGACTAAGAAAATCCCCTTTCTCTGTCTCTTTGCACATAGCGAATTGCCTCGAAACATATTTTAGTTAAAACCGGTTAACCTCTCTCGACAATGACACCAAGGTTATTGCATTTTTGAAGTGCAGGTGCAGTGATATAAGCAATTGATTTAATTTTGATTCAATACGACTGGTGGTGTTTTATAAGATGGTCTTAAAAATAGGTGTGTTGCAAATAATATCAGCAGTTCTTTTTAAAATTATTTTATCGAGAGTACTAAATTTTGAGGTAGGTTAGTTTAATAATCATTTAACTATCTTCAACCGATGGTTTTGTTATTTATTACTTTTTTAATTTAGATCAGAAAGTTCACTGCCTGCCATTAGAAAAGATGTTGGTTGTTTGAAATAAAGGTAAGACATATACATTTATAGCGGAGTCCTGAAGAAGATTCTAATATTTCGTAACAAATGTTCTAAAGCTCACATTAGTTAGCGAAAATAGAGCAAGACCGTAAAAGACACAAGTTACCACTGACCCTTTTGCTTCTTCAAGAATCATAAGCTCACAAATTGGTAATGCAATCAGTGAATCCACTTTCCGCAGAATTAATCAGAACTTTAATCTTATGGAAAGAGTCGGCAGGAAAGTTTTATTGTCAATGCCTATAACAACATAGGTAAGGCTCCGAAAAGAATTTGGCTTGAGTTATACAACTTGGAACGAACCTAAAAGAAATTTATGAGACAAAACTAAATATGTTCTCTTTTGCTTCTGGGCGTAATGCCAAGGTACCAAAAGGAAGTACTACCTACGACAGTATCTACCCTAAGAGAAAACTATTAAACATGGAGGAGTAATTAATATGGTGTGATGGTGCTATTTTTCCCCTAACTCCTCATTCACTTAGGGGTAGTTGAAGATTGGTTTCTAAATAAAGAAATGTCTGTAGTATCGTGCCAAGCCAATCATCTGATCTCAATTCCATTAAAATGAATAAGCTCATATACAAAGTAAGAAGACAATACTTTACAAATGGGAACCAATAATAATTGTGAGAAGCATTTTAGAAGGTATGTTATTCCATACCCCAGGAAACATAACAAAAATTGGTAAAGTCAATCGAATACCCCGTTATCGAGATTTTCAGTTGTCAAATTAAAGCCACTTAAGTAAGTCCATATAAACTTGTGTGAAAAAAACGACATCAGTTTACACGTAAATATTGCAACAACATAAGTCTATAATAGTGACCTCCAGATAATTATCGGAACTTAGCTAAGTTCCGATAAAAACTGTATTACCGGCACAACTACATGTATCATGAATGTTATATGGGAACGTCAAATTGTGGGATAATCCACAATGTAATTTTTTTCGCCAACTTGTGTTTCTTTTTTCGATCATAGCTTTCTCAGAGCGCGCTCTATATAAGCTCAGAATAAAATGATGGAGTAGACGGATCCCGAAGTAGTGAGCGGCCAACTTCATGTAGTTTTTATGATATTTGACTGATTGTGATTTGTGAGCTGATTTCGACTGATATGAAAGTGAAGTGCTCAATATGTTTTATAATTAAATCAGAGCGCTCGGAGCGTTCTCTGCTCAGAGTTTACTCGATGAGCTCAGCCTCTACTCCGTGCTTTGCTCAGAGTTAAAAAAGAAAAAAACGCCTTATAAAAGCTTATTTTCCAAATAAAAGCCGAGTTCATAAGAAAAACTCCTTAACAAAAATCCTAAAGCTAAAGAATTAGGTTCGTGCAATTTTCGAAATCTCCTATAGGATTGAAAAAAAATTTAAAAATTAAATTTTTCCGTTTGAGAGAACAAACTTATGAGGCATAAACAAAGTGTACCTACAGAAAAGAACAAATTTACGAATTTTGACCAGAATTTATAGTTTTCACAATCGAAATCGCAGAATTTTTAAATAAAATAAATAAGAAATAAACTGGATATGCCGCATCTGAAAGGCTTAGATGAAATGCTTTTTTAATGTTTCACCTATACTTTCGGAATATGTATTTGTAATTGCTGCCAATACGCCAAGGGGGCACTTCTACATACCTAAGTTAAATAAAAAAATAAATTTGACCTACTACGTCGATACACGATATTTTTAAAGCGTTAGTTATCGTGGTATGTTCAAGTGTTTTAGAACATCCTTTCATATCGAACATTAGATTGCTACAGGTTTTAATGATAATTATAATTAAGTGCTGTCTTGAGATTAAGTCTCAAAAAATTGCTATGGCAAATTTTGTATTAGAATCCTTAAGTTAAATAATTTTTTTTTCCATAGATAAACATATTGTATTTTTCAGCGATCAAAAAAATTAAACTAGTATCACAAGATTCTCCAAGCGCTCAACATTGTTATCACAAGATTTTCAAAGAGCTCAACAATGTTTAACAACTACCTAGACTTGCTCTAAATTCTTAAAAAAAAAGAACTGCGAACGAAAAATCACAACGTTTACATCGAATACGAAACAAAAAAATTATAGAAAAAATAAATTTAGTCGCACTGACATCTCCGAAGAACCACGGCCTTATGCCTTACAACTTTCAACCAATCCTTTTGTGTGTGTTGTTAGTTCTACAGGATTGTTTATATATTGAAACTAATTTTACCCTTTCCACACTAAAATTTAAGCTTATCAACAACTTGTTTGCCTTTGAGATGAAAATCTCGAAAAGTTAAAGTTAATCATTGATAAAAAGGTTGAAGTTATTATTAATTTTCGTTTTATCATTTTCATCAAGGATATACTAAGAAGGATGTACTAAGCTACACACATCCATTTTTGACATCTCAATTAGGATTGTTCGTCTTTGTTAAGAATCTTATTAGAAAACAAAATGTAGCTTCAGTATCACTAAAAAAACAACAACATATTTTTTGAAAGTTTAATCATGTAATCATTTCAAAGATATTTCGAAGCCAAAATCGGACGAAGAAAACCCCGTTAAAATGATATAAGTCATGTACTCATGTCAATATATTCGAATTATTAAGCTGATCAAAACCCCGTGACTATTTAATTGAAGTTGGTGTATCGACTGTTGTTCTTACGTAAAGTATTTATGAAGCTTTCGAGATACATATTCAATATAGTCTTGATCGATTATAATTTTTCGTTCTGACATAGAAATTTGATCTCTAAAAGATCATGTCAAGATAAGTTCGACTGGATAGTTACTCATAGTTCATAGAATCATAGATCATGCTTTAGAAAGAAAAAGAGGCATTTTAGTTAACCATTTAGAGTGTATTGTCCCAAATTTGTTAAACAAATATTGACAATGTTAAAAATATGTTAATTTATTTGGTAGATTTGATCTTTTGGATAATAAATTCCATGCCATTAGTATTAAAGGAAAACACACAACCATAGCCATTGAAAAGAATTACTTCTTACCTATAATTAATAAATTCTCATAATCTAAAATTGATTTTTGAGTTCACATTCTACATTAAAATAAAATAAAAGAAATAAACCACTAAACCATTAAAACAAAAAAACTCAAACTTAATGTAACAAAAACTCACCTCGAATTAGGACTCGCTGATCGACTTCTCTGATTTGTTCGATTTGTTTGATCGTTAACATAGTGGACGATAGCCGATGTGACTTCTTTAATCGACGTTTGAATTTCCGGTGTAACAGGTTGTTCTTTTGACGACCTCTGTGCTAATAACGATGATGCCAGCCTAAGAGTATGCAATCATAACATATAGATAGAGATCATTCAAATAATAATAAACACATTTATTTTACCTTTCATGCGGAGTTCTAGGCTGTGATAGCTTCTCTTGACTTCTCCAACCTAAATACGGTTGCCTAAAAGAACTCCTCGTTGCACCCGCACTATTTGTCGCCGATATGAAACTCGAATTTATCGGACCACCTCGTGAGAATGAGCCTCTCGTCGATACACTGGGAGATGTTTGTGTCGAATTTAGATACGATGTTGACCATCGTGAAAAGCTTCCACTAACATTAGTTGCACCAGCTGTTGTTGAGCTAACAGCACTGCTGAGTGTAGTCTGTCCTCCATGATGGCTGTGCGCTGATGGACTTAATAACAATGGACTACGATCGGATCGTTGAGAACCAAGCGAACTGAGTGATGTTGTTTTGGAATTCAGACCGGTCCATCGTCCAGAGTCTGATGCACGTTTGCGGGTGAAGTTACTGCTGATGCCCGACTTATTGCCTAAACCATCCGAAGGGGACTTTGGTGAACTAAGATTGTACTGGCGGAACCAATCGGGGATATTGAGACGCTGCAGGGAAGCTTGTACTCGTAGTTGATGTTCACTAAGACGTGTTGTATTGTCATGGGATTTTTGGAGTTCATTTTCAGGTGGCTGTAAATAAAAAGAGAAAACAATAATTAATTTGGGATTAAGTAATTATAAAGAAATGAATTGCCAAACAAATAAACTCCTAAATGCATGCAAAATATATTTAGTAATACTTCGGTTTTATGGAAATCGTTTTGATGGAAATCGATTGATTGTACGATATATGTATGTATGTACATATGTAAAGTGAGAAATATTTAATTCTCTACAAAAAACTACAAATTGTATTTTTGATATTTTTTTCAAAATGTTCATAGTTTTGAAGACGGTTGTAAGAACTGGATTTTGGTTCAAACTAAGTGTTCTTTGTAGGGTTTGCTTAAGACATCAAAACAAAGGTCTCCGTCAAAATCCAGCATTGTCACATTTTCCTTATTTCTAATTTTAATGGGATGTTAATAGTTTCGAAAATTAAAAAAAAATCTTTTAAGATTTTTCAAAAAAAAATACAACAATTCAAGTCACTTTCGACTTTCAAGGTGTTTCCAACACACTGTGATAAATATTTTACGAAAATACTTTTCATAAATTAAATGTAAGATTTTTGACGATTTAAAACTTTTAGATACTCTATAGTATTTGAAAATTGAAATACAATCTCACTCACACTATCAGTTTCAATGAAAACAATATTAAAAATTTAAGAACTGCCGAACTAAAAAGCAACACTTGTAGATAAACATTTTTTTCAAATTTACCATAATTTGGATAAAATTCCTAAATATTTTATTTATTTTACTGCGATAATGAATTATTCCGTCCATTTTTTAATTTATTTCTTTTTCGTAAATTGTCGCATTTCGAAAACCATTAAAAGAATACCAACTAACAACACCCATTTTGTCTAACATTTTAAAGAGTTCTTTGACAGCCTTTAAGTTTTGGGTAGAAAGATAAACTAAACGTTATATTGCATTTTATTATGATAAAATGTTGGTAATTAAATCTTATCAAAAAATGATATCACTTAAATAGTTTTCCAATGAGTCAGAATATACAAAAAACTTGTTTGTGTGATTTTTTTATAATTATGATTGCAGGGCGTACAATCAACGCGATTGACTATAACTTTTTTGTTTAGATATTATAGGAAAATATAAATGCAGCTCAATAAATCCATATATGTAAAGCCATTTTAATATCAATGATAAAATACTTTCTTAAGCTAAAACAAGTGATTTTAAATGGAATTGGAAACCTTCTAGAAAATCTAAACGAAACTCAACACGACGCGACGCACTGTTGATGCTAGTTAAGAGATGGACATAGTATTGGAAAAGAATTACCTACACGCTTAAATTTCTATGAATGTTCCCACCTAACGAAATAGCGCAATTTTCCAAAATCCTTCTCGAAATTGCACAACTTGCCGTACAAATACACATTTTGAAACAAAATCCTCTCAATTAAGGTGTGAACACTTTTCGTAATTTCAAAATTGGGCAATTTCGAGCTATAGGTGGGGACTAGTGCCTGGCCACATTGAGGCAAATGCACAGGAATCTTAAGTCAAAACGTAAAAGAGAGGGAATGATTTTACATAAGAATGAAGGAGATGGGTTACAAAATAAAAAAAATTGGACGATGCCCATAAAATTTAATGAAACTCGTTCAGTGATGCAAGTTTCGTTTTCATATCGGTTAGCTTTTCATAGAAAATTCATTTGCATTCTATCGTTAAATAAATAATCGTTGTATAAATTCGCTTATCCGTTCAGTTTCATAACTATTTCTTTTCCTTATTCGCCAGCTCATTTCCTTCTCTCTTATTGAAAATTATTCTCTTTCAAAAAGAAATAGAGCTCCCGACACAACCTTCTTCGGGGAGAAGTGATGTGTTTTAATTTACAACGTTTTCAATTGATCAAGTTTTTTGCATAAACGTTTTGAGTTTATTTTCGTGTGAGGCTGCGAAGTGTGCAGTGATACAGTGGGCAGTAGCAGGGTTGTCAGGTTTTAAAAGGCTGAATCGCCAACTATAAAACAAAAATCGCCAAATTAAATTTTTTTTAATAAAATTCGCAAAAAATCAAAAAACTTTCAATTTTACAAAAAAATTAAAAACTAAAAAAAAAAAATAATTTACATATTGAACTTTAGCTGATATTGTTATTAAAGTTAAACCGGTCAAGGAACCTTGGTTATAAGCTCGGCAGGCGAGATAATCGTTAAAAATGGTTTCCATTCCCAAAATTTTGAAAGCCTTTCGCCAGTAACTTTTTATGAGAAACACTGTCAAAAATAATTGTGAGACAAAGGTGTAGAAAATATTTTTCCTCGTAAAACTAATATAAGTAAATTATTATGCGACCAAAAGAAGTCGAGAAAATCGGACTAACCCCTTTTTCAATGTGGCGGACAACGCAGAATTTTTTTTGTGAACTTTTTTAATTTAAGACTCTCCAAGTGGTACTTTATAATTAACCTATAATCTCGGATAAAATACAGTAATTTTTGCAGATATTTGTAAATTTTTCTGCTAATTTGGCTGGGCTACTCCAAGAGTTTTCATTTTCTGTGATGTTAATCTAATCTTAGCCATGTAGCTGATGGCTAATCAACGCTTAAAAATTCATAAAAAGTAATGTAAATTGAATGCCCACTTGAATTTAGTCTTAGCCGTTTAAATTCGGCGATAGGTCCGCTCCGATAAAATAGAACAAACAAGGCACGTAAATGTGTTCATGAGGATATCTTTCGTCATGAGGCTGTCTTGCCAAACATTATTAATATTGAAGAAAAAAAATAGTTGTTAGTTTAGTTTTCTATTTTCATTTAGGTTAATTTGTAAGAATCAAGTTAAAATTAGAAAAATGAAAAAAAAAAAAAAAATATTACTATTTCGATTCAAAAATTATTATCGCCAAAAACTTAAAAATCTGGCCGATTTTTGGTAAAGTTTGGCGATAAATCGAAACATCTGTCAACCTGATTAGTAGTAGTTTAAATCCCCTTCGTGGGATTGTGTTCAATTACATGGTTTTGGAACAGATATTACTTCAATTTTCTTGTCTCATGGGAATATTATTCGAAAAATGGTTTTCTTGACTTTTTCCAACTTTGGTCTATAAATAAAAATAAGCAAGAAGATCAAAACTATAGTTATAGAAGCATTGAATTTGAGATTTTGTAGTTTGACAGATTCAGTTCTGATATTTGCATGTATTAACTGCGAGATGTTATCAGCAAACAAGTTTTTACAAATCTAATTTTGACATATGCACTTTTGCAGAACATCACATTAGACAGACTCGATCGATGCATTTTTAAACCACTGTATTTTGTCTAATGCGCTGTAAAAAAAAAAAAATTACGCCATAATTTTTATTTGTTTTTATTTTAATTCTCATGAATGCATTTTGACATTTGTGATGTACATATTTTGTTTTCACGTTTTTCACCAACATTTTTAAAATTTTCACATACATTGGGCTTGAACAAGAGCGCATGGCTTTACTTCAAAATGCATCGGTTGATTGTGTCTAATCCTAATGTGAACTTGGCCTTTTCAGTGCCGAACTGTCATTATTATACATTTGACATTTAGTTATTTGAAAAACATGTACGAATCTAATGTTCAATGAGAAAGAGTGCAAGGTGTTTACGTCATAAGTGAAAATTACGTCACAAGTGAAACAAAGTGAAAATGCTGAAGTGTCGTAATCTTGTATTCTTTCAATCATGGTTCGGTAGTACCATATTTCAAATACAAAAACGCGGCTGCAAATGCGGCTGCTGATGGAGTTTTATTGGAACTTCTCAATTCAATCTCAGAATGAGAGTATTCAAATGCGAGCGGAACATTATCTACTTAATTTAAAAGCCAAAAATAAAAAGAGCCCATAAAATTTTCTTTTTTAAAAAAATATTTTTATTTACATAATCCTAAAATATAAGTAAATTTTTACAAAATCAACTTTCAATTTTAAGCTTCTATCGATTTCTTATCTTAAACTTCCACACCTTTTGTATTACGAAGCTGTTCCAAAATAACATTCATTTGATTACTGCACGATGATAAACATGTTTCGGCATACAAGCTCAGAAAGTACAAGAAGCTCTCCAACTGCTGGGCGGAACAATTCTCGAAACCAGTTTTTCCAATAATCTGAATCGATTTGACAATGTTATGGAGTTTCTTAACATAGGGTCTCTCGTGATACTTATCAAGCACGCTGCTGGTCAATCCTGCTGTAGTGGTGTAGGTCTTCATGTCGCTTTCCAGATTTTGTAGTTTATGTTGCTGACGACGAATTTTTTCAATCATTTTGTCGATTGTCATCGATTCAGTTGATGGAATTGGCTTTGGCATCTTAAAGCCAGTTTTTCCTGTAAGAAAAGTATCACTAGTCGGTGATTTGCCCTTTTTCTTGCCAAACATCTTGTCCAAGGGTTCGTTTTCATATTCGAAGCTAAATATTTCAGGACTTCCAGCAGATCCGAATGAAGCGGCTGATGTTCTCTCTTCACTTTGCATCGACACCATGTCAAAATAGTTGCTACCATAAGGGCTGAATGATAATCGACCCATTTCGCTAACTTCAAAGCTGTCGGAGTCAAATTCCGAAGGATCGAAGTCACTTGTCTTAGCTGGTGTAGAATTCCTTGAGGATGTTGGCCATGTGAATTTACTGCGATGCTCGTTTCCTTGTCCATTCAATCCGATGAGCATGCTGTAACTACTTTCAATTGAAAACTTTGGTGCAGAACTTACCGGATCGGGGATTTTCGAGAATTCAGTGTCATCAACTCCAAACGAAAGATTTCCTTCAGCGGCAGCGCTAGAATCACGAATGAAGACGAATATTTCTTTGACTCTGTCGGGAGCGATAAAGTTGCCTTGGAATGGAACAGCCAAATCTCCACTGGCGAACCAGTAATGGGAAATACCTTCGACTTTTGGCAGACTCTTGCTGATATCCTCTTTGAGGGCTCCTTCTTTTGGAGAATATTTCAAATCATCGATACCAAAATGAACCATTCGGGATTCTGCACTCTTCTGACTGAAGATGTCCATGAGAAGATTCAAGCGATCTTTTGGATTCTCAAATATTTCCATTGAGAGTTTAAGATCATCCATGGAAATCCAAAATGAAGATTTTTTGTCGCAGCAGATGTCGGTTGATGGTGCTGATGAATAAAAGACTTCGTCGTCGCCATCTGGTGAGTGTGCCTTCTTCGGTTGTTGCTGTTGTTCTTCACGAATGACATCCATGACTATTGAGCTTCGTCGGCTTTCGGAATCAACCAGAGACCTGCGGCGACCATTGCTGGATTGAATTGGACTGAAGACGGTGTGCCATGATGATTTCTTCACTGGAGTGATTTTGTTTTCACTCGAGTTCAAGTTATTTTTCACCGGAGTTGAGTAAGCCGATGGGGTCTGGTTAGTTTCAGACATTCTGCGTTCCAGTTCTGTGTTCAGTTTGATGAAGAGGGGAGACTTTTCCAGTGCAGGACTTACCGCAAATGTTGTTGAAGGATTCTTTGATACTCGAAGAGGACTGTAACCATTTGATCCGGTCTCAAAACCTTGGTCTTCGTTCTCAAATCTAGACGCATCGATGTCACGAGGTTGCTGAGGAGTTGTCCTTCCTTTGCGTGGAGGCTTTGGTGGAGCTTCACTGATGTTACCAATACTGCTTTCGGTTCTCTGCGATGGCGAAGACGCTACACATAAAGTGTAGGCATTTCGAATCTTTGTTGGGGAATTCATGGAATCTAAGAAGGCACCGTCAACTTCGAAACTCTTTTGAGCTGTTGGTGAGGGCGAGTCTAAGAAGACAAGTTTTTTAGCTTTAGCTGCATCGATAGCTAAACTAGCTGACTTTTTTGGTTTGAGCTGTTGTTGATTTGCAAGCTGCTTGGCGTCACTATCAGAGTCGGTAGTAGATAAGGGAAGCTTCTCAACAATTGAAGCATCCTTCTTCCAGGTGAGGGTTGCACGCTTGACCTTCTTCTTGCGTGGTGGACGAACGGGCTTAAGAAATTCGAAATCAGCGGGTGATTCTTTCGCTTGATCGGTTTGAGATTCATCAGTGTTGATCTTCGAACTTGGCATAGTCATGAGACTGCTGTCACTTTCCGAAGGATCTGCCTTAAAAACTTCCTTCTCTGAATCTGCTTTCATTGAGGCTTCTGGTTCTTCATTTTTGATTGTGGTATCAGTTTCAAAGGTTTTGTCGTGTTCTTTTTGCTCGGCATTTTCGACTTGAGTTATTTTCTCCTCTGATTTTGCTTGAATGGCAAAGCTTAGACCATGTCGCTCTTTCATCCACTCATAAAAAAGTTTTTCGAGATTGGGGTGCTGGTAGGCCTTCTTAGAATTGTTGCGTTCTGGGCGAGTTCGACGGATCTTCCTTGGTGGTGCATAAACTTCTATTGGGATTGAAGAGCAAATTTGATTATTAGTCCGTTTCATTGAAGGGCAAACAACAACGGTTGAAGGATTGATTTTCCTCCTTGGGATTGGAGGAGCCCATTGTTTTGGCTTGAAGGTTGATTCAGCTTTATTTGGTGATGGTTTCAGTACCACTGTCAATGAACTGACATGAATTGGATCTTCTTCTTGCTCGCTGTCACTCTTCTGTTTAACTGGAGGCTGTGGTGCTGGTCCCTTCTTTGAGGAAGGTGGTTTCGCCAAAGCAGTCGGAGATATAGTAAGTTTGGGGAAAATTATTTTTGCCTCAAGTTCCTTTGCTAGATTCTTCACTGTTTGTTGCTTCTCAGTGAGAACCTTCACTTCAGCTGGTCCTCCTTGGTTTTTTTCAGTCGTTGTGAATTCTTCTGGATCGATGGAGAAATCTGGATTCATTCGGGACATCTCCTTCATGAATCTGTTGAAGAGAAGAGCTTTATCTTTAACTGATAACTTATTAAAGACATCTTCTGGAATCAGGCAACCAGATTGTTTTACTGGACGCTTGCTAAGTCTCGGACTTGGCCTTGGTGTTGGTCTGGGACTTGACCTTGGAGTTGTATTATGACGCTGTGTTGGAAGCTTGGTACGTGCTCGTGGCTGAGGTGGTTTAGCTGGTTCTGGAGAGACTTCGTTTACTAAAGGTTCATAGGTAGTTGCAGATTGATCCATCACTTGCGTAATCATTCCGTTGAACATTTCTGCCATTTTTTGTACTCTTGACTTGATTGATTTCTTGGGTTTAAGAGCTTTTTCCCAATGGGTGGGTTTATCTTCGAGTTCTAATTGCTTGGATTTCAGTGGATTTTGAAGTTGCTTAGATTTGGGTAGTGAATATGCTTCAGCAGGCTTAAGATCGTTTTGAATGATCTTGAAGTACCTTTCATCCCATTCCTGTTGGGTTAGATTAATATCATTCGGCTTGAGATCGTCTTGAATTATTTGGAAATATCTTTCTTCCCATTCTTTTATGGTCAGATTAAGGTCACTTGGCTTAAGATGTTTGTGATAAGCACGACCTGGTTTGTTGTCGAGTATCGACTTGATATCTTTGGATTTAAAATTATTAATATCGATACTTGGAGGATCACTTGGTTCCGAGCACATTGGAATTTCACATGTTTTAGAAGCACTTGGATTAGGATCACTAGATAACTTTACACCACAAGCTGACTTGAAATCGTTCTCTTGGACTTTCATTCGTTTTAAATAGTTAGTTGTAGGATCACTTGGTGAAAGATCGGTTAAACACTTTTGGGAATTTTCATAGTTCCTATTCGAGTCAATTAAATCAAGATCACTTAACTTCACAAATTTCCTTAAGGGATCAAGTCTTCCATTCTGAGGCTTGGAGTAGGTACCACATGGAGCACTTGACTCAAAACGCAGTGCCTTCAGATCACTTGGCTTGATGCAGCCGTCTTTATCTTTGTTTTTGAAAATATTTGGTTCAATGTTAGTAAATGTTTCATCACTTCGAGGAGATATACGAGCTGGTTTGATTGGACTCGGAACACAAATGATGGATTTCCTTACCACTCCATTTCCTGGTATAAGTCCGTCCCGCTTAACTTGACTTGGTCGAATAGCTAATTCCTCTACGACTCCTCCACTTGTTGATAATTTCCTCACTTCTGGTTGCGTATCACTATCGACTTGTACATCCTCTTCGAAATACTTCAGGAGATTTTCCATGCTAGCCGACTGGGATAAAAACGATTGATCATTCTGACCACGCCTGATCAGATCATCATCGGTTACGGCACTTGTATCGAATACCTCATGATGGGTTAGAACGGCTTTCTGGAGCCATTCACGTCGCTGACGCTGTTCACACTTTTGAATTCTATCCGAACTTTCAAGGAAAGTTGTTAAATCTTCCTCGCAAAATGAATTGGTATTTACCACGATCGGAGAAGTTGCCATTATTAAAAATAAATTTTTAACTCAAAAATAAAAATCACTGTTAGTATAGTTTCCGATAGTTTTCGATATTGAATATCTCTGACTGGTGGTTCACTGTTGTGCACAATTACTTTGTAACTAAATTTGAAATGCAAAATCTTTCAGTTTATATAGCGATAAAAAAATCATCTAAAAACTACCTGCAATCAACAGGCAGTTGATTTTGTTGCAGAACTTTCGAGATACTTGCGCTAATTCGCGAAAGTAATTAAGAGATTAACTATCTACATACCTGTGTGCGAAGAAGATCCTTTATGATCAGGATCACTAATAGTCTGTCTTCGGAAACAAATTGTTACAGATTTAATAATCCTAGTTGATTATATTTTCTTTCTTAGACATTTTTGGTGTTATGGGATTTTCCGAATTGTGTCCGATCACTGATCATTAGAAGTGCAATAAATATAACATTTTTGATATTTTTTTAATAATATTTTAGATACCTATATCAAAGGGAGTCTTAAGAAATATGGAAAATGCAATTAATGTCACAGACAGGATGTCTGGAGAGGCGTTAACAAGTTTATACATATTTTTACAACTCAGTTGCAAAAGAAATTATTAGATAAGATAATCGGAAGAATACCATATGAAAGGAGACAAAGTAAAATGTGTGAATGTGGTTATTTTACTAACAGAGCCTTAGAGAAGAGTCGATGCAGCTAAGGTGGTTCAGTTTTAGTTTTTTTTGTAACCTTTATTAATCCGCAAGTTTGGATTTGCAATTTTTTCTGGAAGAATCTACACATCCTGTGTAGAATGGGAAGCAATGAAGGAATTTTTTTTTGATTCGTAAACGTTATGAGGCATAGGTTATCTTGCGATTTGTGTTGGCATTTTTTTTTATCATTTCGCATTTGACTGTTTGATAGTTTTTTGATAAAAAAATTTCATTTCGATATTTGATTTTTTTCGCAAAAGTTTCATTATCTCGCAATTTTTATTTGGCATATTACTTCGCATTTTACTATTTCGATTTTTAAATGTTTAGCCGTTCGCGCTTTCACATTATAAGTTCGGCTCTCTTGAAGTTTTCAAACTCGCGGCAAATGTATGGCTGTTTCGTATATATGTATTTATATAAGACTTGTTGCAAACAATTTGTTTATGCTAAAATGAATGGAGAGATAATAAAACAGGTACTGACTATAAGCAAAACAAATTTTTACACGGAAATTTTTTTAGTTTTTTTTATAAAATTAAAAAAAAAACAATGTAACCGAGAAAATTCTCCTATTTTTTTAAAGAAAATCTGTGAAAAATTAAATATTAGCTTCAGAAATATACGCAAAATTCATCATCAAGTAGAATCGTTATATGTTTTTAAGGACAATGATCGTTTTAAATTCGTTTATATCGCTTTGAAATATTTGACATTTATTTTGATAAGCTATATTTTATTACGAACTTTGCACGTCGCAATTTTTTATCTCAAATTGCATTATTTTTCTTTTTCATACTTCGCTGTTTTGTTTCGCATCTTATTATTTAGCTTTTTAAATTGTTTTGCCTTATTCAATTATGAGTTCAGTAGTTTTTTCTTTACTTAAGCTATCATATTATCGCATGGATTAATATTACTCTTGTTTCGAACAATTTGCTAATGTTCGTAATAATTTAATAGCGAGATAATCAAACGGGAATTGAAAACAAGCAAAACAACAATTTAGTAATAAGCAATATAAACTTCATTTTGCCAAATGATCATTTTAAAAATTGATTTAAATAGCCAAAAAACATTTGCGAATTATCTATTCCGAAACAATACAAATTTATTTTAATAATTGCAAGGTATGTAACCTTGCAATATTCTTACGCGGACAATGTTTACTTTACTCATCAAGCAAAATCTTTTCATAAACCTTTTACACAGATTTTTTCTTTACATTTTCCATACTGCGATAATCTTTTAGGAATTTTTAATTTCGCTTCTGATTTGATGGTTTGGCAATTTTTATTTTTTGATCAGCAAGTTAAGTTCTCATTTCGCCATCTGATTGTTTCGCAAAAATTTCATTACGCAAAGTACACCTCGCAATTTTTTTCTGGCACTATATTATGTTGTTTTGTATATATTTGCTATTTGACTTCGCATTTTATTAATTTGCTTTTAAATGTTTGTCATTTGATCTTTTAATAATAATTTAGTTTGAAGTTTATTTCTTATCTTTGTTTCTTAATGATTTTAATAAAAAAAAAGTAATTTGCAAAATTATCGATTTTTTTTGATAATTGCGGAATAAAATTTGCGGAGCGAATTTCGTTCAGAGGCGTAGCTACATTTTGGACAAATGTTATACCATTTACAACCCCCTAAAATTATCAGAATTTGCAGATATTTAGATAGCCGTTATTTTGAGCTCGATTGGATAACGGTAAATGGTGCCAATAATAACTCAAATTTTCAAAAAACGTCGATTTTTCAGTTTTTTTTTCTTGATAAGGGGTTTTAAAGAGCTTTTTAAGTCGTTGATTTGCATTTTTTTTTGTATTTTGACGGATTTTTTTTCCACAAAAAAAAAAAGATTCTTAAGAGAAAAGTTTAGCTGATTCTTTCAGACTTAATTTGAAAACAGAAATTAAAATAAAACTGATGCCACAACTCGACGATTTAAGGGTTATTTACAATCCTTTATTCATAATTTTTTTTTTATTTTTAGCATACAAAATAAAAAAAAAATAAAAGAACAAAAACAACATTAACAAGATTTTTCAAACTTTGAGCAAATATCGGCACCATTTAGCGTTTCTAATCCAATCGAGTTCAAATATGGCTTTATAAATATCTGCAAAGGCTGATCATTTTAGGGGTTCCCCCAACCCATTCTCGAAAATTGATTTTTGCGGTCACCCTAGTACCCACCCATTAAAATAACTAATATTTACACTCAAATGATCTTTTTTGTAAATTTCTTTTTTCTTACAAATGAAAATCATAATCCAAATGAAAATCCTTATGAAATTGCCAAACAAAAAACCTTATTGAAGTACCAATGTGCATGTTTCATGTATCAAATCTGTTCAAAGAGAAATAATTTTTGTCTTAAGCTATTTTCATAATTTTCTGCTGTTTTTTCTTTCGGACGACCAGAAGTGTCAAGAGCAAAAGACAATACCCCTCAAGCACGTAACCAAATTAAATCCAATCATTCCACTTAGTTGAAAGCATTTTACACTCAAATCTAAGGTTTTATTTATCAAAAAGGACGAGGAAAATATAAAAAGAAAAATCAACAAAAAAAAAAAAATCACCCCAAGGCGACATTGCTCCACACTTTCTACTCAGAAATATTTTCTGATTTCAAGAAAAAGCTACCTTAAGGGTTTAACTCATCAAAATCAAGTCACCAACAACAGTTGTAATTTTTCACTAAACTAAACAGTGTCTAGTTTGTTTTGACAGAATCGAGACGATCCTTTCAAGAACATCATCATTAAATGTCATCAATTTAGCAAACAATAATAGGTGCACACAAACCTTGTTGTCTCCCTTAACTTAATGCCTTTTATAACCTTTACAAAAGTTATACCTATGGGGTTGAATTTGCACCGCAATTTTTTGATGAAAAGCATCGGTTATGCCATCATCAGACCCTTAACTTTTTCTCACTTGACACTTTTGTTCATCTATGCGTGTAAGATATTCAGCTTTTTTTTTCATAGATATTCCTTTTTTCAGCCTTTAGGTACATAATGAGTACCGACACCGAGGCGGGTAGGCAGGCATACAGTTTTTCCTTCTACGTACTTTATCTTTCTTCTCTTGAACGCCATTGTTTGCTTAACGAGCACGCTTACATTCCGCTGAATTGGACTTTGACAGTTGTTGGAGCATTGTAGAGAAGTTAAGGAATTTTCTTACAGCGGTGGAGTGATTCAATTTGGCGCCTTGTTTAATTTCTTTCGAGGAGGTTCAAATTAATCTCTAAAATTTTTATCTCTATACAAAACAAACTTCAGCAGCCACGCAAAATTTTGAAGTTGGAGAGATAAATAGAAGTGTCAAGTGTCTGTCAAATAACAACCCATTTTTGTTTCTTTTTTTGGTTTTGTCACTTACTATGTTTATTTCTTCCAGATATTTATCAAGGAATTCCATTTTTCTTTATTTCACGGCAACGACAATTCCCTTTTCAAGTTTTTAATAGAATATTTTGCGTGCTGTAAAAACTTTTCCAGTCAAAGAATTCTCCGAACATTCTTTTGCGAGAAAAAGAATGTTTGGAGCCTTTAATTAATATTGCCTTTAACTTAATATTTTGTAAAGTACGAATATCCTTTCATTCGTTTTCAAAATTTTAAGCGCCCTTTTTCCTATACAGGTACATATAATTCTAAACATTCCGGCCGTTGAGAGTGAATTGAAATCATCATACATGCACGACGTCGTCGTTATGGCACTTTAATGATGAGGCAGGGGTGTCGAGGATGTATTTTTTAAATATATTTCTCTTTTCTAAGGTGGTAGATGCCGAGCCCACCTAAAGCCGTCACCACGTTGACGTCATTTCCGACCGACATACATCGACAATAATACTGTGGTGACCTGAATTCCTTCGCCCATTGCTCTATAAAAGAGATTGGGGTGGCTTCACGTTGAGAGAAGGTTTTTATTACTTATTTATGATTATAATTTAGTGTGTCTTCTTTCACTTTTGTTTTATTTTTCAAATTTTTTGACAAAGTTTTTAAAGTTTAATATGAAAAGAATAATCTATGAGATGAGAAAGAATGCATATTTTTCGGCGTTCTATGTGTTATGTGTTTTTCAAGTTTAACTTGTTTTAACTTACATGGAAGAAATATGCATGATGACTGACGAGTCTTGAGAATTTCTTTTTTTTTATTTTGAGTGCAGTTGAAGGTTGTTTGTAAGAGTTGTAGTTGATGTACGAAAGTTTTATTTACATGCAACAATGTTTTTCGGAACTTTTTTTAGAAAGCCGGTTATATTTTATTTTCTTATAAAATAAAAGTTTTATTTTAATCGATAAACTTAAAGGTCAGGGATATATGTATTTGATTACCTACATATTGTTTGGAAGGTTGTTTAAGATGACATTCCGTCTAGATGTATATGGTAAATTGAAGCTAATGTCATGGAAAAAGTATTTTTTATTTTATGTGTTTTGAGACATCCGTAAAATAAACTTTATGACCGAACATCAATCCCAGGAAATGAAAAAAAAATGCATAGTCTTAATGCTTTTCGTAAAAGCAAATAATAATATAAATTTCGTAAACGATTGGTTTTATTTAAAACCTGTCGAAAAATAGTTCAAATTGAAAGATGAACAAAACAAACACAACTATAGTTAAACATTCAACACTCAATAAACTGTAAAGAATGAAAAATAATAAAGGACTGTCAAAATAAATTATTTTATCTGTGTTCAATTTGATTGCTTCGAATTATACTTATGTATGTTTTAAATGTAAAATGAGAAAATTTATATTTTGAAATGTTTTTAAAGCTGCGCTTCATAATCATTTTAAGAGGAGTTCACAACCGTTTTGAGAAGGATTTTCGATTTAATTTTTGATCAGAACAGTTAGAGCAGATTTGTAAAAGTGTAAAAAATCTTTTGTTGCTTTGGCATATCTAAATTTGAATTGTAAACATTTGAGAGTTTACTAATTATTCATTTACGCCCGATTCAATCACATAAGGCATTTTTCTTTTTTAGCTCTGAGCAGAGCACGGGGTAAAACCTCAGCCTGTCAAATAAGCTCTGAGCAGAGTATACGCTCCGAGCGCTCTGAATTAATATAAAACATACTTGAGCACTTCACTGTCATATCAGCAGAATAGAAATCAACTCAAAATCTGTCAATGTGTCAAACAACATCAAATAACATGAAAAAACATGAAGTTGGCCGCGCTCTAGCTACTTCTTGCTAAGTCTACTCTATCATTTTGTTCTGAGTTCATAGAGCGCGCTCCAAACAAGCTCTTATCGAAAAAAGAAACACAAGTTTAGCGCTAGGAGCTAAATAAAAAAAACGCAGATTTATTTTTGACAGTGGACTGCTTCGAGCTTAAAAAGAAAAACACCTATAGTTGCAAAATTAAAACTACATCTGTAATAAGGAAACCGTTGAAAAATAATGAAATAAAAAAAGGAAATTTTGTTTATAACTTCTTTTAGTTCTAAACCAGTTCTAATGAATTTAATATTATGTGAACGAATTAGACGTTACATGGTGTCTCCACGATGTAGCGCAAATAGTATTCTATGAAAAATTTCTTGCTTTAATTTGCTCAGCTCATAGCAAGCTAGAGATGAGCTTTCATTTTCATATTGACTTTTCTTTTTCTGTGTAACGGGGCTGAAATAGTAGTAAGCTATCAAATGCCCACCATACATTTTATAGCATTCTAGCAATCTTTCTTTATTTGACATTACCATGAATAGCGACCTTTTGTTAGTTCTGTTCGTTTATTCTTCAGGAAAACTGGAATAATCTGAAATAGAACGTAATTGTGCAATTCGAAAGTGATTTCGGAAGACTGACTGAAATTGGGCAATTTTGGTAAGTATTAACATAGTATCCATTTCAGTTATTTTACATTTTGAATTTTGTATGCCAACTATCCTTTTATTTAAAAGACGCTTTTAAAATTTATTTGGAACAAAATGGGACATATGCTTATAATACCCATCAAACAACATCAAAATCAATGGAAGCAGAACAACCAAAAATCTATTTTAGAGATGAACAACGTGAAGACCACGAACAAAGTACATTAGAAAAAAAAATCTTAACAAAATTTTTTTTGGAAGACTGAAAAAGCAACTATTTTTGTAAACAAGTAAAATATAGTGAAGCTAACAGATTTTGAAGAACATTTAAAAATTTGATATTATTGCCTTAATGTACCTTCATACTATATAATAACTGCTTGAGGCAAGCGTTTCTATAATTAAGATTTTCAAACTTGCGTGCAAGTTCTTAGAGTCAGCTTGCTACAAGTTAATTTTTCCAAGCAATATTGTACTAAGTACTTACAAAAAGTGTTGACCTAAAAAGAGCTTGATACAGGTTTGCTTGCATCTCAAAATAAGATGCTTGCTGCAAGTTCACTATAAGTACTTCCACGCAAATCAAATAATTTTCTGCAAATACAAACTTTATTGCAAGAGCTAATTACACCATACAAGTACGCGTAGTGCAAGCGTTTGCGTGCAAACAAATCACTTGAACCAAACGCTTTCATGCAAGGAACTAAACATTTTGAAATAAACAAAGTTACAAGTTGCAAGAGATGACAAAGAGAAGGAACTAAACATTTTGAAATAAACAAAGTTACGAGTTGCAAGAGATGACAAAGAGAAGGAATTTAAGAAATAAAATGACGAAACACTGAAAACAGGGTCTGTTTCTTGGATGTTGAGACGTTATGAAAAACAAAATTCTATTGCACAATGACAAATTCCACAGTCTGATTCTGAGGGTTCAATGGTGAAATATGACAGTGCTGGTCTAATCAAAAGCAATGCCGGAAAAGAAAGGAAAAGAATCATTCAACTTTTCAGGGATGTTTCGAAATAGTTAAATATGAATTAATAAAGGTTTCGCCACGCTACATATGTTCCAAGTGAATTTTGAATTCTATCAGCACTCTTATACGAAAATACATTGTATAATAAAAAGAAAAAGGGATTGGTAAACTCTGATGATTCAGCAGCTGCCTCCCTTAAAACTTCCTGGACTTTTTTTTATAGCAGTGGAAGTTCTACTGGGTGTGGACAACAGGGATTGTCCAGGAAAATTAAACTGATTTTTTGATAAAGTTAGCATGGAACAACAGGCTAGCTTTAAAATACATTTTCTTAAATGAGCAAATAGAGAACATGAAAAATTGTTGGTGTAGAACTGTAGAGACCAGTACCCGTGTATTTTAAGAAAAGCAATCCTTAGTGTAGTTGGATTTTCCCTACAAAAATCTCACTGTGGATCACTACCGATTTAAGGAGAAGTCAAATCTCAGTGCCGACAATTTTTCGACACTCATTCGAGTGTCGATCAAATTTTTCGTTATTGTTGGTACGAATGATAAATTCATGAAATTTTTGTTGCATTTTTCATAATTCCTCGAGTAATAAAAAGTATCTTGTCAAACCTGAAATTTAAGTTATTTTTGCTTTAAGGTTTTGCTCAGTTTGGAGCTTTGTCACTTTTTGGTTGGACAGATTCACATTTGCGGAATATTCAGTCTGAACTAGCTGTCATCAAAAAGCAATAAATGTTTGACACTTACTCTTTTAACAGATTTTTAGGGCCAAATTTGAAAATACTAAAACTAAGTTTAACCACGACTGTTCAACAGGCCTTTACAAATCCAATTTGGACATTTGCAGAGTATTCTATGCTAACTCTCATCAGAGGCAATATATTTGATATTTTGTAGTTTGAAAGATCTGAAATCTTTGACATTTGCAAATTACCTTCTGACCCACTAGGGTGGGTCAGAAGTCCATTATGGACTTTTGGCCCGTGGACTTCTGGCCCTGCGCCTTTTCTCTTGTGTTCATTTTCGTTGCCGCAAAAATTACAAAATTACAATTACGTCTGTAAAAATGCCAGTTTGACATGAATTATAGCATGAGTTATGTCATAAAATTAAACTATTTCGATTTGTTTTTACCACATTTTCTTCAACATTTTCCGTTTTAGTTTTATATGTTTTTTCATTCTGTTTGACAGTTCAGTAGTATTATATTTTAAATGCAAAAACGCGGCTTGGTAAATTTTCCACTTCACTATGTATAATTTGCCAAAAAAACACGGGTAGTATATACACCAAGAATTTCGAGAAGAACCCATCCTGCCACTACCTTCGAATTTTGTTTTCCAATCCGTGAATACCTACATATGTATACATTAGATTGGGGATAGCATAAGCTCGCAAACATACCGAAATCTCAAAACAAATTATTTCAAGTTTTTGAGGAAAATCAAAGGTATTTATTGTATATAGATCATTTATATATAGAAGTAGAAGGACATAACATCTGCCATTTCTATCAAAATTAAATTTTGACATTTGCGGAATATTCAGTGCGATTTAGCTGTCATCAGCAAGCATTAATTTTCTGACGCTTACTCTTTGGCAGATTTTTACTTAAGATCAGTTATACAATCGTGGTTCAATCCTGGTTCAATTTGTTTACCAATGCGCATTGCTTTTGAATGCTTGTACATCAAAATGAGAATTTAACCGGGTTAAGCATTTTGCATTCGTGTAGTGCGGCCAAAGAAAAAAAATCGTGTTTCTCTGCACGTACGAAGTTACCCTGTATGGTATTCAAATGAGCAGACTATTCTTTATAGAAGTACTAATTAAAAAAACATTGAAAAATCCCTTATTTTAAAATCTCAAACTCGAAATAAATCCAAAAATGTATTAGGAAAAATTCTTACCAAATTTTGCGGCTCATACATGATGTTGCATTGAGTTGTCGCAGATTCTTATATTCGCCAAATAATCACGAACTATTCGTTGTTGTTATTGATGTCGGTGTATTTGCCGGTATGCTGAGGCGTTCGTTTAGTCAAAACTTTTATCGTTTTACAAATCACTGGTGAATCGTTGCCAAGATTACCATTAACGTTGATTTTATTTTTAAAATATAACGAAAAAAGGACAACTTCTAAATCTCCAGACTTCGCCATATATACCAATTTTGGAAAAAAAAACTGCGCACTCCGCCGGGTTAGCGATTCGATAACTGAATTTTTTAATTAAGATTTGTCTTTATTTTTTTTTTTCTTACTTTCTTTGTTAACCCTTTTCGATGATAAAATTATTCAACTCAACAGATATCTACTAAAAGGATATAATTTTCCTCAAACAATATCTTATTTTATTTATTATAAAATTTCTTTTTCTCGTTTAACAACAACCGACCTACATTACAAAATCAGATATCCTTTTTTGCTATACACAAATGAGGAGCTATAGAAAAAAAATAAAATTGGAAAAAAAATACACGATGTGCAATGAGGAAATTGAAAAACCGGGCCGAAAGTAGATGAATAGAATACAAAATTGTAGGTATCCTCTTAACAGGACCTACTATGCCACATTTTGAGGTTTTGTTTTAAAATTATTGTTTTTTTTTGTTCGTCATTGATATTACGAGAAAGACGTTCCAACACTCATCACGACTGTCATAGTCGTTTCGTTTTTCATTTCCTGGGTCTTTTGATGTAAAAAAAAACTACCAAGTTGATGCAAATGAACAAAAAAGGGAGAAAAGGACGATTTTGTAGTTTGATAGATTTTAAAGTGAAAGTCTTTTCTTTTCGAATCTATTGTTCTTTGGTGAATCCCGAGCCAACAGAGGTCATACCACTTAAAAGAACACTGTTACCATAACCCTGTCATGTCGTTGTCGTCCTTTGTGTCCTTGTAGGAATTTAAATCAGAAAAAAAAAATATAAAACACACACCTTCCGGATGTAGAATAGGGAAGTGAAAAAGTGGATACACAGGAAATAGGTAAAGAAATTGTTTGACTATTAACTTTTAAATTGAATGAAAAATACTATGTAGGTATGTCACAAGTAATTTTTTTATTAAATTTTGATTAGAAAATTTAAAAATGCACTTTTGAAATAAAAAAAAATTGGAATATACATTGTGCCAAGTTCGATATGGACACAAACTGCGTTTGCCAATAAAACCAAAACTACTGACTTCGAAAGAAACAGGACGTACACACCCAACAACGGGAAAAAAGGAAATTTTCTTTTTAAAGGAAAAATTTGTATTCAGCCTATAGAAAGAGAGGTGTCTTTTTGTTGCTTTTATAAATTCTCTCAAGTCTTCTTCTTAAATTTTTTTTAATCGAATATAAATAACAGAAAAAAAAATTCTTGAAAGGACGCGCGACTTCTTTAGCGAGAAAATTAAAAAGTACTCTTTTCTTTACGTTGTTATCTCGTTCTTTTTAGGGAATGACCTTAAAACGTAAGCTTTCTTGCAATGAATGCTCTTATTTGGGAATATATTTGAAATTATGCTTTTTCCATATTGTGGGAAAAAAGGAATAATTTATGAAAAAGGATGAAGAAAGGATATTCTGATGAAAAAATTGGGAAATTCTGATAGGAAATGAGCTTTTTTTAAGTGCGCATGATAGAGTATGAGAAGCATGTTTTGAAGTCACATGGAAGAAATACATGCAACATGCAGCCATTGAAAAAGCTTATGGCATTGCCAGATGTACATCAAATGCAACAATTTATTACAGTTTTTCTTTGTGTTTATTGAGTTTTCAAATATATTGGAAAGGTCAGGAATCAGTTTTCTTTTTTTATGAAATATTTTATTGAATGACCAAGGAGAATGAGTCTAGACAAAATGAACTGGACTGATGTGGACTTGTAGATTGGTAAGATACTGTATAATAGGCAAAATGCCAATTTTTCGGGGTTAAGGATATCGTCAATAAAGAATCATAATTCAATGATTGTATGAAAATGTTTAAGAAAAAGGTGGAATGAAATCAGGTTTATATGATGGGAGGTTATCAATTTGTAAAAAAAGGGTACCTATGCGTGTGAGTCATTTCGAAGATGTTTCGTTTCGCAATATTTTATCACATCGCGATGATCATTTCACAATTTCTTATCTTGCATTCTATCATTTTTCATTAAATGGTTTGCAAATTTTTGCTTAGAAAGTTTTCAATTCGTTACGTGTTTAGTTTAGTTTATAAATATTGAATTTTGCTTTTTTTAACTCTAGATATATCTATACAGCATTTCCCAAATCTTTTTATTTTTTAATTTTACGCATTTCATTCAAATGGAGTAAGACTAATAGGGGCTTGTTTTTTTTTGCAATGATCAATTCGATGGGAAGTTTTATTTCGCTACATGATTGTTTTTTTAAATTCTGATTTTGCATTTTTCAGCTACAACTTTATATTTTGCATTTTAAATTACTCAAATTATTATTTTCTTTATTGTCAGAAAATTTTTCCTACCTTTTTTATGGATCGGGTGGAATCGGCGAAGGTGATTTGTGATAAGCGACAGACAAAATCTAGATTTTCGGTATGCGTAAGGTTATTGTAACAGTTATGACTAAAAACCAATCCCAAATATATTGGGATTGTCATCTTCACATGAAATTGATGTTTCATTTTTATATTTTTTTTATTGAACAAAGTTTTTCACAAAATAGTTTTTGATTCTATTATTTATTATTATTGACTAGCTGCTACCCGGCGCGTTGCTTCCGCAGAAAAAAGAATTGGGGAACATCGTTTTTAAAAGTGTTATTTTAATCCTATATCGGGACAAAGTTTTGCCAAAGGGTTATTTTTTATTATTTAAATATTGTAACATGTGACTTTTAGTCAAATCGGTCCAGCGACCTCAGCACCACTTAGGGAGTAATTTAAATAGCCTTAATTACTCTTTAAAACATCAGCTATCTGTTAGTGAAAGTTGAATCAAAATCAGTCCAGCAGTTTTCGATCGATTCATATATACAAATTTCCGAAAGAAATTGACCAGAGTGCAACCTATGGAGTAATTTAAAAAACATAAGTCACTCTCTACAACATTAGATATCTGCCAGCAAAAGTCCCTTCAAAATCGATTTAGTTATTGAACAAACAAACAGACAGACAATCAGAAATTTTAAAAATTTATTTGTGCCGTTCATGCTTTCTGTTATTTTGACATTACAAACATACACTTTATATTAATTTATATGTAAAGAGAAATAAAATGCTTGACTGGGTCGCACTAACTTGCTCGGTGGCGACCAGCATCTCTATTATCGTCATGTCAGGTTTGATGTACATTTTTTTTACATGAAACCAAAATTTTATTCTTACGCATTTCCTGCAGAAAATCAAAAAAAAATTAATATTTTAAGACTCAAATAAAATATTAATTTTATTTAAACACAATTACGTAGGAAGATTTTGAAGAAGTTTTGTTTGATTGAAATACAGGCCGAATGTGGATTACCACATGTCTTAAGAAGATAACATCGACATTAGCAGTGCCAGCTAAACTGCTGGAAAATCTACAGACGTTATGCCAAAAAAAATGTGAGTTGGTTACGTAATCTCGCAAATCTCGAAATCTCATAAACCCGCTTTTCATAATCTTGCAATTACAAAATCCTGTTTCTTTAAATCTCGCAATTACAAAAACTCGCAAACTAAAATCTCGAAAACTAAAATTTCGCATTTAAAAAAGTATTGTCAGTTTACGACGTAAAAACAGTGAGATTGGTATGGAGGGCTTGCTGCCCCCCTGCGACCCCCCTGCTTGGCCTCACTATAGGATTTAGGTGTATCCAGTTTCTTTTGGATTTAGTATCTATTTAGTGCGATTTTAGTAACGCTGCCAAAAAATTTACACAAACTTATGGATTTCTTTGAGTTTACAAGGAAAACATTTGGAACGAAATATTATGTGTACGCCAAAATTTATTTTTCTATCTATCTGTCAAGGCATGAACTGTTTTATTCCATTGAGGGATAGCTACGATGATGATGGATTAAAAAACATAAAAAAATCAGATTTTTTTTTTTGAATCATCAAAGCACAATACACTGCTTATCAAAGTCACATTCGTTGATCTTCATCTAAATAAAAAAAATGGATTTACAATTTGACAAACATATGAAAATGAATTTGAGGACATTTTGAGTTAACGAGCTGAACAATTGCGTTAACGTTGTCTGTTTTTTTTTTTTTTTGTTTTTGTCATCGAAGTGCGATTTATCATAGTTTTTGGTTAAATTGTGAGACCACGTGACCTCCCTCCCTCATTGTATACGCCATATGATCAACGGCGGCAGATATATTTACTATCCAAAAATCCTTGTTTTCATTCAAACAAAATATTATCAATCAATTTTTTGTCTAAAAACATGTCCATGTGGTGTAAATTAGTGACAACCCATAATTTAATATTTCCATAACTGTGCTACAAAATGACGAAAAAACATCATCAAATTTAAAAATTTAAAGACTTAAAGTTTCTAAACAACGATTGCAAAATCCATTAATCGCCACAGGGCACTAATATAATTAAACCCCATTACCTCTTACAACAACAACATTATACACTTCTCTGTTATTAATGTGGCGACAAAGTCATTTATTTTAGACAAAAAAAAGAGATCATTGCCTTCAGCTTGAAATATTTTTCAAATAAAAATGTTTGTATTTTTTTTTATTACAAAACCTAATTTGGTGAGTTAAATTCTTATGATTTTGATAGGTATCCCCTTTTATCCCTGAAACGACCTTTGCACGATTGCTTTTGGCCAAAAGGATGACACCTCAGCACCATAATATACTTTATTTGACCTTCTAAAAATTAAATAAAAAACATTAAATCCTTACAAAGGATCATCATATTTACTGGTGAGCACATTTAAAGGGAAACCTGAGGATTGACGATTAGTGCCTTAAATTTCTTTCATATCATATTTCAACAGGTTTTTTTTTTATTGAGTTATTGAAAATAAGAGTATGAAATAAGGATACTTCAGAAAAACAACTGTATTATAATGGTTTATTAATAACTTTTATTTTGAAAATCATAAAATTATTTGTAACAGTTCTTCTTGCTATATATAAAATAATCCACCAAATAACATTCTACGGAAAATCCTTTTTATTGTGCAATAAAATCTAACTCATCCTTTAAAAATTCCAAATCAACACCTAAAAGTTGAAAATTTAATATTTTAAACTTATTTTCTAGGAATTTTATTGCATTAGTAATTAACACACACACACCCATAGGTACACAATTACTCAACTAGATCAGGATAATGATGTGAGTCAAACTTAGAAATTCCGCGACGGATTAGGAAGGGCAGAATACAGGTAGATAATGGCACGCGTATACCTGTAGATTACATTTTCAGGTGACATATTGCCGTAAGCACCTATAAAACCAAGAGACATTTCGAAACAAATTATCAGTCGTCAATTGATGTTAGACAGTGAAAGTTAAAATATTATTTGAACGTTAAAAGCATTGCAAGTAATTTAATTAAAAAAAAAAAATGGAACCAATTTATTCACAAACAGTGCCACCGTGCAACTTTATTCGCTCTTCGGACTTTACTTTATCCGATTTGAGTATATTTGTTGATTCCATGGAGACCATAGCCCGCATTGAACGAGAACGTTATGAAAGACGTCAACGTCGCAGGATGAACAAACTTAAAGTCAAGCTTACAGCAGAAATCCATCCGACACCAAAGCTATTGATCGAGAAAAATAGTAGCAGTGAAGCTGATGAAGAACACGAAACCTCGAAGTCAGTGCGTACTAAACTTTTTGGAAACAAAACTAAAATCAGTCCAGTCGCTAGTTCAGATGAAAATTACTTTAGTGGAGCAAGTGACTATTCGTCTTCAGAGGGAAGAAACAAGGATCAGATATCCATCGACACTGATGGAATCACTGTTCTACCACCAACATCCTCAGACAGTGGCACTGAATCGGAGAGTAATACTTTCAAATTGCGCCCAAGATCCAATGCAATGACAAACCCAAAGTACCGAACAACAAGAGCTCGCATAATTGGTTTAGTTCTTAAAAGGGAGTATGCTAATTGTGGCAGTCAAGATGAGTTGGACAAACAGGAGCGACGTGAAAGGCTTCTGGAAGGATTGCTACGTGAAAAGAAGTGCAAAAGTATGCGTTTACCATCGTTGACAAAAGAACATAAGAGGACACCACTTCCGTGCAAAATTACGAAACAACCATCGGCAGAAATGAGATTCATTGACAAGGCACTACGTTATTTGACTTTGTAAATTTAATTTACAAAATAAGAAGGAACACAGAGAAAATAATTTATGAAGACTTTCTTCTTTGAATTGTATAGTTTTATTACACAACCAGCGGCGACGACGTTCCAGTTCACTTTGTATTCTAAGAGAATTTTGTAGTAGATATTTCTACCTTTAAGATAATGTAGCTTTAATTTGATTTTTTTTAAATAAACTTTTATAATTACACTATATATATTTATGTTTTCATTCTAAACTTAATTGGGAATATTTTTTGGTAAATTTGTTGGTTTCAAAGTTTAAAATTTTGAAGAGTACAATTAGCAAATGCTTTCTTTTTGTATTCCAAAATAGTTATGAAGTCTTGGGAAACTTTTACATTCAAATAAATATAGTCGCTTCCTGTGGATGACGGTACAAACTTTCTTTAATAAATTTAATTTAGATAAATTAAAATAAAGAATGAGGAAAGACTTGATTTTTGTCTAGTGTTGAAGTGGCAGATTGCGACGGATTACGTTTTAAAAAAAAGGTAATCGACAAGTACTTATAGTAGATATGTACAGAGGTCCCCAAGAATAGCATCAAAAACAATTTTCGGAAACTATAAAAGTAGATTAAAAGGTCATCCAATAGTACTTTCGAATGTGTTTTCAGAAAAAAATCCAAAAGCACTTCCGGAAGGTCATCGAAAAGTATTTCTAGAATTAGATATGTGCATTGTACAGTAGTACTTCAAGAATAATATTAAAAAGAACTTCCAAAAATCTAGAAGTAACTAATTTAGAAGTATTTCGGTAGTATTTACTTTTAGAAATACCTACATTTAGAAAACTGTCAGAAGTAAATCGAGAAGTATTGTCAAAAGTACATCCAGAAGTCTTAGAAGATCATCGAGAAGTACCTATAGAAGTAGAAACGAAAGCAAGTGCTTCCTTTTGATGAAGAACATCAAAAGAAACTTTCCGAAACTTTATAAGGTCATCTAACGGTACTTTCAGAAAAAATTCCGAAGAACTTTATTACTAAATACAGAAGGAGCTACTTTCAGAAAGTCATCGAGCAGTACTTCTATAAAGAAATAGGTACGTTTCCAGAAGAACTTCAAGAACTTATTTCAGAAGTTAATCAGAGGTTCACCAAACAGTTCCCTCAGAAGGTTCTTCCGGAAGAAGTTTGTCCAGAAGCACTTTAAGAACTCCATCGATAAGTACTTCTAGAAGTAAATAAGTTAAGAAACTGTTCAGAAAAACACCTGGAAGAAATTTCAGTAATCATTTCAGAAGTACATCAGGAGATCATCCAACAATACTTTCAGCAGAATACTGAGAATCAAATTCAATAAATTTTTGTGTCGGTGATCCTCGGAAAAGTCTAAGTGCTCAGGTAAGATTTCTTGTACCACTTTTTTAGTGGGACACTCTTATTCAATCCGCTTCTACGATCACGTTCAGCTTCTGAAAAATTGTATGTCATTTACCTACTCTACGCAATTTAGTTTTTTTCAGCGTCTTCCAGACACTTCTCTGTCAGTCCAACTCTCGTTTCGGGTTTGACATCCCGATCGGTGTTAAGTCGGTGAGAGTATTGAAATTTGCCTTTGTAGCATAGAAGAGCAACTTTATATGTAATCTATACCAATAATTTTATTTGTTAATTAGACACACCCTTGATTTTATTAATAATAAAATGCAATTAAAAACTGATTCTTAACTTGTTACTCAAGTTAAGGAGAATGCAATTCTTAGAATTAGATTTGTGTATCTAATTTCAAAAGAACTACTCGAACTAACATAAAGTCATGTCGTTCTAACAAAGTATCTACAGCAAAAGTTACTCAAATTATTAAATTATATCTTTCCAAGAAATAAAAATTGCAGTTTAATTGCTCTGAAGCACAAGGCCATTTCTCCAAAACATAAAACAAGTCAATTCATTGTACAAAAGATACAAAACTTCTTTTCTTCTAATTAATTTTTAACTTACTGAGAAGAGATGATTCTCTCATGATCCAGATGATGGCTGTAGGTATATTTATATGAAAAGAAAAATCGTGACTTTTATGCTATCATCACTTTGAGATGAAGTTTATTCTGTGTATCTTTATATAATGAAAAAATGAAAGATAAAAATAAGTTACTTTTTATTGGAAGGAATTTAATATTTGAAAGGAGAAGAACGCAAAATCAAGAAACAAACTTAAATTTAAAAAGTCAATTTACTTTGTTTTCCGTTTAACTGGAAAATTTAAAGTAAAAGTGCTAAGTAAAAAAATTGAATGATTAAAAATTATTAAAAAAAAAAACGAAAACTATACTGAATAGACTTTGACGTGCAGACAAAGGGATGTAAACTGTTTACTAAATTGAACACTTGCCGGAACTATTAAAAATTGTTAAAAAGTGACTCAAAATTACTTATTAGAAAGGGTTTTTTGCAGATTGAGTCAACTGTCAGACTTGTTTTAGCATTTATAAAGAAATGAAGGTGCAGAAAACAGAAAACAGGTCGACTACCCATGAAACGCTATACACTTCACGATTGCAGAATACTACTACTTTTTTACCGTAAAATTTATTTGTCAGGCATGTAACAAACATGTAAACAATAAAGAAGAAATACAGGAATGGGTGTTGTGCACACGAATAGTGAACATGCATGCGGCATCAAAATATTTGCATAAAATTGAAAACTCGAATTCTAAATATCATTTTGTCAGGTCGAGAGCAGCAGGAGAAGGCGAGTTACTGATATCGCACTCATATCGCTATACTGTCAAATGCCTATAAATTTAAAAAACTCACACTTACGTAAAAGTTTCGCATTCTTTTAGCAGAACACCTATTCCTGTATTTCTTTTTCATCTTCACCTTTTCTGACTATGATCTCGAATGAGATCACAACTTTATAACTTCTCCACTTCACTTGCTGTCCTGATTCTAGAGTTCATAGGGTCTGAGGCCAGTTGAATGTTGGTGTCGCTGCATTTGTTTTTTCCAGGAATTCTTGGGCCTGCCTCTCTTCTGCGATTGAACTGGAACGTTGTATATGAAAGTGCATTTTTGACGTGGTTCTCAGCATCTCTCTTATATTTAAAGAGCAAAGGACTCAAGACGCTTCCCTACTTCGAAAGGAAAATTTGCGATAACTCCTGCGGTTAATCTAACCTTTGTTTTTAAATGCTCGTACCATGATCATCCGCACGTAGATTTCTGGAACTCCCTGTTGACTTAGGGCGAATATCAGATTTCGTGGTTGATCGAACGCTTTTTCAAAATCTACAAAAACAGCATGCACGTCGCTTGAAGAATCGCAGTATTTTTCCTGTATTTCTTTTTCATTTTGTTTCGTTCAGAGCAGATTCTGAGTTGTCAAAAATAAAGTTATGTTTCTTTTTTCGTTCAGAGCGTTGAGATCATGACATTTGTATTTCTTTTTGCGTGATCAGATCATGATCAGAGCGCGTTCTGTTAGCTCAGGATGCATTGACTGAGCATTCTGATTTCTGAGTGAAATGCTGAACAATTAGTAAATCAATTGAAATAACGGATAAAGATTACCACTCTGGCGCTATAGGTAGATTTTATTTAATAAAATACATGTGAAATATGTTATTTTATTCATCCAATTAATTTTAGGGTTTAAATGGAAAAAATATCGATTGTATTGTCTTCAATTCATCTAAATCCTTATCATTCAGACTTCGAACTTGTTGTAATTGCGATTGAAGAGATTTGACTTTAGTATCCTAACTGTTAACCACTTCCAAATGTGATTTTTTTGTTTTTGAACAATCTTCAACCAGATCACCGTGTTCCTTCTGAAGCAGCTTGTATCACTGATTCAGATTGTCCTAATTAACAAAAATATATTAATAACTTTAAATTTAAATTTTGACGTTGTGACAGCTAATCGTGTCTGAACGCTCAGACGTCAGACCATGTTCAGTTCAGAGAACGCTCAGAGCATTCCCTTAACGATCTGAACCTGTTCAGAGCTCTGTTCTGAACGAAAAAAAAAAACGCCTATATTGCATGTAAATTTTGACGCATGTTGATTTCTTTGCCGATTTTCGTTCTGATAAGAATATCGCTCGGTCCCTGCATGGTGTATTGGTAGTGCGTTAGACTTTCTCACCACCGGAAATCCAGCCTAACATCTTAGTTTAAAAGAGAGTAGGTATCCTGTACCTATATAAGAAATTGAGAGAACTCATGGTTAATGGATCATCATCACGATCACTAAATTCAATGACTTTTCGAATGTCATTTCTTACACTATTGGTTTTACATATTCAAATTCAACTTTCTTTTAATTTCTTATAGACAACCATAAATCCATCAGCTCTTATTGTCTCTGCAAATAATATGTACATTTACATATGTCTAAGTCTAATTTTATACTTGCCGATAATTTAATTGACTATAACAACGGTTTAATCAAATCCGAAATTAACCAAAGAGAAAACTTGATATGCAAGCTTGAAACAACCCTTTAACTTCATGGATTAACCTCAATACATGTTGGTTGTTTTTCTTATATATATGTTCATTTATATATATGGATACATTTGTAATTGCAAATAGAGTTTGATGACTGCTTGACTGACTGAAGTGTGGATACATATATACCTAAATTACTATTAAACATACAAAATAAAAAACCACAAAAGATTGAGTGAGTCTCCTTGTCTGCGGCTGATGAGACAAGCACAATTTAAAACAATTGAAATAAGAGGCCCTGGGTTTGAAAAAAAAAAAAAAACAATATAATGAAATGAAAACGAAAACAAAAATGACAATCAATCTAACTTTAGTGCTTACAGAGGCGGATCTGATGCTTTTGGAATGCAAGGCGCATTTTAGAGACATAATAGTCACATCAAAATAATAGAACTGTCTTTAATTTGGTCTCAAAAACACTTTCTTTGTGCGTAACAAAAAACAAAATTATGTCTTGATAAAATTATAAAATAGATAAAAAGATTATATTATCATCAAATTTTCTATACATTGGTGATTCGATAAAATACGCGTTAAGGTGAAATTGACATAAAATTTTAGACACAGCTTGTTTATGAACCCTTTACGCCGAAAATTCTATCGAGAAAATATTACAGCACTACTTAGTCAATTGGTATTGTCTTGTGTATTGTGTGTGTTTAATGAGAAACTCTGAGAACCGATACAATAGCAGAAGGAGAAAAGACCTGTAAATTCGTAGAATAACCTCAGAGATGATACAATAAAAAACCAAGATGCTTGTCATCGATTTTTGGAAACTTGTGAATCTCACAAGCAGTTGCACTCAAGATTATCAACATCATCGAAAAAAAAAGTTCGGCAGAATCGACATAGTTGCTGTGTCTGCCAAAACAATGTTTTTTTTTATCATTCTCGCTATTGCTCACTATTAAGTCTTTCACTGACTTTTTCAGACGTGAATTATCAGCAGCCTCTTCCACTTTGAAGGAAATTGAACGGTTGAATGTAATAACAGACAATATGTATGTAAGTGATGCGACTTTGTTTTATTTTATAACTCGCCATAAATTATTGCCAAATATAATTCAAAATTGAACGGCCATATGATTTTTGTATTACTAAGCAAATTATATGACCGTGGACTCAAAAGTTAAGAGAGAACAAACTACGGTTAATCGAAATTCTCCAGGAGCATTAACATATGAGAATCGATGCGAGAACATGTGGGTCATATCCGACGCATAATTATGCGTCGAATTATGAATCGAAAAGGAAGATTATTGTTCTGTACTCTGGAATAAAAAAGTAGAAGTAGAACGAAACTACGAAAACCGTAGCGAGCACAATGCACGAATATTTTTAAAAGTCACGAGCATTTGGCAACATATTTTTTACTCTTAAGTCACAATTTTGCACTGTCCATTAAAGACAGTGCAGTGTGCAATTTCTACCCGAGAGATTATTAACGTGAATTATCGAGGAAGATCGAAGAATTGGCGAATGGCGAATGTTTCCCAGGTTCAACAACTGAAAACAATTTCTGCAAAAAGGGACCTTTGATGAATGAAAAGTTCTAATCCCATATTATTTACTTTCAAATCGCCGAAACAGAATAGAGTTTATATTACCGGAACTCGTCCTTAACGGAATTAAATTAAATTGAACTTAGCTTTCTGATTCGAAAGCTATATGTCAAATAGGAATCTGAGTGTCAGGGAGAAGTGACAAGTAAACACATTTGAAGTTTGGAACTAATTAACTATTCACTTTTTATATATAAGAAGAAGATTTTAATGAACAAACGAGCATTAACTCTGTATTCCAATGACAAATTGCTGTTTTATTGCTTCTACTATCCATACAGTAGGTACCTTACAATCACAAAATAATTTCAGATAACCGCTTTCAATCGATTTTACACAATAAATCCGACCCTGTTATATTCTCTGTCGCCTAGTTTATATTATGATCCCAACGGGAGTGATCACAATAATTGGTTTACTGTGGTGCAGCAGCTAAATACATCTCTTATACATAATATCGGGACGGGATTATCTAAAGCAATTAAGAGGGAACAACTTCAGCAAAGCCAGGAGGACACGCAGAGGTGCAGGTTCTTTATCCTCTCTGTTGTTTGTCGTCGTCGTCATTCAAAAGTGAATTATTGTTTCGAAACTACTTTAAATGGACGTTTATGTACTTTGTCCAATAAAGAATGGGGAAGGTACAATAATTTTCATGAGGGTACTTAAATAACAATTAAATCAATTAAAAAATGTCCACATGGGATGAAAATGCATATATATAGGTTATTTAAATAAAATCAATTTAAAGAGTGAAGTTGCTTCCAAAAAAAGGGTAAGAGATTATACAACTTTAAATAAAAATGACCTTCTAGGTCGAATGGTATGTATAACAATTTAAAGGGCATATTATCCATATATCAATTATGATTTATATTTCAAATAAAATTAATTATAACGTTACTACAAATGGGTGTTAAATCCGTTGATGATAATTAAATAAGACATCAATGTCTGTCGGTATTTAAAGTGTTAATTTATGAAGTTCAATGGAAAATTTATGCATGAAATGCGGAACTGATGATTGAATAATATAATACATCACTGATTATATTTTTAGTTCAAAAATAAGTTTAAAGGTAATGGGGTTGTCATGTACATGTCAAAATTAGAATGGGTTGTGTACTTACGGAACTTTATGTTAATTTTGAAAGGAAAGTTACATACCTGAAATAAAAACAAAAATAAATATTAATTAACTATTTTAAAAGTATGTTTTGATTACAAATAAATTGGTGGAACAATAGTAAAGCTATATGGCATTATTTACAGAGCTGTAAAGGAATTAAATAATTTGTGAAATCATTAAATAAAACTTAATTTTAATTTAAAATCAATAAATTCTATAATAACTGAATTCAAAATAATCTCGGATTTCAGTTTTTTTCATTCCCCATTCACTTTAAATGCAATGAATAACGAATTTGAAATTATTTCAGTGATTTAAATCACTGAATTATTTTTGCATTTAGTGACTTTCAGAATTGAGAATTCAAGATTTTAAATATGTTGAATTCTTATTCAATCAAATCAATTAGGATCAAGATGTTCAGTTCACAATCATCAATTTTCATTCAATTTTGTTTGATCTTATCTCACTGAAATTTAAATTCACTTTAAATTCTGTGATTTAAATAACTGAATTCAAAGTGAAAGCGATTTCATTTATTTATTCAAATATTAAAATTAAAAATTAATGGCAAATCAACTGGTTGCAGCCTGCATTCAAATGAATGCAATCACCGAATGCCTTAACTCTTTAACATCTCTGTAACTAACAATGAGACTATTAGCGATGCAATTCATATACAAAAACGGCCCGAACACGACCAAATTATTGATTCAATTATATATATACAGGGTGTCCCGCTACTCAACGTCAAGCGAGCACTGGTTGATAGGGTATGTTATACCTGTCTTGGGAAAAGAAAGCAAAAAAATCCATCTCGCTTGGTTACGTAATAATTGCAATTTTAAGAAAAATAGTGAAAATCGATACCCTAGACCACATTTTTATTTATTGTGGTCACAAATTTTCAAATTTTGCAGTTTTTTTTTTACGCAATTCTTAATAACCATGCTATTGATCCCAATCGCAAATTTGAAAATAAATATTGTTAGTTGCGTAAGAAAAATAATGTTAGACTGAGTCATTGTTCAAACTAATTTTGTAAGCTAACTTTAACAGTTCATATTAAAAAAAAATGCACTATACTACCCACGGCAAGTTATTTTAAAAATTGGCGCGTTTAATCAAGATTTCAAAATGGTGCAACACTTGCTACTTCATACCACAATAAATAAAAATGTGGTCTAGGCTATCGATTTTCACTATTTTTCTTAAAATTGCAATTATTACGTAACCAAGCGAGATGGATTTTTTTTCTTTCTTTTTCCAATACAGGTATAACCTACCCTATCAACCAGTGCCCGCTTGACGTTGAATAGCGGGACACCCTGTATATAGTATATATGTTTGTATATGTAGAACGGGATAGGGACAAAATCCCAACTGCCAAAATCCCGACTGAACAGATTGAAAAATCCCGACTGCCAAAATCCCGACTGACAAAATCCGATACGAATAAAAAGTCCCGATTTTCAGCACGTTTTTGTGCTTTATTTTTTGCTTTTAACTTTAATTATTTGAAATAAGAATTGAAAAGGAAGAAACTAAGAAGCGAAACAGGCCATCCAGGTACTGTTGAATTTGGAAACTTTGGAAGCGGGCCATCCAGGTGCTGTGGAATATGGAAACATTGGACTCAGGCGCCTGACAGACGACTGGACATACGCTAAGCGGAGCAACGAAGTTGCGTGAGTGGGACTGACTATAGAAAAGGAGTTAAAATCCCTTGAACTCGCGAAGCGGGCCACCCAGGTGCTGTGGAATATAGACAAAATTGGACTCAGGCGCCTGCCAGACGACTGGACATACGCTAAGCGGAGCAACGAAGTTGCGTGAGCGGGACTGACTACAGAAAGGATTTTGACGAAAAAATATTGAATATCATAAATGCTACCACAGATAACAAGTTAAATACATGAAAAATGACCGGTAAAAACGATACCTACATGAAATTATAAAACATTTTTGCAATTATTTTTTATTGATTCTCAGTCGGGATTTTGTCCAGTCGGGATTTTGGCAGTCGGGATTTCGTACCCAACCCATATAGAACTGCATGTGGCATGTATGCATTCTATAAAATCTCATGGATAAAAATCAAACCTTTTTCGATTTTCCTTGATGATTGATCAATCAGATTGTGTGTGTAAGAGAAAGAGATCAAAGATTTGTATAGTACTGGTAATATCCTAGTTCGTCTCGTTTCGATGATCATATGTTAAAGAAACGTCCGTTTACACGCACATTTGGTGTCGAATGGTTCACCGTGTATGGCTACTATTCAATTTTAAACGTTGTTGTTAAGATAATTTTACACGGTCAATCAACTGACATTAAATTTCGTGTACCTACGTATAGATTGACGTTTCCCTTAGGGCTAGACGCTCAATCGGTATCACATCAAACTAAGTTTGTTCATATCTTCGTCGAAATTAAACGGGCTTTCTTTTAATTAATGAAAAATATTCACAATCTATCTTTTGCATTGGAAATGTATCAAAAATGCCCTTACACAGAACAGTCCGTTTTATCAGTCATGGCAAAATCAAAAGTGATTTGATTTAAGTCAGTCAAATTTCAGAGAATATATGTGACACATACAGTTCTGTTTTTAAGAACACATCTGTATGATTGAATCAGTCATTTGATCGTGTAAGGGTCGCTTTACGAAAGATACTTTCATGTGTCTCAAAGAAAGTGGTATGTTCGTAAAGTTGTGACGGCTTAAGACTGTGATCTTGTTTTATGTTTGATTGCTTACGAAAACATATTGTAATCTCGAATAAAAATTATCCAACTTTTTTAAGGAAAATCAGAGGTATTTGAAAAATGTATGTACGTATATATCGACGAACTTAAATTTTGACTTTTGTGAAAAATTTTTAGCATTTGCAAAATGAACACAAAATTTTTGACATTTCATTTGAAAGATTTGGTTTTTTTTATTTTTCATGTCCTTTAATAAAAAAAAAAACCTAGATCAAATCTCAGAACGTAAGACAAATGTTTGATAATCTCAAATCTCCCGATTTGATCTAAAAATATTTTAAATATAACAAAATAAATTCAACAGATTCTTAAAAATTTTGAATTTTAAAATTTACGGAGCATCCAGTGTCACAATAGCATAAATTGGACATTTTGTAGTTTGAAAGATTTCTAGGAATCTTGTTCTGACGTTTGTAGAATATTCAGGGCGAACTGTCATCAAAGGAAATAAATTTGACATTTTTTAGTTTGACAGATTTCTACGAATGTTTTTTTGACATTAGTAATATACTCAATGTGAACTGTCATCAAGGGTACTAAATTTGACGTTTTGTATAGTTTGACAATTTTTTACAAATCCAATCTTGACTGTCCTCATCAAGCAATAAGTTTGACATTTTTAAGTTTGAAATAATTTTACAAGTCTAATTTTGAGACACTGACGAAATAATAAATTAATTGCGAACTTTGTAGTTTAAAACATTTCTATACGAATCTTATTTTGACATTTGTAAAATACTCAGTACGCACTGTTATCAAAGGTAATACATTTGACATTTTGTAGTTTAACAGATTCTTAAAAATTCAATTTCGACATTTGCGGAGTATTAGGTGCGTTATCAGAGGAAATAAATTAGACATATTGTAATTTGAAAAATTTTAACGAATCTAATTTTGAGATATGCGAAGGGTTTTGTGGGAATTGTTTTTGCAAGACAAAAAAATAATCCTTTATACTTTTTGGTTTGAAGGAATTTTGCTTTAACAAAATTTGGAGCAAAAAGTGGAAAACTGTTTGAAAACTCTAATGGAATCCAAACTACCTATATTCTCGTCGAGTAACGTCATGGGCAAAATATAATGAATTCCAACTTAAAATTAAGTCAGCAATCAGGATTTTAACTCAACAATTGTGTTTCACCCTTCAACACCGCAGGTATATGCATATCTTTTGTAAATGCTTCCACAATTCAACAAATTAACAATGTTACATACAAAAACCACAAAACTAATTCAACTATTTGAGCAGAAATCTAATATGAAATTGGTATCTAAATTGTATTATAAATTCTTCTAAATATACTATATACCGAAAACCTTATACCTCAAAAGCCACAACCATACCTAATCAAATATAAAACTATGTAATTCAATTAGCGTAAAAAACTATTTGTTGATGTGGCTTTTTGGCATTTAGTTAATCAAATACAACCACAACAGACAACAAAAAAATAAATTTATTTATTCCAAATTAAATTGCTTCAACGAATAAATCAATCAACATAAATTTAATTCACACTCGAGATGTCTGTACATCGGAAAAAAAGTTGTTTCTATAGGTGCTACTCAAGCATATTTGATTGATGGAAACGGGCGATACTCATTTGGTATTTTAATGATATAGTCGAATCTTCAGAAGGGAGTTAGAAAAAATACTCGTGAATGCATAAATTTGATTGCAATTTTTTCAGCTTATCGACACCATGTTTGTGTTCAGTGATTGAGTAGAGCTGACATTTATTTTCAATGTCCGAAATCGCTTTTTGTGACGCCTCGAATAAGTGAAAAATTGCAATCACTGCCAAAACTTTAACCATCCTATATAAATCATCCTTACTTCTGGTAAATCTTTGGGAATCCTTTGTTTCTTGATTTGAGAAATATCCAACGTCATCGAAAAAGTTTTCTTTAAGAGTTAGTTTGCTGCTTCGAGCTAGATTGGGGCATTTACAAACAAAGTGAGTAGATATTTCTTCTGTCTCTTCGTTCTGTCACTCACCATAGTGTACAAGACATAGGCCCCCATTATGATTAGCAAATCGAACGTTCGACTGAAAGTGAACGTTTTTGAAATCATTTGTTTCGCGATTCAAATTGTTATTTTCATCTGAAAAAGGAAAAGTTTGCCGAAAGGAGGTGTTTCTCTATTAGAACGTCAAAACTCGCTTTTCTAAAATTAGTTAATATTGGATTTCTTCATCATTCGCTTTTAGGCGAAAGATCGATTCGCTTATCATAATGGGACCATATTCTACTCATGTGTACCATTCAGTTGTGATCCGGAAGGATTCAAATAAAGAAAGACAGATGATGCCTGCTATATAGTGTGAGTAAAAAATCCGTTTCTGTCCTGAAAAGTTCTCTTCATAGATTTCTCGTCACACCCTAAATCTCAAGTACTGACTAACTCTCATTTGGAGTTTTAAGAGCCTCTAGGTTAGGTATTATAAACAAAAGTGCTTTTGTCGTCCGTCGGTCTGTCTGTGCTGTTGCGCGGAAGTGCGAAAGTGCGGATGTTCGGTTGTATGTTCATCGAGCTTCAGCCTAAACGGTTAGACGGATTCTCCTAAATTTCGTGTGTAGTACTTTTTGGCGATTCCCTAGAGGACAATTTTGAATTTTGTTTTAGCCATAACGGGTACCTCCCATATAACGGTTTTAGTTTTTCCAATTTTTTTTGAAAACGGCTCTAACGATTTTGATAAAACTTTGTGAACGTTATATTTGGAGTGCTCGTAATATAACTGCATTTCAGGTTTTTGGCTAAAGAGGCACATAATGGAGATTTGCTGTTAACGGTTTTTTACAAATTTGACCACAACTTGTTACCGTCTGATCCAATTCCCTTGAAATTCGGTACAGACAGATTTCAAATTTGACATTTAACACAAGAAGACATTCACAGTTTTTTGCTGAAAAACCGTTTAATGAAAGATACCATACAACTTGATCTCACGGGCCATTTTTTGATATTTTTCGAACTTACTTCAGAATTAAGAAATCAAAATTTTTGTAGTCCCATAGTTTGCTACAAGAGCAAGTTCGTGCGACCCAGTCGTGCATTTTATTTTATTTTCAGCATACCTTCAAGATTATGCTGGATCTCGCCCATGAGGTATGTAATGAAAAATAAAAATCAACTAGCTCTCTATCCATTGTACAAAACCAATTCTTTCCTATCTTCCTACTCCTTCTAGCTAGTGTCGTGCAACACCTGTTGCGTTTCATTGTTTCAAAGGCAATATAACTTACAGACGCATGTTTAGCTGTCTTTAAAGCTATCTATAATTCAGAGAATACATTTTGTAAAATGTGTTCTCATTTGATGTGCCCCAAGGTAGTGATCTAGCCTCTCAAACGATTTTCCAAGTTCATTATATTTATTCTATTTCTCCATTCGAAAACTTAAAATATCTACCCGATTTCGAATTCACTATACCAACTCAAAAAAATGAGTATGATGATGGAAAGTCCTTGAAAATATTTAAACAAAAACATATTGGAGAACGAAATGAAATAAAATATTTCATTGCAATATTCCAAGTACTTTTTTCGTTAAAATAAACACAAAGTTTAGCCAAACATTAACATCCTTTGTATATCTATGAATAGAAAAATGATTTTTTTTTTCATTCATTCTGGAGAATTCTCGCACAGCTTATACCAGAACTAGAGTACCCCAAATGAGGATTTCACAATTTTGAAATGTAAACAATTAACACCTCCCCAACTTTTTTTTTTCTAAAATAACAATTTTCATTCCCTCGGTTTATGGGGAATATATACGAGGCATCTGGTAGTGTGTTTTTAATAACAAGGCTAAAAGTAGCTTACGATTGCAACACATCATGCTTCATTTGGGTAAGCGAATGTATTCCATATAAACTTTTATTGATGAAAATAGGTTTGAATATAATACATCATTATATTTAAGGAGTTTTCGTTGATTTTAATTACATATGAGTAAACCTTTTATAGTTAACATTACGATGTAAACGTTACATAAATCACACACAACACAAAAATTTGCCATAATAATAAATATATTGTTCATATAAATTTTACGATGACTGCAGCTGAGTTGGATTTGGTTATAACAATTTCTATTTTTTTATGAAGGTTATGTGGAATTAACTTACGTCACCTTTTCTCATAAGTTACGAACACAAAGAGAATATGGCTCTTAGGTCTAAGGACACAATTAAAATAGATTTTTGTCATGCGTTTCTGTAGCATATAATATCAATAATCTAAAAATTATAACAACCCTGGTCGAAAGTTTCATTAGTTGCTCCACTGACTGGCGCTAGTTGTACGTCCTTATGCTTGATAATTTAAATTTCAAATCTTTCTACAACTTTATCTTAACTGAAACCTGATCATCATCATCATCATCATCGGCTCAACAACCGGGGTCCGGTCCTGGCCTCCTTCAACAAGTCTCTCCACCTATCCCGGTCTCGAGCCGACGCCATCCAGTTGCGCACCCCAAGTCTCCGGGCGTCCTGGTCTACGCCATCTCTCCAGCGCAAGCATGGTCTACCACGCTGTCGTCTGCCATAGAATGTACCACAAAGAACTTTCCGAGCAGGTTCCTCTTCGCTCATGCGAGCTAGGTGCCCTGCCCACCGAAGTCTACCGAGCCTAATTTTTGTCACTATATCTGCTTCAAGGTAGATTGCGTACAATTCATGATTGTACCGTCTCCGGAATCGTCCTTCCTCACATATGGGGCCAACAATTCTCCTTAAGACTTTTCTCTCGAACGCGGCTAAGAGGTCAGAGTGCCTTTTGCTAAGCACCCAAGTCTCGGATCCATATGTGAGTACTGGCAGAACCATGGTCCTGTACAGCAGTAGTTTTGAAGTTATGGTGAGATTTCTGGATTTGAAGAGCTTTGACAGACTGTAGTAGGCTCTGTTGGATTTGAGAAGCCGCCCGCGTATTTCTTCTTCTATATTGTTATCGGCTGCTACTATTGACCCAAGGTATTTAAAGGATTGCACCACTTCAAATTCGTGCTCCGCTACCTTGATTGTTTGACCAACTGTTCCTCTCGCATTCGACGCCACCATGTACTTTGTTTTACCTTCACTAATGTGCAGCCCCAGATTTTGTGCCGCCTGCTCGATCTGGATGAAGGAATCGTGTACAGCTTGCTCGGTTCTTCCGATGATGTCGATGTCGTCTGCGTAAGCCAGTATCTGGCTGGACCTGTTGACGATGGTCCCTCTTGTTGCCGTGCCAGAGTCACGGATTGCTTTCTCCAACGCCAGGTTGAAGAGGAGGCAGGCCAAACCATCCCCTTGTCGGAGTCCATTAAAGATGTTGATTGGTCTGGATAGCAATCCGGCTATTTTTACTTGGCTTGTTACGTTGGTCATGGTCAACCTACATAGTCGTGTCAATTTATTTGGGATCCCGAATTCTCTCATGGCTTTGTAAAGTTCTACCCTGGCTATGCTATCATAGGCGGCCTTAAAGTCTATAAACAGGTGGTATGTTGGGATGTTAAATTCTAGACATTTTTCCATCGCCTGCCTAAGGGTAAAGATCTGATCAGTTGTTGATTTGCCTGGAATGAAACCACACTGATATTGTCCGATGATGGTTTTAGCGTATGGGGTTATCCGGTCTTGTAGGATAGAGGAGAGTATCTTATAGGCGGTACTCAACAACGTGATACCTCTATAGTTGCTGCACGTTGTGACATCTCCTTTCTTATGTATGGGGCATATTATACCTTTTCACCTGTCTTCTGGCATTTCTTCACGCTCCCACACGTGCACTATAATATCATGAATTGCCTGACGTAGAGCTGGCCCACCGTGTTGAAATAATTCGGCTGGTATACCATCAGCTCCCGGGGCTTTGTTTTTCTTTAGCCGGTCTATAGCCTTCTCAACCTCTTCTATGCTTGGTGACGGCAACATAGGGTATTCGTCTTGAAGCAGTGGAGCCTCCACTTCTGCAGTGAGTTGACCATTTAGCAATTCATTAAAGTACACTTCCCATCGCTCCAGTATGCTTTGTGGATCGGTGATCAGATTTCCCTCTCCGTCCTTGCAGTATGTGCAGCGTGGTGTGTACTGCGTCATGTTTCGGATGGATTGGTAGAACTTCCGCGCCTGGTGCTGACCTCGCTCTCGGCTTTTTTCTATTTCACAGATTAAGTTCTTCTCCCAGGCTGATTTTTTCTGTCTGTGAAGCCGTTTTTCTATTCTTCTGAGCTCTTTATATTCTTCTTCGCGATTACACACACGACAACGACTAGATCATTCATTAAAATGTTGAAGATGCAAAAAGTGGCTAAATTCAGTAAATTTTCGCATTGTATTGTATATTTTGTACACTTCTGCTCTAGGGCTACTGATAATTTAGTATATAAAAAGTATAACCACATGTCAGTTAAGTAAACACTTTTCGACCGACTTCAAACTTCCTCCCCGAGTTTTTGATATTTTTTGAGGAGAGCATATCAATAAAAAAATTCAATTGTTTTCTTTGTCTTATATTTATAAGACGCCTTTAAAATTTATTTTGAATAAAATGGGTCTTAAGTTTATTGGCCATTTTAAAACTGAAAGTGGTTGGTGCAAATGAAAAATACAATTTTAAGATTTAACAACCCAATAAATATTTAAAAGTGCTTGGAGAAACCGGCCATTATATTTTGGTATAGAAACTTATATTTTTCTTACCGAATATAGTGATGGCATCTTAGCTATAATTTGACATCTTGCAAAAGATGGTCCAACAAATAACTATATTGCATCATGTTTAAAATTGAAATGAAAACCCTGAGGAACATCAAAAGATAAAGAATGTTTTTGATGTAAACGAAGAATCAGAGTAGATTTCCGTATAACCTTAAACCGCAATCTACTCAACTTCAGTAAAATCTAATAAATGAAGTCGAATCGTACCCTCTTTCCTATACCACTTACTTAATTTTGTTTTAACTCTTTTTAATAAATGTGGACCCGTGATAAATTTTTGACATTTCTCATTTTGATATCTATACACATTACACATAAATAAAAATGTGTGAAGTGACTGTGTAAAAATAAAAGTACAAATGTGTAAAGTATCTTTGTAATGTCAAAATAACAGTTTTTGTTCAAAATTCATATAAAAGCATAAGTATACGAAAATTATTACAAAACATCAGCCCTTTCATCGTATCCGATCGAAGAAAACTACGATCGGAGAAAAGTTCAGATCGGATCATTTATTTTGTTCATGGTATCCGAATCGTAACTAAAATAAGGACGCCTGTCGGAGCATGTAGTTGACACATATCGCTTTGTGAAATAAAATAAAAAAAAGGATCAAAACAAATATCTATGTTTGTTGTTAATATCAAACAACAAAAATCTTCGTTCCCTTGGTCACAAGCCATTCAAATATAGCAGTCATCCCAAGTTTATGTGTTAATTAATTTATTTTTTTGGTATAGAAACTTATATTTTTCTTACCGAATATCGTGATGGCATCTTAGCTATAATTTGACATCTTGCAAAAGATGGTCCAACAAATAACTATATTGCATCATAATTGAAACTGAAAAATATAAATAAAGTGGTGGCCCAAAATGAAAACCCTGAGGAACATCGAAAGATAAAGAATGTTTTTGATGTAAACGAACTCCATACATCGCGTGAGTTCATTGCGCGTTGCTGTGATTTTGACATTTTCTACGCAAACTTTATTTTTTTCAGAGACATGTCCGATTAATCAATCATGATAAAAAATTCGTACATTTCGGCCAAATCGGAGACAATTTTTCTCCGATCGGTTACGATGATAGGGCTGATATATTTTAAAATTTCTTGTTTGTCTGTCAGTCCGTCTCTCCGTGTATCTGTCTGTCTGTCGGTCTATCGGTCTGTATGTTTGTTCTGGCTAATCTCGAGAACAACTTGACCTATTTTGATGGACTTCCACTGGTCGACAGGTAATGTTGTAGCGCGTAACGTAGGCTATTTTAATTACTCCCTCGCTCGGGACGCTTTTTTTCGCATGTTCGTATTTCAAAAGTTCTTATTTTATGGACCAACCGACGTGGGTGCAAGAAAATTTGAAAAAATAAAACCGATATAATGAGAGGTATTGTATCTAGTAAAAGAGTGAATTCTTTTGTGGTTGCAGTCTTCAATGACTTCAATAAAACATTATATTCACTGATTGACTTCACTTTGAAAAATTGACTTCAAAATTAGCCCCCGCCATGCATTTGACATACTTTTTTAACTGTCCCTCGATTTTTGTATACGAAATCAATACGTTTTGAAAAGTTTTTTTTTTAACAATATTCGCACCTATTGACTGGAAACGAAGATCGAAAAATCAATTAAGCAGAGATTTCACAAGCAAATTATTCTTATTTCATTATGACCCTAAAAGTGGTGATGTTTGAATTGAATACGAATAAATTTCCTAAAGAAAAACATTAAAAGGAAACAATCATATAAATCTTATACGTATTTTCCATAACTGCGCGGACGTTTTTTCAATTAGTAATTAATTCAAAATCCCAATTTCTCACGTTTGTTAAACTTCAAAACCGTATAATAAATTCAAGGCCCCTAAATTCAACTTCTCCTAGTCTACTTTCCAAAACAGTTCACCAACCGAAACATATAAAAGTATTCATCAAAAAATGCCAGTCCACGGTTGCTTTCATAATAAATCAACATATTGTTTGCTTCAATTCAAAAATATTAGTCCCTTCCCGTTTTAGATGTTCGTACAACAAAGCCAATGAATCTTTCTATATTTTTCCAAATACAAAAGAGTAATAAAATATTTCAAAGCAACGACAACGACCGCTTTGTGTTCCAACTTGAAGAAGAAAAAAAAACGTATGGCATTTCTAAACAAAAAAACCTAATTCTACATCACTGTTAGAAAAAAAAATTAATCGAATGTGCTTCTTTTCTTCGCCACACATCTGACAGGGAACACACATTCTAAAATGTCAAAAGTCAGTTGGTTTTTAGTATACATGACATCATGCTGTAAACAAGAACTTCCCTTCATTTAATTTTTTTTCCGATGAACAGAAATCCAAATCTCATTTTGTAATATAAAAATCCTTTCGACTACGTCATAGATGCGGCACTTGTCAAAAGAGTTTTCCTTCATCTCTTTCTGATAAGAAGACAAATTATAAACGTCAAATGTCAAATAAGATGAAATGTCAAAAGTAAAGCTTCCAGAAAAATGATAAGCGTTCTCTGCTGATAAATAGTACAATCCACTTCGTTAACACAATGTTTCAGTCAAAAGAACAAAATCATCACATTTATAAGAAAAAGAAAACGAAATTCATCCTCATCATCATTGATCAAATGGTGTTGGCGGCCCCTTAATGGCGCCTTTCGACAAATTACCATAAAATTAAGAAAAAAAAAACTCTTCATCATGGAGGCGGCAAGTTATTGAAACCGATTAAAAAAAGTAATTTATTAATAGAAAAACACATCCTGAGGGTTCATTATGCTCCGCTATCATCGAACACCCATCTTGATGAGTGATTCATTTGTGTCAGTGTCTTTTGTTGTTGATGATGTTAGAGTGCATCAGCCATAAGAGAGAAACTTCGTTTAAATCGCAAACAAATTAAGCAAAACTCTATGACTAACAGTATCAAACAATGTGGGCGTTAAATTAGCCACAAGCATTTTATGTTAAATAAGAAGGCGGAGGAATTAATTTTGCATAGAAAAATTCGTTCATATAGCGAAAGTCTCTGTCTGACATTTTGGTATAATTTTGTGCAATCAGTTGACAGTTGGTTGTGTTATTTTGTTGTTGATTTAGTGACAGTTGTTGGGTTTGGCTTTCATGTATAGTAAGGCGAATACTAATCGCATAGACTGTGGTGGTAAACACACAAATAATGTAAAAATATTTTTGTAGGTTGGCATGTCCATGATGTGTGGTGCTGACACTGAGTTTCACTTGCTGCCGGCTTTATCATTCTGTAAATAACGACGACAAGTGAAAGAGTGTTTTTTTCCAGCAGCACTGGAATGTGGTTGATAGCTTGATATCAAAGAAAATTAACACCACTAACACTTGGCGGGCAATAATTTGAAATAAAGGAATTTGAGGAAAAAAGTAATTGCTGTAGCTTCAAGCTATTCCACTAAATTATAGAAAAAGAAGGATTGTCAACAGATTGAAAATTTAGAGAAGTGTTAGTTATTACTGATTTAAATGAGAAAGTCTATACTCCATTGTGCGCTTGGGTAAAAACTTATGGAACAGAAATGATTCAATGCGCCCTTTATTTAGATTTCGGGAATAAACATAATGACATTATTGTGAACTCAACTATTAAGAAAAACTTTGAGTTTAAAAACAGTTTAAGCTCAAATTAAATCATGTAAAACCAAGTCACGAGTCTTTAGCCCTACATTAACTATAGAGACAAAAAGAATTGATTTCATTTGAACTCTCTATAATATGTTACTCTCAAAATTATGCCTGTTTGCACCATAACATTCAACGGCAATCAAAGTTTATATCTGTTGGACCAACATTAGACTCTGAATTTTTAGTAAACAAAAATTATATCAACGTCGATTAATATTCAGCATTCGAGAGTATTAGATGCATATTTGAGAACGCTTTAAGAAATCGAAAACACGTCGATTACATTGTACATATAGCACAAGACGTGTGTGAAGCTGGCAGGGCAAATGTAGCAGAAACCTAATTTTTTTGCCTCAATTGATTGCTAATTAATTGCTATTTAACTACCGCAAGATTAAATTTTTTGCTCTTCTATTTATTTTTTTTATAATTTTTCCTGCCAGCTTCACAGCAGCCTGGCAGGGAACATTTTTATTTTTTTATAAATCAAAACAAAATCAATTTTATATTTCATTGCTAATTATTTGTTCTGGAAATATAATTTTTTTTTGTTAAAATCAATTTGTTTTAACAACTTTTATTTTTTTTTTTTTAATTTTAGGCTCACAAATTATAACTAATTATTTTCTGATTACTGCACAACAAAAGTTTTTTTCTACACGTTTTTTTAAGTATATCCTGTCAGCTTGATAATAATAATGCTTGTTGGTCAGTGCACTATTTGGTTTTTCTCCAACATTTTTCTAAATAAAACAGCAAATAATTTAAAATTGTTACTAATTTGTTCCTAATGCATAGTTTAAACAAACAAAAGCGTAGAATAGGTTTCTGCCACAGCAATTAATAATTACAACAAAACTAAGTTACTACAATATACAAGGTACATTTTTTAGTTTTTCTTCTACATTTTTCCAAATAAAACAGCAAATAATTTAAAATTGTTATTAATTTGTTCCGAATACATTGTTTAAACAAACAAAAGCGTAAGCGTGCATTTTTTAGTATAGAGTACCTACCTAGTAACTTATGTTGTAATAATAAATTGCTGTGGCAGAAACCTATTCTACGCTTTTGTTTGTTTAAACTATGCATAAAGAACAAATTAGTAACAATTTTAAATTATTTGCTGTTTTATATCGAAAAATCTGGAGGAAAACCAAATAGTGCACTGACCAACAAGCATTATTATAATCAAGCTGACAGGACTTACTTAAAAACAAAGTGGAGAAAAAAACTTTTGTTTTTCTAAAATTTAAGCAAAAAAAAAAAAAATTTATTGTTTAAACAAATTATTTTGTTGTTAAATTTTTTTTTATTTTGTTCACTTTTGCAGAGCAATTAATATGCCATTAAATATAGAATTAAGTTTGATTTGATTTAATAAAAAAATAAAAATGTGCCCTGCCAGGTTGATGTGAAGCTGGGAGAAAAAATTATAAAAAAAATAGAAGATGGAAAAAATTAAATTTTGGGGTAATTAAATAACAATTAATTAGCAATTAATTCAGGCAAAACATTTAAGGTTTCTGCTACATTTGCCCTGCCAGCTTCACACTCGTTAGCACGAGACCACATCGAGCAAAAAGAACAAAAATGCTCCACTTCGCCAAATGTCTTCAAATTCAAGCCAAATTAAAGGCGACAACTATTTACAATCCTTTTAGTAATGCGGATGTCAGAGCGCTTGGTCTGGAATACTTGACAAAGCTTTCCAAGCATCAAGGAGGATGGCTTCTATTAATCAAATTTTATATGTAGGTTTTCATATATTCATTATTTTAACTGTTAAATTAATTTAAGTTTTTGTTTAAAGTTCCCTTAAGCTTGCATTGAATTATTGACGAAACGTTGTTTCCTATGGTAAATTTTTGAGATATTAAAAAAAAACATCTCCCATTAGTAAGGTCTCTGGAATTTAAGAATTTATAGTAAATAAATAGTATTAGCAGGAATCCTATTTGTATTGACCGAGCTATTAAAATTAATTTCTATTACTAAAATATTTCAGTCTTTAGTTTGATAATATTGAAGGTAAGACGTTCTCTTATTCAAAATCAACATAACTTATACCGTACCTAAGATCCAAATCGTCTTTGGCTTCTACTTTCAATTGAATTAGGCTTCTAATTTAAATTCAAAGCGTAGTAAAATTTAAACCTTAAATTGAATATTTCCTTGCAATAATAACAACCATCTTATAGTATGATTTTCGTTCTCTCTCTGTCTACACTCAAGAAAAGAGTACAGCTCCAGTATGAGAAAATAAACTTTTCAATTTAGAAGCAGAAAAAAAAATATATTCATCAGTCTGTGCATAAATTCATTACAAAAGTGAAATTGAATTCTACTGCGGATGGAATATAAATTTTATCTTTTTTATTTTACCCACCCGACAGAACAACACACACTTTATTCAGCAACAATGGCGAACTAAACTTTATTCTTTTCTTTAAATAAAAAAATAAAAATAGTGTGGTGCACACGTTTCATCTGCATGTAGTTCTTTTTATTTTTTTGTTCATCTTAAAATTCAATTTAATTTCCTTTTATGAGTACGATAAGACGCACTTGTTTAGTGAACAATTTTAGTTCAAGAGTTTAGGAAAAAATAAAATAATACCATAATTCCAAGCAGAAATAAAGTCAAAGCAATATAAACCACTTTTTGTGTTCTTTTCCCGAAGGAAGAAGTATGCAATATAAAAAGTTACTTTCGACATCCTTTTTCAGGGATTTCTTCGTGCTTTGTGTCGCCTGTGTGACATTTTAAGTAACGACAAACTTTTTTGCTAGTAAAAATAATTAGTGTGACTCTTGTGTTTCATCGAGTCTATCAAGAGATCCTTTATTATGCTAAAAAAGTTTCGAAGTGGTGGCTTGAGACTAGGATGTAAATTATAATACACTGTCACAAGCACTAACGTACTTATATGAGAGGAAGAAAAACTTTTTCAATGTTTACGAAAACATGCCATTGAGATGTTGACTAATGAAGTTTCTTTTTATTTTAAGCCCTTGAACTACTAATACCTGACTCTTCAAGGAAATGAATCAAATCTCATAGACTTCTAGATGAAAGTATTAGTATTGTAAATAGTCCAATCAGACTAATAAAAATAAACCAAAAAATTCGTGTAGTTCCAATTTATTCGGGAATGTATAGGAGTGTTCTCTCAATAAAAAATCCCCGATGATCGGAGTGCCGCGGGGGCTGGGGGCGTGGTTAAAATGGATCTTCTCACGGTTGCATCAGCATATCTCGAAGACGGTACGTTGAATAAAAAAATATCAGGATGGAAAATGTAGTTGATAAAATTTCCGACTTTGGGATATCCTCTCTGGAAAAAGATGCAAAATTCCAAAAATATGTTTTTTCGCCAAACTTCTTGTTGGGACTTTTTTCACATTTTTTTTAAGCACAAAGTTGTGAATCTTAAAGTTCTAGAAAATTAAATTAATTAAATTAAATAAAAAGTATCTTTTGTTTTTCATATTTCTCAAAAACAAAGACACATTCTGGCACCGGTTTTTTTTTTCATTACATAGACATTTAAAAAGAATATTGAATACTGGAAATAAATTGCATTTTAAAATGCAAAATTTTGTAAAAATTCAATTAAATTTTTTTTTCCATAATTTTGACATTGAAAATTTATTTAAAAAAAAAATATTTATTAAAACAACTTAAAACAAACGGAGTGGTGTTCTAGCTTTCATAAAAGCTATGTCACATTACCGTATGTGTTTTCGTTGATTTTTGCTAAATTGTTAAGCATTTTAAGCCAATTTTGCCCCTACCGCCTGAATGGGGGGTGATAGACCCCTCTTCATACTTATTTTTTCATAGGATGGATTTCTTCTCTTGACACAATTTACTTGCTTTAGCCTATGTGCTCATGTTATGGGAATCCCCACAACCTACTACTTTTTAAAAAGTACTAACACTAAAAAAATGCGTTATCATTTTACCAATTGCGAGTAAATTGACATTTGAGCATATATTCTTGAAGGAAATTTAATTATCTAGAACTTTTAGATTCACAACTTTGTGTTAAAAAAAAAAATGTGGAAAGAAGTCCCAACAAGAAGTTTGGCGGAAACCCATATTTTTGAAATTTTGCATCTTTTTTCAGAGAGGATATCTCAAAGACGGTTCTGTTTTGCAAAATATTATATGGTAGCGAATTGTAGGAAATTTTATCAAATACATTTTCCATCCTGATTTTTTTTTGTTCGACGCACCGTCTTTGAGATATGCTGATGCAACCGTGAGAAGACCCATTTTAACCACGCCCCCAGCCCCCGCGGCACACCGATCACCGGGGATTTTATTAATTGCGAGCACCTGGGACCACCTTCTACACATTCCCGAAAAAATTAGAACTACACGAATTTTTTGGGTTATTTGTCTTTTTCAGGATTAGTTTGACTGGACTAAAAAATGACTGGACTAGTAAATGAGGGCCAAAGGCTCAACGGAGGGCGAGGCATGGAGGCAAATTTTAGTGGACAGAGTAAGAGTAATGGTGATGGTTTCAATAGAAAAAAAATTCCGTATTTATCAAAATTACGACTTTAAACGACTAATCGTTGCGATTGTACTGGAATACAGCACTGGAATAAAGCCAAACGCATTTACAAGGATATCTTTAAAGTTTGGCGAGAATTCATTGTTCTTAGAGTTTTTCCTGCTCTAATCTTAGGTCAAGTAATATCATTATAGGTGCCATTTTACGAAAAAGTAAGTAAAAATAGTTGAACGGCAACCCGAACCTTATTCGAAAAGTCGACTCCTGAATTGCTAGAAAATTCCTTAGCGAAGTCAAACAAATGAATTAATCAATAATATAAGAACATGGGTTAGATGATAAAGCTGGATTCAAAGAATTTGTAAAAACAGTCAAGATTGATTGAGGAATGTGCCATTCATTATCTACATATGTATTCGTATAACATAAAAAAAATCATCTGGAAATTCATAAAGAATTATTGTTTCAGAAAAAAAAATCAAAACAATTATCGCCTATTTTCTAAAAAATAAATATGAATTATATATTTCTTTCATTTCATTCATTTTATTTAGAGTGATTCATGAAGTTCTCAATTACGCATATGCCAGTTTTCTATTTTCTAATTGATAAACTATCGAAAGTAAAACTTTTTAGGAAAAACTAGTGCAACGACCTGAAGAATCGGAATTCCAAGGCCCCATCGGTCAATAGTTCAATAGTTCTCTGAATCACTCTGACATCATTCTTCTAAGCATCTAACGTTGAATTCTTTCAACAATAATAAACCAAGTGAAGGAAATCCCACCTAAAAATAGATATAAAATTCACTAAAACTTTTCTTTAAAAGATACTCGAAGGATAGAATTTTTATTCGTGTAACTACATTACCTACAGATACAAATCATCCTCTGGCAAGTGTCCAACTTCGAGTCCGTAATTAGCTTCAACTTAAAGAGCAATCCGCAATAAATATACCTACAAGAAAAAAAAAAAAAAAAAATACTCAAGAATGTCACTTTCAATTCGAGTTAATCGAACTCAAATGCAGTTGCGATTGCGACACATAATGTATTTTTAATCCATCATTTATATTCAGGTTGGCTTGATGACATACTTCAGTTCGGTCCAGATACATTTGCTCTATTCTACTATTTTTGTATCTATATGTATAACTTGAGTCAGTAGGGTGTTCAACCTCGTTTTTATACTTTAAAGACCGGACTTTGTGCCTATCGAAGTGTGATCCATTTTACCAATCCTTTTATATCACATCATCAGATGAACCCTTTTATTCATCGTTTACTTTGTGGTTGGATATTTTTTTTTTACTTATTTGAATTGAAAATTGATTTTTCTTTTATATACGATAAAAAGGAAGATTTTATTTCATTTGTTTTTTTTTTGTTGTAAAAATCTATCGATTGGAATAAAAAATAAAGTAAAAGGATTCATTTTACTCATCATTTAGTCAATTTAAAGAACGATGCAGACAGGATAATGCTTCTTCGAGAGACGGATATCAATAATGAATATTCTTTTATATTCTAAGTGGTAATAGATTATGAAGATGATTTTTTTCTCATCATTGAGTATATAATAAAGGAATTACGTACATAAGAATTGAAAATATATTCAAACTTGAGGAAGAAGGGCCGCGGGCCTTTAAAAGTGTTTTATTTAATGTTAATCAATGTAGATTACCTACTTAAGTTCCAAAAGATGAACGATGACTATTTTACGGGCTCACAAGGGATTTCTCCAATAAGTTATAAAATATTAAGTTTTATTTTGATTTTTTTCCACTATTTTTTGAGTGTTTGCTAAAGAGAGTTCGATAAAGTGTAAAAAATGTAAGGCGATTGATCAATTCTCAAACTTAGCCTTAAGAATTTCCTGCATTTTTTTTTCAAAAAATGTATCCTGCCTTTTGTTAAACTCACCGTTTTAAAAAGCTGAATTCACACAAGGAAGTCACCGGGTTCCAATTCATTTAATACTGCAACGTTTTACATTCGCAATAGCAAATTTTTGGTTTTTCCTGCGGTAATGATCGAGTGAATTTATACGTTTGTGAAAAATTAGTCTACGCAGATTATTGGCTGAACAGGAGTGGGAACATGCTCTGAGGTTGATAGTCTCTCTTCCTGTTCGCACTATTAGGAATTTTTTTAAAAATCATAATTTCATCTTTTCTAAATTAAATTTAATGTTTCACAGTTTTTAGGTTTTACAAACTCGATGAGAATATTGTCTATTTATAAAAACAAAGTTCCTCTGCATTACCATAGAACTTTATTTGTGTAATACCGCAGTTAAATAGTACAAACGTAGATGGAAATATTTTTTTATTTATTGCGAAGAACTCTTTACATGGTGTCAGAAGTGAAAAAAAAATCTTTTATTAAATTCAAAGTCATTTTTTTAATCAGTTTTAAATAAAATAAGGAAATAAATATGAAAATAACAGAAAGTTTTTTTTTTAAACCTAAAACACTCAACACAATTGTGGTAGTTAAACTTTTTTTTAACAATTTTCCAAGAGCGTATATTCTCATTCTTTCAAAAAAAAAAATTCTTTTAAATATCATTAAATCATCATTAAATAAATATCTTATCAACAACAATTTTATTATTTTCTTTTTAACCGAAATTTCAAAAATTGAATTGTTATACACATAGTTTCTCAAGAGATTTAAATTTATTTAATTGTTAAATTTAAAATGATATTTTTCTACTGCACCATACATTTTCAGTTTAAAAATGACCAATAAACTAAATTTTAAATAAAGAAATATATTTTAAAATCGTCTTTTAAAATTGGCATTCAAAATTCAAAATATAAGACAGAGAGAAAGTTGATTGATATGTTTTCCTTTCATTTATTTTAATGAAACATTCCTCCATCCACATCATACCATTTAAGATCCACATCCAGGGTTTGAATATATATTTTTTTATTATTTAAAATTCACCACTTAAAGTTGGTACAACATTTTATTTTTTGGTGCAACTAGACATAGACATTAATGATTTAAAAAACAAAGTTACAGTTTGATCCAACATAAAGAATAGACGGTAAGTCTTCCTAAGGTTTCAAAATAAGAATGCATTCAAATAAATCATAACATCATCATTTAACGTTATGAATAAAAGTTTGTCATGGAATTCAGTACGTGTATTTTCCGGTCAGGCAGTGTATTTTCGAGGACACATTTTTTAAAAGTTCATCGTTCCCAAAACTTCAAAGTCAAGATCATATTATGTTTAATATTAGATATGTACATAAAACGATGTCTAATTGGTAATGGGGGTACAACAATTTAATATCCATTAGATTATCCAACTCAATAACAATTATTTTATCATTATATAAAAATATAAATTGATCTATTTTTGTCAACAAACCATAACTGATTATACTTCAATTATTAACTTGTGTCATTTATTCAAATGAAAATAAATTACAGTCCTAATAGAAAAAACGGAGAAAAAATCACAAATTTATCCTATATGAAAAAAAAAACAAAAAGTGAAACAAACCTGTCTATGAAAAAAAAGATAAACGTCACTCAATGTTTCTGTATTATTATCAGAGTCATATAAAAATTTGTATTTATCTACATATGTATGTAGATCAGCAGAACAACTAAATTGACATTCAAAATAAATACACTGTTTTTTTATGATACATATATTATAATGACTAGAAGCACTCAGAAAGAATGGAATTTTAGTAATGACCATTCATTGAAGGTCGAAACACAGTGAGCTAAAATTGCTTTGGACATTTTGATAAGAGTTTGTGATTATTTTTACATTTTGTGGGTATAATTTCGAAACATGCAGCTAATTGAATAATTTTTTGATTGACCAAAGGAAAATAATGATATTCGACAGAACATTATGTCACAATATATTTGTACTTGCAATCATAAGTACTTAGGGAAGTTCTGCTTTCGTGCAAAAGTTTTTTTTTTGAGATAATAATAAAACATGACATTAGAGAATACGAAAAAAGTGGGTCCGGAAATGTTGTCTGTCTGTCAGTCTGTTTCAACACCTATCTACAACCTATAGCTTTACCGTTATGTTTCAAATTTGGTATGTACACATCATTCCTTAGAAGAGAACTTGTTATTTATTTAAGTTCAACAAATAACGGTACTTGGCATGATATAACGATATAAAAAAGCTGTTTTTTTCTCGAAAACGGCTATTACGATTTTCTTAAACAAATTGGAGTTTGGAAATCTTTTTTTTTTTTTGTTGTACAAACAATTTTTTTTTTTAACAGTACGTCCCATATAACTGTCAACTTTCTCGTGAACGACTAAATCAATTTGAACCAAAACAATTTTTCAAAGCGGCCTAATGTTAATCCCAAGATTTTTAAAGAAAAGTTTGGTTTTATTTTAAATAATTTTTTTTTTTTTAATTTATTTATTTTTTAATATTCGGAAAACGAGTTGACTTAGATTCTTATATTTTTTGCAAACTATTTAATTAAACACTTAAAATTGGTATACTTTGAAATAATAAAACAAATGTTTTTGTTTAAATTATTAAATAAAAATCGATTTATTTTTTGTTGCTAAACTTATATTTATCGGAGAAAATTTTCTGCGGACTTTGATTTTGGTTTCAACCTATATTTAAAATAGTTTTAACATCTAAGAAATGTTTTATTTTTGGTGTAAACGAAAGAATAAAAACATTTTGTATAGGCTTTTGAATTTTTTCTTGTTTCCCATTTTCTCATCTACTAACATTATCAGATTTTCACAACAACAAACACTTACCTTACTTTTTTCCAGTGTCATTTGTTTGCGAAACATTGGTCTTGTGAATAAAAAAAAAGCTAAAGCTGAAAGTTGATTTTTTAGGCAAACGCTAGGTTTTTTGCATATAAAACTCAGCTTTTGGCTAATAAAGTGAAGTTTTAGCTTTAAATTTTTTTATTCACAAGGCTCATTGAACGTTTTCTATCGCGAACAGGAAACAGAGAAACGAAAAAAATCGTTTTTAAAAAGCTAGTTTGTTTGTGACACCCTAATTACTGCTCCATATTTATTCTGAACTAAGAGGTAATTACTTGTAAATTCTGAATTCACATATCACAACACAATGCACACAATTCACAATTAAACAAGCTTGTCACAAACGATTTTCGCTCTAAAAAAGACGAGCTACAAATTGTTTGTTCGTATCTGAATCGTGAAAATAACTTTATTTGTATTCAATAATTTTGATTTTTTTAAAATTATTTTTTGTTTTGCTTTGCGAAATTTTGGTTTTTTTTGTATAACATTCGCGCGTTTTTTCTTATAGCTGCAAGGAAAAACTATTATTGCAAGCAGTTCATAAGTGAAAAATGCATGCTTAATCATCAGAAATAAAATCAGATTTTTCAAAAAATAAAATTTGATAAAATGTTGGCGTAAAAACTAAAAACCCGTACTATTTTTTAGGTGCAGGGAACTAACTTTACGGGAACTAACTTCACCACTAGTGGGAATTAATTAAAATTTTTTTTTGTGAAGTTTATTCCCACTTTGAGTGGGAAATAACTTAACTTTTTGGTGGGAAATTATTTCACTTTTTTGGGTGACGTTACACTTTTCATACCCAAACTTGCACCCACCAAACTCGCACCCACCCCAAATCCTATTGTGGACCAAGCAGGGGGGTTGCAGACACCGGGAACTATAGTCGCCCCATGTTTTCAGCTTTATATCTCCTGTTATATAAAAATTGTAGATGGCACTTAACTTCACACAATCTTCAGATGAAATTAGTTCTCACCTTTAGTGGGAATATACTTCACCAAAAAAAGTGAAATTAGTTCCCACTAGTGGTGAAGTTAGTTCCCATGTGAAGTTAGTTCCCGTGATGTTAGTTCCCTGCACCTTTTTTTTATTTTTTTTTATTTATGTAATTTAATAAAAATTATGTATAATTCGAAAAAAAAAAAACAAAAATGGAGAGGGGCCAATTTCCCATTTTTTTGGCAGACTTTCATTACGTCAAGATCAATTTGTCAATCTTTATCTTGCCAATTTTTCAGTTACATATTTGAAAATGATTTGGCAAGATTTTTAAGCCAGTTTTTATTTGACTAAAAAATAATTTTTTTTAAAAAATCAAAACATTCTTCGCGCGTTTTGCTAAAGGCGAAAAGCGAATTTTTGTTTAGTATGCAATTTATAAGATATTAAACGACTTTATATTTAATATTGAAATATTAAAACATGTCATGTCATATCAGTTTAAAAAAAAAAGAACAGACAAACTTTAAAAAAAAACGCCAGAATAAACTTATTCAGTTTTCTATCACCACAATGTAAAATGTCATTTTTAATAACATTTTAAGGTGGCTTTCTGTTATAAAATTTGCCATTAAAATTTAAAATATTGTCTATGAAACAGGTACACGTCCCGTCGCAAGTACAAAACAAAAAATTGCATGTGAATGTCAAATTATGACAAAATTACTATAAAAATTAAAACGCCATTAGCTTGATATACATTATGTATGTAGGTACGCGATGTAGTTACGTATCTATAAACATAGAAGGAGGTAGTCCATAATAATGACAAATGACGGAAATTGTTTTTCCCCCTCATGTTTTTCAAAATTAAATTCATGCAATCATTCCAAAGAGTGATGTGCATCATCACGTCAATCAGATACATATAGGCGTTACGTGTATAATGCAAAAAGATTTTATGGATGATACTATTATTGTGAATACAAATGATGGTTGAATTCTATTATGAGATATGATGTTGATTATTTGAATTGGTTTGGGAACACTAGACATTTTATAGTTGACATTTATTTAATGAAAACTTCTGGGTTACAATATCTATATATATATATTAATTTTCCAAGAGTGACATAGTTGAATCAACTGTCAACAGCAGAAGATTAGTTGGGGGACAAGCTGTCAAACAAACGAAGATAAATGAAAGTCTTCATCTTTATTAGAACCAAGATGTCAATAATATCTGAAGTATACGTACACAAAGTTTATTGAAATACATTTTTACCACAGAAAAAAATTCTCAACTAATTTTTCGATAACTGCAGGGTGGGATAAATTGATATTTACTGTTTGTCAATGTTGTAAGTGTACGGAACTATTTGAGTAATGAGAAAGCTTAAGTTGTATAGTTTTATTTTTTTTTTGAATTAGATTTCTTCGTCGGATACTTCAATAGATATACAGAAGCAAATGACGAGCGCAAAGTTTTCATCTCGAAAAAATACGTTTTTTAGACTTTTGAAGGAGCATGTTAACAGAATCTGTTTACATTGCTTGATGTCATGTTTAAGGAATTGGAGATAGATTTGTTTATGTATGCAGATGAAAATGTTATAGTGGAATATAACTTTTTTTACCGACTTTTTTCTGTAATTTCATGACGGTTTTTTGTTTTGATTGATAACTTTCACGACTCTTGAATAAGCACTCTTTTCGTATGGTTCTATGATTTTATCATTCATGAACTCTAATGGCGCCACTATCATTCACTTATCAGAAATATGTTAGGTTAGGTTAACAGGGGTGATAAAATTATAAAACGGTAGCCCGCATCATCTAACTGGGAATTTCGTTGACACATTGCTAGTTGGAAAGAAACAAAATTTGTAAGATAAAAAGGACGGGAAAATACTCAATGAAAGAGAATTATCAATAATGCCCTGAACTGTAATTAGTTTTTGGTTCTGGGAGGTAATAAATGTCATATTGAAGAAGCTTTCTCCGGGAGTTGTTTTTCTTATTCGATCAAGGATCTTGGATTTACAAAAAGTGAGTAGTGCCTTTTTCTTCCCATTCGTTCTGGCACAAGAAAAACATTATCGGTACGAAATTATTATAAATTTAGATTAACCTCAAGTTAACACTGATGAAAACATGTTTTAAAGTCAATTTGAGATCAAATAGTAAAATCAGAGTTAACTAATCAATTTGGCTGAGTTTGCTATGGACTTGGGACAAGAACCGTTCTTTGTATATTTTTCTGGAATATGTGATGTAAGGGGCCGGTTATAGCAATCAGGAAAAACTTTTCAAATCGATAATTAATTATATTCTAATTTTATTTAAAACACAATTGCTACATTCATAGATGGCAAATAACTCACAGATTTTTTTCTGGATAAAAATTTCAATTATGCACGTATTTTTTGTGAAAAAAATACATTTAATTATTTTCCTGATAAATAAATGTAACTTTTACAATAAGTATTTGTTCGACTCAAAATTTTATTATCACAAAAAAACATTTTAGTTTTAAAACGAATGAAAACATAATAAATTCTCGATCAGAAATTTTTTTCTGTTTCGTTTTCCTGATCGCTATAACCGAGCTCTAAGCTATATTTTCTTTGCCTTCAAGGTTGGCTTTCCAATTCAGGTGTAAAAAAAAGTTATACCCACCCTTATTGCGATAGTCGTTCGACGCCATATTATGAAAACACGACAAAATGATTTGGCATTACGTAAGGCGTTAAACGACACTTAGCGTTATTTATATTGTGGAATGTATTTTATAAGTGACATTTGTCGTTATAGAGTAACTTTTTGTATTACGATACTCGTTTTTAAATCAAAAACGTCTTTAAAAACGGCAAATTTTGTCGTTCAAGAATTTTCAAACGACAGAGCCAAAGTTACTCCCAAAATGTTAGTTCTAATTTTTTGTTTTTGTAACAAGTTTTTTATTGGTCTCACGGAACAACAAGAACGATGAATTCGCTAAAAATTTAAACAAAAATGAGTTTTTGAAGTTGAAATTCTAGGTCTTAAAATATCGCCATATACCAATTATAAAAAAGCTTGTTTTTTCTTGAAAACTGCTCTAGATTTCGATAAAATTTGACATGAGTGATCTTAGAAAATGGTTTTATAGGTACCTGCTAACGGTTTTTTTTTTAATGTTGAGTTTCTTGTTAGGGACTCAACATATCTTAACGAAATTTTATTTCTAAAGAAACGTGTTTTATTTTTTTTAAACTGAATACCTTTATTAAACTTGACGCCACACCACGATTTCTTCGGAAAACTCTGGGTTGTTATAAATGCACTTGAAATTATATTTTTTTAATCAATTAAAAGGATTTAATAAATTATTTCAAATAAAATAATTGAGTGAAAAATTACAACATTCAAGAGAACCCTCCATAGAACCAGTCGTGCGTTTTTTTTTTATTAACCTCTTAGGTAATTTGTCACAAGAGCAAATTTACGCTACACAGATGTGCCTTTTATTTTTTTCCTTCTTGTCATCGCCTTCTTACATCTGCTGTGTGATTGATATACATAGGTACTCATTTACAAAAAAAATATATTTCAAAAATAATTTTCAATAAAAAAGCGAGCTGTCCTGAGAAAACAAACTTGTTATGAATATTAAAACTGTTAAGTTTTTGGGTCTGTATTGTCAGTTTTTTAATTATATAAAGCAAAAATGTTCAAAACTAATAGAATATAACTCTTTGATTTAAAATTTTCCATATAATTTGGTGTGTCAAAATCAGCTCTCTCAATGGATCGCATGTGGAATCTAAGAGCGAAGATAAAAATGGCGTTTATGATACGCAATACCGTTTCTAAAGCGACACGACTTAAATAACGACAATTGGCGTTTAAGTGAAACGCCTATCGCAATAAGGGTGACTATGCCTTGTCAGAAACCTAATGGTATTCAGATAATGGTTTAAAGATAATGGTTTAAAGAAAGGTTTTCCTGATAACTATTAAGATATCATAAGTGTAAGCTTCAGTTTCGACAGAGCTTGGTTTTGGTAAGATTAACTAAGATTTGTTTAATAAGTATAAGCAAAAGCTTGAAAACTATTTCTATAAATAAACATAATGCTTACGACTATTCTTAATCAAGTGCTGCTCATAATTGGTCATTACCCGTATCTGCAGCGCATTTTAAAGAAACTCTTTAAGATCTTGCTTTATATGAAATCTCGAATCCGACGGCAAATAACCCACTGGCTTATTAAGGATAACTAGATAGCAATGATAGTTGATTTTGTTATGTTTCAGCATCATCTGTCAAAGTAAACTATGACATTCAAACCATACTTAACCTTCTGCCACTTGACCTTTATATGCAGGAAACTGCAGCAAAAAGCTCTCTCAGGATTAACCAATCGAATCTATGGGGATCTAGTTTAACTGGACACTCTGAAATTCTGAACATCTACACAGGAACAAATGAAAAGTCTGACTACATAGTTCCCTTAACAGATTTTGAAAGGCCATTCCAATGCTTGTTCCTAAGAAGAGAGGAGTGGATTAATAATAAAGTTTTAAAACCTACAACCAAATCCATCTTTACAGACGGCTCAAAAATGTATACAGGTACAGGTACAGGTACTGGGCCTTAGATGCTCTCAATAAAGAAAGCTCGATCAGGCTATCCAATAACAGTAGTGTATTCCAAGCAGAGGTTCTAGCAGTAACGAAAGCTGCCAGAGTGGCATCAATGATGGCACTACCCCGACAGGATATTACCATTTTGATTTGATAGCCAGGCAGCGATAAAAGTAATTTCTGCTGTTGAAATAAAGTCCAAGCTTGTGAAAAGCTGTCGCGAAGAGCTTTAAGTTCTTTTCAAATAGCATAATATAAAACTCTGCTGGGTCCCCGGTCACGCGGGTATCATGGGAAATGAAAAAGCCGATGAATTGGCATGAAAAGGTTCAGCACTCCTAGAACTCTCAGAAAAGACCGTAAGAACTCCGTTATGCGACTTCAAACTTAAGATGATGTGTGAAGTCCTGTCAAAAGCCAAATCAAGATGGGCAAACCTAAACACTTGTGAGGTAGCTAGAAAACTGTGGCCCCAGTACGATAAAAATAGAACGAATGCAATCATTCAAAAAGACAGGAAGTCAGTATCGACGTTGGTAGGTGTTTTAACTGGTCATAACATGCTAAGTTATCATGCCAAAAAACTACGTCTAACTGAAAACGATCTGTGTAGAGGTCGCAGTGACGAGGAAGAACAATCAATCAACTCTGGGGAAATCCTTTTTCGAAAGCATCAAAGAACTATCAGAGTGCCCAATAACAAATCTATACATATAGATTCGCAAGAGGAAACGGATGGTTGTACACCCCGGGATGATACTAAGGAACTATATATGGACTACGAGTATGGTAAGATAAGGAATTGGTAAACCATCAAATGGGCATCACAATGGGTCTACATTGACCTAAGTGAGTTGGAGTTGGAGACCTAACCTAAACTATGACATTCAGCTGTCAAAATATTTAGGAAGGATTGCATTTTTTGTGTAAAAACTATTATAAAATGCACGACTGGGTCGCACGAACTTGCTCCTAAAACAAACTATGGGACAAACAAATATTTTAATTTTATAAATTCTGAATAAGGTGAAAAACATGAAAAAACCAAATCAAAATTGTAAGAGCCGTTTTCGAAAAAAATTGAAAAAAACTAACACCGTTACATAGGAGGTTTCCGTTACAGTCCGGCTAAAACAAAAATTCGAATTTCTCTTCTTGAGAATTACCAAAATGTACTTAACACACGAAGTCACATTCGCACAGGGCTTCTCTATCATCGTAATGCCATGTTTAATTAAAACCTCTAATTTTTTTTACCTAAAACCAATACTTGCCAATTTGCCATAATGAGCAAGTAAAAAATCTATGTAACATTGATATGTCCTAGCTGTGGTTCTAACAAGACGGTACGGCATGAATTTTGGGCGAATTTAAATGTATATTATTATCCCACACCTTGGCAATCCACCGTTATATATCGAGCTATAAATCGATGGAAGCATTTGAAATTTAGACATGTCTTGCTCCAAAATCTACATTTTGAAATTTTAACAAAAAAAACAAAACTTTTTTTTTTTATTTAAACCGTTTATAAACAATCTGAGATAAATATATAAAATGCCAATCGTTTGAGAAAATAATTTATTATTTCTACTTAACATGCGAATAGCGATTGGCAACACCCCCGCTATCAATTTTAAACACGAAGAGATTTATACTTTTATAGATTAAACAAACAAATGGAATTATTTAAAATATATCGTTTTAAAATGACTCATAATATATACAGCTTGTAGTGGCGTTGTGTTTTAAGTTCGCAAATTTCCGTATGAGATCGACGATTTGTGGTTGAAAAAATAAGAAGAAAAAAATGCAATTCACGATGCTTGCAAAATGGTATTTTATTGGTTTTTATAATCTACGAGTATAATGGTGTTTTGAAATAATGTTATATCTTCATTGTTTAAATCAAAGATTATACCAAGATGGGAAACAACAACTTCCATATTTGTTTGGCTACAAACTGATTGCACTAATTTTGCAAAAATATTGCGTTAAAAACGAGCCTAGAACTCCAATTAAAAACACGTTCGGTTATAAACCCTAAAAATACTACGTATCAAGTTTGAAGCTAGTCTCCTCTATCATCGTAATGCCATGTTTGATTGTTATCTCGAATTTTTTTTTTGCACAAATGAATTTAGACTTGTTACACACACGCTGCTATGGTTCCATACCTGTGCTTAAATCGAACCCTTCTTGTCGCAATGCTCAATTCTATTTGTGAATTCGTGTGAATAGCCGATATATGTATGGCAACGTGACAGCACGCAAAGGTCTAAATCGGAAATGTCAAAATCTTTTGTATCTGTCAGATTACCATGTGTCAAAATGCAATTGAATATTGTTCCTGGTTACAGTTCGAACATAATATTTCAAAAAAATTTAATTTTTACTCCCAAACTACAATTCTTAAAATCTATTTTAGACTTGACAGAAAAAACTTTATACTCTTGCGAATTCATATCAAATCTACTAAACTATCCAGTGCTCATATGTTTCCTTTGAGATTTCATTCAGTTTTCTTTTCTTTTTTTCAAAAGAACATAAAAGTTCAAAAATTCTATACGTATCAACGATTAAAAATGTCAAAAAACAACTTTGTTTACAGTAAACTTTTTAATATGTATGATCTTTTGACATATGTTTTTTTCCGTCTAAAGCTATTTTGTATTTTCATGTTCTATTAAAAGAATACAAAAAATCTGGGTCAACCATTAATTTGAAACATTGTGGTCTGAAAGACGGTAAAGAACAATTCGCATTAAAATATGAAGATCTAACTGTCATGTCGTGCCGTCACATTATAGTAAAACCAAAAATCTTGGGTTACGGCAAGAGAGGTTCGAGTCGACACGAGCAGCAGATTAACTTTAAAACATGCACTTGAATATTCATCAACAAACATTGGCCATAGCAGAGCCATGCTATATGCAGTGGGTGCAAATTTGGTCCGAGATCTAAATGCAAAATTGTTAAAATCTAGGTTATGAGATTGAAAATTTATAAAAAGCGGAATCATAAACTAGCGAGGTATCGTAACGCTCCCATCACTTAATCCCCTTTTAACTTAAATGATTTGTTATCTTTTCGTTCTATAAAAATAGTTGCTTTGGAATTTTTGCATCAAACTGCTCCAGATTCGTCTTGTTGCCTTGTTACTTTAATGTATCTTTCTTTGGCGCTTAGTGACTTCATCGCTTAATCGCTTTAAACTTAAATAATTTTTCAACTTCAAAGTTTTTCTTTCAATATCAACTCTCTATATATTTATAATTTCTACTTTGTCAAACTTTTAACAAAGGCCAAAGGATATGTTGGAAATTCCCTGGAAAAAAGATTTGTTCGTACATAAATCCAAATCAAATGTTTTAAGGATTCTCCTTTTGGAGTTCGATTACAAATCCTTAAACCATGCCAATTTCAACAATGATAAATCTATAAGCACATAAAAGGTTTCCGTTTGAGAATTTAATCATGTCCTTGTTGCCAATTACTTTGCAAACAAAACAAATAAACTTATTCCAGGTATCTAATAAAAATCCCTAATGAAACGCTTCCTCCAAATACACCACCAAATTCATCTACAAAACACATAAAAAGTTCAAATTCAACGATTGCGTTGTTCAAATTACCAAGTCTTGTCTCAATGATAAAACAATATCCAGGCTCTATCAAATAAGACCGCAAAAAGAAAGTCTATATATGAGATATGTCTCTATGTCCAACCTTGTTGGATCCTTAATCAACCAAACGACACCGCACAATACAATTCCCTCGCCTATATAAATGTTATACTTATAGCTGACTTAAATACATACTCAATTCTCTAATGAATTGTCAAAGAGGGGAGTGCTTAGAACAATATACGTGTCGCATATCCTTTCACAATTATTGCTTTCAGAACGCACACGTATATAGCTATAAAGTGCCTTTTCTTCTTACGCCTTCAAACACGAACAAATAACAAAAGCTTATGTCCTCTTTCGTTCGTGTCGTTTGTTAACAGAAAATTCAATATGTCCTTTGGTCAGACAAAATCAATGTCCTAGCTTGAATTCTGGCATTATCTTTCGGATTGTGGCTAAAATTGCTTGAACAAAAGGCGAGGTGTTCTAAAAGGCGCAGCAAAATCAGCAGGCATGAATAAAAGGATTACCGCACTTAACCCCATGTTACTTTGGCTGTGTCATACTAAACCATGGCAGGATGAGGATCCCCCAATGTATATCATATGCCAACTGTGTAGATATATAATGGTATGACATCACCTCCCGGGCGCCAATTTTTTTTTTTTTTTTTTTTTACTAAACTTACTGACTACATCAGAGGTTCAAGCCAATGACCGCTAGGTTGCATGTGCAGTTTGCATAATGCTCTGAGGACAAAGGATATCTTTATAAAAGGTATAACACAAATTGAAAGGACCACTGAACGATATCGGTTTCATTTATATTTGCATAATCCTGACGAAGTTTTCTTTGGTGTGCTAGAATTTTTTCAGGTTTTTATGCCACCATCGAGTGTAAAGGACCTGTGATTCTGCGGCAGATTGCCCTGAAATACGTCTACACAAAAATATAATACATATACATTTATATATATGAAGCCAACCGTGATATCAAAATTATGCATTCATAGCTGTTTTTTTTTTTTGTGTGCATATAAAAAACGAATGCTGCTAGGGTTTGAGAGCAAGGAAGCAATAAAATATTAAGAGAAGCATCTTAATATCGATTATATAATTTGCAAAGAAAAGACTCTTTTGTTAGTTGGTTTATCGATCACGATGATATGCCTAAGGAAATGTCCTTGAGGCATCGTTTTTGTTTTCCTTTAATTAATTACTTAGCTGGGGAGATTTATAGCCAACAATGGCAAGATACATTGAATTGAATTTATGTTAAGCTACTTACGTGATGATAATAACAATATAAAGAGATTGAAAGAAAAACACATACCTGAAAAGAAGGAAAAGTTAAAAGTTAAATTTGATTGTTTGAACATTTTGAAAATAAAAAAAAAAGAATTTTTAAAGAAATCAATAACTTAATGGAGGGGATACGTTGTTGTTTATTTTTTTATTTGAAAATTGAGTTTTTTTTACAATATTTGTCATTGATTAAATCAGGTACAGTCCATTGAGCTCTCAAAAAATATTTGTCTGGTCCTTCGAGCCGGATAATTTTTAATGAATTTATGATAAAAACAGGGGAATAGAGCTGAGTCATAAATTGTATTGTTTTGTATTTTAAAAGAAAGGTTATTACGTATCAAAGAAATCAATAAAACTTGTGATGACATTCTAAGAATTAAAGAAAACGATATGAACTGTTACGCAAGATGTTCGTATAAAATGAACAAATCTATCTTTATTCTCTATGGACTACGAAACGGTTTGAGCAATTTCGCTGAAGTTTTCAGGGAGTATTTACTCAGATTAGTCAGATTAGGTAGGTAGTTTAGTAGCAGTAGGTTCAACAGAAAGCTATGGGAAGCTTGTTTACTATAAAAGCATAAAATATACATACGATACGTACTAATCCTTCTAAAATATTGGCTTTGAAGTTTATATAGATTTCAGATCTTTGTCTCTCTTAAAAAATAATAGAATAAACTTAGTGAACAAATAAAGTTCAATCTATTTCCAATATTTAAAAAATCTTAAATAGAGAAATACCTACCAAACGTTAAAAGAGAAAAATTCTATACCGGGTTCCATAATAATGTGAATGTATTTATTTCAATTTCTGAAAACAAAGTTGAAATCGCATTCTTCATTCTATATATAAATAAAACTAAGAAAAAGTAAAAAAAAAAAGAATACTCTGGAGATTTTCCAAATTCATTGCATAAACAAAAATTTAATTCGAATTCTCTGTTTTCCAGATGTTTGCCATTTCTCTGGCGTCTGTCCATGGAAATCGGCGACAGAACTCAGTAGGTACGACGTACAAGTACAAGTATCTATATTATGTACATTCCCTAAAAGTATTCTTTGCTCTCCGATGGCATTCCTATATATTGCTGTTGTTGTTTATTTTTATTTCTTCCATGCTGGAAATTGGGAGACCCTATTGAAGTGTATATAATATACATAAATGACGACAAAATATGCTGCACCCTTGTTAGAGAGTTGTAAAATAGCAACCAGCAGTTTATGGAAATGAAAATGTCTTCGGTATATGGGAATGAAATCATGTGACCGGAAATAGGAAGTCATCTTTCAGTAAACAGGTGATTGGTGCATGATGTGCACACAATTTGTGTTATGAATTGGTATAGGTAATGCAACACGTTTCAAGTTACTCATCTAATATTGCATTTTATATAGATGCAGCTAGGGAAGATATTTTTTTTTGTTTTGTTTTTGATTTGCATGACTGAGTTTTTGAGTAGCTATACTAATATCAATTTGCTAATGGCTATTAAATAAGACAGATGTACAATAGCTCATGAATTAGAGATGTATTGTAGATATATCTTGTATCTTTTAATATGTAGTTTGTTGACCGCTCTGTAGTGAATGTATACTATCTACAGTTGAAGGGAATTTACTTATTGCTTCAGTAGTATTATTTCAAATGGCTAAGAACCGATCGGATGAGCCGCGTTTTGAAATTTTAAAGAGTGCACTTTAATACTCACCCCGAACGTTTCGCATCAAATTGATTTGATCGTGGTCACCGGGAACCTGCTGTTAAATTGCTGTTGAGTTTAACCCCATAAATTCACATTTTATACTACCAAAAATGGCCAAAAATTTCCTTCAGTCACCAAATGATCACTTTCCTCTCCAAACACCGGGCGTATATGCAGCCCCTTGTAGCTGTGGTTCTTCGTACGTTGGACAGATGAAAAGAAGTATTGCTACGCGCTCAATTGTTAGCAAAAAACAGCGAGAAAAATAAACAATTTGTGAGCATATCTTGGACAATTCACATGAAAACCACTGGATTCACTTTGACCAAGCAAAGGTTTTGGCTCAAGAAACAAACTACATCACACGGCTTGTACGCAAGGCAAAGTGACATCAAAATTTAAATCGCGACGATAGTTTTAATTTTTCTCGAACTTGGGATCCGGTTATTAACACCTCACAGTCATCCCAAATAAAGCTGAAAACACCCTTTGATATAATGAGCATTGCTTGCACCCTCCAACTTGCATCTCAACAACAACAACATCATGAAACAGAAGCTTCTATGCACCGCTTCAACTAGCGTAGCCAATTGTTTAATTTATTTTTACCTATAAACTGCAGAAACCAGAATATTAAATGTTAATGATGTCTCTGTTCTTGGTGTTTTATTTGATAAAAAACTTGAATTCATTCAGCACATTAACAATGCAGGGTGATTGATGGTTTAAGGTGCACCAAAAAGCTTGGAGCGTGTAGGTGGGGTTAAGACAAGAACAAAATCGAATGGGAGGAGGGGTCTATTTCCCCCCGTTTAAGCGGGAGGGGCAATTTTCTAAAAAATTACTTAAATCAGAAAATTTTTTTTTAAAAACAACGGTGAATGATACAAAACCTTGTTATATCTTTCTGGAAAGCCAGAAAACTATTCTTTTATTTTATTTTCAAATTAAGTTGTTTAAGTGAACAGTTTTAAAAAAATTAATTTTCAAACTCAAAATTTTGAAAAAAAAAAATTTATGAAATTAACTATTATCTTTATTTTCAAAATTCAATGCTCCTATTATTTTTAGTCAAAAACAGAAAACCGGATGCCAAAATGTATCTAAGTTTTTAAGAAATAAAAAAAAAATTAAAAGTTAAACTAGTATGTAAAGTAAAAAGTATATTCGTTTTTTTTTATTATTTGCTTAAAATCGGATGGTATGTAAAAAAATTATAAAAAAAGGATACTCCCCTAATTAATAATTGAGCTGATCAGGTCAAATTTAAGAAAACCAAAAAAAAAAGTGTTTTCCTTGGAAAAAAATACTTCATTCACCGTAGTTTTTAAATAATTTTTTTTCTGATTTAAGTCAATTTTTTTGAAAATTGCCCCTCCCGCCTAAACGGGGGGAAATAGATCCCCCCCCGAGCGATTTTTTATCTTGTCTTAACCTTACCTACACGCTCACCTTGGTGCACCTTGAACCAATCTCCCTGTATAGCAAATAAAGCCAATTCCGTTCTTGGTTGGATAAAACGAGAGTCAAAGTAATTTTAGGATATCTGTGTTATAAAACATCTTTTTACAACATTTGTCCGGCCAATTTTGGAATATGGTTGCCAGGTTTAGTCACCTCATTATGACTGTCATAAGTCAAGGTTAGAACAGGTGCAGAAAAGATTCCTCAGATTCGCTCTTAGAGGTTTAGGCTGGCAAAAACCTTATGATATCCCCCCTTATAACAACTGACTCCAACTTATTGATTTACCATCTCTTGAGAGCAGGCGTTCATATTTAAGCTTTGTGTTTATTGTTAAGTTAATAAATGGAAAAATTGATTCTTTGCACCTTCTATCTCGTCTTCATTTTAACATTCCTCAAAGAAATTTGAGAAATATATTGGATTTTGTGCATATACAGCACTATCGTACCAATTATGAACGATTTTCTCCATTAAATAATATGTATAAATTGTTTAATATATTAAATTGTAATATGAACTAGCTTGATACAACTATATATACATCAAAAAATTTTAAATGTAATTTCTTTAGAAATGCTTGGTAATTTTGTAAAATAATTATTTATCCTTATGAGCTAGATATTTAGCAAACGTTAAATAAATAAATAAATAAATTAAGGTACAAGAAAGCATGCGTTTCTTATATAGTTTATTAAAAAAGGGTTGCCAATTATCTCTTCTGAATTCGTTATTATAATTTGATAATAAATCTTATTATCTCTATATTGATTAAATAATCACCCTTACTTTTGTATGTGTTCTTAAATTTTATTAAGATTTTAGTGACATCTTATTAAAAGTATTAAAGTATCACCTTCGGGTATGAACCTTAATTTTTGACTATCCTAATTTGTTCTATAAGAATTACAGTTGATGTTCCATTCTTATTCATATCTTATAAAAATCTTAAAACAAAACAACCTACAAATATTAATTTGAAACAAATATTTTGAAATTGCAAAGTGTGACTTTTCAATCATCAATCAAACACCAAGTCAAAGAATGTTTAGAAGTTATTACACAAATGTTTCCAGGAAAATTTATTTGGATTAATTACACACATATACTATTTCCTTTTATCTCATCAAAAATTTAATTATAAATCTTTAATTGAAAATGAAAAGTGTGCTGTGCCTCATTCTTTTTCACTAACTATAAATGAATCATGAAGAAAGATTCAGACTATTTATAGGCCCTATTATACCACATGTTGTTTCCATAGAAACAAAGGCTATCCTTCAAGGGAAGATTCAAACAGAAGATTTCGGGCGGGACCATAATGTAACAACAATTTACTTTGTGTTATCTTGTTTTTGTCTGTTAATTAATGATGGATCGAGTGCAAATTTGTTCTTTATAATAATAGTCCTGTTAAATTGTCGCCTGAGAGTGGGGTAATGTGCGTGATATCCGATGTTTCTCCATTTTCTAAGAGACTTGTTTATGATGTTGATCTAAAACTAATGAATAATCCAAGTTAATGACTTCGAGCTTAAAACGCAAATTTGTCAAAAATCGAAAAAAACCGCAAAAACTTCGGATTTTTTTTTTTGAATTGTGGGCTTTGGCGATTATAAGTCTAAAGAACTAGTTTTTGACAGTACCTTCTCAGGAAGTTTTTCAATTTTACTTAATTTGCTATATAAGACTATAATTGTCAATAGCTACCGAAATAAAGCTATTCTAAGTTTGCAAAAAATTATCATTTTTTGGAAATTCGTAAATTTGTGCAAACTTTGAAGAGCTAGTAACCATTGGGTCTACAGAGACAATTAAAGTCTCATATTGTAGCCAATGTAGTACACTTTAAAACCATCCTATAAAACAATACTAAGTAGTCCTTTAGCTAAATTCTGAAAAATTATTCGTGATTTTTTTTATTTTTGAGGTCAAAAACTTGGAATAATTACTTGGCCAACTACAAAAAATCAGAACTACTGGATTTAAGGTACTGGTTTGGTGGCTCTACAGAATATTGCGAAAATATCGAAGTTTGAAATAAAGTGCACGACTGGGTCGCACGAACTTGCTCTTGTAGCAACTTATCTAATAAATAATATTAAATTTAAAAAATAAATTTAATTTTTCTTTAATAAAAAAGAAAAATACGAATAGAATCATATGAATTGTTTTTAATAGTGATAAAACTAATTTTTAGGAAGATTCAAATCAAAGTATGCAAAAAATTTTGTTGCCTTAATATGAGTTTACCAAAAAAGTTATTCCAAAATCGTTGCAGTTTTTAAATATATCGATGTTTACTTAATAATTTTTATAAAACTTTTTTTTTGGGAATTTAAAATATTTAAAGGAATTTAAAAGTACTACTAAATAGTTTGCATTATAGACACAAAAAATAATTTTTTTTGTAAAGTCGTTTTCCAAATATTGATTTTACAAAAAAAATAAATTAAAAAAATAATTAAAACTAAAACTAAGCTTTTTTGCAAATGTTGGTATCGAATTTTAAGTCATATAGGTCTTTCTAAACATTTTTTTAAAATTAAAATCGATTAACCCGTTCACGAGATAGCTCAAGAAGATAATAACGGTTCTATGAGAAGTACCGTTAATAAGCTTGCGAATTTTTTTTTTTTGCAAATTAACAAAAGACAATTGGATAAAAACCATCTGTAATTTTTATGAAGAAAATCGTTGGAGCCGTTTTCGAGAAAATTAAGCTTTTCCAAAACCATTATTTTTTGAGCTAAAAAAAAATCAATTTCTCCTCTAAGGAATGGTCTACAAACCCTACATACCAGATTTGAAGTAAATCGGTTAAGCCGTTTAGGCTGTAGGTTCTGATACATACAGACTGACATACAGACAGACAGACAGACAGAGAGACAGAATTTGCAGACCCACTTTTTTCGACTTCGCTATCATCGTTATGTCATGTTTGATTGTTATCTCAATTTTTTGAGATGCACGAATGCATAACTTGCCTTTTATGTAGTACCTATAATCGCTACAAATTCATGCACTTGTTCCTTGAGCAGTTATCGATTTATCATTTTTATCATTAAACTTCTTAATAGGGCTCCTCCTTTTTTGTGTAGCAATTTCAAGCAAAAAAAAAAATCAACACAATCCCTGATGCTCGATTAAGTATCTAAAAAAGAAAATCTTAAAATGTAATAAAAAAAACTCTGCAGAAAAACTATTCTCGAAAACTCAAAGGAAAAGAACGGATCATTAGACTCATAAAACAAAGAACAAACACACACCAAAGCAATAGATAGAACTTGGACTGATATACACCACGAAGAAATGTAAAGTCATCACACAAGACGAAGATAGAGGAGGAACCCATCTACATACACAAACAGTAGCTTAACATTCCTCTGGAGAAGAGGAGAATGATGATGCTGATGATGGCATCAATGTGGCATGATGCCGCCACCAGAGTATAGAAATGCCAGATGTGGACAAAAAGTCAAATTCTTAGCATCTGTGTCTGTATATGAAGATGATGATAATTGGAAATGTTTTTCTGTTTTTGAAAATGTTGATGGCGGGTATTTTATTTGAACCAATTTAACGCAGCTATAGATTATAAATATTGAATGGATTGGGGTAGAAATTTTAATAAGATTCATAAAGTTATGGGGTATTATGTTGATGTGATGGAATGTATAGATGATGATGGATATGGATTTTGAAAGGACAAACATTCAAAAAAGGTCGTTTGGTTGACATTTCGAGTGGAAAAGGGTTGTTTTTAGAGTTCTAAGGGTAAATGTTTTGCTGACAAAATTTATGATGTACTTATATTAGCAAAGGGACTGACCCTAAATTTGATTTTGGATTTGGTGTTTGAAATTAGAACATAAAATCTGATAGATTGAAGGGAATTGCAGATAAAAGGGATTGTTTTACCAGCTAAGCAGTTCTCACAAAAAGTAATGCTTTCCATAGGTTAGGTTAGGTTTGCGGGTTGGTGTAGGAGAGCCAATAGTTCAACCCCAACTCACTTAGGTCAATGTAGACCCATTGTGATGCCCATTTGAGGGTTTACCAATTCTTCATCTTACCATACTCGTAGTCCATATTTAGTTCCTTAGTATCGGACAATATCAGTGTGGTTTCATTCCAGGCAAATCAACAACTGATCAGATCTTTACCCTTAGGCAGGCGATGGAAAAATGTCTAGAATTTAACATCCCAACATACCACCTGTTTATAGACTTTAAGGCCGCCTATGATAGCATAGCCAGGGTAGAACTTTACAAAGCCATGAGAGAATTCGGCATCCCAAATAAATTGACACGACTATGTAGGTTGACCATGACCAACGTAACAAGCCAAGTAAAAATAGCCGGATTGCTATCCAGACCAATCAACATCTTTAATGGACTCCGACAAGGGGATGGTTTGGCCTGCCTCCTCTTCAACCTGGCGTTGGAGAAAGCAATCCGTGACTCTGGCACGGCAAAAAGAGGGACCATCGTCAACAGGTCCAGCCAGATACTGGCTTACGCAGACGACATCGACATCATCGGAAGAACCAAGCAAGCTGTACACGATTCCTTCATCCAGATCGAGCAGGCGGTACAAAATCTGGGGCTGCACATTAGTGAAGGTAAAACAAAGTACATGGTGGCGTCGAATGCGAGAGGAACAGTTGGTCAAACAATCAAGGTAGCGGAGCACGAATTTGAAATGGTGCAATCCTTTAAATACCTTGGGTCAATAGTAGCAGCCGTTAACAATATAGAAGAAGAAATACGCGGGCGGCTTCTCAAATCCAACAGAGCCTACTACAGTCTGTCAAAGCTCTTCAAATCCAGAAATCTCACCATAACTTCAAAACTACTGCTGTACAGGACCATGGTCCTGCCAGTACTCACATATGGATCCGAGACTTGGGTGCTTAGCAAAAGGCACTCTGACCTCTTAGCCGCGTTCGAGAGAAAATTTTTAAGGAGAATTGTTGGCCCCATATGTGAGGAAGGACGATTCCGGAGACGGTACAATCATGAATTGTACGCAATCTACCTTGAAGCAGATGATCGTGACAAAAATTAGGCTCGGTAGACTTCGGTGGGCAGGGCACCTAGCTCGCATGAGCGAAGAGGAACCTGCTCGGAAAGTTCTTTGTGGTACATTCTATGGCAGACGACAGCGTGGTAGACCATGCTTGCGCTGGAGAGATGGCGTAGACCAGGACGCCCGGAGGTGGTAGGGATAGGTGGAGAGACTAGTTGAAGGAGGCCAGGACCGGACCCCGGTTGTCGAGCCGATGATGATGATGAGTATCAACCCGGGGTGTCCAACCATCCGTTTTCTCTTGCGAATCTGTATAGATTTGTTACTGGGCACTATGATAGTTCTTTGATGCTTTCGAAGAAGTATTTCATCAGAGTTTTATTTCTTAGATGACAGAGACTGGGCATATTCAGAGCTTCTGAGAAGAAGTCAGGCCCAGTACCTATATCCATTTTTGAGCCGTCTGTAAAGATGGATTTTATTGTAAAACTTCATTATGAATCCACTCCTCTCTACTTGGGAACAAGCATTGGAATGGCCTTACAAAAATCTATAAAGGGAACTATGTATAGTCAAATAAAAATAAATTGATATTCAACCTTCTGTTGTCCGAAGTATTCAAAGAATGCATAATTCTCTAATTCTACATCACAGGAGCTACTTTAGTAATAGACTTCTTAACTAACAGATGATAGTTCAGTTTTAGATTTTTTCCAGACAGGTAGAAGAGAATCCTGTAGCACATGACCATAACAGAGCAACTACTTTTGTACTGGTGATGTCAATACTCTTTGTTTAACGACTTTGCGAGCTTAACTTTGATATAAAACGGTAGATAATCAGGCGCAGGGACATAAGTCCCCGGGACATAAGTCCCAAATTTATTTTTTGGGACTTATGTCCAACCGAAATGGGACATTAGGTCCCAAATCGAATTTGGGAATTATGTCCCAGCCCGTCGGGACAAAAGTCCCAACATTTTTATCTCAAAGATGGGACATAAGTCCCAACATTTACACTTTTCTACAAAAAATCCTATAATAAAAATCAAAAAAATATTGCTTATGATGTTTAAAAAAAAACTAAACAAACAGTTTGATGGATAACATAAAAATATTCGTATATTATTTCATTTACAAATAAAAAACAAAAACATTTTTTGTATAACAAAAAACGACAAAAATATTAACTTTAGAAAAATTAAGATAAACTTAACATATAAACACTAAAGTAGTGTTTTTAATTGTTGTCTTACTTTTTCAAAACTGTAATTTTTAAAACATGGTTTGTTTATGAAAGCTTTGACTGTACAAATAAAATACAGTTACTTGTTGTTTTACTTTTTTTTAAAACTGAAATTTTTCAAGTTAATTTTCTGTGAATTTATTTTTTGGTTTTAGTTTTTCAAATTCGTAAAAACTTGAATCTTTAACTTTAAAAATTACAGTTTTGAAAAAACTGTATTTTAGTTGTACAGTCCCGGGGTTTTATTTCCCTGTGTCGAAGTTTTTTATGGGACATAAGTCCCAAATCGAATTTGGGACTTATGTCCCATTTCGGTGGGACATTAGTCCCAAAAAATGAATTTGGGACTTATGTCCTTGCGCCAGATCATCATTAATGTTATAAAGCTTACGTAACATAAAAATAGTTCGGCTAATGATACTATTAATAGGAGCTTTACAATATAAAGTTTCATCTTGCACAAAACCCAAACTCTTTACCCTGCTCTGATAAGGAATAACAATATTTTCTTACAGTATATAGGATCCAGTAAGCTACTCACAGGTCTGAAATAAAACGCGATTGCTTGGGACTTAAGTACTGTGTTAAGTTTCAAGTACTTATCGGAAGCCCTTGTATTTATAGAAAGAATGTCAGAATTTATTGAAGGAACAATGGAAGAAACATCATTAAGTGGACATAAGAAGAGCAACTGGACATCATCAGCAAAAGATGAACCAGCGAGGAAGATGTTGCATATTGAAGATCATTTATAAACATAGAAAACAAAATTGAACCCAATATGGAACCCTGAGGAACACTAGATGATTTTTGTACAAATTCAGAACTACTATCTCCAATACAAACGTATTGAAAGCGATTAGATAAAAAGGAAAACACAAGATTACAGGCACTAGAAGAGAAAGAAAAAAGTAATTTTTAATGTTTAGTCTTTAATATAGAATTCCAACTTCCTATACATCTTTATATCTAATATATGTGCGATTAAAAATAAAAACATTTTTTTAAGTAGAAATAAAGTTACACCATTTCTATGTAGGGAGGTACAAACCCTTCCTTCAACAATAAAGACATTTATCGACCAAAATTTGTGAAATCTTCTAAAGCCAAAAAAAAACCATAAAATCTCCAAGAATCACATCAAAATAATATTTCCCTCCTTAATATCCATTTTATGGATATCATCACTTTCAGCGAAAGAGAATGCATTCAAGCACTATTATTGCGCTCCATGATGTTGAACTTATGTGTGTCATTTAATGTGTCCCGCATTACACGTTCAACCTCCTCCGTCCATAAATGATGGTTAAATGATAGGTTTGATGTATCTATAAACACTACTATACTCAGTTTCATATAGACACTCCGAACAAAAAAGAACATTCAACCTCCGCTCCTACATGTATAGAATAGAGTTTTTGCACATTAAAATCTATCAAAGCAGATTTGAAGACTATCTTACATGGTTAGGCACGTTTTTATGCACACAAATGGATACACCCTTTATAAAACTTATGGTTTGTTTTCTCTCATGAGCTACATGGATGAAGATGATCAAAGGATTAAGGTAATGCACGCGAATTTATAATAATATCGTCGTAACTTGAGCGATGTGATCTATTTCGAAAAATAGCAGGTAATTTATTCAACACGGAAATAAGGTACGAAATATTTAAATATTAGATGAAAAATGAAAAACAGGAGACACCGATTAAACTTTTTTTAATTTGCATTTAAATTGGCTTCTTGACAGAAAATAATCTCAACAATTGTTGTAATTCTAATGAAAAATTTCTTCCCTTAAAAACACATCTTATTCTCTTAAAAAGGCAAATCATAACCCAAACTCTGTGCCTACTAACATCAACCCAGTTATTATCTCAAAGGATCATCCCACTGCAGTTTGAAGCCAACTAATATATAGTTTGATGTCCCGAATCTAGGGATAATCTCAAAACCTATAATAAAAATCTGATTCCTCTTCAAACTGCACTCAACTCTGTGAATGGGAACGAAATCAATGCCAACTTACCACAACAAACTGCCAAAAAGGAAACGCCCTATTCCAGAATAAAATACTGTAAACCAAATCTTTTTACTTTAAAGAGTCCCTTTATACACAGCCTTATGATAGGTTTCCACATCCTTGGCAATTTGCCAGGTTTATTGTTTAAGAGTGAAAGCCACTCGAAAGACGTAAAAAAAAAGAAGAAAAATGGTGGCAAGTGGGAACTAAAGGATTGTTCTTGTTCTACATACACACCTGATTCCTGTCATCATTTGGGAAGATTGTATAGGAGAGTGCAAATCCCTTGCCTACTTGACATCACGCCTCCACGTGTTTCCTTCATTCTTCATGCATTGCTTCCGTTCTTATTTTTTTTTTATATTTTTTCATCAACATCCTTGTGAAAAGCATTGTTCGGCGTTAACACGATTGCAAAACTCACTAGGGATGCAGGGCAAAATATAGAATTAGCACACACACACAGGCAGACAAATAGTCTTATAAAATGTTCCGGAAGGATAAAAAGACTTGTATCTGCAAATATACGGGATGCAAGAGAATATCCAAATAAAAAGATGTGTGTTTTCTTTTGAACCTACTCTAGGGAATCTATCTGGTTTTTCCTTAGCTTTATACTATACGACGCCGATGGTGTCTACCTACTTCTTATTTCACAAGGATTGTTAGCTCATTCGTGTGCAGACAAAGTGTCTGGAAATAATTCTCTTTTCTCTGAGTTCTGTCTGTCATCGTCGCGTAGTCGTCGTCACCATCATCTTCCTTCAATGTGTGTTTTGAAAGGAAATATACATAGAAAGCAAATTACATTTAGTTCCGTTTGGATAGATGTTCAATGTACAGTGCATTCTAAAAAAAGGATCAGTATTGCAAATCATCATCGAAGGAGATAGTAACTGGCATCAGAAATACAGTAGAGAATGGAAGTTTTGATGCACTATCAAGACAATGTTTCTAAGACTATGAAGAAGATACTTTAAGCTGACAGGTGTCATTCTTTACGAACTTTTCAAAAGATTGAACTGTCAACTGTCAGATATTAGATTGATTTAGTTGAAGGTATCATTTCATTAAAAATAAACAGTAATTAAATCAAGAGCTTAAGTTAATGAATTCAGAATTGTTGAGTGACTCAAACAATTGTGTGTTTTTTGGAGAAGCTATTCGTAGGATATTTCATACAAAAACAAAAGTTCCACTGCAGATCACTGGCGATAAGAACAGATGTCAAATTTCGCTACTGGAAAGATTTTTGACTTTAATTCGAGTATCGAATAAAATGTTTGTTGTTACATTTTTAGATGTTGGTACGAATGATAACTTCATGTATCTTCAAGGAGTATGTTCGTAAAATTGAATGGATTTCAGTGTGTGATCTTGTTTTATGTTTGTTTGCTCATGAACACACTGAAATCTCGAATAAATTATCTGAACACATTGAAGGCACGAAAAAAGGCACATTATCTATCGAATCGCTTTAATAAATTTTTTTTGTCCGATAATTCATTGTTGAGTTATTTGAGAAAACACGTTTTTCAATATGGCGGCTATCGTAAACGCCCTACCATCCCACCATTTTTTTTTTTTTTGGAATACTCCTGACAGGCTAAAGAACTATATCCAAACATAAAATTGGATGGGTATTTTGTTGCAAGAAAAAATTCTCTGCCGACTGGCCTATAAGTCATACATAAGTGTGCGTTTCACACTTTTGTGCACTCATGACTGGGCGTTTCAAAATCTGGTGTACATATGAGTTTTTAATTTCACATTTTTGTGTTGTAATGGGTGTGCGTTTCTTATAAGAAATCTGTACAAGTTTTAAATTCGTTTAAGACACGCAAAAAGTCTTAAGATTAGGTAGTTTTTAAAATTGTCCGGACGTTAAGTTTATTATTTTTTTTACTTCTTTTCTAATTAAAGACTTTTTTACTTGCGATTATAGGTACTATAAGGCAAGTTTTGTATTCGTAAAAAAAAAGTTTTGAGATAACAATCAAACATGACATTACGATGATAGAAACTTGGTACTCTGTATTTTTAGAGTAATATGCCCAGGCGTATTTTTTATTTTTATAATAGGTCTGAAAATAACGGTACCTGCCATATAAACGTAACAGATATTTAAATTTTCTCGTAAAACATACGATCGATTTTGATAAGATTTAACATGACTAATTTTTTGAAAACGGTGTTGTTTTTCCACCAAATTTTTTTTACAACTACCATACAAGCGTTTTTGACAATTCCATTTTTCTCGTAAAAAATACGATCGATTGTTATAAAATTGTGTACAACGGTTTCGTAGGCAAAGGTTGTGTTTTTGATTTTTCAGAATAAGTTTACATATTAACGGTACCTGGCAAATAAGCCTTAAAGACAATCCAATTTTTTTCGTAAAATATACGATCGATTTTGATAAAATTTAGTGTGACTGATTTGTTGCCATTGACGGAGATTTTCGTTAGAATTTTTTTTTTCAAAATCACCTTATTAACGGTACCTGCCATATAAATTCTATAGAAAATCCAACTTTTCTGGAAAAAAATACGATCGATTTTGATAAGATTTTGTGTAAAATGATCTTTACAGTGGTGCCTTTTATTTTCTTAGAAAATAGAGTTTAAAATACGAATAAAATACGTCCTTTTATAATTTCAACTCTTTATATTATATTATGCTGTATAATCTCCCTTTAAATAATTAAGCCATATAAACTGTTTCACTATCGTTATCCACACAAACGTAATAGTCATACTTTATGTTGCTATTGTTTTGACAACATAACAGACAAATACGCAGAAGTCTCTTTCACAGGACATTTAATTTACCTCTTTTAATTCGATTTCACACAGCATTGACAGGAGAGTTTTTTTGTGGATATGTATAAAAAGAAGAACAACAAAAATCCATTACAAGACCACATCCTTCCTTTCTATCTCAGATTACACTGTCATTCTTTAACTTTTTATAGTTAGTAAAATAAGAGACAAATATTTTTCCTGACTTAAATCCATTCGCATGTCCTTGAATGTTAATCCATTTACTAACATATATATATATAGGTATAGCAAACTTTGTCTCCTTTGTGAGTGTGTGTATTGTGTACTTATATGGTTCTTTTACGTTTTCCAATTTATTTAATGTTATGTATTATACACTCATACTATAGATATTGATGACAGATTAATACAAGTCAGAGAAGAAAATGTTCTTAAAGTTAACGAAATGATATCCTTTTGTTAAAAACTGGAGCCATTTTGAATTGATTTTGTTTTAAATATTGGTTTTATCTTATTAATGAGCGGCAATTACTTTTGATATTATTATTAATAGATGCGAACCAGATTAACATTTTGTAAAGATATTCTTTGTTGGTTTTAGTAAAGGAATGGTTATATGGTTTTGAATTTTATATTCAAATTGATTAAATTTAATCTATTAGATCTTTCAACTCATTTTTAATATTATACACTGAAAAAACATTGTTCGTTGGGTGATTCGGTGCCCTGACATAAAGCCGTGTATCATAGGGCCATATCTTCATTATGGCCTTATGACACTTTATCAAAGCGTCATGAGGCCATGTTCGAAGACTTGGCATTCGATCGCTTTGCTATAGTTTGTCCTCTATAAATTGGCAGTACAGGCCTTATGGGGAAGCTTTTTCAAAATCAGTAGCGCGCCTTATTTGTGCACCATACTGAATTGAAAGAAACCCCATTTAAAAAATGTTTACCCGCCAATGATTTTTGGATCGCATCCGACATAGATCTCACAACGACCTGCCTAGCGTACAGTTGAATACGCACTGATTGGCTAATGCATTTCAACCCTCTTTTAACATCCATTCGAACAGAGATACCTTTGTCAATTTGGTAACTCGTTTCGTATTTTTTTATATTGAGTTTCTGTTGAGGAACTTTTGATTTTAGAGCTTAAAAAATACCTTTTATTGATGAAATGATAATGAGATATTGAGATGAGCATATTACTACTACAAAAGTGTTATCGTGCAGTGTTTTTGTTGATCATGTTTGTGTTTTTTATGTGGGGAAAATCTTAAAATGCAGTTACAAAAATGTAGGTAAGCTGTTGTCTTTAAAGAATTTATTTGCGTAGATTCTCGTGCCGGTCGGTCGGTTGATATTTCGTGTATATTTTTTCTTATTTGCGTAGATTTTTTAAGCGCGCGGGCGGTCGGTATTGTAGTTTCGTGTACCTATTTTGTGATTAGTGTTTTGAAATTAATGTGAAGTACGTTTTTTTTTAAAACGTAAATTTTTTGAGAAGTTTGCTACTGTTGTGCTCCTTCATCTGGTTTATAATGGATTCAAAAACATCGAAAGACTTAAGCGCCGAAAAAAAAGAGTGATTAAAATACCTTTACTTATATATAAATGTACATATTTTTATTTAATAGATGAATTTATATTTATTTTTGTTATGCTTGTTTATTTATTTTGCTTGTTATATTAATCTTTATGAATAAATTCTTTATTTTTTGTTTGTTTTTTATTTAAAAGGGATTAGGCCTACTGGGGATACCCTTCAAAAACGCGCTTTCTATCTTACCTCTTGGTAGTGTGGAAAAAGATAAATTTCATTTCATTTTTATAAATAAAAATTAAGAAAATAATTTTAATTAAAAAAGAAGAAAGGTAACCCTACATCATATTTTTTCAGTTTTTTCCAATTCAAAATGCTTACTACGGCAACCCTGTAAGAGCTTTTGAAAGAAGATAACCTTATGGAAAGCAAAGAAGTGCGAATGAGAGACAAACATCCCTATCTTCCCTGTACTGCCAATTTTTAGTGGACAGACTATAAAGTGTCATAGGTTTCATATTTGATTGCAACATTGGGCCGGTGTCATGAACGAACCCCATACGAACTAACGCCATAATGGTGTAAGTTCACTTTCAAATACGAATTTAAGCCATAATACAATTAAGGCTTAAATTCAATTTTGAAATAGAACTAAGACCATATGGTGTAATTTCACATTTGAATGTGAATTAAACTCATATTGAATTTGCGATATTAGCGGGATTGAGGAAAGGTACAACCGAATTGCAAACTATTCGAGATTTTGTCATTGTTGTTTAATACTTGTTCTTCATTTATCCGGCAAGCTGCTTATTGTTGGCCAAGAAAAAAGACCAGGAGCGTAGCGAAAAAAAATTTAACCAAGGAACGATCGATTTGGGGTGTGAAAATTAAAAATTCGCGCGAATTCAGATTTTTGCAGTTCGTGATTTTGTACCTATTCGCAACCCTGCTAATATCCCAAATCCAATATGAGTTTAATTCACATTCAAAATGTGAATCAACTTTTAAAACCGAAATTACACCATATATGGTCTTAGTTCTATTTCAAAATTGAGTGTAAGCCATAATTGGATCATGGCTTTAAGTCGATTTTGAAAGTAAACTTACACCATTATGGCGTTAGTTCGTATGGCGTTCGTTCACGGCAACCAATAGGGCCTAACAAAAAGTTTTGATTCTTCAAAAAGTGGAAAAAATGCTCGTAGTTTCGGCAATTTTTGTTTTAAAGCTTTAAGTCGTACAAATTAGTTCTAGTTATAATATTAGAATGTCCCCTTACATTATTGAAATCTGCCAGTGAAAAAAATAAAAATAACAATTTTATGGTAATTTTTTAAATAAAGGTGGTCAAGGGACTGAGATTTTGTTACCAGGGGGAACTGATAAAAAACAATTATATCTTATAAATTATCACTTATTCAAATCAAAATATGATTTTTTATATAAATGGCAGAAACAATTGACCGATATCACTATGGTGACTTTTTTTTTGTAACAAAATGAATTTATAACTAATATTTCATAACAATTTTGTGTTATTTTAGATTACAATGATAGTTTTTGTTTTATTGTGGAAACTAAAATAGAACAGCAGCAATGATTTTTTGATGTTTAAACGGGATTCTGACATGCAAAAATTTTTTGACCAATAAAAAACAGCACGATTTTGGTTTCGCATATAGATTTCGATCAGATTTATAAAAAAAATTGGTTCAATGAATGCAATGGTTTCAAATTATTGTAGCGGACATCGAAAATTCCATCGTTTGGAATTTATATTAATAAACAATGTTTTTTTTATTTTCTTTATGATTATTTTTTTAATATAACGAAACATTTACTAAATTGTTTATTGTTCATTAAACTAAGTATATTAAAAAACCTTTTTAATTGTCAGAATGAACTAATAATGTGCGCCACTAAATTCTTTTATAAAAGCAAACATTTGGTTGATTTTGGTTATTATTAACAGACTCATGGAAGTAGTAAACCAAAGTTAATGTGCAATGAACAAGTTTTTTGAAATTTTTGTTTTCGATTGGAATGATTAAAAATATGTTACAACATTTAAGATTACAATAGTGAATATAGTTTATCTGCTTCTTACGCGAGACATTCAAAATTCCAGCCTTGGTCATACGAAAATATAAGACAAGTAAAAGCACCATTCGTTTAATAAGTAATTTTATTTTTCAAGAAGTGAAAAAGAAGAAAGGAGAAGACAAAGTTAGAAATAAACACATATTATGTACCTAAATAAAATACATAATTATAAAATCCCAAAAAGCTAAAAACAATGAACAAGATCCATTGAAATTAGAAAATAATAAAATATTAAATAAAATGTTAATATTTGATGAAATCATCGAAAATGTCAAATCATATCAAAATAGCACAAGCAAAGTAGCGCAAAGACCGTTATAGTCAAAGTCGAAAACAGAAATTAATTAACTTGTTCGACAGTTTATTTAAATAGTTTGTCATAAACTGAAGTTGCTTGATTTAATTAAACTACTTATTAGGCAAAAATCAAATGTAAATTTGCTAAAAAATATAATAGTTTTTCTGAGAAAAAGTCAAGAGACTTAAGTATCTGGTTTTCTATTTTTTTTGACTTAAAATTAGTTAGAGCACTTAACTATGAACACAAAAATCGTATACGTTAAATTTAAAAAAAAAAATTGTATTAAAATTCAGTTTTTAAGTTTTTTTTTTCAAAATTTTGAGTTTGAAAATTAAGTTTCCAAAAACCATTAACTTATATAACTTTATTTAAAACTGATATATAAAAGAGATTTCTGGCTTTTCAAAAAAGTACAATGGGGAATTGCAAGTATTTTCGTTGTTTTTTAATATTTTTATTCAGTTTCAAATCAATTTTTAGAAAATTGCCCTTCCCCGCAAATAGGGGAAAATAGACCCCCCTCTGATACAAATATTTCTTTTGTGTTGACACAACGTACTCGCTCTATGTGTTTTCCTTGCATGTGAATCGGCTCTTATAAGTGATGGGTAAGTGGATTCGTGAGATACTTTGAGGGTTAATATCTTCTCACCAACGTTGGTTTGGTGCAGTTGTAGTAATATAATATGTTTGTTTTAACACGGTCTATCATATTACCGTTTTTTTTTTTTTTTTTGTGGCCGGCAAAATAAATTTAGCTCAAATTAGCGGATGTTATTTCAAATGTCATGATGGGAAATAGAAAAGGCTATAGGACAACTGTATATTAGGGATTCGAAACACTCATTGACTTGATATTGTGATGACTGGAAGTTAAAAATTAATTTTCTGAAACAATCCCCCTTTGTCTAAAGCTTCTAGGGATACAAGAAAGAACTGGAGAAATCTAGTGATCGTTTGACCTAGTGGACATCCACTGGCGAGTAAGGATGTAGTAAAATACCTTGGTATCTAGCTAGATCAGTATCTATATTTCAATCGACATATAGATGCTGCTCTGGCCAGAGCTAGGGGAGCGTTTGCTCTGACAAGACGGTTGTTTTATAGCAGCCACCTTGAAAACAGGGTGAAGGTGATTTGCTACATGGCCCTCATCCGGCCGATGATTGCCTATGGGTGCCCTGTGTGGTTTAACGTTGCCCTATCTCAAATGGAAAAGATTCGGGTGTTTGAAAGGCAGTGTCTTAGGACCTATTTTTTATTACACAGAACACCAAAGTCGGAGTACAAACATTATTATGCAAACGAGGTCTTATACAACGGGGCCAATATAAACAGGATAGATAACTTTTTAATTAAGCTGATTCGGGGGCACATTGCAAGAGCGATGACCTCAGTCAATGGACTTATTTTCGGGGCTTACTACCCCAATGATGAATATAGTGAGAGCGTTCGTCTTAACGGTTTCATCCCGCCCGAGACATTCCTCTATTTAGACAGTCGGGGGCTGATACAGGATAGATTGGCGGTTCCGTTTATCTACCACGTCGGCCGTAGAACTATGGATCGGCGACTCCTGTATGATCGAGACGTCGGTCGGCTCTGGGAACGGAGCAGAGCGTCTGCGGTTCAGTAGAGCTGTGCCCCTTCGGGACAGAAAGGACTTGGTTAAGCAAGTAAAACAATTCTGGTGGTTGAGGGACCACTTTGATATTGATGGTTGACCAAAGTTGTTGCCTTGACCGACCTACGCCTTCTTAGGACAGTTGGGCACCAAAAAAATTATAAAAACAATAAAACTGCATTTGCTTGTCGATATGTGCATTTGGCACTAGTACATATGTATATATATCCATATATGCATATGTATGGGTGTGTGTACATTTGCATAGGCTGCTGCGACAAAAAAAAAAGTGCTGCTGGTGGCTGTTCTAGTTTTAAGTTATTTTAAGTATTTTAAAGTATTTTAAGTTATTTACGTATATTTATTACGTATATTTTGGTTTTTTTTAGTTTTATTTAGGTAAAGGGTAGTTTTAAGTTTTTATATAAAATAAAAAGTTATAGAAAACGAGTTTTTTAAAAATTTTCTCGTTTAGTATAAGTAATAGTGAATTTTAATTAAAGTTAGTTTGTACGCCAAAGGGCATTTTTCACATATAGTTATAATATAATTTAGAGCGCCCGTATGGGGCCAGTAAGTTAGTTAAGTTATTCTGTAAGCTAGTTTTTAAGGTTTTTGTCTAGCATTTAAGTAGTTATAAGTTAAAATGAAAATAAAAATTGAATAAAAAAAAAAAACACTCATTGGCTTCTTTTGCTTTTTGATTTCTTTTGTATTTAATTCGAAATCATTTTTCAACTAAATTTCATCTATGTACCGTTTTATTGGTAATATTCAATTATCTTTAACTTAAGTCAATATGTTTGCAGACGAGTTAACGTTTTTAGCAATTTCAAATTTTGATTTTTTTTTTGTAAGAAAATTTGTAAAATATTTTATAAAAGCAATAATAATTTTTGTTTTTCCTTTTGCGGGTATTACATTAACTTTATTTGGTAAGTCCAGGGCGGAGCTTGCTTATAAAGCTAAGAAAATATAGATTTAAATTTCTACTAGAATAAACAACTTACTCTTAAACAAATACAAGAAAATGTTTGTAAGATATTAATGTGAACATACCTGAAAAAGAAATAAAAAAATATTATTATTTTTAATATAAAATTAAGTACCTATAAAATATGTAAATACATAATATATATAAAATAAAGAAATAAAAAAAAAAACATTAAAAAATATAAAAATTTATTATGTAAGTACAGTGTGACTTTGATTAAAAAAACTAATCAAAATTCAAGCAGTTATAAAAACTGATATTTCAAAATATTACTAAGCAACTGAAAAGTTTCTTTCGAGAAGAACATAGCAGAAGATTTATAAAACATTAATCATGTCAGTTCTTATATTTGGTGCAGAAGCATGGACTTTTTCTCTATGAAATAAAATTTTGGTTAATATTTTTGGGAGATGAATTATTATTTTTTTTCCTATGCCTATATGTTGAGGAAGATTTGTCGAGCACACCACAAGTAATGCAAAGCAACAAGTTATCGAGTTAGTTGAGGTTGACGGTTCCACATAATTTTTCCCATATTTATAAAATCGGCAATGAGGTAACCTTATGCCAATTGGTGAAAAAATCCAAGGAAAATATGTTTTTCACAGACTTCCCCATAGGGCAAAATAACTTAATGAAAATAACTTAATAAAACATTTTAAGACATTAGGTGTTTCTATCGAAGGATTATTTGATGGTTCATACTATATTTAAATATTTGTACGAATATATTAGAAAAAGGAAGAGTGTCAGCTATAATTTTGAATGCTTGGAATAACTCAAATCACATGAATAAATTATTATTTTACTTCATAAGGTGCGTGTCAATTGAAGAAGGTGTGACGTAGGTCTTATGATTGATTAATCGCACAAGTATTTTGATAGAGAAAACGAATGGAAGAGTAATTAATCACATAATTAATTAACAAACTTAATTTATGCAACCGCATGCATCAGATTAAAACAATTATTTAATTTAAGTTTCTTAATGAAGATAAGTCCATTTTAACTAACATTTTGAAATTATTTTGGTATGAGGACACAGAAGGAAACGAAATATCCCAGAAGAGTAATTTTCGCCTGTTCCAAGAATGAAATAAAAATAAAAACCCGAGAATGAACAATGAAACTGTAGAAATAATTAAAGAAAGGCTTGCAAATTCTGGCAATATTTAAGCTATACAAAGCATAATCAAACTGACATAACAAGAATTTTAAGGAAAATTCTACATCCCTTAAAGATTTCTGCTTTAATAATAATCATTTGACAGCTTACCCTCATATAAAATAATTGTTCTCTCAACTCTGACATTCATAATAACAATTATTGTAATCATATCGTCGTCTTCCTCCAAAGCGCTTTTCAAAACAAAATTGTTCTCTAAGCACGATGACGATGACGGGACGGTAACGATAAATATTCTCTTCCTGTTTTCTCTATAGAATTCCCTCTTTAATAAATATAGTGTATTACAGTTAAGACATAAATCCACTTCCTTCCTCTTTTTTTTTATTCATACAAAATGCCATATAATCATCATCAGCCACAGCGTCATGGTACCACCCCAAAGCATTTATTCACAATCATTGTGCCATAATAATTGCCCCTAATTACTAGACAAATGCTCTATCATGGACTAGGCGGCTAGGTTTACACTGTCTAGCTGCTAATAATTCCCTCTGACACTGCAACCCTTATTTCTTGGAAAAGCCAAATGAATTACTTTGCTATACTGCGTTCAGCAATACTCTATACATACCTTCTGATTTTGGCATACAAAATGGATAATTGGAACATCCCCTACTCATTTGTGTCTCCATGTACCCCCAACCCCCTTTCATATATGTATGATATTGATTTTCTTTCCTAGAATTAAAATTCGATTGAACTCAATTGCGAAAAACTCAGAATGCAAATTTGTGGTTACTAGCTTGTCATCGTGCGTTGTCGGAACCGTCATTTGCAACCCTTATATGAATATAGAGGTCACACTGTAACGATAAAAATAAAGGTCTTTGGTAATTAAAGTGGTAATGATAATGGCTTAAAGCCCTCATTTTCTTGTGCGCTGGTAACAAGACTTTCTAGAGTGTGACACAGATTCATTCATTTTGTTGTGACTTTCAATCGAAAGAAAGAGAAACACTCAATTGTTTGGTTGAAGGTTGTCGCATGCAGTAGATATCTACATTCTATGGTATGACTATATACCCCTTTTGACTTCAAAAGGGTTGAAGTACAAAAAAGAAGCCCCATGATGGTATTAGGAGGGTTCCTACCATACTTTTTTTTCTATACTTCTATATTGAATGCAAATCATTAAAATTGGATTCTCGTGGTTTTATTCTTTTTCTGTTTGTTTTAGATTTTTTCTAACTAATTTGTTGCATGCTAAATTAAAGTGCAACAATTTATTTTTTAAGTGCCGATTTAACTTATAGTGATGATAAAAGGTCGAGGGTTAAGTTGAAAATGGTTAAATTTAACAAATTAAATGGGGTTTCATGAAAATTTAATTTAACTTAAATTTCATGTTAAACTTTTGAATTCTATATTTTTAAAATTAAATCTAAAACTATAAAACATGAAAAAGTCATGCCCTTTCTCTATTGTGCCACATTATAACCCGTATGTATAAGTTCTGGAAAAAAATTTATTCAGTATTTCCACCCTGCACTTATTCGATAGTTGTCGATATCATGAGAGACTTAGATATTGATCTGATCATAAATCCAGTTGGGTCCAAGCTTAATATAAAACTACCACAACTTTTAGTTAAAAAAAAAACACAAAATATCTCGAATAGCGTTCAAAAATCGCACATACTTCCATGCATAGTTCAATTCGGTTATTTCAATATTTCAATAAAGTTATTTCCTACAAAAAAGTATTTCCAATCTTATTCGGTAAACATTTTCACATTAAAAATAGTGAAATAAATTCCCACAAGAGGTTATTTCTCATGTAAAATTATTTCCCAAAAAGCTATTTTCCTCAACTGAAATTGGTGCAGAAAATAACTTGACGGAAATAACATGGGAAATTATTTAACTTGAGGTGGGGAATAATTACAACATTTCCCACAAAAGGAAAGAAATAATTTTTACCTAACATTACCTAAATTTCCATTTAAAGTTTTCTTTTTATGTGTGAAATAATTTCACATGAAAACTGTGGAACTAATTCCCATCAGTGGTAAGGTTATTTTGTGAGTAATTTTTTTCAATTGGTCGATTGTTCTAACAAAAAATCGATCGTTTGACCATTGCATTTGAATGTCAAAGTTCATCAAGATAAGAACGTCACAAAAATGGGAACTAACTTCACCATCACTAGTGGGAACTAATTTCACTTTTTGTTTGTGAAGTTATTTTCCACTTTGAGTGGGAAATAACTAAACTTTTTAGTGGGAAATTTTTTAATTTTTTTCATATTTTCAGCTTTACTCCTGTAATATAAAAATTGTAGGTGATGGGAACTAACTTCACACAATCTTCAGATGAAATTAGTTCTCACCTTTAGTTTTAATTTACTTCACCAGAAAAAAGTGAAATTAGTTCCCACTAGTGGTGAAGTTAGTTCCTATGTGAAGTTAGTTCCCGTGAAATTAGTTCCCTGCACTAACTTGTTTTTCAAAAGTTTTATGTTTTATGTTTAAAGTTTAAAGTTTAACGTTTCAACTTCGTTTCGACTTTTGCGTTGATTACAGCTCGAGAATCCAGACTGAACTTAAGTTTTCTTGTCGTTGCAGCGGCTTTTTTTATAGTAATAATGTATAACTGCCATAATTTTATCAAACTGGAAAAGAGTTGCCAGAGCGACGCCAAAGATTCAATAAATTTCTTTTTTAAGTATTTTTATACTGATTTTTGAGTTGCTTTAGCATCCCTTTCTCGGCTTGATAATTTTATGGCAGTTAAACATTATTATTTTAAACGTTTCAAACTACATTTTAGTAAACGAAAATAGTGCCAAATTACTTACCTTATAATTGGGTTATTTTTTCATAGCCATATAGATATTTATGTTTTTTTAGCGAAACAAAGAGCACCCGGTATTGCTAAATTCCTATACGAAAAATAAATCCTAAAAATTTACATAATGAAAGGTTCTTCAACATATTTTTGTAGTTTCCTTTATCATATGATTTTATTTAAATATCGATTCGAATATGCTATACAACTGTGGCATTTTTTATCGAATAACTAATTCCAATTCTAAACTACCTTAACGATTAAAAATTTAATGAGCGCTAATGCCTGATAGAAGTTACCCTGTAGTGCAAGAATTATTTATCTTGGAAATAGTTGTAAGTTTGTCTAGTATTAAACTTTAAGATTAAAGTCATAAGTAGCATTAATGAAGTAACGTTCCTAATTCGATCATGGAACTTTTGAAAATTAAGTTCACCGAACACAAGTTTATTTTAATATTATGTGCATGTGCGGATATACTAAATCTACAGGAGCTACTTAATTTGTAGTTTTCTTTTCGTTTGTAAGTCGTGTTGTCTTAAAAAAAAATATTTAATTAACGCAGAGATTCCTCAAAATCTTCCGTTTCCTTTTCAGTGTTTGAACACACCCAAACTAAAGGAGCTAAACTATAATTTTTTCCGTTTATACACATTTGATCCACCATCATTTATCTTCGTCTCTGCCGAAAGAAATTTCTCTGGGCTTAGCGATCTTCACGTCATCGCGTCGGCTTGTCTTTCTTAAGCGAATTCAATTAACGATAAAATATTAGGAATACAATCTAAACATTTAGCTTGATTAGTCTTTAAGTTCCAACCGACACAAATTCAGCAGTAGCACATATAGTCAGTCATATATCATATACCCTATACCGCATAGATTCTTTTATTATTGTCCGACAATTTGATTCTAGAACGGCAAGTATCTATGAAATGCATGGTGGATATTATATGATGTGTGAGACGAAATGGATGTAGGGTGAATAAGGCACGTACAGACAATATGCGTCCATATACATATGTGGGGGAATTACTTTGTTGGGTTTTAAGTAACACAGGATGCATTCATAAATCCATTATGGAATTTATATATGTATATATTCTTTCCCTCTTCCTTAATGGCGGCATTGGTGGTTGCACAAACAAAAATAGCTTTGTTTCAATAATAATAACGGTCACTTGGCATGCAACATTCCGGTACTTCGTGTATGTATAGATATTATTTTATTCTGAGTCTCAAAAAAAAAAAAAAAGACATTCAGACGGACACCCTCTCTCACATTAAAAAAAAAAAACATTCAACTAGTTGTGAAGTTTTAATGGGCATTCATTTGTTTCGTGCACTCGCAGTCGCATATTATAAGTTGCAAGAAGGGCGTGTTGCAATGGAATGAAAAATGGAAAACTTAAACATGTTTGAATCAACGGGTGTTGAATAAATAATTGATTAGATGAATGAGAATGCAAATGGTTTGATTGGTGTTGTCTATATTTTTTTATAAATAACCATAATAGTTTGTTCTATTTGCATTGAAACTAGATTCGTTTAAGAAGATTTTGCGTTGCAAGTAGAGCACAATTCAAGTTACATATTGAATTAAAAAAAAAAATATGAAATTTTAATTTTGTAAAAAGTTACAAGTTTATTTGTTAAAGGAATAATTAATTCTGTCCCGTATTAAAGATCGAAGTTTTTCATTCAAGTTTTAGGCCGCGGCTCCATCAGAAATATTTATTTCAGATATTATGTCAGTGGTTATTTCTGAGGTTTATATTTTTTACTATGTGGGCAGAAATATTTCTTGATATTTCATTCTAAGCGATAATTTTCGCAAGGAGTCCATTCGCATAATTCATGTGATTCAACAATTTTCAAAATTTTTTGTTTTTTTTTTCATTAAATTATATTATTTTATGCGATTTTTGCACACAATAACAACAAAACAATACAAAAACATAAACTAATTGGTTGAAAATGGCTGCCAAATAATGAAAAGTCAAATTTATTTCTCCATTTATTTCTTCTACCATGGCAAGAAATAAATAGAGAAATGTATGTCTAAAAATAAAAGAAATCAAGAAATAAGGGGCCTCCACAAGAAATATTGACTACATGACACATTTCATGCAATCATTCATTTCAGGTGGAAGCTTGGGGTTAAATTAACCAGAAGTTTCATCCGAGTTGCTTGTATCATTTTTTTTTCATTCAAGGCGCTTTTAACGCCCAGAAACCTAGCAACCACAACGGCACTGGAGAGTCTTAAAACATAGACTGCTGTCTGATTGATTTGATAATAATTGTCATCTTAGAAAGTAGAATTACTTATTTATACTTTCGTGGCTTTTCTGAAAGAATATTTTTAGCAGAGGCAAACCTGTGTAGTCCTATCCCTAATACTTCCTTAGAATGTAGTCGTCAACGAACTTTAAGTTCGCTTGCAAGATGATTCATACAAAGTGATAGAATACGATTTTGTCCTCTTAACAAGGAAGTACAAAATTCCCCATCAGTAAATGGAACTCCATTGACTTTCTCAGATGAAGTTCACTATCTGGGTCTTATCGTAAACTACACTGGAAATTTAATATACGGGTGATTCTGCAAAAAATTATAATATTCATACAAACTATTTGAAAAAAAACTAATCATATCCTAAAAGGATGGATTGATCTTATGATAAGAATAACTAAAACCCACGCTACTTTCTTTCGCCACTAAAAGAAAAATCAAAATTACCAATAACAACAATAAAGTTTATCACACATTCTCTTAAAAAAATAGCAGAAGACGTTTGGTTAAAATAACCAAATCATCCAAAAACAGGTCAATTAAAATATATCTTTCATTGATTTTTGAAAAAAAAAAAACTAACCACCTATTGAATTGCTATTCGATTAAACACTTTATAAGGTCGATATCCCAATATTGTGTCTGCAATAAAAGAAAACAACAAGCAAAAAAACGTTTACAATTTCGAAATTTCAACCGAAAAATTATTTACAAAACAAATCGTTTAAATTCAAACCCCAATTACGATAAAAATAAGGAAAAAATGTGTAAAGGTCAGCAAAAACTCCACACCAGCAGTGCTATCAAGATATAAAATAAATTCCATTTTGCTGATATTGCAAACAGAAAGTAATAAAATCAACGCTGTATAGCACAACCACTAACAGAGGTCACAATATATAATAAAATACACTTCTGCGAATTCGATAACGAACGCCAAAAGTATTTTTACTCCTCCACGGCACACCGTCAAAAGATTTCATTTATGGCAATCAGAAGTGGAATTGGATTGGTAGGTAACTTCGTGCAGCACCGGATGGTTTATCTCAATCTTTATGATTCAAATCCAAAGAGAGGCGATGTTAATTCGCATTCCACTTCAAAGAGTCTTCAAAATCAGAACAGTTTTTATACGAAAAAAAAAATACCAAAAGAAGCACTTTAAAGCTGAAAATGAATGGTCCTGAATCTACATTGCTTTGCTTTACCTAAAGTGGGTGTGGAGCAAAAGGAGGAGAACTCTGTTTTGAATTTCTGATTACTGAGAATAAAGAATTTGCACCAAAGAAACACACTATAGAATTTTTCTGGAATGGTTTATTTTTTGTATAAGTGCGTGGTATGTTGATGTGAATAAGAATTATAGGATTTTTATGCAGAGGATGAAATAAATTTAAAATGTAATGGAATGAATAGTTTTGTTTCTTTTAAAGGCGATTATATTACCATTAACAATTCACAATTTACATTAAATGTACGGATAAATATTATTGAAACATTTACAGAAATAATAGTGTGCCTCAAGGTTCAATCTTAAGATCATATTTTTTTATTTTTTACCTGAGAAGTATTCTGATTATGACTCTTTTATATAAAAAAGGGAAGTTTTAATGAGAGATGTCTGGGAAATTGCTTAAGAAATGAATGCAGCCTGCTTTCTCGGGATTTCAACAGTGAAGCCTACTTTCTCAGGATTTTTCCAGTGAGTCTCAGGTTTTCTCCAATAGAGCCTGCTATCTCAGGATTTTAAAATGGAGCATTTTTTCTCAGGATTTTTACAGTGAAGCCTGCTATCTCAGGACTTCTAGAGTTCAGCTTAATTTCTCATTATATTTCAATATTTAATTTCTCATTATACATCATATGTTCTGAAATAACCAAAAAATTAGAGGTTCTTTTTTTGTATATATCCTGGAAAGGACGAGCTAACATCAGCCTAAGTAAAAAGCTCTTCGCAATGCTATGAAAGATCAGGCTCTGAGACTGATACAAAAACTGTGCAAAAACAGACAATAACAAAAGATTTCGCGACATCGCATATCAGACATCTGAAACAAAATCACAAATCTAAAAAGTCAGGGCACTGAAATTAAGACTAAATGCGGAAAGTGATTTTCATCGAAAACTGAGTTTTTTCTGAGACGTGATAAAGAAAAGTAAAAAGAACATTATAGCCGTTTTATTGTCAGCTGCTTAAGCACTTCACGCCGAAACACTCCTAGCCTAGTGTATGAGAGCAAGAAAAAATCTTTATTTCACACAATTGTCGGCCTGAACGGAACTCAAGAGAATCTAACCAACACTTTAGTTGCGATTCAGACGTCTACAGGGCCAGCTAGCTAGCCAGTCTGTCCGGACAGACGTTGTTCCTTTTCTTCTTTTTTTTTTTGAGAAAATAATTTCGTCTGCATTTAAAGTTCAATATATTCCTCTATATAAAAGTTCTATTGACAAACGGACGTGAAAAAATCGATAAAAGTAGGTGTGACTCTATTATTGTGGCATCACACACAATGGTTACATTTGACAGTTTAACTAAATCAAAACTCAAGTTTTTAACCAGCCCCGTCATAATCCGACTAAAATTCTCTTTTAAAGTAATATTAGAATTCACTTAAAACGATGCTGCCGTTTAATAAAATTGCACACACTGTCAAATTTAAAAAGGGAATTTCAAATTAATGCAAGGAAGCATACAAACAACATTTGATCTAAATTAAGTACTTCAAAAATAATGCCTCCTATTAAGGCAAATAAAAGCGACGCACTTAATAAATGTATAGACCTTTAAAAATATTTTCCAACCACAATAAAGTTTTTCTATAAAAATCCTCTAAGTCTGCTGATTTTTTAACTCCTACCCTTTTATAAATAAATAAATAGCTTACTTAAAGCATTTTATGAGATGAAGTGAAGATTTATTACCCTCTGGAATTAAGAGATAAGTTGCGAAGGCAACTTTAACTCTTGTTAACTCATTGCTTATCTAATTTATGTTGGCACAAAATATACACAACAAAAAACTTCGTTTGCAGTTTTTTCTTCTTTCATTCATATTTCCTATAGAATTCTCTCAGTGACTGGTTGTTACATGATACTAGTGAACAAATTTACAACCCTTGAGTGGGGAAAAAAGGGGGGAAATTTGTGTGCTTTACAAAGGCTCACACCCAAGGTTCAAAGCTTACTCGGGGAATATATCATAGAAAAAAGAAGTACAAAACTCTACATACAACCCTTGTAGGCTTTTTTTCCTACCACAAAACATCCCTCAACTTCAACTCTTTTGTTCCCAACTTCTAATATAAGTCTCACCATAAAAAAATATGACGGTGACCCATTTTACATGATTCACTTAACCACGGTACCTACATTGTGGTTTCTCTTCCGCATACGTATGTTTATGTGGAACTCCCCTAAGGTTATGATTCCTTCAGCTTCGTTTTTATGTTGTTTTTTTTTTTGCGTTCTCCTATGAATCTAAAAGGCGGAAATGAACAAAATTAACGCGTGGACAGCAACGACACAAGACCGAATGTCTCTTCTCTTCATTGCTATATTTATGCAAAAAAAAAAATAGTAAAAAAAATAAAAATAAATTTATGTCTCCCCATAACACCGCCATAATACCAAATTGGGCAGCGAGAAAATTTCTGCGGTGGCGACTGCGACGCGTCTCCAATTGACGCATGGATCGAATTACAAGAACCATTTCTCTTGGAACGACAGTTATGATGTCCCAATTTGGAGATTGCAAAGCACCATTTATAGGTATGGCCATGGGTATACGTGTGCGCAATGTATCTAAACATCCGCTGGATAATAAATTGGTTATACCTTGGGTCTTCTATTGTCGCCAACGATGAGATTGACGACCAACATTTCTGAAAAATGACTCTGAAATCATGTGTTGGGTTCAAAATGATGAATTAAAGTGTTATTTTTATGCGCGGAATCGAGTGCCATTTGATTAAACCGCTTTTAAAAAGGGGATAATGTTGAAGTTATAAATTATCTTAAGGTCACCATATACAGTTTTAAAACATTATTTGCGGAGAAAGTAAAATTCTTCTATTTTTCGCAAACATACAATATACTATGGATGGTAGCCCTGTTAATTTAACCACCATCTTGAATTTAGTTTTTGTGAATTGATTTGATCACAGTAGAATTACTGGACTCAGACGAAATATCGAAAAAATTTAAACATTGATGAAAAGTGATTATTGAAAGTAGAATTCACACTGGAATCAGTGGAAATAATCCGATTAGAGCGAGGGGCTTGTCTCGAATGAAATCACTTGACCACTTATACTTTCAATCATTTGAAATCACGTTGAAATCAGATGCAATCACTAATTAAAGTGATCAAATTAAAAAAAAATGTTGGTTATGGATTTCAAATTTCTTTCAATCATTAAAAATGTTTGAAATCACTTAGAGTTTTTTTGCAATCATGAAATCAAATATGCAATAATTAAATCACGAATTAAAATCATTATGAAATCACTTGAATTAATTTGCAATCATTTGAAATCAGTAAATTTATATGAAATCAGTGCAATCAGAAAATTTTTAAATCAATTCAAATACTGCTTGAAATCACCTGAAATCATATGAAGTCATTTGAAATTATTGAAACACTTAACTGGCTATTGACAAACCCCTCGTTTAGTTATAAAATTATTAAAATAAAAAAAATTGGAAACATATAAGTAAGATCAAGTTAGTTAGTTAAACGACTTTATATTTAATTTTGCATTAAAGTTCATGGAGCATTGTTATTTAATTCGTGAAAAAATACTAGTATAAAAAAACCAAATAGAAGATGGGAGTATATCATTCATCAAACAATCTCGATTTTTATTTGCAATCAAGATTTGAAATAAAACAAAAAACTTATTCGGTAGCCAGTTTTATAAAGCCTAGTTAGAAATTAGCAAAATAAAAAAAGGTCTTCGTGATGTTTCTCAGAATCACAGTACACATATTAAAGGTAATATACTCCGAGTTTCCAAATGGAGACCCGCTGTCACTGGAAATGCGCTGTCACTTAAGTAAAGTGACACTTCAGCCACGCACAAATCCAGAAAAATTTAATAAATTTTTGTTATCAAACAATTTTGTATAAAGAATTGAATAAAAACAATTTTTTGTAGCTGTAAACATTTTCTACGACATTACCCGAAGAGCAACGATATTGAATTCTTTTTGGAGATTTTCAGCCCTCTATTAGGAAATATATGTAGGAATTATATTTGGCACTACTGTTGTTGTTTACCAAACCATCATCAATCTGGCAACGCTTAATGAATAATATAATAATGATTGTATTGGGACTTATTACGAACTTCGTTAAGAATCGTTAAAAGGCTCACGCCATTGACGTATTAGATATAGACCGCCAATAGCCAACTTCATTCGTGTTCCAACATAACTAGGGGCGCCATCAACTACTAGCAGGGAATCTGCGTAGCAGTGCTACGCTTGTTTTAATTAATCATTTAATTTTAATATATTTAGGTGGAAATTGTAATCAAACTAGTTTTATTTTACAAAACAAATCCACTCTACAGGACATTGAGTTACTTGAGTTATAGTTCCGATCCGTAGTCTTTGAAAATAAAACGATTTCAAATTCGGGCAGAGCTTCGCCGTAAGACACTTTATTTAACACAATGAACAATTCTGAATAATTTACACGGGGTTTTATAATTGTGTTTCTGTTACTTCAGCATAAAAAGGTAAAGACATTGTACTTAGCTAGTTATCGATGGAAAAATAATGAAAGGTGATATGAATAAAATGCAATCTGAAAAATTGTAATTTGAAGGAAGGAAATGTAACACGAGTTTGATTAAATGCTGAAGTTTACATTTTGTGAAAATTAATTGAGAAAATAAATTGAGAAAATAAATTGAAATGAAATCTACTTAGTATTTGAAAGAACAAAATGATTCACATTTGAACAAAATTAAATATTGAATTATGATTACATATGTATATGTATGTATGTTATGTATACACGTAGTTATGGTTAAACGTTGATGTTATGGTGGCGGCATAAATCTTGCATATGAATATGTCGTCGTTTTATTTAAATTTTGAACGCGAAATTAGTACACGTATTTAACACTAAAAGATGATAGCGTATTCTGGCTGCATTTTCCTGGAACAACATTTTTTGGCCGTTTGTATGAAAATTTTAACCGACTGGCGGTCCATATCTAGTACGTCAATGGCTCACGCATAATGTGGGTAGCTCTCTATTTGGTTTCAACGAGCGGAGAAGACACGAAGAAGACGAAAAGAATCACGACACAGCACACCGCACCATACTATACCGCATTTCATTCCATTCAAATTAAATATTAAAAAGCTTAAACTATTTCTAAGAAAATTGAACTACTAATATCTACTTATTAAAATAAATTAAAATAAAACTACTCTCGACTACTCTGTTAAATTAAAAAAAGATAATAAACCTACATATATGTATTTGAAAAACACTATCGGGAAGCGCGATACCACTCTCATTTCTCTATTAGGAATACTGTAAAAGAGGTACTAAGCTTCTCTAAATCAGCACCGAGAAAACATTGGTTCGACGTCAAATTGGAAGGATATGTAGTAGCGCCAGAAGAAACAAAAAGATGACTTGCCAATTGTATGTTGATGGAAGAAGAAAAGAGAACTACTAGCCTTGTAAAAAATTGCAGCGTGAAGCCCTTGAGAGATATATTTCGAAAGGAAGCAGGAGCTAAACTTTCAAAAAAGCATGAAAGTATTTACAAAAATCGCCCTAAGCCTTGCAAAGACATCAAATTCAACAAAATGTTCATTACTCCAGATCACCAAATTTTCATTACTAAAATGAGAACAAGATGACAACTACAACCATTACTTTTCAAACATGTTGGATATAAACTGATGATAAGATATAGTAAAAATAAAGTCTTTGATAATTGGACCGTCTTGTCTGCTCGATTCACAAAAGAAGTTTGAATACTCTGTATGAACTACAGAACAGCGATGGGACTTTTTGAAAAAATGTGAAGTAGATTCAACTGTTTCGCAGTAGATTTATATTTTTAAAAATATAAATAAGTTATAACATAGATACATGTAAATAACTTTAAATAACAAAATAAACATTGTTTTTTCTTTAAAACAAAATAAAAATTCACAGTCTTGAAATTCTTTTCATTACTTTTTTTAAATTGTCCGTCGATAAAAAAAACTGATTAAAAAAGTCTTTAAGACCCACGAAATCTGAAGGTTCCAAACAATCTTTATTAACGTTAGCCATTTCCTTGCAAGGAATAACATTTTGTAAAGTGGTTGTATTTAGTTTGTTTTGAAGTTTATCCTTCACTAAACTTACAGTCGAATATTTTCGTCCGATAGCCGAGAGCCGAGAACCGAATGTACCTACATTACAATTAATGGGTTGTTTTCATCAGACAGAATGATACGGCATTCAGTGGTAGAATTAAAAAAATATTTTGTTGAACATTTACATTGGTATTGCATGATTTTTTTCGTAAGAACAAAAGTGCAGTAGATTTTATTTAATGGCAGTAGATTTATTTTTCGAAAAAAGTGCAGTAGATCTACTGCAACTGCAGTAAAGTCACAACCCTGCTACAGAGGGGGAAGCCCCTTGATAAGCGTTTTATGTGAACGACTTTATCCGTTTATGAGATCTTAATTGTATACTCTTTTAATACGGGTTCAGACTTCAGACATGAAAAATAAACCATCGATTAAATTTTAACATTCTGTGAGGTTTTGGAATAATTTAACATAAATACTCCTCACATTTTTATTGATATACGATATGAAAGTTTCAATGAAGAAGAAAAGTATTATTAAGGACTGCGTCTAGTTTTGATATCTCTGCCAAACTCATAAGATTTATCAGGATGACGTTTAAGAAGACTAGTTGTTTCTTAAAAATTGGAGAGATTTCAGGTAAATCCGAAGAGAAGCTGCTTCAATGTTGTCTTGAGAAGTATCTTTAACAAACCATCGCAATAACTTTGGTAATTGTTTTTATTTGAATGAGTTCTGTTTAAAGTTAATAAGAATTAACCAAAGTAAGGAGTGTATATGGAGAAGAAGACTTTACGGCTTATAAAGCGACACTAATCTGGTCAAAAAGCTGAAAATATAGCCTGACGAGTTTTTGAATCCAATCCTGATGGTTAACGCAGCAAAGGAACACATGGCGCACACAAGTGGAAGTTAGCCTCAGTGTAGTGCAGAAGCATAGACCCTTCCCCAATAGGATAAAAGCTCCCTAAGTCGATTGAGGAGAAAAATCTTTTGTACGATTTATGATCCTGTTTGTGGTGATAAGGAACACAACTATCTGGGGGAAAATACAAGTAGCACAAAGTAGTATAATTTCAGTATTATACACTTCCTAATTCATACTTAATTCATTCTTAAATTTGTTTTCCAATTCATGGCTTCTTCATTCCTTCATTATTTATTATAAGTTAGGTATGTTCTTTAAGAACTTAAATTCGTAAGTTCACATCTTCCTAAATCATTCTTAAATGCTTTTTAAATCCTTCTTAAACTGGCATATCTCAAATCGATTTCATCTCATTTCTTTAATACTTCTTTAATCCAAAACTTAAAACTGCTCAAGTGGGCGGTTTCTTTAATTCTTCTTAACTCCTTATTTACTACATGTTAAGATACAACAACGAATTATACGTCAGGTACATCGCGTTACGAAGGACTATGCGAATGCTATATAAATTCGGCACACTTCTTGTTAGTTTGAATGGATTGTAATTTTAGGTATCGGTTTGTCGACGATGACGTCATGAACCCATAAACTTTGATTATATTATTATTTTATTTTTCAAACCCGGCCGGAATTGGAACTATTTTTTCTATTAGTTTCTAGTGTCATCTCCTGAGATTGTCATTATTTCTCAACACTCTTTTTATGTTTTTGATGACAGAAATAGTAAACTTTTTTCCAGACAATTAGTTTCGAACTGAGAAAGTCTTTGCAAATATTTTTTTTTTATTTTCATGGTGCGAAAAGACACAATTGTATCCGTAAATAAAGTAGAAAAAAAAATCACTGTTTGCCTATAAATAACCAGCATCAGTATGGTATGCCTTAAGGCTTTAAAAAAAGAGGATACAAAATACACTGTCGAGTGTTATCGTTTGGATAAAAGTACACAATGCGGATGTTGAAGTATATTCGAGTATCTCTGTTTAAAACACTAGTCAAGAGATGTTATTTTTTTTTGTAGCTAGATAATTTAAAATGGTGATGGATTATGATGGCAAAACGGATTTTTGTTTTTTGAAGCAATTTTTTTTTATTCATATTCATTATAATCCTCGGTTGTTCATCCTAAATGTTTTTTTTTTGTAGCGCAATTTGTATTTTCAGTAGAATGTTTGTAGTTTTACTGATAAGCTTGTCATGCAGAAGATACATGTTATGGGACAATAACTATACACAGAAATGCATTTGTAAAAAGGATGGCTAACATTTAATTTTTTTTTGGTGGTGATGGGAGTGTTCAATCTTGGAAATCAGGGAAGCATGTATAAATAACTACAAACAAAAGGGTAAAATTACAAAATGGGAAAAGCCGAAACTATAGATGGTGGGTTTTTAAAAGTAACGAGATGTAATAATTGAAACAGTAATTGTATGATAAATAGATTTGTATTTCCCTAATTCCCTATAAAGGAAAACACTCAAACTGAACAGAGCAAAATTCTTTTACATACATTTGTATTTCTTTATTTATCTTGTCTTTAAAATTAAGAATAATTGTTGAAAGAGTAAACAAAAATAAGTCGATAGTAGCGACATCCAACGACAAGTATTTGAAACAACTTTTGAAAAAGATGACTACTCTCTATGTGTATAAACTCAATAGTACCTACTACTTAAACTGCCACGTAAGGAACAAGGACATTTTTCAAGTAATTTATAGATATTCTTAATTTCTTTACGTTCATAATTATATTTCGCACGAATATTCTTTTAAAAAATTTCAAAACAAAAACGTTGCAATAAAATAAAACAGGATTGAGTTTTCGTTCATAATTCTTTTACAAGAATAAAATTTTGTTAATTTTTGTATACGCAAGAATCCTCTCTTGAAACTTTTCAAAACAAAAACGCTTTGATGGCACCATTTAGGGTTCATCGTTCATTGATTCGTCATATAGATTTTTTTTTTAGATAGATAAAAAAAATTTATTTTTATAGTATAAGTCTACAGATTGCAACATAACATTAACTTTTAAGACATGGTTTAACACCGTCTGTCCGAAATTCGTCATATAAAAGAATCATGTTTAACTAATCTAAACATTTCAGAATGGAATTAATTTAATGCCAATATTTAGAGCAATTTTTTTCATTTACAGGAAATTTATTTAGCTCATGATTTTCGAGCAATGCGCGCGTATTTTTTTGAAAACATCTTAGAAACAGAAATGCTTTAGATAATATTTTAATTTTATTCTTATTACCTAATAAAACTAATCACTAAACATTTTTCGCAGCTTTGCAAAAAAATCGTCCGAAACATAATAAAAAATTAATCAATAGATATTAAAAATAATAATCGCTCATTTTTTATTAGAAAAATAAGAGCTATGAGAAAAATCACCCTAAAACAAAATGCCTAAAATTGAAAAACGATGAATCGCCATGATTTTGGTGATTTTTCATTAATTTTTTTTGTGTATTATTTCATTATACAAGTTCACCCAAATTGTATTTTTCACTACTTGGTTTCGTATTTTGGATGTTAATGACACTTAAAAAATAAATTTAAACACGGAAATAGCACCCAAAATATGAAAAAAAATACAACAACAATTTCGGTCCAAATTTCATAATCGATTTAAGCGATATTGCCTTGGGCGCTTTTGTTCAACGCCCAAAATTTGTGTGTAATTTTGAAGTTTTGAGCAATTATTTATGCATAATAAAAAAATACGTTTTGGCGATTCTTCATTATTATGGGGTGATTTTTTTCTTTTTCTTTTGTTGGCGATTTTTTTTCAAAAGCAGTTAAGAAGTAATAATTATTTAAATTTGTTTAATGTTTTAAAGAACTATTTTTTTTTTTGCTTAGCAAAATAAAATAACATATCGCACGTATACTGGGGTAAGCAATGCAGAAGAAACAAAGAATGGCTGTTGTTCACACGTATAGTGTAGGTACATGCGTGCGGCACCAAAATGTTTGCATACATTTAAACATTGCATCCCAAATGTCATTTTGTCTAGGCGAGACCAGCGTGAGGAGACATAGGTATACAAAAATTCAGCCAAAAGTTCTTATATCTAATAACTGTCAAATCACCTTTTTATGTGTTTGGGCGACATTATATCAAATAACCCAAAAATATGTAAGAAATATATATTTTTAGCTATTTAAAATAATGTAAAATTTGAGTACATATGTAATTATGCCTTACTTTTACTTTTTTAAACAATCGCTCAAAACAATTTTTGGGTGATTTATCATTTTTTTTATTTTAGTTTTTTGTGTATTTTGGTACATATTGAGCGATTTTATACAACGCTATTAATCAATTCTGACAAAGCTCTCATTTTATTTGGGCAATTTTACTTCATCAGATTTTGAGGCTATTCGACACAATTTAAGTACATCTTCGCCTAATATTTAAGCCAAAGTAACATTTTTGTGTGTTTTTGTGATTTGTGTTTGTGCGATTTGACATGGTGTCCATTTTGTTTGGTTATTATGGTTTGGTATGTAATAAAAAAATGGGTGATTTATCGATTTAGTTTTTGAGCAATTATTCTTTAGCTTTCGTGTGGTAAAAGAATTTTTGGGCTTTTTTTAAATTTTTCAAGTTTGCCAGAAATATTCAGTGATTCTCTATTTGTATTCCAATTAAATTTGTGTGATTTTTCATATGAAATGAAGAACTATTTTAGGCCATTTAGCGTCTTTACTGTTTGGGCGATAATTTATAATAACTAGGGCATACAAAAAAAAATATTGCATTGTTTGAGTGATTTTTTTTTACCATAATATAGTGGATATATAATTTAAATATTTTTGTTTTTGGCAATTTTTCACACAGCCATTTCACTCCTCAGGCAATACGCGCAAATATTGCTTTGAAAGGTTTCAATTCAAATAAATTGTTGTGTTATAATTGTAGAACTTATTGTATATGTGCATGATTTGGATACATAAACAATAATTTTTCGCCTTCAATTAAAACGCGCATGTTTTAAAACTCGAAAAGAAAAAAATATTTTATTTTAGGTAACTGTTTTTATTTTTCGTGGCAGTCACAGTCACAACATATCTAAAACTACCTAAAAGTATCTTATTCAAAAAAAAATCATCAATCCATCAATTGCTTATATTAAAAATATACAACTGATACCAAATTAAGTTATCCTCTCAAGAATAAAATTTGACAATAATTCTAAAAAAATCATCTTTAGTTGTCACATTAAAGAAATTATTCGAACAAATATGTCAATTTAAATAGATACTTGTATGCTTGACATTACCCCCGAGAATACTGTCTTGCTCTATTTACTTCTTCCACACAAACTTTTTGCATGGCAAGTAATTATTTGCGCTAGCATTGTTCTTCTCCAAGTGGCGCCTCACACAACTTGTCAATTTCAATTTCTAGCCCGTGACGATAATAATAATCTTCAGACAATTGAGTGCGTGTATTGTGTCTGTCAATTCAAGTACATATTCGCCTCGCTTCGGATCTTTTACTTTGAAACTTTTTTCGACTTCCCTTTCTGATTTATTGTAACTGGAATGTCATATTGAGATTCATGCTTCAAAAGAGCAATATAATTCATGTCATGAAAAATGGTTCCCCTGTTGCTGAGAAAACAAGAAAAAAAAAAGGTTTACTTTGTTTAATATTTTAACTGAACATAAAAGCTATAACTTTGTCATGTCAAACGCAGTTAAAAATTCTAAAGTTGTTTTTTTCTGCCAAACCATCCAGATGCAACACTTTTAGTTTTTTTGTTTTTGTTTTTAAATGCAACCTTAGGGGCATTGTCAAAGTCTTAACAAGAAATGACACTGTGTTAGCGACACTCTAATCAATCCTGCCCCACAATTTGCACGAACAATATGGCACGCAATAGTGACACGAGGCTTGATGAATATTTACGTTGTTGCAAGTTGTTTGTAGGGTTCTTTTTTTTCCATTTTGATTGGAAGGGCTCGTGTACTCAACCTCATTTTTCATCCCTTCCATGATGGGGGTATTTGTTTTCAGTTCATTCAAGGGTGTGCTGTTTTCCATGGTGCAACATACCACCAACACCCACTCATATTCCACTTCTGTGTCGCATAAAAGTTGAAAAAACATAACCTACTATCATCAGCTAGAGACTGAGTTATTTTTTATCGATCGCAATTTTTATGTGATATAAGCTGCCTGCTGTGTGTTGCAAAGTTGGTTGGATGCAAATAAAAAAAAAAAAAAAAAATAAATTTAATTGAAATGCAAAAAAGAAAAATTAAAAATTATAAGAACAACTTTGTTGGACGACATAGTAGGTATACAAAATGTGATTACTCTGTCCGAAAACCGGTAAATATCGCATTAAAATTGTCTGGGAATGTGTGCAGCCGCTTTAAAAATTAATTATTATGATAAAATGTTTGTTTTGTTTTTTTTTTAAAGGTGATTAAATTGGGTTGGAAATGAAATCTAAAAACGAGTGACCAAATAATGATGATTTAAAGTGTATTGGTGAAAGAATATAAACAGCAGTCCAAATTTTGATACATAGGTGATTCTACAAAAAGTGGAATAAAATGCTTTTTACAGCTTCAAAATAACCATTAAAAAGTTACGTTAAATTATCGATTTAAGATTCTCAGCAAAACCTGTTAATATGCATCATTTTCTGAAAATTTTTCAGACGCCTGGATAGAGTTTTAATCCTTTTTTCATAAAATTGTCAGGGGAACTGCGACACCCAATAACTGAGTATTTTCACACTTTTCGTAAAGGAAATAAATTATATTATGGTTCTACTATGACAAACTTATATTGACTTTTTATGTAAAAACTCACTAGAGGACCGATAAACGGAACGGACAACCAACGACCTCTCTCATATCTTCTTCTCAAGTGATATAGCAAACAGTTGCAATATACAAATACGATTTTGTTTTAATAAGACACATTTAATTGAAAGTCCTTGAGATGGAAATTACCGATATTTCTGACATCCAGGGGAACGTGACATACCAGGGGACTGACTTTGAAGAACTTTTTGAGCAAGAACAAAACTGCGATCCACACAGTTTTGTTTGGACACATAGTTTTCGACCAGATTTATAATTATAAAAAAAAAAACCAGATTGAATGAGTGGTTTTAAAATATTGTAGGGGTCATCGAAAATTCCTTAGTTTTTCGAATCACCCACACACTGTTAAAAGAGGGTTTGATTCTTTTGAAGATGCGGCCAAGGGCACTAATTGGAGTTTCTTCACGAAACTCATAATTATGGATCAAGTCCTCTTATGTATAATGTATACATTCATGTTATAGCAAATCAATTCATGCATATTTAGTTACTTTTAAGAAGGCCAGGGTAAATACATTGGGCAGGGTAGTGACATCAAGACCCAGATTAGATAGTTTTTTCTGACCAAGAGAAATACTTGCAATTAAAATCTTAGAAAGGCTTATTTTTGTGTGGCTTTTTTTGTATTTTTCCGTATACTTTTAAGTTTGCAACTCATACTTTTTCAGTAATTTTTAATTTTCTGATAGCCTAATCTATCTCGTTGACGTTTTTTAATCTCTTTTCACGTTTTAACGTTTTGCGTGCTATCTTGGTCAGTGGATATCTTCCTGGTAGTTTCTTGACAGGGGAAATACGGCAGGGGAGTGGAGTTTTTGTGAAAAATTTAAAAATTTTAACTAAATTAATTAATATTTTGTCAAAAATTATTTCACATTTCATTCATACCTAGAGTACTGTTGAAATTATTCAATAAATGCAAGCAAATTAAATGATTTTTTAAATGTTTGACCTTCCCGAGGGAAGGTTATACACTTGTTTATAGAATCAATATTGAAGTCAAAAATCTTTAATGGTTTCGTAATTTGTTTAAATTTCTTCCTATTTCAAAATATTTATGAATTCAAGGGGTACCTATTATATGCCTACATATCTTTCAAAAGGGGTGGGAGGGGGGTAAAGTGGTGTTGATAGTTCTTCTTAAAAACCATCCTTTTCTCCAGGGGCCAGTTATACTTATCATTGAAACTTATCATTGAAAATTTCATTTTTTAATTTTAAGGCCAATTATCCAACAATGTCAGTGTTAATCAATATTTAAACGAAGGTAATGAATCATTGAATTTTTCTATTAAAAATAATAAATCTATTTGTTCTTCGTTCGCGTAATATAATCAGTTTCGTGATTTCAAAAATCATTGTAATTAAATGATCATTGAAAAAACAAAAATGTTAATATTTCGTGAACTTGCGTTATTTTTTTTCAATAGAAAAATTCTATAATACATTACTTTCGTTTTAATACCAATTAACAAACACTTACATTGTTGGAATATTGGCCTTAAAATTAAAAAAAGAAAATTTTCAATGATGAGTTTGCTTGGTTCCTGAAAGTCACAGACTCACAGTTTAGTTCATCAATAATTTTCTATATAACCTAGGATTCTTTAGGTATTTGTTTCTATTCAAATTTGTCTCCCGACCTCGACAACCAAATTTCCTTTCACACTGCGTGATGCCACTAATTTAGGTCGTCGTCATAATCATAAGTTCACAACTCTCAAACATGCGGCAAACAAAAAACGTGACACGTAAATTATTTCCATCCTGAGAGTCTGTGATGCCAGAAGCAGACAGACACAGACGCTTATCTTAAATTCGTGGGTTGCTTGTATAGAAAAAGTGAATTAGAAAATTGTTTTTCTTTTTTTTTTCTATTTTTGAAAAAAAGATTTCCATTTCTATCACTATAGGTATGTCTGGCTTTGTCAGCTTACCCCGCACAGTCTGTGAAAAGAAAAACTAAACTACACACACACCATAATCAACGGGAATACACTAATACCGAGAAAATTATTGCGAATTCAGTTTTTCTCCACAATAATAAAATTATTCATTGTGTTATGGACATGTAAACATTTAATTGACGTAATTTTACAAAAATAATTAATATAAAAAAATTATAGGAAATTTCATCAAAATGATGTCATGTATAGTCAATTGTGATTATTTATTCAAAAGCTGATTGTCGCGCGATTATTAATAATTTGGCTCTGGCTCTGAGTTTAAAGTTATGACAAGATGACGTGAATTGAGTTGACAATATTTTTTTTTGTGAGCGAGCAATGTCTATTGAATTAATGTTTACATTTCTTTTTTTTTTTTTTAAATATTTATCCAAATGTAGAAGATACATCTTCCAAAAAAAGTTAATCAATTGTAAACAAATAAATAGCAAACGTTTGATTAATTTTATTGCGCAATTCTAAGGAGCAAGGAATGCGGTTATGGCTTAATGATTTTATTTACTTCATCAAGCTTATATTTTTAAGTGCTTCTTAGTGAAAATATTGCAAAAAAATTATCGTTGATATGAATGAAGATTTTATTTTTATTTTGCTTCATTGATTCAAAGAGAATAAAACTACATTAAGAAATTAGCAGAAACGTAACCTAGAAAAAGAGTAAAACTACATAATCCAAATCACAGCAATAAGAGAGTAAGAGAGTCGATCGTCACTTTATCTGTGAACACAATAACATTACCTGTTCTCATTGTAAACACGTTGACTAAAAGCCGTAGAAAAAAATAAAAATAAACTAACGTGATTTTAAGATTGAAGTTGAATAACGTTGACAAGCTGATTTTAGATTTGAAAATTTAACTAAATGATCATTTTTGAACACACATTGCGGATATGTTTGGCTCTTCTACTCTTATTTTATTTTTGACATAAATAAGTACTATACTCTTAAACTCCTCTAACTTCTGTTCTACATATGTTTTGTAGCCACTCTGTGTCTGTGGTGACAGCCACAGCTGCTATGGAACTGTGGTGACCATATTATCATTTTTTTTTTAATATAGAAAACAGCAAAAACAACAGATGAAAAAAGAAAACAAACCTTGTATTAAGAGAATGGTTCAAATAAAATAATAATATTGAATTAAGAGCCAAAATAAATTTAACATATTTTTCTGTAAAATTCGTTTCTTCAAATAGATATTTGTTTATTTATTTTGTTTCTTTATAAATATGTCTCTTAAGTTTTTCTTCAAAAACCTGTTCTATGTTCTATGATACTTTTTTTTATAATTTTATGAATAAATGAAAAAGTCTTTGAAGTAATTTGAATGATAAGGTATGTTTTGTTTATTTTACGCACTCGTGCTATTTTGATTAAAGAAATTAATGGTTAATCTAAAAAAAAAAAAAATGGTTTTAATAAACAAATTTGAAGGCAAACCACAGATTTTTATATAAGGTTTTTTATTGTTTTATGTTTATAAAGACTTTATAGGCGTTTATTTTTTATTTTTGGGACAAAAGCTACTGAGTAGTTATAATATACGCCCTCGAAATGATGCGTTCATTGTTTTGAATAATATTTATATTGAGTGCGTGATTTATGAAGGTGCATGTTTTTTTTTTTTGTACATACCTACATATGAAATAAGGAAAAGTCTTTAAGATTCTTAGAAGTAATAGTAGGACTTTGACTCATGAGTAGATATGAATAATATTTTTAAAATAAGAAATTTAGTTCATATCTATTATTCATGTTTTATATTTCTCAATGTTTTATCATGCAAAATGCTATAAATGAAGGTTTTTTTTATACAAGGTTATGTTTATGATATCACTATGAATTTTGTTGAAGGTTAGTAATACGTGATGTCAAGTTAGTTTAGGTAAAGTCGCTGTAAATAAATGTTAATCATGGATTGTGATATTTTTTGGTTTTAAGATAATCCCCTTTTTCAATCAATTTAAACTTCTTAGAAAGTCTGTAATAAACGAGAACAACAAAAGAAACCTCTCAGAAGAAGTGGAAGAAGAAGCTGATTTTTTTTGGAATGTATTAATAGCAATTATATTATATGCATATATCTTCTTCTATACTTTAACCAAGATGACGGGGTTACATACCGCATAGCGAACGCCATTCTTACTTACAAATGCATATCATAGGCATATTTAAGCTATATGAACAAGTAAAAATTGTAGGAAGCCTTGTTGTTTTATACTAAACCGAGAAAAGCGAGTTGAAGATTTGAAACAACAAACAATGAAATTGTGAAATAAAGCAGAATGTATTTAAGACGTAAGGACAAAAGCTTAAAATATCATGGTACGTACTGTTTTATTTTGTATTACTTAAGCAAACCCTATACGGCCAATAGAACGACGCGACGTAAATCATCGTATAGATATAATCTGTCATCATCCAAAATCAAAAGTGTTTTGATTTTTCGTCAATCAAATAAAAACTTGTTTTTAAAAACTATATATTATGATTGTTGTCAAATGATATACCATTTGAGGTTTGCTTTAAGTGAAACTTACACGGTCAATCATTTGAGATCAAAATACGTGTAAATTAACCGTTTTTTTACACTCTCAATGAATTCGATATAAAATTTGGTTTGTTCACCGAAAACAACCAGGCTGTTATAAACCATTGACAAATCTTGGGTCTCTTTCTCTTTCGACACGTACATATATCAGAAGATACCTATCAAACATCAATCTGTTCGATCAAGCATCATGCAACATCAAAATCAATGATTTTCGTCAGTCAAATTTCAAATAATGTATGTGAAACATGCAGATTAATTTTCAGGAACACATCTAAATAATTGTATCAATCATTTGATCATTCAGGGGTCATTTTCAGCAAAGTTAACACGGCCAAACATTTGACATCAATCACAAGAAGTTAGTAAGAACAAGGAAATACATAGTATGTGAATTTTGCTGAAGAAAAATCAAACCACTTTTGATTTTTTATGATGACAGATCATATGCAAACGATTCACTTTAGGAAAGATCAGTTTTATAATTAGAGATCAATCAAATTTGGTGAACTAAATAGGGAATAAAACAAGCTTGATAATATTTCCAGAGAAAATGTTTTAACAAGATTTATATAGTCAAAGATTTGAATTGACATTTTGGAAGTTCAAACGAAGGGAATATTGATCTCTTTATAAAAAGATGAGTTTAAATATTATGGTTAGTTTAAACCTGAACTTAATAAAACTCCAATAAGTCGTAACGAAACGCAAAGCTTGGTCTGAAGCCTCATAAATAGTGATGAAAAAGCATGCCTTAAATTAAAGGGTTCAAACAGTCAGTATCAAAAATAAGTCTATGAAGACATATTTCTTACTTAAATTGATATAAAATATATTTATGCTTCGAAAATTAATCAATTTTCTTTAAAACCGACGCTATTTAGAAAGAAATTACAAACTTTAAAAAAATCTATTTAAATAGTGCTCTTGTAATTTTTCATAACGAAAATGTTACGGGACATTTTAGTTTGAAAGAATGTACCCAGAAAATAATTGATTTTTCTGTTTTAAAACTGAAAAGCAAGAAATTTAAATAAACTCGTAAGTGAAATTGTCATATATGCATATATGCGTCGTTGTTATAGGGTAACCTTTCAAACATATACCTACACATACTTTTTCAAGTGTGTAGGTTGTCATTTTTCGTTTAAACTCTACTTCACACTACAAAAATCAACCTTTTTAAAATATTTAGCATCTAAAACCGTTTCTAATCGAACGTCCAACGCCATGTTTCTATCGCCGGCCATGCCACCCGCCCTTAACAAAGTCGCTATAATTGATTTCAATTACAGCAATTTTAACAGTAATTCGATGACGAAAAGACATCACTTGGAATTGTTCCCTAGTTTCATACAGTTCGTTATAGCAATTTCTCGAATATTGGAAAAATTACATGGAAAGAATATTCTCGATAACCCAAATTATGTCGGGAGCTGTCTTGCTAAGCAAAAAAAAAAAAAAAACAGTAAAAAAGCAGTCACTTTTCAATGCAAATTTGATAGCCAATATTTTTATAAATGAGAATTATGATACCCTTTGTTAACACTCTAAACAATAAGACGCTCTAGACTGATAGAACTAAAAAAGCAACGCATTACTGTTCTTACAAACATAATGTGTAAAACAAAAAAAAAAAAAACAAAACATCGCTAGTTGACCTTTTCTCACGGCACTTATAACGGAGAAGAATATTTTCTTAACGAACTATTCTTTTCTAGTTTTTTTTAATCTTTTTTGCACTATGATATCATAATATTTTTGCATTAATTAATTTAATTAACATATTTAATTAGCAGGTATTTTAACTGGTTAGTCATTTTCATTTTATAATGGGTTCTATATTAAGAAAATGTAGGTAGGTAAGCGTAAGTCGCAGACTAGTGTATGTGGGTATTTAATAAAATTTCTGAATATGAGAATTACAAAAGTTCCTATGGTTCAAGACACTTATAATAACTTTTACCTAGTTTTTTTTTTTAATTTCTATTGTACATGAAGTTAAATGTGTGAATAGAAAAAGTATATTTCTCAGAAAGCACACATTAGAATATAGGCATACAACTATGGAAGTTGTTGTCTTTTTAAAACCTTTGACCTCTTTGTCGTTAAAATGTTGCATGCCAGATAATTTATAATAATTTTATAAAAATATGAAAAAAATAACAAAAGGTTAATGACGAGAAAATATTAAAGAAACTATTAAAAAATGGGGAAATATTTAAATGCAAATGCAGATGATTATTAAGACTTAAGTATGTACTTAACAAGAATACTGTTGGTACGTACGTAGGTAAAGTTGTTGCAGTATTAAACATTTCATTCCAGTGGATAAATCTCGATTTAACTCTATATCTCAAACTTATTAAAACGTGTTCCCATCAGAGTTAACTCGAGGTTTATCTACTGGAATAAATGATATCGCACTAAAAAACTGCAAATCCCCCAGCCTTCATGGATATTGGTCCATATTATAAATGATGCAGTGGGTAAGGGTCAAATTAGATTAATATCGAATTCTTATACCAAAAATTGTATCTGTTTTAGAAAAAAAATTGATTTTGCTTAAAAAAAATCTGTCAAAGATTTACACGTATTTTCACGCATTGTTAAAAGATTTTATATTTTCGATACGTCAGTTGAGTTTTTATAATCCCGGCTAATTTTATTTTTAAAGAGATTTTCAAAATTAAAAATATTTAAAAAATACTAGTCGCATAATTTGATAAAGTTCGAGTTTTTTTTTAAATGATTGTGATAACTCGTTTAAGAATATTTTGCATAAAAAGAATTATATATTGGATGAAAATATCCATTGTTTGTAAAGTAATAGAAAAACATCGTCTCTTGTTATTCCATGGAAGAATTTTAATTGTTTTGTTGGTTAGGTCAACAATTAAATCACTTTTAAAGAGCAAAAGGCATTCGGCTACCAATTTTGTTGAATATAAATAATCAGGTGAATATAAATTAAAATGTAACAAACTAACAACTGCAGCAAATTTTATACAGGCCAGACAGGGAGAACTTTCTTAGACAGATTCAACGAACATAAACCAAAACAATACACAAAATCTAATTTCGACATACATTTAATTGAGGCAAACCATAATTATACTGACTTCGATTCCAACCTTATTCCCTTGCACTATTTGAAATATATAAGTCAAAGAAAACAGGGGAAGACAACATACTTAATGAACACGAATTCGCTATAGACACCATTTTAATACATTCCTGATGTTAAAAAAAGACAACACATAAATTAAATATTTAAACTTAACAAAAAATATATTATTAAAGAACAACAATAAATAACTATATTATGATAAAACGAGATAGACATAACAGAAGATCATTCAGTTTAAACAGCCCGATGATGGAACTTGTTCCGAAACGCGTTGCCATTAATTTTAATTATTTAAGTTATGTTTAAATAAAAACTGCGTTTTTTTAAATACAAATAATATTTGCTAAATAATTTAATTTACATTTTTATTTATTTATTTATTCAAAAATATGTTTTTCTAGATCTAGTACTAAAATTCCAAAGTAACTTTAAATATAAGCTAGTTGCGTTCTTACAGCTCCGCCTTCAATAAAATCGATGTCAAATATCACTAAACTTGAGTTTCTAATCATTTTTTATTAGCTCGAAATATTTCGCATAGTGTGACAAAGCATCTAAAAAAGGAAAAAGGACATTTTTTGTTGTTTTGTTTGAGTTCTGCATTTGAAAATTCGAAGTAAGAAAACAGAAAATAAAACAACAAAAACGGCGAATTAAAATACATACATATATTCGAAGTCAGCAAGTCGTGAAACGCATTTGTTTAAAGTCTTGAGTTTTATAGACTGCCTCAAAAAAAAAAAGACAAATGAATGAAATCCTATTCCTGATGTTTATGAAAAACTTAAATTAAATAAAACTTAATTTGTTAAAAAAAAACACTAGAGTTTTTGAAAATAATACTTCAGCAGTTAACAAAAAAACTGTTAAGGCCCAGACAACTTTTTGGAAATTTTTAGTATGTATTTTTAAATGACCTTTTATGATCCATTTTATCGGATCAGCTTGATTGATTAATTGTGAAAAAAGTTTCTATATTGAAAAAAATATCTGTTTGTTAAGGTAGTGAACTAAATTAAATAAACACAAAACGTTGCTTTAAAAACATGAAATGCGAAAAAACGATATGGCCAATTAAAAAATCGACAAAGGAACATCTGCAGAAGGGGACCTAAGTAATAATTATATTTGGTGTACCATATATATATTCACAAAAAACTGGGAGTTGAACGGTTAAGTGGGGCACATAAAGTTTTCGACACTAGACTAAGGGTCAGTTGTACAAACATTTGAATCGCAGTTCAGCTATTTTTATCTCCCAAACTTGCATATTAACTAAGATCTAGTTCTGGTTAAAGCAACTGCATGACTTTAAGGGCCAGTTGTACAACCGTGATTCAATGTGGTACACATTTTGAAACCACTGGTCCTAAAAGAGTTGAACCACAGTTAACCAGACGAAACCAGTGGGTAAAAAAACTTGAACCACGTTGGACCATAATCGTACAACTGGCCCTTAATGATAAATGAAAAATTGAGGAAAACATAATTTTTAGTTCTACAAAAAGCTTTTCAAAGAGAAAACTAATTATTTCAACAGACAGATTTTAAATAAGCCTTGTGTAGTTCACGAACGAACTCGTTCAAAAAGCAGCTATTATAACTTAGCAGAGAACTAGTTCACCATTTTAAGATTATTTAGTTTAATAGATCACACAGAAAAGATACGGATGATACCTGCAGATAAAATGTCGAAGCAACTCAAATTTATACGAATAAGAAAAATATATTTCCAAGGAAATTTCAATGGTGAAACCTTCAATAAATTTCGACTTTGATTAAAGTAAACCAAGAGCTTTCAATATTTATAATATATTTTAGAATCAAATCAATATCCTCACATTTAAATTGTTTGGTTCTTTAACAAATGTAACCAAAGTCCGAATACGGAATCTCTAGTTTAACATATAGATAGATAATACAGTAAGATCAGTTTATAAGGCCGTAAAGTAAAGTCTAGGGAGGAAGTCATAATATAATAATATACTATAAAAGGATATATGTAGGTATTCAGCAAAACTAAATGAATTCCGGTTTATTTTTTAATGTTGGCTTTTTTTTATTTGATCAATTTAGAAATTTTAAATTACAAAACGAAAGTTTAACGAATTTTTTCCTTAAAATTTAGCAAAAAAAAAAAATAAATAAGAGATTGTCCTTTAAGCAAATGACAGATGGTCACCTTGCATGTGAAGCAGAAACCGACATTATTAGAAAAAAAACATCATCTCAACAAATATTATGGAAATTAAGTCCAAAATAAATTATGAAAACTGTCAGAAACTTTCTTCATGTCAAGCTTATCAATTTTCAAAAATTCTTATCTCATGGTCAGTAAAAACAATCGACCGCATTTCCAAGAAAGACATTGCATAAATTTAAATTTTCCCAACGAATTCACCAAGAATATACAAAAAAAAAAACTCTTTCATCCTCCCGAAGGAATAGTTTCAAAGAAATAAAGTTCTTTATATTTTCTATCAAATTTATGATATTTGAAAGCAAGAAAAAAAAAAAAATATGAAAAGTTTTTTAAAAAAATAAAATAAAATAAAAACTTACCAAAACATTTTTCTGATTCTCTTTATCCAATAAAAATTCCATACTCTTGTGTGGTCTCCTTGCTGCTGCTGCTCCATGTCCACCACTCATCACTCCCCCCGATATATTAACACCACCACCACCACCACCACCCATAACCCCACTATCTTCACCATCCTCATCTACATCCTCATCGTTATCCACATTATCATATCCACCCGACGACGATGTCGAAGTATTCCTTTTGGTTGAAGATGAAAAATTGTATTTCACTTGGGGTCCCAATTCCATGAGACTGCGAGTCTTGCCCGAAATTTTCGTCTCATGCGTGTCAAGATTTGTCTCAATCAAACCGATTTTACAATGATTCAATTGTTGTTGTTGTTGTTGCTGCTGTGGAGGCTGATAATGGTATACACCACCAGGAGCCATTGCCGCACCAATATGATGACTATTACTGTTCTTCATAGCTGGACCGTTTTGCTGCGTATTACTACCGTAACCGTTCGTACCACCGTTCAACTGATTTTTAAAATCATAATAACTACGTTCATTGTTCAAGAATTCCTCATCAATCGATTGGGATTGTGGACCAGCGTTTTGGAGCGCATGTTGGCTTGCGCGCTTCTCACATACCCCAACAACACGGGGTGGCTTCTGGAACGGAGCTGATGTTTGTTTGTTATTTGGCAGCAACACGTGGTTACTACTACTACTATTGGAAAGTGTCGGGGACGATTTTCCATTGTTGCAGGGTGTTCCATTTGATTGAGCTGAAATCGGTCCCTTCAGAGGGATATAAATAAAGTCTGGAGAATTCTTATTTTGGTGAACAGGTTTCTTTGACGATGGAGTGGCAATTGGTGGAATTTGACCAGCTTCCTTTTGCTGTTGTTTCTTTTTATTGCGACGCAATGAAAACCGAAAACCATTGGCAAAACGAGATAGGAATCCCTTGTGTTGGGGATGTTTTTCGTCAGCTTTAAATTTCGACTTCATAAGCTCATTGTTATTGTTGAGCGAATTTGATTCGCCACTTGCCGCGGAACACTTCACTGGATAATTTGACATTTTCGACGACAATGATGTCACACTTACACTGTCCACTGAACCACTTGGTTGTTGCACTAATATATGAGGAACCGGTGTAGCTGGGCGCGGATTATCTAACCTTTCGGCAATTAATTTATTCGATGCAGTAAAAATTAAACGCGGCGATGTTGGTGTTAATGATGTTTTTACATTATTTCCAGAGAGTCGATAGCAATCACTACCTCGCTCGACGATAGATGATTTGATACTGTTATGTGCAGGCACTGGTGGTGGTTTTGCAGCCGCTGCCACTAGAGAATTTATTGTGATCGTGATTTTCTCTTTGATTGCATTCTCTTCGTCTGAGTGCGATGTTTTTTCGATGTTTTGCGCCTCTTCTTTGCAGATGTTCTCTTGGCTTATATCGATTGAATTCTCTTTGGATGTGTTCTCTTTGTTCTCTTCATTGTCATCGATGACAGTGGCGTCGTTATCGTTTGAATCTGCTGGAGGGGCAACAAGAGTGTCATTACATTCTTCAGAGCTTTGTTCTTGCCAGGTGTATTTGGAAACTACTGGATAGAAACTTACTCCTTTGCTGCCGAATGAAGCTCTCGATCCAGATGGTAAGAGGATACCCATTCGTTTTTCGGTGATTGGCAGTTGTTGCATAGAGGTGTGAGTTGATGAGACACACAAATCGTCATCAGTGTCCTCGTGGCTGAAGGCATTTAGATTGGGTGTCGACGAGACTATGCCAACTCGTTGTTTCTTGTTGGCAGTGTGGAAACGCCGTTTTGAGGGAGGAACTCTGGTAAGGTCAGCGTTGGAGAGTTCCTTAGCATCGAAGTTGCATTTCTCCAGACTTTCTGCGTAACTGGTCTTCAGGGATGTTGGATCTTGGTCGAAAGTCCTACTGCCGGACTTTGATGACTTTGAATTTGTTCTCCTTGGAGGTTTACGAATGGTTAATTGGACATGATGGATTTCCTCGGGTGGTCTTGACGTTTCACTACAAATATTGGAATCACTTTCTTGATCACTGATTACAGTAGCCATGTCGCCGCGAGAACTGCGTTTCGAATTAAATTCCTCACTGACAGAGCACAGACTATTTCGATTTGACCGTGAACGACCCGAATAATCAAGCAGAGTTAGATTGCTATAGCTGGCATTCATATAACCGACGCCCGAACCAGATCCTGAACCAATTGATTGTAGCGAACGAGCACTTTGAAACGCGGACGAATCTAGCCGGTCGTTAGAGTTACGTGAGCGTTTCCAGCTATTACTGCGAACAACAACCGACGACGACGATGAAGGGGGCGATCTTGGCGATTGATCTTCATCAATATCAGATGAACTCGAAGCACTTAGGGTACGTTGCAGCTGCGGCTGGCGACGCTGTGCCGCCGAACGACGCTGACGATGTTGATGATGCTGATTGCTATTACTTGCCTGATTTAAATGATTATGATGATGATCTTCAATGCGATCAAGATCATTTGGAACACTTGCAACGCGCTCCGTACTCTTGGATTGGAATTCACCAGACTGATTGAAGGTATGACGATCGAACGGTTGCTCCTGCTGGTGATTATGACCGACAGCAGCTGTTTCCTCACCGCGAATGTCTGGCAAACTGGATGATCGGTTTGATGATCGATGTAGTGGTGCTGATGTTGCTTCGGCCATAGTGCGCTCTTTACTTGTGGCCATTGCCGGCGGTGGCGATATAACTGAAACTGCTGGTCGCCATGTGAACGATGAGGCAGATGCGCAAGACGATGGCGACGTAGATTTCGATGTGTTAGTTGTAGCCGATGTAGATGAGACCGTTTCGTCGGAGGAAATGGGCGATGAAGAGGAAGGTGACCGGTGGCTATTTATATCGCCAGTATACCAGCAGTCCCCGATACCGCTAGCTTCGTCGTCTTCGTCGATAAGTTCCTCATCCTCCTCCTCGTCGTCGTCATCATCATCAGCATCATCATCATGCTGATGCTCCTTCACATTGCCGTTGCTATTTACTTTCGTTGTAGCTATTTTGGGAGCATCCTCTAGCAGAGTTGTTGTTTGGATTTTGGAATGTGATTTGCGAAGCTCATTGCTGTTAGCCACAGCAGAAACCGCTACTGGGTGATCGTAAAATTCATCTTCTTCGCAAAATTTTTCAAAATTCGGAATACTTTTGGACTTTGCCCTCATCACAGAGTGTATGTGTTCACAGTAGCCACTATCTTCGCTGAGATTTTCGGCAGAACTTTTGCTACCTTTTAGGAAGCCTCTAGTATGAGCAGCACCTCTGGCACTCAGGATTTTATGGGAGGCCACACTATTGTCACTTGAGGACTCTGAATCACTTTTACTAGCCGCAGTCGAGGTGAAGTGAAGATTTGTCTCAAAGTCGATTTTGTCCAGATCAAAGTAAGTTTGATGAAGTCGACTGTCGGAACTTTCATATCGTTTCAAACATCCCGTTGAACCTCGGTTCGAATTTGAACCACTTCCAGATCCACTCTCGATGCTAAGCAAGGAGGGAGATGAGTTTCCAAGAGATGAACACAATCCTTGTTCGTTCAGTAATTGTCTTTCGAGACTCTCAAATTGAATCAAAGATGAGGATCGACTGAGTGAATTACACGATGGACTATCCATATCGCAATAGAATTCATCGAAACGTTTTCGATGTCCTCCATTGCCATTTAAAGAATTCGTTAGCGAGTTTGTTTCGTTGGAGTTAATTTTATCGATTGCGGAACTAAGAAGGTCGTTTCGTTGATATTTTCGTAGGAGTTGAGTATCGTCTAGAATGGGTTGGCATGTAAGCAGACCGCCAATGATGAATTCATCACGGCGTGGACGTTTTGCAGGACATGCGAAATCACGTTCCGAAATTGAATCAGGATCTAAAAGATAGAATGATATTGTATGTTAAAGATGATTTATTTAATCGGAGGGTTTTTACCTTTGTTTAATTCAATTCGAATTACGGAACCAGTATCGGACTCAGAGCTCCAAACACTATTGTTTTCGTATTGCGTCCAACTATTGTGAGTACTTTCTTCGTCTTCGGATGTTTCTTCAATTATGGGTTCGAGCATTGGCCGCGATGAAGACAAATAGATGGCATCTGAAATAATTAAATGTTAATTTTATAAGGCAAACAAGTATATAACAGTTTGAGTAAATGATGTTGAGGATCGTTTGTTAGAATAGGTATAGCATGATTCAGCACTGCTGTTTCGGGTCGTAGTTTTATTACGTTTTGTGTACATAGGTACCTTTCATGTATATCTAGTGTATGAGACAATTTAAAATAACTACTTTTATCTATTTCGTGAATGGTTATTAACTGTAAGATATAAGCTAGTCATAAGCTAATTTATAAAAATAAAACAAAATAATTGTTAAGTTAATAAAATTATGAAAGAGTTTTAAATTTTCAATTTTTTGTTTGCAATTTAATTTATATATAATGTTATTAGAAAATTATTTGTAAAGGGACGGAATTATTAAAGAATTTATTGACTCTCAGATATAAAAACATGTTTTGAAAAAATAATCCATGGGTATAATATGATCGATTTTAATAAAATTTCGTATCGCAAGAATGATTTGTTGCTAGCGCTTACACGGCAACATTTTTCCTCGAAAATTTGTGTACAAAAAAGTTTTTTAATGGTACTTAAAACTTTTTTCTAACGACTTTTCGTGAAAGGCTTTACGGAAATTTAATTTAAGTTTCTCGCAGAAACATTTTCCGCATTAAATAAAACTAAAGTTAGAGGACCGATTTTGTTTTTTTTGTTTAAGCAAACTTAAAATAATCCAGTTGAAAACGATTGCAACTCTGATCTTTCTTTTTGTAAAAAAGTTGTGTAAGCTGAGCTAGAAAAATCTTTAAATTGCGTAATGACTAGGTGGTTTTCGTTTGACGTCATCTGACGAGCCCTCGGACGAGCCGACATGCTAGCATTGGGCGAAACGCAATGTTTTGTTGGACTATAAGCTGCTAAACGCTATAATTTTGAATCAAAATGATTTTTATTTTAGAAATAGTTGCCATTGCCAACTAAGGGAACATGCTCGAAAACAAACGATACATTTGTAAAATCATAGATAACTATCCAGGATTAAATAGATAAGTTTTCAATTTTACGTTGCACGAATGAAAATACAGCTAAAAAAAGATAAAATAATAAAAACTATGAACGAAAGAAAAAACCGCCACAAAAAACAACAATTGTTGCACACATTGACCCTGATTGTACTAAACCTTTTTTCCGTACGTTTCGTCATGCGTCTTTTTCACATCTTGGGTGAGGGATTTAGAAACAAAAGAGGAATAAAGTAACGAAAGCACGTGCGAAAATTTTAAGAATTTTTCTAATTGAACTTTGACGTTTCTTTTTTGACGCCGGAAAGCGAAATTCAATTATTTAGAATATTAAATATTGCAACTGTTTTCATATAAAATTTAACAATAAAAAATTTTTGATCAGCAAAAAAAACTACCACAACTTCCACAATTTCGCTATTCCAAATGGGAAACCATCTAATCACCATAGTACGTATACCTGTTAGAAAGACGAAACACGTCACGTACGAAATCAGGGTCATATAGTCGAACTTCACTGACAGCAACTTCTTGTCATATTCTATTTGACAAATGTAAAAAGTTATCCATAGAAATATGAGTGGATACACATTGTGCAGATTTATCTATGGATAGACCGCTTTTAAATGTTTAACGGGTTTATATTTTTATGTAGAGATAATGTCCACCATTGACGTACTAGATATGGACCGCCAGTCGGTTGAAATTTTCGTATAAACAGCCAAGAAAAGTTGTTCCAGGTAAAAACAGCCTAAAAACGCCATCATCTTTTAGTGTTAAATACCGCGTACTAATTTCGCCATTAGAATTTAAATGAAAACGATAATATATTCATCTGTAAGTAACTCATGACATAAGGAGTGAATTTGTTTTGTAAAATACAAGTAGTTTGATAATAATTTCCACCAAAATATTTCAGTAGTAAATAATTAATTAAAAAAATTATATCACTGCTCCGCAGATTCCCTGCTAGTACTTGATGGCCCCTAGTTATGTTGGAACACGCGTGAAGTTGGCTAATGGCGGTCCATACCTAATACGTCAATGATATCTACTCATCAATCAATTAGTGGTTACTACTGTAAAAAATGGGCCTAAGTAATTAAAACTTTTGTCCGCCTACTTAGTTATCTAAATTGAGTGGTTTAATTGTAACGAGCCAGTTTAGTTGTTAAATGATTGCAATCATTAAAAGTGAACAATGCATCATTTCTTCAAAATAATATATTTGTTTTTTAATTCAATTTGTACATGTTTCTACATAATGGGTCATATGCAAAAAGATGAGTTCAAGCTTTTTATCACTTTTCTGATAAGAAAGTTATCAGAAAAAGTGAGTAATTGCAAATTGGTGAATATTTTAAAATATTAATATTCTGTATTCATAATTTTTAAAACATTTTTAGTTATGAAGCTTTGATAAAAGCTGTCTTACTTGTGACATCTCAAAAAAAAAATGTTCTGTTATAAAATATAACCGCAATTTCAAGTTGAACACCAAAAATTTCACTACCATGGTATGTCTCAAGTCCTACCTTTGCTATATCTCCAGAATATTTTAGCGAAATAAGAAAACGTTCGAATAATCTAGTAACACAGTTTGATGAGGTAAACATTGTGCAGTAAGCTTATTTTTAATACTTTTATCAAATAATAATACCGGGCTTTTCAATAAGAGCGCTACAAAAGGTCATTAAAACAAAAACGGTTTTGGATATCACTGAAATTCTTTATTCCTGTAAAAGTACGTTCGATGCCATTATGTATGGAACTCGATTTCTTTTGCATGGCCACCACGGGTATGCTTGAAGAAGTTCAGACGCTGAACCCCATTTTCGACGGTTTTCAAGCATAAATAGGACGATACTGCTGCAATTTCACGTTCGATATTCGTACGAAGTTCATCAATCGTCGCTGGCTTGTTGGCATAGACCATAGACTTGACGTAGCCCCACAGGAAATGGTCTAACGGCGTCAAATCGCACGACCGAGGCGGCCAAGCCTCCAAACTTGGTTTCCAATAAATTGATTGTGACATTCGCTGTGTGGCTTGTGGCACCGTCCTGTTGAAACCACATGTTCTCCAAGTCCATATCATCTTATTGGGGCCAAAAATATTCGGTTATCATTGAACGGTAGCGATCCCCATTCACAGTAACGTGCCGATCATCACGGAAGAAGTACGGCCCAATGACGCCGCCGGCCATTAAACCTCACCAAACCGTAATTTTTTCGGGATGCGATGATGACTCATGGAGTATGTGTGGATTGCTGGCTGACCAATACCGCATATTGTGTCTATTGACGAAGCCATTCAGCCAGAAATGCAAGGACGATTATGACAACCATAAATTGGACGTAGCGCTCTTAACGTTGAGGCAACTGACTGCGAATTTCGGTAGCAAATTTTAATAATTTCGACTCGTTGTTGGCTCGTATATCTTTCCATGATAAAATGGCGAAACTTACTGAAGAGAAAAGCCAAAAGAGCGGCAAGAAATATGGCGTCGTTAGCTGTCCCTGTCGCTCTACTAGCGTCCCTGTTGAAAAACTCTTTATAAGAGCTGTCTAATGAGTGTCCCACATAAAATTTTAAATTCTCTACAAGAAGTAAAAATCCTGGAAAAAATCAATTCAACGATCGAAAAACATTCAACTTTTACCTCATAAATAACGGTATTTGTTGTTTATATTTGAATATTACAATCAAAAATGTAATATTTTTTAAGGCGAATAGACGATATACATTTTTTTTTTTTGCCAATGCATTTTGATCGCATCTATATTATGAACTACTTTTAATCTGCATTCTTTATTTAAATTCGATTTTATTCTCATAAAACACCTTTCGATGTCATTGTCATGTCTCCTTTTCTAAGCGGTCATTACCATGGTCAACTTTGCTTGCATGGCAAAATCAAGAAATATTTTGAGCATCATGGCTTGAAAACAGTTGCATTTACTTGTCTTGAACGTTCTTCAACCTCCGATGACGAATTTGTGTTCAAACATGTCCCGGATATGGGTTAAAAGAACAACAATTAATTTCAATCAAATCTTAAACTTTTGTACATTTTTGTATAAAAAATTGATTTATTTTCGTATGGCTACGTTCGACAATCATGTTAAAGTTTTTTAATAATGTTTTTCAGTTGGCGGATTTTTTTTGTCAGTTCTGTGGAAAAATTGAAGCTGTTATAAAATAATAAAATGGCGTTTTCCTAGTGCAATATGAGCCAAAACCTATTGTTATAAAACAAAATCAGTTTATTTTAGGAAATGTCCATTTATATTAATATTTTTAATATTCACCCATATGACCCAATGTATCAGTGTCGTTCCCAGCTCTACTCGCTTAGTATAATATCTACTATTAACGATATAAGTTTAAACGCATAACTAACGTGAAAAGCTTGAAAACAGGCAAAAGCATGGTAACAAAAATAGAGGCGGTGGGAAATGCGTGATTGCATTATGGCATTTTTGGTTGCAAAGACTGCAAAAAACTTAAAGTAATTTCAAGAAATCATTCTTAATCAATAATTAAAGAAAATTAACTAGCAACTAACTAATTGCAGCTGATTCAGGGATATAAATCTTTCCATTCCACTAATTTTTATGAACGATTTAGCTAACGAAAATGTCGGAAAGGCATTTAATAAAAATTATTTTTTTTTACATTTAAAAAAAAGTTGGTTTTCGGAATGATTTGTTTACCATTTTTTTTTTGTTTTTTTATTTCGTTTGATTTTGTTGTTAGATAAGAGTTCGACTTTACTTCGGGAAAAATTCGACAAAACTGCATTTTGTGGGCGACTTTTGTTTTAACGTTTCGAGGAATTCCTATATAAAGTATATCCAATGATTTTGCTCAGAGCTCCAATTATTTAGGGGGCGGGAGAATGGGGTTGAAATTCAGGGGGTTCATTCCGTAATTCGATTATCACCAGATGATATCGTTTTCAACGTTCCTCTCTCTATCATACTGTTACTGTATCATAGAGACAGTGGATTAAGTTTGATCGTTTTAATTACACAAAATGAGGCCCCAGATTTTTCAAAGTTCTTGGAAAATATGAACTACAAAAAATTACGACTTGCAAAATTACGGTTGCACGAAGTTGCTCTTGGAGCTAACTGTAGGCATAATTTTTTTTTTATAAACTATGTATCATCGTATATTTTTGTTTTTATGTTGTTTATTTAAAAACCTTAAATGCTAAAATTCTGTTTCCAAATTTTAATTTTTTTTTTAATTCTAATTAACAAAATTCGGCTTTCGAAAATTATGGAAAAAAAAATATGTATGTTTGGGTGGCACGAACTCGCTCTTGTGGCAATTTAAAACAAAAATAAAATTAAATTAAGAATTTTTGTTTTAAATATAAGTAGACGAAAAAAATAACATAAATTTTTATTAGAAAGGACTAAAACTACCTAAAACTACCTTTATCAAAGTACATACTCAAAAAAATTTTGATGTAGGCATAAAATAAGTTTACGAACAAAATAATTCTTAAATCGTTATAACTTTTATAAAAAAAACTTGTTTTTTTACGAATTTGAAGTACCCCAATTTTAAGTGATAAATACTTTGGTAATGTACAAAAAATGAAATGAGACGTTTTCGAGAAATGTTGGAAAAACTAAAACCGTTATATTGGAGGTACCCGTTATAGACGGGCTAAAACAAAAATTAAAAAAATTCCTCTAGGGAATCACCAAAGGGAACAACACAACAAATTTGAAGAAAATCCGTCCAACCGTTTAGACTGTAGCTCGGTGAAAATATAACCTAACATCCGCACATCCGCATATCCGCACAGACAGACCGACGGACGGCATGACGAAACCCACTTTTTTGGTTTTCTCTATCATTGTAATGTCAGGTTTGATTAAAACCGATTTTTTTTCTTACACGAAACCAATACTTGCCCTATTGAGCAAGTAAAAATTAATTAAAATTAAAATTAAGCCTTCTTACTAAATCTTGGTAAAAATTAATTAAGTCATCAATCGATTCATCGCGTTCACGAGATAGCTCAAGAAAATATAACGGTTCTATGGGATTTACCGTTAATAGGCTTGCCAAAATTTTTTTTTTGCAAATTAACAAAAGACAATCATCTTTTTCTTTTTTTTTTTTAAGAAAATCGTTGGAGCCGTATTCGAGAAAATCAATCTTTTTTATAACGTTTATGGCAAGAACCGTTATTTTTTGAGATAAACAAAAATTTCAATTTCACCTCTAGGAATGGTCTAACGAATCCTATGTATTAAATTTGAAGCAAATCGGTTCAGGCGGACAGAATTTCCGGACCCACTTTTTTCATCTTCTCTGTCACTGTATAATGTCTTGTTCCAGCAAGTTAAATATATCAAAAATATCTCTGGACACTTTGCTCTAAGAATTGTAAGCACCAAGTTTAAAATTTCAATTAAATTTATATAACGTTTAAAATAAAAACAAATCAAACAATAATTTTTTATTTTCTTGCTGTCATATCTACAACTTCTTAGCATCTGGCAACCAAATCATCAAAAACTTTTGAATTTCGCAATTTTAAGAATCAAGGCCTAATCGTGCTCGTTTTTTATTTTCTAATCAAAAATTAACACAACACTGATTAAAAGACATGTCAGTCTCAATTTTGTTTCCAAGAATACAATGTTGACACTCTTAGTCTTATCAATCATGTTACATACTCTTTTCCAAGCTCAAGGTTAATCTTTTACATACAAAAAACTACAACCATCACAAAACGTTCTTATCTTAACAACAAAGTTTTGAATTTTCTTAATCGTGGGTAGTAAAAATATTTCAAAAACCACATGGATCGATTTGTTTATCTTGACTATTGAGAACGAAAAAATAAAAAAAAAAAATAAAATAAACAAAATTAACATGCTTTGTTTTTAATTGCGCAATAATGTGAGTAATCGATTAATATCATGATTCATGGTTCATAAATTTAAATAAAAAATAAATAAAAAATAACAAAATCGATTTTTGAAATAAATTTTCTAACACCCACATTGCAATCTCAACACACAGTATACAAAATATTTAATTATTAATTAAAACAAAACTCACCTTGTTGCTCGAATGGTGTTGTCTCGAATGCCGGTAGATGCCAATTCGATAATGGCGTCGTTATAACTCCAGCCAAATCCAAGTGTTCCATAGTTCGAAGAAGTCCTCCTTTCTCCCGTAAATGACGAAAAACTTAATCACTTGAAATGTTCTTTTTCGTCAAGTTTAACCGTTTCAATGAGGTTATAACACATTTGTGTCAAAATTAGACGTTTTATTATTGTTTAGAAAAATTAACATATAGACAACAACAACACTGTTTCCAAGTCAAGTTCAAGGCAGCGATAAGATGTCGTGAAGTCGGCACTTTCTGCAAAACCGGAAAAATACAAAAATAAACAACAATTATTATCATAAAAATACTCGCTTATCAATTTAAAATTATTTTTATTATACGATAATTTTTAAATTAAGAAATATTTTTTTTTTTTATTCAAAGAAAAACTATTTTTCGCATCCGACCGTCACCGTCGGTTGATCGGGTCGAAGTTAAATAGAATTTATATAAAAAAAAAATTATAGTCGTGGTGATCATTATTTTAGTAGTCATCTCTGGGCGAGACTGTGATCAACTTATAGAGCTCTTCTCCAGGGTTGTTTTGGCATGGATACATTACGACTACACTCTGTGTGTGTCACGAGTGTGTGTGACTTTGTTGCTCTGATGGTGGAGCTGAAGAACGTCAGAGGGTGATGACTCGATCATCATAATGGGATTGGGGTTTGTTTTGGAAAATCGCGAGCTCGTGCACCTATACCCACTACACTACATGAACGAATATTTCTCTTCCAAGTTTCTTTTTTTTTTTTATATTTTTCTTTTTAATTCAGATGCTCTTGAAGGAGATGAATGCATTTGTTGGACGAGTCATGGCCGGAATGATTGAATAGAAGTGTTTTATGTGAAAGTTGGGCTTTAGTCATTAGCAAGACTTTAGTCACATTCAATAAGTATTTATAAAATTAGTCATTAGCAAGACTTTAGTCACATTCAATAAGTATTTATAAATATGTAAGCCGGAAGTGTTTTCAGCATGATTTTCAAATAATTAAATCAAAAGGGAGAGGCTTTCAAGATTTTCTGCTTCTATCTGTTTGTTATGTTGAGTCATAAACTTTGAAGCAAGATGAAGCAATCTGGTCCTGCTATATGGTGCAGAAACATTGATTATTGCTAAACCGAATGAAAGTGGTTCTTGAGATACTCGAGCACAAATACTACGATGATCCATTAGTCTTTAAAGATATGCAAAACAAAAAGTACTGAACTGCAATTGAAGGTTAAACGATTACTTTGAAACTGGGGGTTAGAGTTATAATTGAAACAATCTAAGAAAAAAAAAACAATCTGAAACAAAGTTGCGTTCGGCCCTCGAGGTCACAAACTTGGATTATTCATTACACCAACATCGTAAACAAGTCTGTAAAGCTTTAGCTTTTTTTTATTTACAAGACCCAACTCTCAGGCGACAACTTAACTGAACTAATTCTATTATTTATAAAAATAAAATACGATCAATTTTGATAGAATTTTATAAGAAATATTTTTTGCGAAAACGGTGATGTTTTTTATTGGATTTTTTTTTTAATAGAAACTTTATTAGCGCTTCCTTCGATAAAAGCATTTTTTTACGAAATTTGATATCTGTTAAGTCTGATTAATATTGCAAGCAAGATATTTTCAAAAATTAAATTACCCGAGAAAAAATTTAACAAGCGATTTGGCAACCATAGCATATTCTTAGATATTTCCAAGTTTTCAGTAGTAAGGTTGCTTGCCACTAGAGCAATTTCGTGCTTACAGAAGACATATTTTATATATTTTTTTATTTCACTGCGAATTAATGTTTTTGAATTCATCTACAAATATCGCACCCTTAGAATGAAAGTGACCTAACTCGAAATTCCTTGTAACTTTAAATTTTGCAATAAAGTGACCTTAAAAGCATACTCTTAAACACTTTAGTGAAAAAAAAACCGAAAGGCTATATCCCTTTCTTACTCAGAAGGTGGAGAGTTACACACACATCGAAAACGGAAAACTGTTAATTATATTCGATGGAAGTGCAATTCGTATATATTTGCAATTATGGATATATGTTCCAAAAGATTTGAGATACAGAGGAATTTTTGAAAACAAGAACTCCCCATAATTGTGTTTTTTGTTTTGTTGTGGTTTAAAATAGCATGTTTGACAAAATGGAAGTTTGTTAAGGACATTAATCAAAACTCACTATATTTGTCTAAGTACAATAAAGTTTCGTCTTTAAAAGATCAAAAACCACCAGCGTCTACAAATTTTTGCCAAGCACTTACTTCATACTCCTCAAGTAATTTCTGAGAACAAAACTTAAAACAAATGATCACTCAACTTAAAAATTTATACTTTATTCCAAAGCTATGAAGAAAAATGTTTTGAAATTAGATTTTCTCACTTGATACTTACATATTTAATTAAGCACACAAAAATACGATGATAGAAGAAGTTTAATTAAATCAAACTTTTTTTTTTAACTTTATCACAACTTGTTAAAAAGTTTTTGGTTCATTCTTTTGATTTAGAGTTTCATCACTTGAAAAATAATATTTTCTTATAGGAAATATGTCTGAATAATTGAATAAGAGAAACCGTCTGTATACTGATTTAATAATTGATTAATTAGATTTGTGATTTTGTTCGTATTGTAGCTTAAGCCTTAAGGTATTGCTGGATGTTAATCTAATCTCTATAAATTTAAATAGATTAAATAGATAATGAAGTCAAGAAGGGGTTGTTTGCTTTACTTGAATGAATGTACGTAATGGAAAAGTGCATTGATAACATTATACCTAATCTGAATTTGTTGTTATAAATAAATAAGTATAGGTGATAAAAAATGTAGCTATTCAAAGCTTGACGCAATGAAAATGAAATTTTATTGCAAAACATATAGAAACCCAATTTTTGAAACTACAGTCTTTCAATTCTGGACTTAGGGCCTCCTCACACATATTTTCGATTTTTCACGATGTTTGGCGCCCGAGGTCACAAACAGTGTATTATTTATTGGGTCAACATCATTAACAAGTCTGCAAAAAATCAGAACTATCGTATTTGACGCATATTAAGCCGTACTCTCATCAGGCGACAATTTTACTGGACTAACAGTAACATTTCAAAATTAGAATCTAAGAACGACTTGAACATTTTCCGTTCCGACAGGATACCTCGATAGGGCTGATTATGTTTTTTGCATTTACAGTTGGTTTTGTCGGTTTTGGTGCAAAAAATAAACACTTTTATTTTTTTTTGTTTTTCTATTTATTTAAAAAATATTTTATTTAAAAATTATTAGATTATAAATTCTGATGAGTCGTAAACTCATAGGGTCTTATACACAACAAAAAACTTGAATGGCACATGCGAGACAAGTACAAAAATCACAAAATTTGTATCGTGTTAAGAACCTCGACCTCTTCTACACAAGAAGCCATATTTTTCGGCGTTCACTACTAAAACAGCAAAAATGCCAGAATAAAACATCCGTTGAAACTGATTAAACGAAACATTGGTTTATGTGCATAATTGATTTTTTTTTTCATCTATACCCAAGGGGCGAAAAGCTGCTAACAAGTTCAGAAGCTCTTTCAGAAAAAAACATAGAAAATAAAAGTGTTTTCTTTTCAAGTGTGACCAGTTCTAAAGGCGTAAATATTTTTATATTTGTTTTAGCAAAACAAAACCTTTAATATTGAATTTCATTCATAAATACTCCACTTAATAAAATCTAATTCGACTAATTTTAGTCTTTTTATTGTTTTTATTTTCTTATTTGTTTTAGCTTCATTTCAGCATCAGTGACTGTGAGTGAGTTTTTTGCCACACTCATAAATGGCTTCTTGTGCATTTACAGAAACTTCAAAATGCCATATATGGCTTAAGTTTTTTAGTGTGCTTTTAAAGTGTTAAAATCACATTTAATGACGAAATAGAATTTCTTTGTTGTCGTGGTAAATCCATTACCACGATTTTTGTAGTAAGGCTAACGTTGGGCGCCAATCGTGACAAAAATTGTCTTAAAAAATTTAGAAGAGAAATATACAGCGAACAGTTATTTATTTATCTATCTTCTTCTATATAAATAAAAATCAATAGCTAAAAAGATTTGTACGATCATCACTGCAAAACCGCTACACCATCTTATTCGTTATTGTCAGGACATGGTTTGTATGAAAGAATATATTTGAAAAAACATTACAGAAACTTAAATATACACATATTTAAGTTTAAACATTTCTATAGAAAAAATAACACTGAGTAAGAACAATATAAGTTCTATGTAGGGAGATTTTAAAACAAATTGACAGATTAGATTGATTTTAATTTCCAAATACAAAAATATTTGAATTTCGAATATTTGGGCCTATTCGGCAAAATCTGTTATTCTGTTATAATTTTCTGTTATGAATCATAAAAGATAGCCACCATAAAAGATCTTTTATAATTGGTATTCAGAAGTTCGATCTTTTATAAAAATCTTCTATGGAACTTCGAAAACGAAAATCTTTTATAATCCAAGGAAACAGAACTAAAATCTTTTACGAGCTGTCAGAAAAAAAATTAAAAACAAAACAAAAATTGTGAAAAGTTTATTTTGGAAGATTTATAAATCAAGAAACTAAAATATGTAGAGCTGAATGAATGCTGGAGAATCTAAAACTCATTCATCAAACACAGGTTAGTTGGGATTAATTATTTTTTGCATAACTCATATCAAATTGTTTTTCTTTCAGATACGCAACCGAGAAACTAAATACCAGTGTAAGATTATTTTCGCCCATTTTTGTTAATCACCCTTAATACATTCATTTCCAGTTTTTATTCACGATGGAGGGAATATGAAATGATACAAGCAGCCATGAATCAATACACTTTAGAGGAAGCACAGTGGGAAGAAGACTGGAGCACATTGTTGTCACTTGCAAGTCAACTTGGCTCCTCCTTGGAGCAGTTGCACATTTTTACATTGGCACATATACTTGGCACATATATGTGAAAAGTTTCCGTGGTGAAGACATTGGTGTTGCTCGTTTTTAAGGTAAGTGTGTTATTGTTTCTTTTTTTTCTGATTAAGAATATATTTTTGTAAATAGGTTTGTACTTGCCACTATTCTGGGATCAAAATTTCTGCATTAAATCACCGATTGCTCTTGGATACACCCTAGGGCATTTTAGTGCATTGGTCCCGATGGAACCATATGCTAGAATTGATGCTCGTCGAGATGAGCCAGGAGATGTTACATTTTTACCATTGATGGATTGTGAGTCGAAGCTGTTACCCATACATTTCCTAACCCAAGCTGAGGTAGGTCTATGATATGATATGATATGATTTTTTTATTTTAAATCATGGGTTAAAAAAAAATTTCTTTAATGGTTTAGATGGGGCGCGAAGAGACAGGTGATTGCAGCCCCATTTGGAAGACGTCCACAAATCACAGGCTATTCAAGTGAAGGAGACACAGATGAGGAATAATAGTGAATGTTTTAACCTTAAATTGTAAACTTCACTAACCCGACTAAGTTCCAAGGATTTTTCTATAACACGGATTAGATATATTATAATAAAATAAAATATATAAATTTTATTTGTTGGTCTTATTAAGAAAAAAAATAAACTGAATTCTCTACCAAATTAAATTGAAAAAAAAAGTTTTAAACAAGTTCAACAATAACTATTTAATTTAACTATTTATACTTCTACTTCAGATCAAAGTACCTATTTTTTGTTTTCTTCAATCTATTTGACGGCTTCGGCGAAGTTCTCAGTCAAAAATGTTCCTGGTTTCCAGAATAAGTTGAAGATTTTAAATTTGAACTGAAAACCTTTTTAATCGTCCAAATGAAGCAAGTAGCTTCGGAATAAAACCGTGCGTCGTATTCATATATGATGTATGTAGCAATTTGAAGAAATTTCTTGAAATTTTTTTAAATTGGATGATAAACCACCTTGTGATTCGCAAACTACTTGCTTCATTTGGATAATTGAAACTGTTTTGAGTTCCAAATTAATTTCTCAAACTTATTCTTGAACCCAAATTAAATTCGAAAAAATATTTAAAAAAAAATGTATGTAAAAGTTATTTGTCATGTTTTTTGAAAATTTAAAAAAGTAAAATTACTTCTTTATGATATTTTTTTGAAATAGTTGAGCAATCATCCAAATAGAGCCAGAACTTTTTGAAAGACAAGATGGTCAATCAGCAAATTTCTTAAATTTTGAAGAGATTTCTTGAAATTGATACTTATACCAAGCATTAATTCCGAAACTATTTGCTTCATTTGGATAATTAAAGCTGTTCTGAATTCCTATTTAAGTTCTTTAAATTGTTCTGTAAACCAATTCAAATTCGACCAACTATTTCAACAAAATTTCATATAAAAGTTTTCTGAAAATTAAAAAATAGTAAAATTACTTTTAGATGATTTTTTTTTTGAAATAGTTGGTCAGATTTGAAATGATTTACAGAATAAGTATGAGAATTCCAACTGAAATTAAGACAATCATCCAAAGATGCAAATGAAGCAATTAGTTATCGAATGACCAGGTTGTTTATCGGACGATTTCATAAGATTCCTTAACATTAAAAGACTTTTTTTTTTAAATTGGTAGGTACTTATACCACGGTTTAATTCCAAAAGTAACATAAAGTTCACAAAAAACCACATCCTATTTTATGAAAACTTAATTCAATTCAATTGCAGATGACTTTATTAAGCTTCTTCAGACTTTGGAGGAAAAACACAAGTGCAATCTGAGCTTTTTTCACCTAAAAAAATTCGTTGTTCAATATATTTAATTTTTATATATTTATTTTAATATAATTGCTTACATTTGTCTTCTTTTAATCATTTTGTTGACGAAATAAAGGTTAAATATCAAATTTTACTCCAGATATCTACATCTTTATTGAAATCTTTTATGATAAAAGTCAGAAAATCTTTCTTTTGTTCTTTTATGATTTATAACAGATTTTATAACAGATTTTTACATGCTGAATACCAAATTTGTTATTCATAAAAGATTTTTTGAATTTTCGAATTTTCGACAGTTCATAACAGATTTCTTAAAAGATTTCATAACAGATTAAGCATGCCGAATACTAAATCTGTTATTCATAAAAGATTTTTTGACAACTTAAGCTTTTGTATGGAAATTCATAACAGAATAACAGAATAAAAGAATAAAAGATCTCGCCGAATAGGCCCAATTGTTGTCAAGAATAGTCCCTTCAGGTTTGGTTGATTGATAATACCACTAGTGGAATTTTTTAATAAATTGAAGACCTTGACTTCACCAATTTTTCACAACTTCGACTTATCTGCTCGACTGAATCGCAAAGGTTTTCCCAATTAGTTCAAGTTCGGGGGAAAGTGCGTAAAGGGTAAGTATACCAGTGGAAATATGACCAACATTTGTATTTTAAATAGCTCATAAATTACATCAGCCATAGTCATTTTGAGATGAAAGCGAAAGCTGGCGATGGTAAAAAAATGTTTCAGCTATGTGAATAATAACACTATTTCTAACGGGAGCACGGGAGTGAACGAATGATGTCTAAACCATATTATAAAACGTTCACGAATGCAAAGAGTTGACATCACTTCAATCATCAAGTGTTCATTATTGCAAATTTTCATAAGCCGATGCGCAAACAAGCATCGTAAAAAATCGTGATAAGTTGTTGATGCCGGTGATCGACTGGAACAATTAAAAATGGTATTTCATAAAGTTTTTGTTATTTTTAATTTTTTAAACACATAAATCTGTGTATTTTTTAATAACTCTGAGGAAGTTATTAGAATTATTTGTAAGAGACTTTGCTCATTTCTAATTAGTATCTTTAATGTAGTTCTTCTCGTATTTTATATTCAGTAATGTGAATTAAAGTTTATTTTCCTATTTTCTCGACCATCAAAAACAATTGTTCATTGATTTGATCTGTAAAGGGGAGATTTAATTTTTTAATTAATTTTGTAATTAGTCGTGCGAAGCCGGGTTGGGCAACTAGTTAACAATAAAAATATAATAGTTTGTAAATAATTTACTTTTTATAAACATTGTTAAACTCAGAAGTATAACACTCCAACTAGATTATACTAAAATTCATTAATAAAAATAAAAATAAGATGCATGAAATTGTTTTTAAATTATAAATTTGACTAATAGAAAGTTCTTTTTTCCTTTGTTCTTCATTATACTTCATCGTTAGCAAAAAAATAAAAAAAAATCTGATTTTTTTCGAGACAACAAATTTTTTTAATAAGTGTGAACAAAAATCTCTCCATTTAATCACTTAATTTCAAATTATTAAATTTAATTCACCCTGACCCACACTTATATCATTTAGCAATGTGGTGCGTCATTGTAACACTTTCATTTTCTTTGTCACAAGCTATAAATTATTGATATCGTTTTTTTTTATTATCATTTTTATTTTTGAACGTCTAGATAGCTTCAGGAACTAATGTTTTTTTTTTTTGTCTGCAACATTTCTAATATACGATCAAAGAGCAACCCTTCTGTCTCTTTCCTTATCTAAATAAAAAAAACAACGAAATCAATGTGCCAACAAAAATTTGCTCTGGTTCACTTGTTATTGTCTTTAACAAGCAGACATGATCTTATTTTAGCTTTCAAAATAAAAACAAACTTTTCTTTGATCGAATCTAAAGATACATTTATATGCGCGCGCATTAAAATTTGGCGAAACATTGTTTGCATTAGGCTAATAAAAATTAAAGGAAAACACAGCCCAACAAAAAAACGCCGAAAACGCACCTGTAAAACGTCAATTTTTAATTTCCTGGAAAATACATTTTGAAAGTATTTATTTTTACGGTATTTTGGAAAATTTATTTTATTCACGGCAAAAAAAATCGTAAGCAAGATCGCGCCCTCACATTTAATAAGGTACTGAAAAAATTAAAAATATTTTTAGTTGTTGCGACAAAAATGAGTGTTTTATTTTTCTTATCAATGAATTGCTATTGCCGCCCCTCTCCATTCGACTAAGTTTCAATTAATACGAAAAAAATTCTGATCGCTATCAGGCAGAATTTTAGCAAAATTAATGGTTAAATTTTACTACAGGTTGTTTCGAAGGTCTTGTCAATTAGTTAGTGTGAGAATATATTTTCGTTTCAATCATTTTACAGCAGTAACATTTAATCAAAGAAGTATTTTATCAAAAAAAAAAAAAGAATACAGGTTACAATTAGTCGCAAATAATACTTCTCATGTTAGATAAGTTTTAGCGTGTGTTTTTTTCTTTTTAAGTTATAACCTATTTAAACAAATCAGACGAACAAACGATAAAAACATTTCTGAATTAATAAACCTTAAAACGAAAATCGGGTAAGAAGTAATAAAAAAACAATATAGAATAAGAAAATAAACAACACTTAGCGCAGATAACAAGTGGCAAAAATGTTAACACCATACTTGACGTACATACATATATAGACTAAAGATATATATAGCGTTGAAAACACAATACACATTGAATAAAGATGTGTTTTTATCATTATTTGGCGACATTGCCAACAAAACTGCACTTTATTTTTTCGTGAGAAAAATGAGAAAGTTACATTAAATAGAAGATTTAGTTTAAGAATTAAATTAAAAATAATTAGCACCTTCAGCGGAAATTTTTTTAAAACCAATTGGTTTCATAAGAATTGAATATTTTTTAATCTTTAAAAGTTATAAGTTTGAATTAAAATAAGTTTTTATATTTTTATATTTTTTTAGATTCGAAATTAATTGTAGGTAACATTTTACAAGAAATTAATTAAAACAAAACCCTTGATGTTTCCGCAATTTTTTTAATTTTATTAATTAAAATAAATAAAATAAATAAATTAAGCCGCAGATACTGTCATTCCAAGTTCCTCTGCACACCCACTAAACACAAAAATGTCAGCCTTTCACTCGATGTTAAACCGTCTTCTTAAGTTCCCACTAAGCCAAATTAACCAAATTTTCGAAAGGAACTTAATACAATAAAGGACATTGCGATTAAGAATGGTTATGACGCTGAATTAGTTCACCGCCTCCTACAGACTAAGTCAAGACGTTTAACGCTCCAGTAAATTTTTCCTATGGATTCAAAATACGATGATAAACAATGGCGGAAAATTCCATACATTCCAGAGGTTAGACCAGCATTCTTCAATAACTAAGCGCTAAAAAACGCTCTGTCTAACAACAAAATCAAACAAATTCTTAACAAAAGTGGTGTTTACAAAGTCATATGGAAAGAACGCAATGGAGTTTACATAGGAAATACCTCGAGACAAATAGGAAAACAAATCTGTGAACACGTTAAAGCCTCTACACATCAAGATCCTACTCTCACAGCACATTAAAGCATCTGGTCATGGATGTTCTTTTGATGAAGTCACCCTCCTCCACTGTCTTCCTGCTGGTCGTATTTTAGATAAATACGAAATATTTGAAATAAATAAACATAAAGCTTTAAATATATATAATTGTCAAATTGATTTGACTAATAATAGTCCCTTACTGTGTACAGAGAATGGCAACTAAACATCCTTAATTCTAAAGTTTTTGTTAAATTGATTGATTTTATTGAATGGGATTTTAACACTGAATTCTAAATTCGTTTTGAATTCAGTGTTTTAAGTTACTGAATTCAAAATGAATAATGGGATTTGAAAATGCTTAGTTCTGAAATAATTTTGAATTCATCGATTCAAATCACTGATTTCAAAGTGAATGGGGAATGAAATAAAAGGCACGACTGGGTCGGACAAACTTGCTCTTGTGTAAGATTATTAACCTTTGGCTTATGATACTAAGTAAGAAACTGTAATAAATAATCCGAAGTAAAAATAGTTTCAATAGCGTTTTTATGTTTATGGCAGGTACCGTTAATAAGGTGATTTTGAAAAAAAAAAATTAAAATGCACGTCTGGGTCGCACGAGCTTGCTCTTGTAGTGGACCTAATGGGCCGCATGAAATTGTTCATGCAGCAAGTTACCACATCAATAAAAATCCAAATAAATTTAAATTTAATAAAAATAAATTTATTTTTTTTTTTTTTTTAATAAAAATACAAAAAAAATTTAATTATATGAATTGTTTTTAAAATTGCTAAAACTACTATTTAGGAAGATTCAAATGAAAATCAAAGTATGCAGAACATTTTGTTGCCTGAATGCAAGTTTATCAAAAAAAAAAAATATTCCAAAATCGTTAGAGTGGTTTTTAAATAAATCGATGTTTACTTAATAATTTTTATAAATTTTTTGTTTTACGAATTTAAAAAACGCCAATTAAAAGTGCTAAATAGTTTGCATTTTATGCAAAAAAAATATTTAAAATATTCAATATTAAAAAACCGTTTTTCAAATATTGAATTTACAAAAATATAAATTAAAAAATAAATTAAAACTAAAACTAAACATTTTTGCAAAATTTTGGTATCAAAGTTTTATCAAGTCATCTAGGTCTTTGTTAAAAAAACATTAAATTAAAATCGAAAAAAATTCAATTTCTCATCTAACTAATGGGCTACAAACCCTACATACCAAATTTGAAGTAAATCGGTTGAGCCGTTTAGGCTGTAGGTGCTAATACATACAGACTGACATACAGACAGATAGACAGACAGACAGACAGAATTTTCAGACCCAATTTTTTCGACTTCCCTATCATCGTAATGTCAAGTTTGATTTTTATCTTAAAATGTATGTTTTGCACGAATGCATAACTTGCCTTTATAGTACCTATAATTATTGCAAGTAAAAAACTGTGAATGACATCTTGTGTATGTCTAACTTAAATTCCCTACCAAATACATACTTACATATAAATATAATCGGTTCAGGCATTATAAAATTATGGCCAAATTTGTAAAAAACGTTAACACCAAATATCCGTTATGTGCATTTCTAACAACACTGCAAGTATAACCGCAATCCAATACCCGCTTGGATCTACATGGTTTGTGACATCAGCCTTGCTATATTTTTTCTTCGTGTTTAAAATTTAAATATGATCGATAAATTCACGTAATGCAACTTTTAATAAAAAAAAACAATGCATTCAATCACACTGTTTACCAGAAGGAAAGAACAAAACAAAAAACAACTGACCCATTTCTCAAAAAAATCTGAGGCTCACGAAATCGAAATAAAAAAAAACACCAAATTCCTTAAACTTTCTTTTCAAAAACTGATTAAGTTGCAATTTTCTAACTTATGAAGCCTAATGTCTACGATGATGCCCCTGCATGAGATAAAAAAGTTCAACATAAATACATTTGAAAATCCGCATGCAGATTAAGACCAACAAATGTAAAACAACATCTTGCCAACTGCTTTACCTCGCATAGATTAAGAGGGTTCGTCTAGGAGGCCATTTATCCAAGTTATTAATGTTATAATGTCATTGGTTTGGACAGCCCGGCACCCAGACGCAATAAATTGTTCACAATTCGCACTCTCAGCCTACTTAAGGATAGGACAACGTCAGTGGTTATGGTGTGAAGTTGAATAACCCACCCACACGTGTGAAGGAAGGTTTTTGCATATCTCAAGGCACAAGCAAGCTTGATTTTGCAAAAAAAAAAAAAAAAACAATCTGAGAGTCATAAATATTTTGCCATGACCATACCAGACCAAGGGGACGTGAAACCCTTTTATTTTAAACATTCAACTCTCGGCTCAGTTGTAAGACTAATGTATCTCATTGTTTATTCAAAGCTTGCCTCTTGCAACCTCGAAGGCGTGGTGACTTATACTCACTTAATAAGAATTTCACTGCAACAATGCCCATAAACTATGCTTCTACCACGGCAATCTCAGCTGCAATTGGTATTTATGTGGTTCCGTAATATACCGTTTGTTCGGTTGAATACAGAAAAAAAAACATCCAAACCTCTGAAGATACAAAGAACTCTGTGAGAACAAGGTCAAATGAAATACAGTAAAATGTATCTATGCGCCAGAGATACATTCAACGCACATTTGTCACGCATTTTCTTCGACCAAACGAAAGAGCGCAAAAGTGGGCTGTGAAAACCTGATTTAAGACCCAGCTGATTATGATCATAATTACATGCTAGAGTTGCAGTTAATTTCAGTTGTTAGAGATCAATGATGACGAACGACGCATGGTCCGGTCCGTTGGCTTGATCACAGCTTCAGATAGAAATACTTGTTTCATCTTCGTTGCGTTTTGTAGGTTAATTCCATACTTAGAGTTGGAAGTATATTTTAAGTGAGAGGATTTTCTTGTTTAGAATTGTTATGAGATTTAATTACAGGTAAATGCACTTTTGAATGATTGGTATCTGAGGAATGGCTTACTGTTTTGAAGGAAATTATAAATTTCTTTGATTGGAATTGGGTGTGTTATTGCAACACGCCTTTAAGTGATCAAAGCTGAACCTTGTTCTGACAATGCTTTAAGGTATTAGGTGTTAGGAGAGTAATTTGAGACACGTTCGTGGAAAGTCGTTAAGATAATATATTGAGAAAGAATGTAAATTACGATGAGCATGAAGAAACCTTTAATCTGAATATGTTTCGAATGATTTGGATAAAAATGTTATTACATTTTATTTTATGTACTTATTCTGTTTCCGGGCCTGAGAGCTAAAGAAAACTGTAATTCGTGAAGTCAGCGAGAGAGGGACAACGATCCGTATAAAGGCCAAATTCCATCATCTAAGCCTCAGAATCGCACATGCCCCTACTGAAAAGAGAGACGACGATTCAATTCCAAAGAAAGTTTCTACGAGTTCCTCGCCAAAACGTACCCCGAACAGGACTCGATGGAGCGACCAGGTAGACTGGTAGATCTCCCACTACTTGGAGTGCTAGATTGGAGACGGCAGGGGAGATATCAAGCCAGCTGGAGAGACATATTAAGCAAGGACTAGGAGCATCACGCTCTAGTTGAGCCAACATAAGTAAGTAAGTAAGTAAGTATTCTGTTTCGATTCTAATCGCAAACTTAATCGATTTTTGATTAAATTTAATTGACACGTGTGCAATTATGTCCCTTAAGTTTTTTCTTGAGGATTCGTTAGACACCCATATGGGTATAAACTAAATTTGGTCACATGGTCAAAATCATGGCCGCCATTTAAAAAAACAAAAATAATAGTTTAAGGATATTTGTTTTAAGTATATTTGTGGATATTCTATACTAGTCAAATGACCCTAACCTTTCATTATGTTCCGAATAATTTGCTAAAGATTCCGCAAAGTTTAAACATATTTTTTTTAAATAACATGCGTGTTCGTTCAAAACGGTTCGAAAGGATCTATTTCGGGCAGAAATGTACCTACAAGTTTTTATTCCAAATTGTCCTCAACTATTCAGTTCAGTTCGCTCAGAAATGAGCATTTAGGAATCATTTTAAAACAGTTTAAAATATTTATTCTACTCTTGCTTTTGAGTTGAGGTTGAGCAATTTAGTACAGATTTTTATGGAACACGTTTCGCAAATCTTATTTCGCAATTATAAAAATAAATTTTAACTGTCTCGCAACTGTCTCGTTACTGAGCAAAATTTCTTTTGGTTTTGAATGAACTCGCAAATCGATCATTTTAAAAAAAATTCTCAGATTTTATGTATCGCAAAATATAAAATGGCGATTTATTGCTCTGCCAACCGTCAAAATTAAATTTTCTTATTTTCACGCCGGCCCGCGTCGTTTAATTAAAATCATATACATATCCTAATTTCCGAAAAAATGTGTTTTTTTTAATTCCATGAGAAACAAGGATGAACTTAATGTTAATGGGTTTCTCTTTATGAGTTTTAAAACTATTGATGATGTGTGATGTGAAATACACAAAAGTGTTTTGTTGTAGACAAACCAAAAACCGTCTGTTTCTTTTAATGACAGTAATAATGTTGCAGTTATCCTGTCACTGATAGTTTTTATTATAAAAAAAAAAAACATTTGTATAAATTTCAATCTATGCAAAAGTCTTTAAATCAAATGCTCATCGTTATCATGAACTTCCTCGTACACACAAATAATTTTAAATTACATTAATATTTATTTAAACCACAATTTGTTGCTAAAATAGCGCATTTTATTACAAAAAAAAAAACACAATTTAATGCACACTTATCAACTGATTGCGGTTTCAATTATAAAAGATTGATGGGTTGACCTGAATGTGTACTTTTTTTCTCCCAAGAAATTGTCTTTAATTTGAGACTTTCTTTGCCCATTTCCTGTCTTAGATACTTAAGAGGCTGAGGTGAGAAAATTTCGCTTAATTTTATAACCAAAGTGGGACGTTAGAATTTATTGTTGTAGGTATCTCTTCGATGCAATCTTAACATAATTATCTTAATAACACTAACTAACTGTCTTGCTAATTGTGTCCTTAATTATATATTCACAGGAAAATAAAAATAAAAACGGAATTTAATTGCGGGCAAAAATAAAGTAAAACAATTCAAATGAGATAATTTGCCAATTGTCTTTCTTTCATTTTTAAATATTTTTTTTCTTTCGTTGAAAGACGTTCATTTCTGTTCTGCATTAATTTTATTTATGTGCTTATAAAAAAAATGCTTTACTTACCAATAACTCTGTTACAGGCTTTTATTACACCAACAGCACAAAAAGTAGTCTGTAATGCCGACAGATTTTAGCCAACTTCTTGGTTATTGAAGCTCCCAATGCGTGAAACAATTTTCATTTGCAAAACAATATCATGGAACATCGAGTTATTGTTTTACTATTTTATTGCAAGATCGTTGAACTGCCGATTGCAGTGGATTTGCATGTCGAGAAAAATGTTTTTATGATTTATCGATTCGAATTGTGAGTTGTGACACTCAGCAATCATTTTTTTTGTATAATTGAATTTTTTTAAAAATAAGAATGCTTTGTAAATTTTAAATTACTTAATCCAAAGCAATGTCTACATTTATTAGGGTAAATTATCAGTTTTAATTATCGAGCAAAAAATGTGACAATAAATCTAAGGCGAAATATAAATACAATTATTCCCTTTAAATAAAATTAATTTGTGTATGCAATTTTATAACAAAATAAAGCTCACGACTTGATCGTACAGACTTGATCTTGTGGTAAGTAACCTAAAAGCTCATTACAAAAAAAAAATTAAATTATTTAAGTACCTACATATGTAGGTATATGAAAATATATTAAAAGTTCTAGAAATATTAAAGACTTCAACTAAGTTCAAAGTATGAAGACAAATTGCATTTTAAATATAAAATTATGAATAAAAACAATTTTAAATCGTGGGAGCAGTTTAAAAAAAAATATTAATTGAAATAATTATTTGAAACAATTTTTGGAAAAAAAGTAAATATGTAAATGTGTATAAACATCACCGTTGGCAACAAATCACTTTTTTAATTAAATCAATCAATCGTTTTTCTTTCATTAGGTAGTACCTATAGTCTGTCCACTAAAAATTGGCAGTACAGGAAAGATAGGGATGTTTGTCTCTCATTCGCACTTCTTTGCTTTCCATAAGGTTATCTTCTTTCAAAAGCTCTAATAGGGTTGCCGTAGTAAGCATTTTGAATTGGAAAAAACTGAAAAAATATGATGTAGGGTTATCTTTCTTCTTTTTTAATTAAAATTATTTTCTTAATTTTTATTTATAAAAATGAAATGAAATTTATCTTTTTCCACACCACCAAGAGATAAGATAGTAGGCTCGTTTTTGAATTGTATCCCCAGTAGGCCTAATCCCTTTTAAATAAAAAACAAACAAAAAATAAAGAATTTATTCATAAAGATAAATATAACAAGCAAAATAAATAAACAAGCATAACAAAAATAAATATAAATTCATCTATTAAATCAAAATATGTACATTTATATATAAGTAAAGATATTTTTATCACTCGAGAAGTTACTGCTGCTGTTGCTGCTCTCTTCATCTAGATTTATTATAAGGCTTTCTACAGCGTTTTCCGAAAAAACGTCCATTTCCCACATTTTCGGCTCAATTACCTGCTCGACGTGTTGGACACACCGGTGCCATTTCTCACTAATCACAAAAATAGGTACACGAAACATCAATACCGACCGCCCGCGCGCTTTAAAAATCTACGCAAATAAGAAAAAATATACACGAAATATCAACCGACCGACGTTTTTTCCTGCAATTTGACTCCAGCGACTTCAATTTGTTCCTTCAGTTGTTCCAATGATACTATTTCCACTTCGTAAACATAATTCTTCATAAATCCCCTTGCATAGAAATCTAGGGGAGTTAAATCTGTTGACCTAGGCGGCCATTCCGTGGGGCCCCTTCTTCCGATCCAACGGTCACTAAAATGATCATCCAGCCAGTTTCTCACCTGTAAGCTGTAGTGTGCTGGAGCACCATCTTGTTGGTAGATTAAAGTATCTGCTATAACCAATGGAACGCTGTCTAATAAATCGGGTAAAAGGTCTCTTAGGAATTGCAGGTATGATTCTCCATTAATAATGGAATTCAAAAACCGGGGCCCGATCACAGTGTGTCCAACAATACCAAGCCAAACATTACAACTAAAGCGGTGTTGTGATTTGTTTTGTTTTTTTTTTGTGTGGATTGGCGCTACTCCAATAATGTAAATTGTGGAAGTTAGTAACCCCATCCCTAGTAAACTGTGCTTCATCCGTCCAGAATATTCTTCTAAAATAGTTTTGTTCGGTTTCATTTCTAAGTAGTAATGTTCTACAAAATTCGGTTTTCAATAACTTGTCGTTTGAGGTGAGTTCCTGAACAGGCGTAAAGTGGAACGGGTGTAAATTTTCCGCCCGAAGTACTCGACATGCTCTAGATTGGGACACTCCAAGCATAGTGGATATCCTTCTTGTACTGACGGAGGGATTATTTCGGACTAAATCCAGAATTCTTTCATCTAAGATTCTTGACTCATCAGAAACTGGCCTTTCGCTTCTTCGATGCTCCAGCACTCCATGATCTCTTAGACGTCGGTGGATTCTTGGAAACGTGCTATGATGGGGACACCTCCTATCGGGATATCTTTCAGCGTACAATCTTTCGGCTTCACGACTTCGACCATTAGCTAAACCGTAGCAGAAATGCATGTCCGTTAATTCTTCTCGGGTGTATGAGCTTGACATCGTTACGTGTTAATGAGTTAATATTCAAATTTGAAATAATTACTAAGCAAAACTGCAATGCCTTTAATTTATCTTGCGTTGCAATTTTCTTTTTTTTCATTAAAAAAAATGCGGTTTTATTGTCCCTATTGTCCCCATAACAGGTAGAACCCATGGGCTGCGGGCAGGCCAAGGCAAAAATATTGACAGGTCAGTTTTCAGAAGTTATCAATGAAAATAATATTAATCCAGGGTTATTCCAATACTATTTAATTTTATTACGTTCTCATAAAACTCCAATTAAAAAAAGTAAAAAAACTAAGATTAATGCTAAATAAATAAATAAATTGCTTAGTTACAATAAAAATAAATGTTTTTCTTAGAAAAAGGTGGTTTTGGTTTTTTTTTAATTTCTTGAGAACGACATAAAATTTTTGCATCCGGTTTTCTTATTTAGACTTAAAATTAATAACAGCATTGAATTTTGAAATTTAAATTAGCTTTTAATTACGTAAAATTTTGAAAAAAATGAATTTGAAATTTTTTTTTAATTTTTTTTTTCAAAATTTTGACTTTGAAAATTAATATTTCAAAAACTATTTCTTAGAATAGATTTATTTAAACACAGAATGAAAGAAAAAATTATTGGCTTTTCAAAAACGTATCGCACAGCATTGTGAATGAAGCCGTTGATTTTAAATAATTTTTTTCCCATTTTAAGTCAGTTTTTTCGAAAATTGCCCCTCCCGGCTAAACGGAGGGGAATAGACCCCCCCTCCCATACGATTTTTTTCTTGTCTCAACGCAACCTACACGCCCTAGCATTTTGTCGCATTGCTCATGACTCACCCTGTATATGCACGGTGGGCTTATCAATAAGATGCCGTGTACCTATTTTTCTTAGACGCATGATTTGTTTTGGTCGATGGAAGAGACCTTATTAAACAAATTTGCAATTACTGCAAAAACAATAATTTGTTATTGTTTTAATTTTTTTAATTTCTTGTAAGGCCTGGCCACGGGCAATCTTACTTTTAAGTTGGTGCATAACCTTAAACAAGGTTCCCAACTATATAATTAACAGCAGTAATTGCAAATTTGTTTAATAATGTCTCTTCCATCGACCAAAACAAATCATGCGTCTAAGAAAAATAGGTACACGGCATCTTATTGATAAGCCCACCGTGTATATATACCTATTTGGGCGAAACGCATTCAATGATGTAAAGGCCACTAACCTTTGTTTATGTGAAATAACGCCAAGTGAAATAAGGCCAACTTTCAAAAGTTGGCCTTATTTCGCTTTCCTAAAGTATAATAAGGCCAATTTTCAATCGTTGCCTTTATTTCACTCTACAAAAGTGAAATTAAGCCAAGTTTGTCTTATTGCGTTTTCAATGTTAATGCATTCCGGTCTATTGGAATGCAGTCCAGTGAAATGCGAACAAATCCTAAAATTGTTTATATATTCTGAATACACAGTAGTGTGATTTCTTTCACTGGTGGCGTATGAGTACCAAAGTACACAAGAAGTTCATAGTTTTGGATTTTGGCCTCACGTCAATTTCAAAAATCGATATATACATCGATAAATTTTAGGTTTTGGAGGGGAAATATTTATTTTCAGAAAAGGGGAGCTTTTAATTTGTCATAATTCAAGCAACATGTTTTTTTTCCATTTTATTTCCGTATTTTTTTATATTTTTTTATGAAATTTTCAAATATTAGAGATTTTGGGGAGTTTGATTATTTTGGAAAAAGGGGGGTGGTTGGAGCTCTCAGAAATTTTAAGCATTTTTTGAAACTCAAATTAAAACATGATTAAAATCTTGTAAGGACTAAATTTCTCATTCACAAGTTGTATTTAATAACACTTATTCAGATTCAAAATTAAAATTTGAGAAAAGTCTGAGTTTTAAAAATAAACTTCAAAATGCTCTATCTTCGAAAATACAAAAGATGCGACTTTAATTTTTTGGAACAATGATTCTATTCCCCCTTTCTCACCCCATCCACCTATTTTCGACCCAATGATCCCTCCCTCAGTAAAACTGACTTCTCGATTGGTTGGTCCCACATCGACGGTCAATGATTTAGAGGGTCGTCATATAATGGCAAGATTACGGGATCAACGGCTCTATGATAACGTTCGTCTATATCTCTCATATTTATATGACAAACCAGACTCTATTTGTATTGATGGCAAGACAAAAACAAATGTCATGGTATTTATTCAGAAGGAAGGCCTCCCTACCAATCCTTCTCTTCTCAAACAAATATACATCCGCTATCATGAAGGGTTTAACATATTCGCTAATACTGTGGAAAAGGATCTTTCAGCTCTTGCTTCACATATCAGTTCAAAACGTTATTCATACCTTCAAAGTACCCGCAGAAATGTCAAAAACTATTTTCGTCCCTAACTTGAAGACTCCCATTACAGCCCCTAAATTTTTATCTCTTTACTACCAAAACGTCAGAGGTCTCCGCTCCAAAACATCTTCGGTCTTTCTTAACTCTCAAAAACTCCCTTATGATATTTTTGCACTGTCTGAAACCAATCTGTCCCAGGATATAAGCGATTGCGAACTTTTTCCCTCCAATTTCAATGTCTTTCGGGTAGACGGGTCTTCTAATGATGTCGACTCTTCTGGTCGTGGAGTTTTACTAGCCATACATAATCGCATCGACTCAATGCTCTTTAAGACATCTCACAATACCTTTTTTGAATACGTCTGTGTTAAATCTAAACTATGTAAAATTACCATTTTCACAATCTGCTGTTATATCAGACCATCACAGCCTATACAATCTTACCAGCTTGCAGTAGATGCTTTTGATTCCATTTTTGAAGCAGCTGATCCTTCCGATATTGTTATAGTCGTAGGAGATTTCAATTTTCCAAATCTTCAATGGGTTCTTTCTGATGAGGAATCTTATTATACAGCTCTCAATCCCTCTTCAGATAAAGAAATCCTCTTTACCGACTGCTTGGTAGATTCAGACCTTTTCCAATTAAGTGGCGTTAAAAATAATTTAGGACGTCAGCTTGACCTTGTGTTTTCTTCTGACGCAGACAATTGTGTCGTTACTGCAAGTAACCATCTCCTTTCTAAATTAGATGCCTACCACCCTCCCCTTTTCCTCACATTCTCTTATGATTTTCCCCATAATTCAACCCTGACTGAGAGCCCTTTGTCTTTCAATTTTCGTAAAGCTAACTTCCGTAAACTTAACAACTTATTAGCCTCCGTTGTTTTCGACAGCATCGCTCAAAACCCAAATATAGAATTAGCTGTATCTAATTTTTACTTTAGCGTGTTTAGCTGTCTTTCCCAATCTGTCCCTGTTATTCGCCATAAGAACACCTCTTCATCCCCCCCTTGGTACAATAGTGAGCTACGGTCTTTAAGAAATAAAAGAAACAAACTTTGGCAAATTTACCTTACTTCGCGTTCTGGTTTCGACTTTACTAACTATCTGAACACCAGTACAATTTTTTCAGAACTTTGTGATTCACTTTACAACGAATACCTCAATCAAATGCAATCAAACATAATGATTGACCCTAAAACATTTTTTCACTTTATTAATGCTAAACGTAAATCTGATAGCTACCCTTCTACCTTAACATTTTTGAATGATTCTAAATAATTGCTAACTTGTTCGCCCAGTTTTTCAGTCAGTCTTTTTCAACGAGTAGCTTAAAGCCCGATTCAGAATATTTCTCTTATCTAAGCAAATGCACGCAAACATCCTTAACCTCTATTATAATTTCGTCGGAAACTGTCGAGGCTAAAATTAATAATCTGAAAGAGGATTATTCTGCGGGTCCAGATGGGATTCCTCCTATAATACTTAAACAATGTTGCTCTAATTTTGTTAAGCCCCTAACAGCCTTATTTCAGCTTTTAATTTCACAAGGAATTTTTCCTTCTCTCTGGAAAAATTCGTTTATAGTCCCTATTCATAAAAAAGGCCCGAAGAAAGAAATCTCCAACTACCGTCCAATCGCCAAACTCTCCTGTATTCCGAAGCTTTTCGAAAGCCTTATATACGATACAATGCTGTTTCATTGTAAACAACTTGTATCGCCTAAACAACATGGTTTTCTGAAAGGCAAATCAACTACAACCAATTTAGTAGAATTTGTTTCCGGTGCTTTATGCGATCTCGAAGATGGCAATGAAGTTGATGTAATTGCAACTGATCTTAGCAAAGCCTTTGATAAAATTTCTCATTCTTTAATCCTTTTCAAGCTTAATGCTCTAGGCTTTCAACCAATATTTATAGCATGGATCCAATCTTACTTAAAAGACCGCAAGTACAAGGTTATCTTCAGATCTTCTGAATCGGATTCAATTCTAGCCACCTCTGGTGTCCCGCAAGGCAGCCATCTCGGCCCACTAATATTTATTTTAACCATCAACGATGTCGACTTCGTCATAAACGACTCTTTGATATCTATTTACGCAGACGACAAGAAAATCTATAGGCGTATTTCCTCCCCTTCTGACTCCTGTCTTCTCCAAAATGATCTTAATCGGTTTTCAACTTGGTGTCTGAAAAATTTTCTCGAACTGAATGTGAGCAAGTGCCAAGCAATAACCTTTTCACGAAGGCGTATTCCTGTTCCTCCCAGAACGTATTTTATCAACAATGTACCCGTCTCCCCAGTTGATTCCCTACGTGATCTCGGAGTTATCTGTGACAAGGAATTGAATTTTCGATCTCACTTAGACTCCTCTATAAACAGAACTAACTCCGCGCTTGGTTTTGTAAAACGTTGGTCAAAAGAATTCTCCGATCCTTATGTAACTAAAACTCTCTATGTTACATTTGTAAGGCCCCTTCTTGAATATGCTAGCCAAGTCTGGTCACCCTACTACATCTCTCACTCCCGTCGTATTGAAGCTGTTCAACGAAGATTTCTACGTTTTGCACTCCGTGGCCTTGATTGGTCAAATCGATACAACCTCCCTCCCTACGTAAACCGCCTAAGGCTAATTGATATGCAAACACTTGAAAAACGTCGTCAATTGACTGACATTGTCTTTATTCAACAGCTATTAGCCAGAAATATCGATTGCCCCACGCTCCTCCAAAAAATCTCCCTCCAGACCAATCCCAATAATCTTCGTTCAGTACCACTTTTCAAAATAAACTTTCATCGCACTAGCTATGGAAGTAACGAACCCATGACCCGCATGCTTCGGTTAACCAATACCATGCAAAGCTTTTTCGACTTCCACCAAAGCAAAGATTCCTTAAAAACCTCCCTCTATAGAACCTCCAACCCTATCTAGCTTTCTTTAGATTTAAGAATTTTTAGACTTAAGTTGTTTGCTTGTATTAAGCTAATAAAGTTAAACAAACAACTTTAGACGGGAGGGGGTCCCATCCCCTTCCTTCTGTGGTGTTTGTTGCTAAATAAATAAATTAGAACAACTTTTAAATTCTGAAAAAGTAAAAATAAGTTTGAAATTCTAAAAAAGGGGGGCTAACTTCACACTTTTTGGGAAAGTTTTTTGGTTCAAAAACCCCCATTTTTGAATATTTTCCAAAATAAGTTACAGCACAGACCAGCACAACAACTAGAGCAACTTTGAAAATTTCGAAAATTTTGATTTTTGAAAAATATTGAATACCTAACACAACCTAGCACAACTTTCAAAAATTCGATTTTCGAAAAAGGGGGACCTAGGTCAAAAACTGTTTTTTGGCTCTAAAACCCCCATTTTGGAATATTTTTGAAAAAAAATTACGGCACAAACCTAGCACAACTTTCAAAAATTAAATTTTAAAAAAAGGGGGGGCTAACTTCACACACTCTAAGCCAGCAGCTTATTGGTGAGCAGGAAAAAGGATCAAAAGCGGAGCGAAAACAATTTTAAATAAAAAAGGATCAATTTGTGGTGTGAAAATTAGAAATTCGCACGAATTAACGACGTGTGTAAAACGCCGGTGATAAACATTCACATTCTAATGCAATGTTGAATCTTACAAACAAAAGTGCCATCAATTCAACAAAAGCATGTAATTCATCTCTTATTCTGTTAAATTGAACAGTTAAATGTATTTTATCTTCTTGTAAGACACATGATTTTTGAAGCAATCCTGACTTTAAATGAAACCTTATTGTTTGCCCTACTGAAATAATATGAACTATTAAAGTTGGCCTTTTTTCCCACTTTGCTAACGTGAAATAAGACCAACTGTTGAAGTTGGCCTTATTACACTTGGTCTTATTTCACGGCACCTTTTGAGATTCCGAATCATTTCACAGAGTTAACTCAGATAAATTGGTGAGTTAACTCTGATTTGATTCGGGATCTCAAACTGACTATCAAACTTGTTTTTATCAGAGTTAACTCGGGGTTAATCTTACCCAGGAATAAATCTCTTATTGAAAAACTGGGCCTAACATCAAGTTTCCCCATTTTTAAAAATTCACCTCCTAATGTTGGTGTAAACCATTTTAAGTTAAACTGCCAATAAATTTTATTACTTATTTAACTAAAATGCTTTTAGGTGTATTTTGGTGAAACTGGGCATAAATCACGTAAATGCAAATCATTAAAATGTATGGTAAATCACATAATTAATTACATGATTTAGCTAAATCAAGTGGGTTTTCAGCTAGTTTTGAGATCCGGAGTTAACTCATAATTAATCCAGCTAAATTGGTGAGTTAATTCTGACTAATTTCGGGATCTCAAACTGACTGACAAACGTTTTGTTCCCATTAGCGTACTCGAGGTTAATCTAATCCTGAAACAATTTCGCACTGAAAAATAGGGCCTAAGTAGTTTTGAATCCCGTAAACATTCGATTTACAGGGAGTCAACGTATATATCACCGATTTTTATTTTTATATTTTTAAGCTAAAAACTTAAGATCATCTTATGTTGAATAATTAACTTAAATGCCGTACCGAATATAAAATTGGTTGGGCCGTTGTCAAGTTCCGGCCAAATTTGTAAAAAAGCGTTAAAACCAAATCTCCGTTATGTACATTTGTAATTATATTAAAGCCCTGGAAGTATAACTTTCACAAAGTTTTATCAAAATCGTTGCAGCCGTTTTCAAGATTATTTGGAAAAACTAATACTAATAATTATAGTACATCTCGTATGAAGATTTTAGTTTCTCCCGGTTTTCTCGGAAGCGGCTCGAAAATTTCGATAAAAGTTTTTGAACGTTATACTTGGACTGCTCTTATATAACAGCATTTCAGGATTTTGGCTAAAAATGCAACTAACGGATATTTGGTATTAACGGAAATAAGAGCAAATACATGCTATGTCGGTCATTTGATTTTATCTGTGGATTAGGTCTTATGGGAAACCCACAAATTTAAAAAAAAAGCGTCAAAAACCTACTAGCAAATAGGTGTAGTGTTGTGATAAACAGACTTTTCTTTATACAATTAACATAATTTTTCTTGAAACTGACTTATGGTTCGATAAAACGTTCCACGATATTTTTTATATAATATTCTTTTTCTACAATTTTTACCTTCAGCTTTTCCCAAAAAGTTCAAATTTTCCAATTCATTTTTTTCAAAAAAAAAACTAAATTTTCAAATAAATTTTTCAGTCGTCAACACGAAAGTAATTTGCCATAGGAGCAACGATTTTAACGATTAAAACCTTACTTTTCATTTCGAACCTCTGTGAATTCTTTTCAGCTTTTATAATTCGATTTGATCATAGTCTAAATTATTTAACTACCTATATAAATGATAAAAAGAGTAATCAAACAACAACAAAAAAAAAAAACTATTAAAAATTTTCGCTTTTTTGTTACTCAACCAAATTAAATTTCAACCAGTTTATCTTTTCTCACATTACGGTCTCCAATCTCCGCTTGTCATTTCAACCAAATGAATTCATGCTTTCAAACAATAAACTATTATGTTACGCAGTTTTGATTAACAAAATTTTCACCCACAAAATCATTGTCAGAAAAAAAGTATCTTTCATCAAATGTGTATCTTTTTCAATTTATCTTTTGATTAAAAAATGACTTCTAGTTAACTAGCGGGTAATTTTTGTCTCACCTTTTTTCATCAACACTTTTTTTATGAATGAAAATAATTACTTTCTCTCAACAGTTTTTTTTTTGTATTAAAATTAACATTTGGTATCTTATACATTTTTAACAATTTCGCGCATCAATCATAAAAAAATGAAAACAAAAATTATGCCTCGTTCGAATGTATATACATTGAATGTGAAGACTTTTACCCTACAGTTGTTGTTGTTTTTTTTTTTATGTATACATTTTGATTAATTGCAAAACAATAATTTCTCGAATTCATTTACCCCAGTCCCCAGTGTGGCATGAATAATTACACGTTCTGTCGTATATTTTATAGACGGGGCAATGAAAACATTAGTCGAACAGCGCGCCGCGTTATTTGAAATTTTATTTAGAATTTACTTCCATAATATTTTTTTTATACAGGAGCTCCTATAGTACAGCTTGCATTTTAATTGGTTACTGCACTTGTAATGTATAGATACAAAAGTATCTATGGTAAATGCTGAACGAGTAATTGTTTTCTATGGAATGTGTGTTGGATCGCATGAGTGTAGATACTTCAGAGATAAAAAAAAGTACATTGCAGTTGCAGCACACATTGGGTGGCAAAATAAAGAATAATAGTTTATTTTGCTTCTAGCACCGTGAAGGTGTTTGAACTTATTTATCTATGCAACAGAAGGTTGCATGGGAATTCTTTTGTATCTACTTGGGTGATTTGAAGAAAACTATTTTCAACAGTGTTCTCCTCCGTGTTCTCAGGTAGTTTATTTTTAAAAGCATTGTGTAAACACCTGTTTTCATATGTATATATACCCACATAAATGTATGTACAATGTTTGTATCTAAATGATGAATGACAATTAAGTGGTTACTATATACAGTTCAGAGGTGGGATTTTCTTAATGGCATTACATGTGGTAAGATATTCATCTTTGGGGAATGGTTATTGTTGAATACTTTTCTTTGTATGAGAAAAAAGTAACAAATAAAATTAACAAGCAGATAAGTATCTCTACCAAATGATTTACAATTCACCTTTTATTAAGTGTTTATCTGAGTTAGCCGCATTAATCAGTAACGATGAAGTGCCTATAGCACCGAAGAGTCTACTTTTCTAGGAGCCTCTGTGGATACCTAACAGTTATCCGAACGACAGATTACAACAAACAGTTATGTACTGTTACTATAAGTTCTACCGACCGAGTGGAAAAAAAAAAACATTATCAATACATAAAGAACTGCGTGACTTAAATATTTCCGATGTCCAATATCAAATAAAAAACACAAATAAGTCGCACGAACTTGTCGCACGAAGTTACGACATAAATAAAATTAAATTTAATAAAAATAAATTTAATAATTTTTTTTTACGAAAATGAGAAATACTATTAAAATCATATGAATTGTTTTTAAAAGTGCTAAAACTCCTTTTTAGGAAGATTCAAACGAATATCAAAGTATGCAAGTTTATTAAAAAAATAGTTTCAAAATCGCTTGATCGGTTTTTCGATAAATCGATGTTTAGTTAATAATTTTTAATATTTTTTGAGTGTGCACGGTAGGCAACATCAGTTAGGCCGTTCACACTTTCCTAAGACACTATACTTTATTTTGGTTGATGTAAGTGACCTTATATAAGTGACTTTATAAAGGTTGATGTAAGTGACGCAATCCGCGCTGTATGTATGTCTTAGGAAAGAGTGAACGGCCTAAGTGATGATGCCTACCGTTCACACTCAGGCGAAACACATAGGAGTATAGGGTACTTAAGCTTTTTTCATTGAAATTAATTCATTTGATGCTCCACTAAAAACAAAAATCAACTTGCCATCTTGTGTTAAATTTCAAGTTTTAAATCTGTACTAAATTTAAAAGCAATTGACTGAGCCGTTACCAAGTTATGGTAAAATTTGTAAAAACCGTTAACACCAATCTTAGATATGTGAATTTTTAGCCAAAAACCTGAAATGAAGTTATATTTAGACTACTGCAAATATAACGTACACGAATTTTTATTAAAATTGTTACAGCCGTTTTTGAGAAAATTAGTAAAAACTAAAACCGTTATATGGCAGGTACCCGTTATAGCCGGGCTAAAACAAAAATTCGATTTTCTCCTCTAGGGAATCACCAAAAAGTGCTATATACGAAATTTGAACTAAATCCTTCAAGCCCTTTAGGTTGTAGTTCGGTGCACAGTCAACCAAACATACGCATATATCCGCACAGACAGACCGACGGACGGCATGACGAAACCTACTTTTAAAGGCTTCTCTATTATCATAATGTCAGGTTTGATTAAAATCTCGATTTTTTTTTACACGAAACCAATACTTGCCCTATTGAGCAAGTAAAAATTAGCAACTAGCAATAGTTGTTGTAATTATTTTAAATTATTTTCTTTTAATTTTTTTTTACAAATTAAAAAACGCCAATTTAAAGTGCTAAATAGTTTGTATTTTATGCACAAAAAATAATTTTTTTTAATAAAGCCGTTTTCCAATTATTGAATTTACAAACTCATAAATTAAAAAATTAATTAAAACTAAAACTAAACATTTTTGCAAAACAATAGGATAAAAAACATCTGTAATTTTTTTTGAAGAAAATCGCTTGAGCCATTTTCAAAAAAATTGAGTTTTCTTTAAAAAAAAAAGAAATTTCAATTCTCCCCCTCTAAGGATTGGCCTACAAAACCCTACATACCAAATTTGAAGCTAATCAGTTAAGCCGCTTAGGCTGTAGTTACTTATAATGCAACCAGACTGACAGACAGACAGACAAAATTTCCGGTTTTTTTTCGTCTTCTCTATTATCGTAATGTCATGTTTGATTGTTATCTCCAATTTTTTGTTTGCCCGAATGCATAACTTGCCTTACTTAGTACCTGTAATATCAAGTAAAAATACTCAGTTTTAAGAATGCCATTAATTAAAGAAGTTCCATTAAAAGTTTCTGGGCATGAACAAAGGCGCAGGGTCAAAAGTCCAGTGGCCAGAAGTCCACAATGCATTTTTTGATTATGGACTTCTGGCCTCTGGACTTCTGACCCTGCACCCATGAACAAATTATTCATATGAAATTTTTGACGTTTTTTTTTTCAAGAATCGAAATTACTGTGAAATACATTTCGTCAAAAATTAAAGTTACATGGTTCGGTGCAATGCAATAGACAAACAAACTACTAAATGAAAGACCAAAGGTACAAATAATAGCTTGCATGGATCAAAAGTGATCTTTTGGCTAAGCTTAACTGGTATAGCTGGACTTCACAGTCCGAGCCATACAATTTCTACAAAACAACAAGAGCATAACAATGTCCACAAAGACTTTAAAAAATCCTATTTATATTTTGATAGACTAAGTAATTTCCCTAGCAGGGAAGACTGAACTACAACCAACCACCAGCTATCAAATCGACGAAAGACGACAGACCTTACGATGTACTATATTGATGAATCATTTTAGAAACTGAATCAAATTTCATGCAGGGACGCCAGGTATATTGCAACAGGTTTCAGTGATGGCTGATATATCATATACTTCATTGATAACAAAGCAGGAATAAAAGCTAATTTCTGCCATCGAAACTCAATCGAAGCTTGAAAAAGTTAGACGCAGAAGAAACAAATTGTACAGAAAATATGTGCATGATGAAACTATATTCACTTTATACATCTTTCACTGGTCACTTATGAAATAACCCTCTATATAATATTTCTACAGCACAAAAGACACAAGACCCAACGACTCGCACTCCCAAACAATTTGTTTTGTGTGCGTTGCCACAAAATTGAAGGGGACTTACAAAAATACTAACTTCGCTGTCTGGACATTGTTAACCTGAAAGAGTAGAATCTAACTAACTTCGTGGATTTCAGCAGGATAAAATATAAATCCAAATTGTATATTTGTTGAAATCGTGCATAAATCGAAAAACATTGCTAAAAACTTGAAAGAGAAATTAACGCTAAAAATCTCAGTATCAACTCACTAAGACAGCAAGCTTCTTTGAGAATAATGTTGAAAGCGACACTGTTGGTCACCTAATTGCCTTCTTGAACTAGTTTCTGAAAGAGGAACAGTTTAATTCAGGAATCGGTAAAGTGATTTGTGATTTAAAATGATAAAATGATAAAATGACTTGAATTCTTCTAGACCAAAAGATGAATAAAGGCATGCTATGGTTAGCATTTGATATGACATCACTTGGCGACCGCCATCAGGCCCAGATATATTTGGCTTCAAAAATTCTGGACTAACTAAGATCGTCAAAACTACACAGTGCTAGATGGATGTCAAAAGCTATCTACTTCTTTAAGATATGAATTTTCAAAAGTTAATTCAAGCTCAAATTTTAGTTCAGTTCACTATGCTGTCGAACTTTATGTAAGATTCTTGAAGAATGTTGTCGATTATACGGAAGCCCCACGAAATGATCTTAAGCTGCTCAAAAACTTCGATTACTACAAAAAACCAAATGAAGCTGGATTTAAAATTGCACCTGTGGTATCTAGATACTTGTCGGAAGACAAATCGCGAACTCAAATACCGCCGATTCTTCAATACCACAGGATTTCCGTCACCGTTCTTTACTTAGAATGTGGACTTATAACTTTTAACTTATACCTAGTAGGAGTGGCACCTATTCCCGAACATCCCCAGTTCCCGAACTCTTTGATATGAATCTTTATTTTTTCCATATTTTTTGAGTTTCCTCTTTCAAATGAGTATGAATTCTTATGTCGGTATATAGTTTCTAACCGGGAAACCCAAATATAACGATTTTTCTTAAAGAGTTAAAAGAAACTGGTGATGTTCGGTAATAGATGCCACAACCCTACTTATTAGCAAGTAAAAAATGGAAAAACCAATCAGTCCTTGTCGTTATATGGAACTTCGAAATTGTTATCTTATGATAAAAAACTTCAAGAATGTATTACTATAGATCTCTTCGCAATTTCTTTATAATTTACTATAACCAAACCGTGGATATACATATCTAATGAAGAACTTCTATGGCATGGATACGTTGGTAAAATACAATATATTTGTATTAAATTGTTTACATCGTGCTTCGTAATAACTCGTTTCAAGTAATTAGTTTCAACTAACACTCGATTAGAACATTCAATAAAGTTCCATACCAATAGTTCATCAAGTTCACCTTGTAACACCTCATTTTTGTGATAAATTATTAATAATAATTCAATAGAGCGACTTAAAATAATAAAAAAAAAAAAACCTGCAATGCCGAGTCCGGTTTCGTGACGTGATCATTAAAATCAACAATTGAAAGTTCGTTTCAACCAACTTCTTTCAACCAAATTTAAAATATTGTACCTTGAAGCTGTCATTGAATATAGTTCAGTAAACTGTCAAAAGTTCTTTTGATTGTGCCTTTCTTTTTGTCTCCAACTGACATACATTCTACTTTTTTTTTATATTTTTTTGTTTGGACGCGATACATAAATAATTATCTAAAAATGTTTGCATACAATTTGTTTGTGTGTAACATACTTTCCCCTTCAAAGTTGAGAGTTTCTGTTTTATAATTTAAAGACCACAACAAATAAAAAAAAAAAACTAGTAGTCCATCTTTTTTTCTGAGATTGTCAGTCCATCCGTTTGTTAATTGTTTGCCATATAAACAAATCAACTCAAGCTGACCATATTTGAATTGCATAGTGTAAACAAAATACTTAATCAATAACTGCGGCTTGAGTGTTTTGATATGCGAAACTTAAATATCGAACCGAGAATTGAAGTTGATTTTTCTTTTTGTTTATATAAAAAAAAAATAATAAAAAATAGCAATCAATTCATCTGATATGAAAACTTTCTTTTTATTTGACCTATGTACATATGTAGATATCAACAAATTGATTTTAATTAATTGTTTGTCATAACAAATAACTCAAAGCTATTGAATAATAAAAAGCATTCAAATGTGAAAGACAATTTGCATTAAAATTGTAGATTGTGATACTTGGAAGTCTTATAATATTATTATTGAAACTAGGTTAATAAATCTTGTATATTACGACGCAATTTTTTCCAAAGTTTTTATTTGTTGTCGTATTGAATTTCGAGAAACAGCTGACGTGCTTTTTCTAGGCTCAAATTATTTTTTTTTTCGGCCATCAATTATAAAGGCTGATTTCATGTGTGATTCTTCGCAACGAACTTCACTTCAAATTTCTAAGACACTTCTGCAGAAAAGGAGCGAAAAAGAAGAGTGCTTAACCTAAAGCATATAGACAGATAACCAGAGCATATGTATCGAGAATTGGAAGAAATATCTCCAGTCTTAAACTATCAGGGCCAGTTGTACAATTGTGGTTCAGCGTGGTTCAAATTTTTAAACTACTGATTTCCATAGCTAATCTGTCGAAATCGGTGAGTTAAGAACAAGAACCACGATTTTACGAGTACAACTGGTCCTCAAGCGCCAAAAAGACAAAATTCTTATACTGATCCACTCAGGCCTATCCGGCAGTGCTTTCCAAGTGCGAAAATTTTAAATACATTGGACCTATGATGAATAACAAAGCATGATTAATAACAAAGCATCTTGTGACGACGACATCAACCATCGCGTAAGCGTTGGGTGGATGAAGTGGCGTGAGAACTCTGCTATCTTCTGTGCCCCCAAACTGAAAGGAAAACTCTATACACAGCAGCATTTCGTCCAGTGCTCACATACGGTTTTACAATGTTGGACAATCGACGGGAACTGAGATGAAGATGTTTGACAATGTTTGATCTTATTAGAAGTAAAAGGATTCGGAGAAACATTTACGTCAAAATTTTCATGGTTGGTAAAAAAAAACAGTAGACAAACTCAGCTACACGTATTGATGAGAGATTCTGAGAAATTTGTTCAAAAGGCACAGTCACACAACGTTCCGTTACAATTGCGTGCAGACCTAAAAACTCATTGAAAAACAAATGTAACGATAACAGCGGTTATTTGGCCTTAGACATACAACAATCCATAACCGTGGTCTTACAGACGGACGTTTTCTGCAATCAACAAGACGAACCCAACAAGCGGATATGTATTTAGTGAAGTGAACGAGTTGAAATCCCATTCGAGATCATAACATTGTGAGAAAAGAAAAAGTTTTTTTTTTAAAGTTTGGAAACTGGTGCGCCTACTTTTGAGATGTAAATTGAATTTTTTTTTAAATTTAAATCTATAAATATTTAAAGTATGGGTCTTTTTAAATAAAGTCAACATTTAAATAAATATCTAATTACACATAATAAAACATTAAAATTTTAATATTTTTGCTCTGTTGTTTTTAAAATGATAACGAAAAAAAACTGCTGTCACTTTTGACACTCACTTCAGAAATTAACTATGACTTGTAATACTTATATTACTTTAAATGCAAAATCATGCAAATTTTCTAAATAAAAACATAAATCATAAGTCTTAAACGCACGTCTTGTTAAACACAAATCTTTATTCAGACTAAGAAATCTAACATTTAGATACATTATATGATACTAAGCTTTCCATACACATAATATAGAAAACATGAAATCATAAAAACTGTCTTTTTGGATGGTACGATTGTACAGCTATGGTATTTAACATATTATATGTAAATATTATAAAACTTTCATAATATATAAGCTTTTATAATAACATATATATAATATACACATTCGGTTATGTATTACTTACAACCTAAAATAAGAATACAGGGTGGTCCAGATTAATTTAACACATTTAGCATCATTTCATATTAAATGGTCTTACAGACTGAAAGTGCTTCTTCTCGATTTGTTTAAATAATTCGTCTTTTTGTTTTTTTTTTTACTAATAGTTGCAACACTGCTTAAGAATTGTTAAAAAAATATAAATACGTGAAAGGTATTTTATAAAAATATAAAAATTCGTTTAGAGGCAAAGCTTAGGGAAATTATGGATAAGCAAGTTATTATTAAACAAAATTGTTGAACATTATTTCAGGTAAAGTTTTCTAAAAGCGAAACAATTATTATTATCTTAAACTTACCAACCGACCTATGTGTATAAGTATGTATATTAAAACCCAATTAAATACAATTCTGTTTATCTTACTTCATATGTAAAAATAAGAAAAAAAAAACACATTTTCCAAATTTTTATTATTTACAAATTTCAGAAAATTCATAGTAAATAAAAAATTTTAAGTCTTAAATTTGATTACAGTTCTGATTACAGTTCAAGCTGAATACAACTCCACAAACGTCGAATTCAGATTTTTATGCATTTTTTAAATTACAAAATTTCAAATTTATTGACTACAATGAAAGTTGACACTGAATATGAGATCTTTGCAAATGTCAGAATAAGATTGGGCGCGTTTATCAGCAACATTTTTGACAGATCTGAAAATTCAGTTCAGCTAACTTTTTTATAAACCTCTCCATGTGGTTCTTCTATTGATATTAATTTATTATTTTATAAAACCTTTAACATTCTCTTTTCTTTAATTTGTTTGAATTTAGTAGTATTAATACGCTGGTTGACACGACTCACCAAAATAACTGGATCGGATTAAAAGCAAGAACTGTTTCAACGTGATACAAATTTCCATTTGAGGAGAAACTAAATGCCAATGGACGTCAACTAAATTTGAATGACAGCTGGCCAGTAAGAAGGCAAATTTTTGACAGTTCTAAAGCACCCATTATTATAACTTTGTCGAACTACAAAATGTCAAATTTATTGCTTCTTGATGACAGTTCGATCTGAATACTTCCCAAATGTCATAGTTGGGTTTCTCAAAATCCGCAAGCTATATAGACTAAGAGCACACAGCAATTTTTGGGTGTGATTGATAACTCAGTAAAGTTGGTATTATTCGATAGCACTATTATTAGCATTTTCAAAAGTCAGCATCTTGCAATACAAACTGGAGGCATTTGGAAGAAAGACTGCATCAACAGTGTATTTTATTTTTTATAGACAAAATAATATTGTTAAGCACTTAAAATTAATTTTAAAATTAAGTGCTATGTGCCCTGATAGCAAATATGGTGTTGCAAGACGTTTTTCAGTGGGGTTTCTGCTTGCAAGACGCATGCAAGAAATTGCAGGAAGCTCATCGAAAAACATTTTTTAAAACCCATATTTACTATCAGGGGACATTAGCTCATAGTTTTTTAATTAATTATTAATTCAAACAAACATGAAAAATGAAAAATCTTTTAAAGCAAATGTCAAAAGTAATCTCCTACCAGAAAATTCTATAAATATTCCACAAACGTCAAAAATTAAGTTCGTTTATAAATTTCTCAAAACTCTTGATTTTCTTTCAAAACAAGAGATATTATATTCGAGATTTTAGTATGTTCGTCGGCAATTGAACATAGAACAAGATCACACTCTTTAACCCACTTCACGAACATCCCTTTGAGATACATAAAACATACCTACCAACATCTTAAAAAAAAAAAACTTTTCGATATTCGAATGAGTGTCGAAAATCTATCGGCAGTAGGACTTGTTTACTATTTTTATCGGCAGTAATACGCAGTGCGATGTTTGTATGGGAAATTTTACTTCACTATAGATAACTCATACAAATATATGGGTAGAAATATACCATAAAGACCTATGTAGATAAAAAATACAATATTATTCGTTAATTAAAAACCAAATGTTTAACTTTTAAATAGGAAAAGTAATAGAACACTTGCTCTATAATAATCCTCAAAGCACAAACTTAGCATTTATAACAAGTTATAAAAAAAACATTTGCAAAACTTCATTGCGCCACATCTCATTAGTATTACCTGCCATCTTACCTAACTATACAAATAATAAAAAAAAGGCAATTCCTGTTCTAAAAGATACAAAGCTATAAAAACACAAAACCCAACACCTGACCGAATTAATTTTTCCACCTGACTGAGACCATACTGTTGCCACTTTTGATGTCATCACCGTTAAACAACTAAAGCTACTTTGCATTTCATTTAAACTTTATGCAACAAACACAATAATACTAGTTCCATCAAACTACCCGGAATGATTACAGAAAAATAAAAATGGACGTCTAGCGCCCGTTATAATTGCAACAAAAAAAAAAAAAAAACAAAGAAAAAGCGGATTCAAATACAATTTGCTTTCCTGAATTACAATTATGCAAACGGTTCGGTTAAATCCCGCCAACAAGCGATTGTTTTGGTGGTTACCAGGTTTGTTTTTTGTTCGTGCAACTGCTTTCTGAGTCATACAACACTACTTTTATTTTACATAAATATTATGCTATGACACTCCTTTCTAAATCATGGACACAACAAAGTGGAATAAAGTTTTCATAGTTCAATTTTAAATAAAAAATGCAAAAAGATACAAAATCCTGACTGAGAAAAATCTTCGAGGTGGCACACTACCGGTATAAGGAAGCACATTCACATAATATTGCGGAGCAGTGAACTTGTTTTGTTTTATTTATTTAAGGAGGTTCAGTTGGTTGGACTTGACTTGTATGGGCTTTGCATATAATATATTTTTATATACAAAGGTATGGGTAAGCAAATTAACACGATTAATAAAACAACATATGCCTTGTGTGAGGAGATGCCTGCCACAATTTTTTATTCCATGTGCGCAGGCATTTTAGTTAATTTATCTTGACCGGCTGGCCAAGATGTTGGTTGAAAATAAACTGGTATAGGATAAATATACCTATGGAAGTGGGTTGCTATTTAGCACACGATTAACGGAAACTGTTGGTAACCCAAGAAGAAATTAATTCGCTTACATCAAAATCGTGTAAGGAGTCAAAAGAGTTTACGGTTGAGTAATATGTGTTCCGGCACATTGAACAGCTGATTGTCTCTTTTCGTAAAGTATTATGAAACATTTTTTGTTTTTGTTTGTTTTTCTAACTGAAGTTATTTTTTTTTTAAATAAAACAAAGAAACATAGGTTTATAGAATTTTAAGGAGAAGTATTTTTGAGAGCACATATTTTTTTAAAGTTTCCAATACCTTTTTTGCCTAAGAATGCTATATTACTTGATAAAGCGACACCGCTGGGTTAGCCCAAGAAACATCCACTTATAGAAAATCTAATCTCAATCTGCTCTAAGACCTGCTGATAAGTATCTCAACTCAATCTAAACTCTTACAGTCATTAAATCTATCGTTGAATGTTTAATTTTTGGAATACAAAATTATAAAAAATAATTTTTATAGGTTAATCTTTAACAACTCTTTACAAGATATCTTGAATATTCTGATGACATTGACAGAAGGAAACAAGCGACTACTAAGAACTCGTAATCATAGAACAACATCAGCGCAGAAGTCCAACGTGGATAAGCCTTTTCTTAATAGTTGTTTATTTGAGGTTAGCAAGCCAAAGCAACTAAGAATTTAATAGACCAGGGAAGGATATGCACTGCAATTTTTGAAGTATGTTCATAACCCAATAAAGTTGGCTCTTATGTAGTTGTCAAGTCAACGCAGCATCTTGCAGGTTTATAGTGGGGGTGATTTAAATTAATATTGCACCAAAAATAAATTTATTTTTTGTCGAGTTGATAAATTATTTCGATGGTCATATCACAATTCTAATTAGTGCCTCGAAAAAATTGCATTTTTGGTGCAATATTACTATAAATCTTTCCCACTAAGGACTTCAAGACGATGACTTTTGAAAATTACACGGCCCCATTCTGCATCGAAGGGAACTTTTGTTGAATTTTCACTTGGTACTATTCTGCTATTCATTCAAAGTGAATGTGAATTTATGTCGGTAATGTAGGATAAGATTACGTACTCTCTTATTCACGAGAAAACGTACTCATTCTATGGTAGGTAGGTAGAAATGGCGGTTTGAAAAACATGATATCCGCAGTTGACATGACTCACCTACATGGCTTATGAAATGGTTCCTGCGGAAATCATGTAACTCTCTTGATCTGTTTTGTCTGCCCATGGAGAAGGTGAGATATTGATACGGTTTGTTACGTTTTATAACCATTTAGTTGCATTTATAAAGCAAAGAATATTTCCTATGCTCACAGCTGAGATTTTGTTGAGGCTGTCAAAAAAGTATTGACAAAAGAATTGACATCTTCGACTAGCCAAGGCAAGGCAGCAGCGAGAATAGCGGGTCACTGCTTCCTTTTCCCCTTAATCATCACCACAGCTACGACAATGGCACACCATAGGATTCAAACCCACGCATAGCAGATTTGCTCAGTCTTCGACTGTTATCTTTTTATAAATATTGTTTTCGACCATACTTTTTCTTGATCCACATGAAATTTAAATTGATTGACAACCAAGTTTTGTAACTTTCTCAGGTGGACCACATATAAAAGCTTGACGGGCCGCAAGTTGGGTATAGCTGCCCTAGCGGAATACTAACTGCTTCGGCAAATGAGCTGCGAAGGGCCGATCCATGCCTGGCAAGTTCGTCAGCCCTTTCATTCCCCTGAAAACCCAGATCAAAGTAACTCTCAGGATATCATTAAAGTCTGCGATCTCGTTTAAACATTGTTGAACAAGTGTAGAAGTTATTGAGGCAGCATCAATGGTTTTGATGGCAGTCTGACTATCTATAAAAATAGCAGTATTACGTTTTTGATTTGGATCTTGCTTTAGTATTTTGCACTCTTCTTTGATTGTAAGCAGTTCTGCCTGAAAAACGCTTACGTAGTCCCGCTGTCGAAATGACACTCATTCTATACATTTCAGATACACATATAAAATGTTGCGAATTGCAGTTTCATAACATCTTTTATTAATTGTCTCTTCTGTTTGAGTTTTCTTGAAAATCTAGAAAAAAAGTCCAACAATACTTATTTTCTATAGTTTTTTAATAAAATAATCATCCAACAAAATTAGTTGAAGCTTTTAACGTTTCCACATAAACATAGAAGAGCGGTTTACTTAAATGTCAAATTGGTTTGGGATAATACAGTTCGCCCGATGGATAGCAGAATGGAAAGGCAGAATTAAATGGTTGAATTGAACCTACCATTCTTGTGAATAGCAGAATGTGGCTGATAGTACCATCGAATATTGCCAACTTGATTGTGTGGACAGCGTAAGTCTAAGCATAATCGAGACATAGATCAGAAGCTGATGTACAAAATACTCATCAACCCGAAAAAGCAGGAACCGCACTCTCGTTTCTTATTATCTTGTTTCTCACATGTTTCGCATTTTCGTTAAGAGTACAATGAATTGCTAGCTTTGGGTTATCTCGTTAAAGGTTTTTGTTCGCATTTTAATTAAATTAAAATCTATTGTTTGGGAATTTGATCACTTTGTCATCAGTCCAATTTAATTGATAGTAAACTTGTTTTAATGGAAACTATTTTCATCGTATTGATAAACAATAATTATTCTACGTTTGTTCTAAGCTTTTGATTAAGTTTAACGGAAGTAAGTGAAGGTCTCGGATATTAAATATTTTTGCGATATTTCTTATACTATAGGTCTGAGGAATTTGTACTTCTGTTGTTCATTGTCAATATTTGCTTTTCGGAAAGATCGGAAGTCTAGATTTTTGTTTTAGTGTCTCCCATCGATTGCTATGTGATCAATCTGATTGTCCATATGAATAAACTAAATTATTTACTATAGCCCGGTTGGTAGCTTAAATTTTTCTTATTAATTTATTTTTTTCCAGAAGCATTGAAAGCATGATTTTCAAACTGCCAACAGAAAAAACTATTTTTGGATGACGTATTGAGTTCCTTGATTGTTTCAGAAACGAATTAGCTATACCAAATATTAGTCAATTAGGCTTTTAATACAACCACTTATAGGGCCAAGTGCATACATTGTTTAAAGAATCCACTTAGTATACCGATGTAGTTTTTGTACCTTCCATTAATTTCTTTAAAGTTTTGCCCGAAATTGTTAGAAAAAATATTTATCAGAAAACAAAATACTTGGTTTTAAATGTTACTTGACTTCTCTAATTGTTCCAAAAATGGAACGAAACACCCAACAAATTCAGCTAAGATATATCAATTAAGTTAAAACTTCACACAGTTTGCCATTTCCGTCTTCAATAGCCTGAGGTATTCAAACCAATTAATAAAACTTCACACTCTGTCAAACCGAGGCTCACAAAAATAGAATACAAACCTCACTTCAAAAGATTTTAGTAAAGGTTCGTTGATTTCTTTAAAACATCATCTTTTGGCGAAGGCATCAACAAACAAAAACTCTTCAGTTGAGCCGCAAGAAAAATTCAAATACCAGTCGCGATTTTGTTGCAAGATACACGAGAGAAATAGTCTTCACATTTCGCTAATTTTTTTTTTGTTTGTATGTTGTATCTTTTTTGTAGTCTGTTGTTACTAAAGGTTGGCTATTTTTTTGTTGATTTTTTATTTCCATGAATGGGATATACAATCATACGCAAGATACAAATATAAGACCGACAAAAAAGTTGTTGTAAATACATCCAACGAACAAGCCGGACGCAAGGTATTGGGTAGATACTTTATCTGCGGCATAAAATAACATAGTTAAGAGCCACTGCATGCAAATTGAACGTGGCTGAATGAAGATTTGTTGCTTGTTCATTCTTTATTTGTCTATTTTAAGGAATGGGATTTCATTGAGGTCAAGATTTTTTATGTTTTCTCATTGGTTCGATTTTGTTTTTTTGTTTTCCTAGAGATTTCAACTTTTTTGTAAGAAGCATGATTAGGTTAGCAGACGACGCGACGCAGTTCTTTTTTTGTTTATTATTTCGTAGAAGTAGGGCATCTTCATTATAGGCAAATTACTTTGGCCCAATTTTTTCTTAGAAGTAACGATTTCTATGTAAGGTGTTGGTAGAAACTTATCAGATGAGGCATTTGAACTTGATGTTCAATTTGTATTAAAGGGTAGTTTTATTCATCTAGTTTGTTTTTTAAATAATTTGTATTGTTTAAATAAATTAAAATTTGCGGAAGCATTTCTTATGAACAAATCAGCACTTTTCTATGCAAAAATGCGTAAGACAAAGATCAAACCGACAAAAACAATGAAATAAATGAGTATATCTACATCCAGATATACTTTTATATTTAATATTATTTTTGACTTATTTATCACCAATTACAACAAAAGTGTAAAAATTTTAAATTCAATCTACTAACAAATATTTAAATTTTCAAATTCATTATTGTTCGTGACTATATGGTGGGAAAAATAAAACAGAACTAGATTAATATAATTATCTTAATATCGTGTCTATAAATAAGTTTCTCATGGAATAAATGTTCTGGAAAAAAACAGACTTCATTAATTCAAAATTAAAAGAATTTTATTTGAGGTAGATATTATCTTTTGCTTTATTTTACCAACAGAGGTAATTCTTTTGTGTTTGGGAAATCAATTAGATAGATTAGGTATAACAAATTGTTTTGTTTAATAATGTAGGTGTGTGGGAATTTATGTATAAGAAGCCATGTGTGGTTTTGGTGCACTGCGACCTTAAGATCTATTGTGCCCAGTGTTGCCGCAGGTCATCGCGAAAGTGTAACAAGATTTTTTTTAAATCGTAACAAAATCAGTAAAATTGTAAAAAAAATCTAAAATAAAAATTGTATATGTAAAAATGTGGTTTTCGTGCCTTAAAACTTGATGGAAGGTAATTCTGTCGCCAAATTTTCGGGTCTAGAAAATCTAAAATGGAAATTATGTATGTACCTAGACTAGACGTATTCTGATATTTTGCATTTGCATTTTATGTCATATTATTTTAGCTTTTACCAATTCCATATTTTTTTTTCTAACAAAACGAAGAAAAAACCTTTGTTGGAAAAAGTCTAACAAAATAGGAAAAAAGTAACATAGTAACAAAAAAATTAAATTAAGAGAAGGTGTAACAGTTTTGTAACTTTTGTAACATTGTGGCAACCTTGATTGTGAGCTCTTCCTCAAACTTAATCTCTTTAAGGAATAATACTTGAAGAGAGGGTAGTTCACTCTCTTATATCTGGTAACTTCAGAGATTCTTTAGTCTTTTGTGCATTAACGCGTTTCTGGCGTTTCTTCTTGGTAACAATCTGATCACATATCAGTGTAGTTTCATACATACCACAAAAGTCTACCATTGACTAACTTAACAATACACTGAAAAGGAATACCTAAAAAAACTGCTGTTGCATTAAGGCAGAAAACAACCACTCAGGAGGATAAAATATTCAGTCAAGGAAATGCTTTGCCATGCAGCCTTTTAATACATCGCTTGAAACTTGAGTTGCAATGTACCCAGGCAACATACCCTGGCATACATGTAACATTTATATCATTGGAAGAACATGCTAAAATGTTAGTGCTACATTCGAAGCAGAAGAAGAAGAAGAAGAATAAGAATAATTAGAAGAAGAAAGAGAAGAAGAAGAAGAAGAAGAAGAAGAAGAAGAAGAAGAAGAAGAAGAAGAAGAAGAAGAAAAAGAAAAAGAAGAAGAAGAAGAAGAAGAAGAAGAAGAAGAAGAAGAAGAAGAAGAAGAAGAAGAAGAAGAAGAAGAAGAAGAAGAAGAAGAAGAAGAAGAAGAAGAAGAAGAAGAAGAAGAAGAAGAAGAAGAAGAAGAAGAAGAAGAAGAAGAAGAAGAAGAAGAAGAAGAAGAAGAAGAAGAAGAAGAAGAAGAAGAAGAAGCAGAAGAAGAAGAAGAAGAAGAAGAAGAAGAAGAAGAAGAAGAAGAAGAAGAAGAAGAAGAAGAAGCAGAAGAAGAAGCAGAAGAAGAAGCAGAAGAAGAAGCAGAAGAAGAAGCAGAAGAAGAAGCAGAAAAAGAAGAAGAAGAAGAAGAAGGAGAAGAAGAAGAAGAAGATTGCGAATGAAATAATACCTGATATGAACAGAAAAAGTTTTAAAAGCCAGAAAAACCTTCAAGAAATCAGTTTTTATGGCAAGCAATCGCTAATAACTAACAAACTATATTGCTTATCTAACGTCTTGTGTCAAGACAGAATAGCAACAGCTACTATACATTTTAAGTTGCTTTCCAAGTCGATAATAAACTTATATATGTAGTACATAGCAAACATCAATAAATGTTAACATCTACTTAAAACAAAATTCAATAAAATAAAGTAACAATAAACTGGTAATCATGACCTCATGCTGTCAACTTCAGAAATCGAGAAGAAGTGAATCTAAATGGTTCCATATTTGATATGTTAATCTATATTACTACAATGCATAAATCACAATAAATGATATTCCCGGAAGAATTGTAAAATTTTATTGTATGTGGGTGGAAGCAAATTACGATTCTACAATATAAATATCAACATCAGTTAAAGCAACGTAGATCACTACAACAGGAGTCTCTCGATCTCTGTATATGGAAACTTGAGATCTAATTAACGTCCTAATATAAGCTAATCTGTTCTAGGTATATGGGATTTGTAACGTAATCCATCTAAATAGTCAATGTTTACGTTGCGAGTTGTCATCTGAAAATTAAACGTTAACATTTTAATATGTCACCTAGAAGAAGAGAGAGTCACGAGAAACTACATATATGAATCGAGCTTATGTCATTCAGATTCAAGCATTCAAGTGATTGCGATTTATTGTGGGAGTGGAGTTTATCATGATCGACAGTTTAAATATCGAGCGCTCTCTCTCTCTGATTTTTAACTGAAGCTGTTTGACATTTGATTGAACATTTTTTTTTATTCTCTTTGTTTAAATAAACAGCAATAAGTGCACTCGTTGATGATCTGATGAGATTTATCTTACCGACAGACATTCTATGAAAAAGCTACGTGGGAAGATTACTAATGAAAACAAAGGTTGCCATTGATGATGTTGTATGGGAATTCAGTGATTTAGGGAAATTTCAATTTAATTTATTATTGTTTTGAAATAATTTAATAATGTATTTACAATTTTAAGTTGCTGATTTCATTTAGGAATATCGTTTAAGTCAGTGAACGAGCTTCTTCGGCTTTGTGGGATAACCAGCCCTGAAGGCGTTAGCTGTCATAATGGCTTTATTCGGCATGAAACTCGATAGTTTAGCATTTTAGCATAAAAGCATGAAAACAATACAATTAATGAAATATGAATAAGTATCTAAATCTATAGGTATTATTTTTGTTAGTTGACAGTGAAAGATATTCGTTTTTGGTTGTAAACTTGATACAATCGAGTTTTGTTTTTATGTGTAGGCAAGTTTAATAATTGCAAATTACGAAAACAAATATTTTAAATTGTTTATTATGCGTATACTCGATTTTGATTGCATATTGGATAATGTAAAATACGAGGCTGGACTGATATCAGAATTCGTAAGGAGAATCTTTACGGTTTAAAATAAAATGCACGACTGAAAGTGCGAAAAATATAAAAAAATGATTAACGTGAGATCAGTTTGTATGGTAGCTATATGTCACTAAACGGTTGTTTAGCTAAAAACTGCGAGTGCCGCTTTGTGTTAAATGCCAAACTTAACACAGACAACCGCACTCCCACATACCTCAAAGTGGTCTGCAGATGTAAAAAGAAAGAAACAAAAAAGTACGCCCAACTGAAGGCAGAAAGTACGTATCGGTGTTTGGGAGAAACATAATGTTCCAAGTGCTGATGCAAACCTGACTTTCCAGTTTATAAGCAATGCTTAGAGCAAACGAGGTGGGGACAATATTGTAAATAACTTTTAAATAAACAGTTCCCAGGCTGAAGTCTCTCAATACCTAACTGCAAAAAAGTGCCTGACATCACTAAGAACTAAGTGCAGCAGTGAAATCTTAAAGAAAAAAAAAACAATTTTTTAGCGTTGACCAAATTTTGAATTACGGCAGGAAAAGTTATATTCTCCGAAATTACAAACTAGGAAAGTTATAGTTCAATCAAACTGACACACACCATGATACCACTAAGCAAGAATTCATTAATCGTTTCCCGAACCTAATGATTAGTGCCACGTAGTTTGCAAAACCACAGATCCAATTCAGAGTGTAAAAATGGCGTACATCAAAGTTGATTTACTCCAAAAGAGCATATAAGTCCCTCGTTCCTCATTACCCGGTGGCTTCAATGCACATTTCCCATGGCACGAATATCGGCCTGTCATCAGATAATCTAAATCTAAAATCCAATCCATGATCCGATTATAGCAATTTTGATTTTTGACAGATAATTAAAGTCGAGGCTGGACATAATTTGTCCAATGGATTGTGGATGAGATTGCGTATGAGAAAATGAATTCGATTTTAATTCTGTGCAGACGCGGGGTTACAGTACACGAACATTTGTTAAAAGGTAAATCATCATAGTTGAAAGTCTTATATTATTATAACAAGCCACTCAATCGTCTCGGAAGGAAATTCTTATCACATGATCGTGAAAGACAATACTTTTGCTGCCCATTTTCTGATGCACTTATAGTCCTATCCCGAACCTAAGTAAAGTATGGAGTTCAAAGATAGTTACTTAGTTTGACTTGAAGACAATGCCGTTGTTTGTCCAGTCACAATGTACAACAATTAAAAATAGGTAAGAAGTGCTAATAGGTGAGAACTTTAACGAAATAACCGACAACGATGCGTAGTTGTCATATAGTTACAAGACACATTAAAACAAATATTATAAATAACGTTTCAACAACTATGTTCAATCTCATCTGAAATCCTAACAATTCCTACATTAGATCTTAACGTAAGTGTTTCGATCATTGTGATCATGAACCACAATGATGAATGCAAATATATTTTCGCGTGCTAAATTTAAATTTTTCATATTTCTTTTTTTTTTTTTTCATTCAGAGAAAGTTAATTTCCATTTTTGTATTATTTCCCAATACCTCATTGGGAAACTCGATCAATCTGGATTAAATGATGTGAAACACTTCCATTTAAACAATAGAACAATTTTAAATAAAAGTTGTTCCTGGTTTCATCTTAAGCACCCACGTAACACCGACAAAGGAATTATACATTAATCATATTCAACATTCGATAAATCGATTTCACTTCATTTCGTTTGCCACCGAAACCACAACAAACAGTGGATATGACTTTCAGTTCCGTATATTTATAAAATAATGGAAAAGGTAATATGAAGTGTGTACTATTCGAATGTACACAGAGAAAAATTTTGTTGGTTTTGATTGTAACAAAATATTAAAATAATAAAATAAGTTAAGGGCTTGTTCACTATTATGTTAATTAGTTTTCAGTTAAAAAAAAAAAACTTTCAAAAATTACTTTTTTTTCAATTTTTTTTTATTATGAACTCTTTCTTTTGTTTTTACATAGTAGATTAATAATTAATAAAGTTGAATTCCATAAATACTTGTTGCGTATTTATTACTGGCGCAGTCAGCAGTCACATTTTTTTAACCTACCTCCAAGTTAAACACTACTGTTTAAACACAAAAGTTCATGGGGAACACAGATGATAAAGATCAATTGCCTAAAATATTTGAAACGATGACAACAAGCAATTCCATCACCGCGTACCTGGAACAGTTCAATATTAGTCAACCAGACAAATGGAGCTCATACTACCAGCGTTTCAAGCTATACCTACTTGCCAATGAGATCCAGGGGGATTCGCGACAACAAGCAGTTTTCCTGACAGTTTGCGGTGCACAACTGTACGACCTCCTGTGCTCGTTGGCAGCTCCAAAAGAGGTAAGCGTTTTACAATTGTCTGAGATCGAATTGATTCTTAACAAACATTTTTCTCCAATCCCATCTTAAATTGCCGCATTTTATAAATTCTTCAAACGGGACCAACAACCTGATGAGTGTTTTGCTTCTTATGTGGCTGAGCTACGTAGGCTTGCAATAAATTGTAACTTTGCAAGTTCTCTCGACCGCATGCTTCGAGATCGAATCGTATGTGGTCTTCGGGATGAAGCTTTACAACGGAGTTTCCTTGCAGAAGACAAGCTCACGTTGCGCAAAGTCATCGAAAAAGCATCATCAGCAGAGGCTGCCACAAAGAATCTTCATGAAATTCGTCATCCCGAAGATTCAGTACATTTCATCGGAAAGCAGAAATTGCAGAGCCAACGTAATGCTACATCATCACACCAGTGTGCTGGTTGCGGCGCTGCACACAACGGAGCTGCTTGCCCCTATCTGGACACCATGTGTTCGAATTGCGGAAAAACGGGACATTTGCAACGTGTTTGCAGATCTAAAAAAGCCACATCGTCTAAAAAACCGAGAAACAAAAGTCATCACTTTAAGAAAAAATCAACGGTAAAATACATTCATCCATTGACCGATCTAAAAAAACGTGTCATAATCACTATCAACGACCGGGAGTGCAACTTTGAAGTGGATTCTGGTTCCAGTTATACCATCATATCGTCATCCACATGCGATACAATTTGGCCTAAAAAACAACCACAATTCCATCATTGTGATTTGCAATTAGTGGATTTTCAGCGAAATAACATTCCAGTTGTTGGTGTTATTGACGTCAACGTTTTGTACAATGGCAAGTTGATATCCGATCTTCCAGTCGTAGTCGTGAAGGGGAACAAATCCAGCGTTTTAGGGTGCAATTGGTTTGCACCACTAGGCATAAGCTTACAGGGAATCAACATGGTATCTGAAGATGTTCTCGTTGAGGACGTCGTTGCTAGCTTCAAGGATTTATTCACTGACGAGTTGGGATGTTATACAGGCCATCCTATTTCTTTGGAAATTGATCCAAATGTGCTACCGGTTAGATTGCCCCCTCGTCGTGTGCCGCTAGCGCTAAAAGACAAGGTGGAAGCAGAGCTCAGTCGCCTAGAAAGGGAAGGTGTATTGGTTGCAGTAGAATATTCAGACTGGGCTACGCCTATCGTTCCTGTGGTAAAGAATGATGGATCCATACGAATCTGCGGGGATTATAAATCTACCCTGAACAAAGCAGTAAGACCACATTGTTTTCAGATTCCACCTATCAGCACCCTTCTTGCGTCAATTGAGGATGGCGTTGTTTTCGCTAAACTGGATTTGAACCAAGCCTACACGCAACTTACCGTCGATGAAAAATCGTCATGCTACCAGACCATCGTCACCCAGAAAGGCGCATACCGCGTAAATAGACTTCAGTTTGGGGTAAGTTCAGCTCCTGGAATTTTCCAAACATTTATAGAAAATACACTCCGGGGCATCGAGGGTGTACTACCGTACTTTGATGACATCGTTGTCACAGGCCGTGACACAAGACAGTTAGCAGAACGACTTCATGAAGTTTTTTCCAGATTCAGGAAACTGGGACTGCGACTACGTCTTCCAAAATGCCAATTTGGATTAAAATCTGTCGATTTTTTAGGATTTAAAATCGATTCACTTGGTATCCGCCCAAAAACAGACAAGGTCAGAGCAATTAAGGAGGCTTCAGCACCAAGTGACAAGAAACAACTGCAAGCATTTCTTGGGATCTTAAATTTTTACCACTCCTTTCTTCCACAGAAAGCAACTGTCGCAGAACCACTTCACCGCCTTCTTGATAAGAACCAGAAGTGGGAGTGGACTGAACTACACGAAACGTCATTCAACAACCTGAAACATCTCATTTCATCAGACCGGATCCTTGTGCACTACAACCACGTACTCCCAGTCCGCATTGTTTGTGATGCAGGAATTGTTTTGTGCCATTTGTGTGACGATGGGTCGGAAAAACCCATTTCTTTCTATTCAAGAACACTTACCAAGGCCGAACGAAACTACGCCCAAATCGACAGAGAAAGTGTCGCAATAATCGCTGGAATAAAAAAATTCCATGAATTTTTATACGGGCGACGATTTACAATAGTCACGGATCATCGACCCTTACTAGGAATATTCAACCCGAATAAGCAAACTCCAAACGATTTATCAACGCAAATGTTAAGAAGGCGTATATTTCTCAATGCGTACGATTATGATATAATCCACCGCAGCGGAACAAAAATGGGTAATGCTGATTTTCTAAGCCGTTTTCCTGTACAGAACCCAAACCAAAAATATGATGAACCGGAAGAAGTTTTTATGCTGGAAACATTGGAAAATCCAGTTCTTACTCCACAAGAAATATCGAAAATGATTTCAAAAGAAAGAGTTCTGGTCGCCGCGATGTCTATTTGGTAATTGGCTTCCCCAGCCGAGTGTCGTACAAACCATAGCTGTAGTTATGTAGGCCAAGCACAGATCATACGATGTATAGCTGTTGTTCATTTTAAGTCGAAGATAGCGGAAGAATCAATGTGACAGTCTGCACGGCAAGTGATGGTACATAACAATAGGTATATATTTATTAAATATTAAATTTTATCAAAATGGGTGCAGCCGTTCAAAAGATAGTCGGAGTAATAAAAAAAACTGTTCTATTATAAGCTGATTATGAAAAACAAATAGCTCATATAAAATTTTATCAAATTGTTCGTATTTTTCTTCGAAAAAAAAAATGGAATTCTGAGTTACGCTTAGCAACCGGTATATATAAGGGCCAGAGCACATTTTTCCGAAAAACCGTTGATTATTTTATGGAAACAAAATTTAAAACGTTTTTTGTAGGAAATTGTCAGCTACAAGTTTGCTTAAAACGTTTATTCTCTAAAAGTAGAAATTTTTTTTTCAAAAAGTGTTATACTTTTTGAAAAAAGAAACAAAGATTTAGAAAGAATGTTATTCTATTTAAAAAGATTTTAAGAATAAATTTAGCTCTTAATTTTCTATCGGACCGTCAATTTGCTCCTTTTGTCTACTTAATATGAAATTTAATCCGTTTTAAACAACAATGCAACTGTAGGTTTCTTAAATTAATAAAAAATCCTTAATTGGTATACAGCGCTTTATTTTTATTAAAAATTTAATGGCCGACTTTAGTGCAACAAATATAAATTTGGGATGTTGATATATTGTATTACTCCAATAATTAAGATGGTTTTAGTTTTATTTTGATGCAATACATTAAATACGTTAATATTGAGAAAAATCATTAGGAAGGTGCTTAGTTGTTATGGAATTAATTAGAACATAAACATACAATTGTGGGTGGCAATGGTACAATGTATAAGTGGTAGGCTGTTGTACTAGAGGGTTTCGGCTCCATCATATAGACACATACATTTTTTAATTTTAATTAAATTAAATTAATTGTTTACACCCTTCGCTTATTTGGGAAAAACTGTTTGAACAATGAATGAATGTTTTATGTTTATATTATAAAAAAAAATTGGATTAAGTTGAAAATTGCATTTTTTATGACACTTTTACTAAAAAGGTCATAAAATGTACCTGATTTTTTTTTATTTTAAGTAATTAAGAACAGTAGCTATATTTAAATTTTACCGTTATTGAAATCAAATGAAAAAATAATTGGAGTATAAGAGAGCTTAGGTAATAATTTCACATAATCACCAACTATGGGTCAAGGAAAGACATTAATCAAGGCCGAAATGGACAAAATTTTAGATGACCGGGAAGGAAGCTCAAATTTTCAAATCCATCCGTTCCGTAGCCATCAATGTTGAAAGAGGCACCACTGTTGTACTCGACTATCTTAAATACCCAGTGCTTTGCTGACTCTTCTTTTTGTGATTTTTTTAAATATTTTTCCGATAGTTGTGTACTCCAATACCCTTCTGCTGTTGTTCTTAATGAAGTAAAACAAAAAAAAAAACAAGTACATTTTATGATCTTTTTGGTAAAAGTGTCATAAAAATTGCAATTATCAACTTAATCTCAATTTTTCTTTTATTATATAAACATAATACATCCTTCAATCATTGTGCAAACAGTTTTTTTTTAATAATTAGCTAAGGATTTGAAAAATATCGAAAATTAAAACACAACACTGCGTGTTCAAGTGACACGGAGTTATTTATAAACTCGGTTTACAGACGGAGTAAAGTTATACTCCTACTTTACAACGCCTCTAATCCTGAAAAGCTTAATTATAAAAATTAAACACAAGGATTAGAGGCGAAGTAAGCTAAAACTGGTTCATTTTGACATGACATTATGAAACGAACAAATTTAACAAGTTCAAGTGTTGGTATAGTTTTTTACATAATTTGCCAACGAAATGCCTTTGACGACTTTGACGATTATTATTATACGTTTGAGTATTTATAAACTTTATTAAAAAAAATAAATACATAAGAAATAAAAAAATCAAAATGAAAAACAGAATGTAAACAACCAAATATGACTTTTTTCAAGTATAGTTCTATTCCACTCGATCCCATAACCATTTAACAGCTTATGGACTCTCTATCTCTCTAACACAGTGAAAATCTAATGGTTACATTGACTTTTATTAAAACCAGACTTTTAGATGGGACGTTTTAACTAATATGGATCACAATCTTTATAAATAAGGATTTGTTTTACGTGGCGTAAGGACGGAGTAAGTGCTACGACTAGGTTTAACTACTGAGAGGTTATTATTAGTGAAATCTAATAAATAAAGGCTGGTTAAGTTTTTTTTTCTCAGTGTGTTGTTTTGAATGAAAAAAACCCATAATATTTAACAAACAAAAAGAGCTTAGTGCGAATATTTATAACAAATATGGAATTCAATACTTTGTAATAAAGCAAGCATTTTTATTAATTATATCATATTAATATTTGTGGTCTATTGCAATATTGGATTATTAAAAGTATTGTATAACTATATACGTGAAATGATTTTTCCTTATATTCGTTTTAGTTGTTTTTAAACATTTAAACTCTTTTTTAGGAATCTTTCTTGATCTTGTCTTGACCAATTATTCTGTTTGATTAGAAATCTACGTATAACAAAGTCATGGAACTTTAACTGTTATGATGCCAATAACACCATAATAGCCGCACAAAACGTAATTCAAGTTCAATGGCAGGTTTAAAGTTTATCTGGGTATCTTTTTTAATCTGTCTTCGTTAGAAATTATGTCTGCACTTTTTGTTTATGTTTAATGATCTGAACTAGTTTAATAAATTTGGTCTGCTCTAACAAGACAAGATCTCAAAAAAGAGTTTCTGGTTTAAAGTTGTTTTAAATTAATACTCTTTTTAAGTGCGTTATTTTTTGATGATGATGATGATGACACTAAAGTTTTTTCTACTGAAATCGTATGTTTAAAATAAAGCGTTATTAATTTATACAGTCTAATTTTTTTTTGATTTTCTTAAACATTCAAGTTTAATTTACTTAAACGGACTTACATCGTCGAATGAACTAATACTTTACCATTAATGTATCGACATAATATATGAAATACATGCATTAAAGTTCTTTAAGTACAAAGATGCAAGAAGAAAGCAAAAAAGAACTGTATGCTAATTATGCCTACAAGATATATGTTTATAAGAGTGGGAAGAACTTAAAGAAGGAGAGGAAATTTTCAGCAGATTTGCTTATCTAAGTTTATAAACAATACTCGCAGATCAACTTTTTTTTTAAAGACGACCAAAATTATTTTTATTGATGGCGCAACTATTCTAAAGGACTTTAAGGTGAAGAGTTTCCCAGGCTAAACGCTCTTAATACCTTACTGCAAAGAAGTGCTCAATATGAGATTCGAAGAATCTCGGCGGCAGGCGTTGAGATATCTGAGTTTTGGTAAAAGATAGGAGATATGTGACTCACGATTTCCATCTTAAAGCGCATCCGTTTTAAAAGCGGAAGCGTAGCACTCAGAATCAATTAAATTTATCTCACACCGTTTAAGTGGTTTAAGATTATTTTCATTACACTATTATAAACGAAAAAAACGGGCTGATCGCCAGCGTATATTTCCTAATAAATCAACTCTAGATGCAATTCGGAGAATAAGAATACGAATGAAAATATATCGCGACTCTTATAAGAATTATCGTATTGTGTGCTGGAGATATTGTAAGATAGAAAACCACGAGATTTGATACCTACAAGACAACGAAAAGTTCCGAAAACCTACTTGCGGATGATCATAAATTTGTACGAACAATTGAAAACAATAAGATGTTCCGCGGGTGTAACAGCAAAATTCCCAATCGAATTTGGTGTATGTATGTACACTAAGTAAGCGTCTTGAGGCAATGGTCTTCCCAAAGCAAGATCACAAGTCCGAGATCTATGGTCAATAATAAAATCATCGCAAGCAGATAGTGAATGAAATGGCGTGAGAACTCACTGCCATATTCTGTGAGCGAAACATTTCTCCTGAGTTAAAAGAAAAGCTTTTAGACATATGAGAACGAATCGATGTCAAATGAGATGAAATATTACTACTGCTGCATGCCAGCTGGAGTGAGAAATCTTGGTCGAATTAAAAGTAAGAAGATACACGTAGAAGCCTTCACGTTAAAAATACCATCATGATTAAAAAACAATACGACAATACAGCTGGTACTGTCATGTCTCTACTTAAAACCGCTGAAAACAGACGCTGAAAACACCGTTCAAAAGGCATTATCATACAATATTCTGGTACAATCGCCAAAGAGATGAAGGCCTAAGAATTCCTATGAAAAAAAACAAATGAAACGATGACGCCTGATATGTAATATTCAAATAGAAATGTGGTTTCATTTTTCATTAAAAAAAATTGGAAGACTTTTAATTCTCATTTAATTTTGTGTAGGAAAATTATTCTCTTTCATATAAAATGACTTTGTAAAAAAGAGAAAGTCCTAAATCCCAATATTATATTCACAAAAATTAAGTCAAACACTAAAGCCAATTTCTCTCCTTTTTCGAATTGTCTATTTAAAAGTTTTCAAAGCACTGTTACTTCCTAATAAGTTAGTTTAACTTTCGGTTATGCAAATACAATCATCATTGTTATGTAAACCAATGCTGTCTTAACTTTTATTAATGGAATTCCTGTTTTAAAACAAATATAAAGTTATTACTTAGTTAAGTAAGTGTTTAAGTCTGTTTAGTGTCTAATTACATCTGTTGTCATAAATTAAATTATTAAAAAATTAAGCTAAACACAGACAGTTGGTTTAATAGTAAACCATTGTGAACTAACTAATTATGTGAATTAGTTGTATGTTTATGGATAATTTTGCTATTCAGACTCTAACCAAGCAGAACAATGAGAAAAGTGAAGTTTATTTTATACCTACATACTTCACCTACCTGTTTTCTTTAAAACATACCCTCAGGTAGAAAAAATATAACGACAATGACTTAAAGACTTTCACTTTATATCTACTTGTCTGGGAAAAAATGTCTTGACTCTTATGACTCATTTTATGAATGGTATAAGTGCATCTAATCACGCGTATATATTATTTTTTATTATTTGAATTGCATATGAGTCGTTAGGATTTGCTAATGACAATCTTGTTAGGGGATATTGTGGTCGATAACGATGGTTAAGGTTGATTATAAACTTGGTGTGCAATTTGTTCCAGATTATGGTTTGTGCATGTGCATGGTAGGTATTTGCGGAGGTACTTTTAACAGTAGCAATTTTGGTAAATCACTAAGGAATCTTCTAGGTAGACCGGATGTTTCAGGAAAATAAAATAAGAAAAGATTAAAAATGTCTAAGGATTTTCAAGGGTACTTTCAAGGGTAAAGTCATATATGTTTTGACGAATTAGTGTAGATTTGTTAATGTGAAATCCTTACTTAAGTCTTTTTTTTTATCCAAGATTTGTCAAGTTAGCTAGGTTTTTTTATATTGCTTTTGTTTAAACATCTCGTCAAAAAATTATATATATAAAACATTCGAATTACCAAATGTTGGTGACGTGAAATAGGAACCTATTTTTGTAGGCTATATTTTTTAGGCGATCCCCAATTTTTCAAAACACCTTGGGCGAATGTATGCCTTATAAATTGTAGCCAGATTAGAAGGGGGAAAAAATTGCTTGCATCTTTTTAGGAAACCTAAGCATTTTTCTGCGTTTTTTGCGACTTCAATTATTGATCATCTGTAATCTGTAATACTCATACCGAGAACGCAAAGTTTCTTCGATGCTAGTGCTAATGTTGGTATATTTCGCTTGGCCGAAAGAAGACAGCATTGTGTTTTAGAAGCATTAAATCGACACAGTTGTTTATACCCCATTCTATAATACTGTCAAAATCGGAATTTAATGAGCTTAACAAACGATGCTGTTCCAGTTCCACATCTGAAGAGCAGGAATTTGAATCTGCGAACGAATATGAAAAACTGAAGGTGCTGTCGTCAGCGAAACAATTTAATGGATTAAAAGTTTCAGACAAGAGGTCATTGATGAATATCAGAAAGAGAGTCGAAGACAAAACGGAGCCTGGGGGAACACCATCGTTTATTTTTTGTAAATCAGATTTCTAACCGTCCAAAACAACTTGAATTGAGCTGTCTGAAAAGTAATTTCTAAATTTCTAATCCATCCAAGAAGAGTCTCGTCAATGCCAAAATGTACGCATTTTCGATAAGAAAGCTTCATGCCAAACTCTATCAAATGCTTTAGAAATATCTAGTGCAACAACCTTAGTTTCACCAAACTGGTGCAAGGATTGGTTCCACTTTTCGGTGAGATATGCCATCAGATCACCAGTGGACTTATTGGCATGAAAGCCGTACTGCCGGTCATTAAGAAGCTTTCATTCTTCAAGATATTTCTTCAGCTGTTTGTTAATCGGCGTTACCATGACCTTACAAAGAAGGGACGTCAGTGCAATTGGTCGGTAATTTGAGGGAGAGGAGGGCTCGCCTTTTTTAGGGACTGGCTGGACAAATGCTGTTTTCCATCCAATCGGAAAGTGTCCAAAAGAATAGGAAAGATAGGAAAGCTTACTCAGTGATTTTGCCAGCGAAGAAGAAGACCTCTTAGAATAATAGGAGATATACCATCTGGACCAGCGGAATTGTGTATTTCAAGATCTTTTAAGAGTACGAAAGAAGATTTGTCCCATACAACCATTTACGAACTCAAGAACAGCAGGAGTCATGACATTCGGAGGCAGCGTAGAATTTGCAGCAAACTGAGCTGCACACAAATTTGCCTTTGCCTGTATGAGCTTATCACAGGAGTGTCATTATAAAATGTTTACTACCTTTGGGACACTGTAGTATTTTTTGCCTCATATTTGGTTCACGAACATGAGCGTTGCAGGCATTCCTTTTTGGGCAATTGGAAATTACATATGACAAATCATCAAAAAGTTGAAATTTTTGGGCGAATAAACTTTACGACAGATCGCCCAAAGGTCATACAAATTATTTGGCAAAACAAAAGTGATGTATGTATGTATGGAGGGGCAGGCTATCTGGCAGGTTCATTAAAAGATTTTGGTGGGTGCAAGGTTTGGTACATAATGTCAGATTACCCAAAAATAAAAAAATAACAAATCGCCCCAAATACTTCTCTTAGAAAAATTAAGAGCAAGAACTTAAAGAAATTGCGGAAATAATTTCTTTAATAATATTAATGGCACTACTCTACAGCTCACAACGAACCATAACGTCTTTACTTTCTCTCTCACTCTCTTTTACTTTTCTTATCCCAAAGACTTAGAAGGGATGGACTTCATCATGATAAAAGTGAAATGATAGATACTCTTATTATTGGATATGTCTTTTTCACAAAATAGTCCTTGTTCACGAAAAGAAATTGTATGTGACTGGATTAACTGAAATCAATTTAAGTAAACATTTGGTATTTTCTATTTTTTGGAGCTACCTTTCCGAATTATTTAAAAGTGTTTTTTTATCTGCATTTTAAAATTTCGCTAATTGCTGTTTTTTATTTTACAAAAAATAAAAATACATTTTCAAGTCACATTCAGTAGATAAGAAATAAATCCAGCTTGATTTCTACATGACCTTCTCCGTCAAGTGAAGATCACTTAAAACATCTTCTGTTGGGTGTGTCAAAAGTATATTCAATGAGCATGACGCCCTTTGTTTCACTTCAATAAGATTGCTTAAAACAAAAACAAAGCAATTTTCAATAATTTGACATTAGTTTGAGCGTAGAAATCGTAACATGAATTTTAGTTATAAAAATTGAATTTATATACATAAAAATGTATACCTTTGTATGCAAGGAACTTTTTATTTAAGGCTATGAAATCAATCAATATACAAGAAAACTACTAGAGCGAAGCAAAATAAGTGAGGAAAGGTTTATAGAAAGAGAGATATTAATAAATCACAAACGAAAAAATGTCGACATAAAAAGACAAATAATCCAAGGAAAATTTAATATAAAATATTTCTGGAAGATACAAATCTTCTTTCGGATTATATTATGTGCCTTCGCGCAGACAACACAGTCGTTGCTGACCTGGGAATTGTTGAAATTTTATTGTTATTTTTTTGTTCTCATAAAAAAACAAGAGAACTCCTGAATGCATCAATCAATAATTGAATTAGGGTCGACAGACAGTAAAAAAAATATCATATGCACCGCTGGCAGACAGGTAACCTTGGTCTGTGGATGTTTTTTATTCATTGGCACTTTTGAGAGTTAACAATAAAAACAAATTGGACACGAAATTGAAAAGGGGAAATTTATTTAGGAATTCAACGTTGACCTCGCTGTTAATAAAGTTCTAGGTATATAGCAATAAGAAAAAAAGCAGACGCTCTGGTTATTATGTCTTCATATTTTATACGTGAAAGTCGAAGAAGCTTGGTACTTTATGAAGGAAAAAATAACTTTCAAAATGGAAGAAATTTTACAGTCTAATAAAAAAAAACAGTGCAATACAGCAATCGGAAAAACTAGCATTAATAAAATACTAGTTGACCCGTTCAGTAATGCTTGGATTTTTTCTCTGTAAACCTTGCGGCATAGATATAGGCACAAATTATTTTCGCACCTTTCAAATTCCTACAATTGACAATTTGGTAAATTTTTTTGAGAAAATTTCTTCATATAATAGGGGTGTTTAAAAAATAAGTGCATTTCTGATAACTGAATGGGTGTCGTTGCATTTATTTTCTTCAAAGGTTTCAATAGGTTCGTTTCTTTTCTTCGCAATTTTTTTTTGACGCTTCTTCGGATCTTGTTATTTCTAATTCGACCAAACTTTGTTCGTTGTTCCTTCAAACTTTCTCACATCTCAGCTGCCGTTAATTTATTATATACTAAACTTTATACAACATTGGTAACCGTATATATAACCACTGGATAAGGAACTTTAATGTAGAAATTTCATTTCAGCTTAAGTCCCCGACTACGAGATTCCGAGGTGATAAGACATTATTTTATCGACGTAATAGTAAATTACAAAAAAAGCATCAATGAATGATCAAAAATGATAAGTATATTTTTTACAAGTTCGAAGACGGATGCTTCTACTGATTTCTCACTGGTGGATAGCAGCCAAACGTCTAAACAGGCCTCTAGAACACCCATCAAAGCACAAGACGGAAAATTTACGCAGAATATTCCAACGATGTTTTTAAGCCATTTTTAGAAAGTTCATCAGCAAATAACTTAGGTAAACTTTGTTGATAAGCTGTTGAGCACTTCCTCTGCTACTGTCCGGGCCTGGCTAGCCCCTTTCTTGACAACCAAAACGTACTGTCAAACAAAAAGATAAATGATTTTATCTGTTTCCTCAACATTACCAGTTGGCTCTAATAAACCAAGAAATGCCTCTATTTTAACTCTTACCTTTTGAAGTTTTTGGAACTTCCCTTATCGTAATCAGCTTTTCGGACAAACACTTGCTCTACTTTTGGCGAAAGCATCAAAACACTGATTTATACCTTGTAGGTATGCCTTGCATTTGAACGGGCCTAGTCTCATATAAATCTAGTGTAAGGTTATTTGGTCGGCTCTCAGTCTCAATTAAATCACCCAGCACGCAGTGTGAGCAAAGTCTCTCCTTTAAGACTGCGGGCACAAAACCAAAACCTGGTTCCTTTATTATTTCAAAACACACACTTCCCCTTTATCACAGAAAAATAAGGTCAAACGAATTATGGTATCAAAACGGGGCTTTATGGCACTAATTGGGTTTTTGTTTCGGAACAGTTGTTTCGCGAAACCGTCATCTTACCTACCTACCTACCTACACTTTGTTGATAGTACAACGACTTGGAAATTTCCTTCATCAGGGTCAAAGAAGTAAAAAGCATGTGCCAACACAAGATAAGACAAAAATCAATCGGGTATGATTTTTTTTTAATTTTATTTTCGTTTTCTTCTATGCAAGTACCATTCGTTTTAGAGACAGAAGACAGCTTTGAGTTTTAGAAGCATTAAATTCCTCGCGGTTCCTAATTCCCCATTTTAAAATGCTGTCAATATCGTAATTTAACGAGCTTATCAAACGTTGTCGTTAGAGTTCCACATCCGAAGAGCAGGGATGTGAGTCCGGAAACGCATTTCAAAAACTGAGTGTACTGTCATCAGCGTAAAAATGAATTCGATTAGAAGTTTGAGAGAGGAGATCGTTAGTTAAAATCAGGAAGAGAGCCGGAGACAAAACGGAGCCTTGTGGCATACCATCTTTTATTTTGTGAATATCATGCATAAAACCGTCGAATACAACGATCCAATGATCTTATTAATGCTCAATTTTGAAATTATACCTTAAACTCAGTTGTGTACCAAATCATTGAAAAGATTCGCAGGCCATTGGTGTACCAATATCGCTTATACCAGAAGTTTTCGATAAACTGCTCCTAAGTAGTCTCAGGCAAAAACTAGAAACAAAAAGTAAAAAAAATATAACGAAGACTAATACAAAAAACATCAGTTAAGATTAAAAAATAAACATTTCACATTGGACCAAGTATATCGAATTTGGATGTTGAAGAAAAACAAATAGGTATATGTTCCGCTCTCTATTTGTAGATGTTGCTTAAGCATTTGAAGAGGTTTGTCATTTGAGACTTGAGTACTATAAAATACTCAAATCATATTTTATTATATCACCGACCGACTCATTAGAGTACAGTATGAACAAGAGTATTCGGAACTTAAGAAAATCGAAGCTGGTGCACCACAAAAAAGTGTCTTAGGACCAACACTGTTTTTGTTATATGGTACTAGGAATATTCCAGTAGAATACCATACTATCCTTGGCCACATTTGCAGATGATACTGCGATATTAGTGTCTGATAATTATAATTATTCGAAGAGAACAAAGAAATTGCAACATGCAGGTTCTGGACGCAACAGTGACGCATCAGACTAAATGAGACAAAACATAAAGCATTTAAACTTTACTAATAAAATAATTAATAATGTTCCACTTTAAAAGTAAAGTAGTACCTAACTCCAATAAGGACTTTATATGCAAAGCTAGAATGGAAAGAGCACATCGAGAACAAATAGAAGAACTAAACATGAAATATAGAAAAATGTAGTGGTTACTGGGAATAAACTTCGCCCTATCTATACACAACAATTAGGCAAATACTGAAAGCAGTTTGGACAAATGGCATCCAACTCTGTCTTAAATGTACGAAACAACGTTCGTAGTTTAAAAAGAATCAAGCCTTTTGAGTTGATGGTCTTAAAGCGTTGCGAAAGTATTAAAGATTTATACTTCTTCCAATGCGATTTGAAATAAAGAAACAAAAATCATCTTTCATATAGATTGGTCCTGATTCCAGGAAATTAATTTTAGTGGTGCAAAACTTCCACACCAAACTTGGTACCTAATATTGTCAAGTGTCTTTTGAAGATTTCCACACGTAGCGGAATAAAAAAACGTACATATGTTCCACCCTGTAGCACATTTTTGTGTCAACGGTTAATATGTAAATATTGTAAGTAACTTTTTTTTTATTTGGTTAAGTGTTTAATTAAAAAATAAAATATTCAAAACGATATAAATTGAAAATCAATAGTGTAAACACTATTGGGACAAACGATCAAGTCTCAAAACAACAAAGTCAACCCCTAAATTTATTGAAACAGTTGACTTTAACATTCTTTAATTTAAAACCTTTTCAATAAATTTTTCTGTTTCTTTCGCACAGTGTAGATATGTTTCTACAGTTTACCATGAACATGTTTTAAGGAAATAAATATGTTTTCTTTCTTAACCACAAAAGTATCTTCAATCTTCATAATGCAACTTTATCTTAAAAAGAACCTAAGTAAACAGTTGCACACAATATAAATGGCCTTGATATACGTTCATGGTTTTTATTTGGTTTACCAATATGATATCATCTTTCACTATAAATTGTTTGGTGTCATTTCTAAATTATCAACGCCTCTGATATAATGATTCCGATATTTTCAAAAGAAAACAAAGCCATAGCCGAAAGACCTATAAAATTGATTCAAAGACCAGACAAGAAAAAAAATAAGTCACGATTTTTCTCAAATAAAATTGAATAAACACGCGGCAATCAAAAATTAAGACCAAACATTAAAAAAAATAAAAAAAAAGTCTAACAAGACACGACAAAAGTTTTTGGACAAGTTTTCCAGAGTGTTTAACTGTTCAACTTAAACAAGACTCAATCTGTAGATCATAGAGGAACTATGTAGGTAAACAGCAGCATTCAGAAACAGACAATACCACGTAATCTAACAAACTAAATACACAGATGTATGTTATGTTGTATCTTAACCTACTACGTGAATAGCAGGTAACCTCAAGTAGATACATCAATTCAACACGAAGTCAGCTTTGCAATACCGAGTACCGACATCGAAATCCACGTAAACGTATAATAGAGTGAATCAACCAAACAACAATAAATAATAATTGTATCTTCCAAGAAAATAAACTAACATGAATAAGTAATTATGATTGCAAGCCACTCACCTTTTCTTACAAGAAAAATAGTTTCTTAATTAATTTAATCCAATTCTGTGGCCGGTGATAAAAAGATGTTTAAGGTATCCAAATCCAATGGATTAAGGTTGTTTGTATTTTATTATTAACAGCACTTTATTTGTTTCACTTTAAGCACTTTCTATTTAAGAACTAAAATGTTCTTATAAAATGGATTTTCTTTGCTTAGAAATATTTTTCTTAAACAAAATTTTGGACAAAAGTCCAATTACACTTTTTTGAGATTTTTTATACAATACGAATAGCACTTTTGCAAAAATTAATTTAAAACCTTTTTGTTTAAGTTGAACTTAAAACTAAAGGCAAGAATTTGCAAACAAAAATATAAAATATATTTTTTTTAAGCAAACATGCGCGCCGTTTTGTTTTACCGTAGTTCTACCTGCGCATTTGAAAACCGCTCGATTCGAACTGTTTACCTCTATAACGATCGTATTGTAGCTAACCCCAGCTTGAATACAAAACGAGAAGAAAAAAAAAAAAAAAAAACTAACCATACAAGAAAATGGTTTTACTAACTCAAATGAGAAAAGATACTTGTTTTGTGTATAGATACAGAATTTAACCCATACAATAGAGATTATGAGAAAAAAATATTAATACCAACTTGTTTTTAAAATGTATCTGGTTTTAAGACACAGGAGATTGGTAGTAAAACAAATGTTCCCACTTTTGTTAATTAATAGTTAAAAAAAGCAATTAATACAATTCATAAAGCAGGTTGGTAAAAATTTACTTTAACTTACCAATTTCTGAAGCGATGATTTGTTCTTTTTCAAATTTTAAATTGTGGACGTAGAGGAACAATTATTGTAGCCCAAACGCAACTGAAATATAAATGAGAATATTTGTAAGTATTTATGAAATAAAATAGCTGAATAAGCAGCAAATAAAGTTTTAGAAAAAAATTTATAAAAGTGTAAGAAATCAAAGACAGTTTTTTTTACTGATTTGATGAATATTATTCAATTTTTTACATAAGATCTTTTTTTGTTTTTTTTTTTTTAACTTCAATTTCCCCATACCAAATCGAATTTTTACACCGCTACGACAGGTCGGGAATAAAAAATTACTTTTGCTTCACTGTGCAATGTATCAAATTTGATACACAATTTGATACAATCTGTACCTGGGTTTCAGCTTCAAATGTATCAAATTTAAGGCTAACAACATGGATAGAGGACACTAATCGCCTTACTAGGTTTTAAGCAGGTTTTCGTCCTATCTTTTCAACTATGGATCATATTTTTGCCTTTACAAGTATTGCCAAATGTTTTATCGAAAAAAAACAAGAAATTATACACATGTTTCGTAGATTTTAAAGCTGCCTTTGACAAGGTGAACAGGCAGGTCTTATTATTCAAACTGTCATCCTTAGGTCTGTCACGAAAATTTTTGATGACATATTCGAACTTCTTGTCGTCATCGAGTGCAACGGTATGGGATGGATCCAATTTCTCTCAGATTGGTTCAACACGGCTGCAGGTGTTCCGCAAGATGCATACTTAGTCCATTAGTCTTTTCCTTTTTTATCGACGAAATATTTGACTTTCTACCTGGTGCTGTGTCCTTCGCTAACATTCTAGTGAAAGTTTTTCTTTATGCGGACGACCTGGTATTGCTGGCCGATCCTTTTGCGTTGCCGTTGCATATAAATAGACTGAACTCTTTTTGGTAAGACTTGGGGCCTCCAAATTAATACTCAATAAACCAAGGTATTAATTTTTGAATCCCGGCTAAATCGTAGACGACCAGATAGTCCAGGCAAACGGTAGTTTCACGATACAAAAAATATACAAATGGATTTTTTTTCGAATTCTATGTTTTTTTGGGTCGCTGAATCCGAATCTGCGGAAGTCCAACAAAATTTACTGCTGCGTTTTGAGATATCCGCGAAAAACCGCGGAATATTCGCACTTTTTTCGGTTTTTTGCTAACATCTCGGACTCTATGCGTTTTAACTTTCAAATTTCACCCATAAAAAAATTAAAGATCATAAAATTTCCTACAAACCGTTAGCCCGGTAGAGCGCGTTGAAACTTCAGCGTAATTTCCCATTTCTATAAAAAAAACAATTTGTTTTTAAATATGAATTTTGAACGGTTTGTTTTGTTTTGTTTTTCTTTTTTTTTTTTTTACAGAAATGGTAAACTAACGCACTTTAACGGGCTAACGGTACGTCTGAGAAGTAAATTTTGTAGGAAATTTAATGATCTTTAATTTTTTTGTGGTAAAATTTCAGTTAAAACGCATAGTTTCCGAGATGTAGAGGTTTTTCGTGGATATCTCAAAACGCACAAGGAAATTTTGTTGGATTTCTGCAGATTCAGATTCAGCGACCCAAAAAGCATAGAATTCGAGAAAAAAATTCATTTGAGGGCGATTTTAACTACGCTTTGACTGGACTACAGAAGAGAATTGGTACATTTTCAGCACACGTGTCGTAGTTATTGAAGTTGTGCAATAGTTTAAGTATTTGGGAGTTTTGTTGCCACTCAATCTAAACTTTGTCAAGCACGCTAATTGAAAAAGTAATGAGGCTAAATAAGATTTAATCATAATGTTGCCGAAGTTTTTTGCAAACCAAAATATCGACCTTGCTTCGAAATACCGAGTTTTTAATGCTACTCTTTGGACGCTTGTATGTGTTATGGGGTTCAAGTTTTTGGATATAGACAATTTGAAGCTTTGAATTCACATGCATTTCTTCAAACGCTTGTTCAGATTGCCAAATTCGACTCCAAAGTATGCTTTTCATGTAGTCAGGTGTAACACCTATATATATACACAATTTGAAAGCGAATTCGGACTACATAACAAAAGTTATGAAAAGAAATAATAACTGTTTTCATAAGTGTATTCTAAAAATACTTCTCCGAACTAATGCTTCCCCATTTAAAGAGTGGAATCAGCTAGCTTTGTCGAATGATTATGTTCTATTCCTGCTGGAGTCAAATTTTAATGATTGGAAGGATATGTTAGCGGATGTAATCGCAAAAGTTGACGATCAAATTTATACTTAACATCTATCCAGAGCAAACTCGTCTACCTCCAGAAATATATACAAACACTAACTCTTATCTGAGATGAACTATTTTAGCAAAGAATATTCGCCCGAAGTTATAAGTACTATCTTTAGAGCACGAGTAGAAATTATAAATCTTAACTTTAGCCACACCGAGATGATTTACCACAAATTTGTAACTATCTTTATCTTGTAACGATCTATCACTTTGTAGCAGTCTGAGCAGTCTGTCCAATACTTCAGGAAATTCGTCGACTGTATTTTCAAGAAAGTTTTCTTTCTTTACAACAAACTTACGCTATTTTGAATGAAGCCCATGGATGGCTTAACGTTTACAAATATTGTCAGCATGACCTAACTTATCTCAACAGGTTCTGAAAAAAAAATGTCAGATTGGAAGCCAGTTATAGCAGTTTAAATTAACTATGCATTTTGTAATTTATAAATTTTCTTTTATGTTTCAAATCATTAAGCATTTTAACTTAATTTTTGTTTTCTTTTATTATGTTTGAAATCATAAAAATTTTCATGTAAGCCTTTTACATTAAACTTACCAAAAATCTTACTTTAATTCATTTAAATTTATAATTCTTCTCTAATGTAATCTGAGTCTTATTTTTTTACAAACAAACATATTATAAGTATTCAAAAAAAAAAATAATTTATCTATAATGGAATTCAATGTTTCAAATATTTTTACATTTCTTTAATTTTTTTTTATTTTATCACATATTATTTTATCATATCAGGCAGACGGCACGATTGCCATGTCCTTAGTCTTAAGACTTTTTGTAAAATCTTTTGATGAAATAAAGAATATATCTAGCTATCTATCTATCTGTATCATATTTGATATCTCCTATTCCATACAAAATACACTTCATTCTTCCCATATACGAACCCGACCCCAAATCCAATAAATTTTTTACAGAAAAATCATTTATGTTCAATAAATTTACAAATAAACAAGGTCGCTTTAACTAAAAACTTCTTTTTGTTGATAAAAGAAGGGTTTTATTTTTTTTTTCTTATATAAACAAGGTGATTCGCATAAGGTGTGACAAAAAGATAGAACGTGTAGGTTGAGTTTACACAAGAATACAAACATTTATGGGAGGGGGGTCTTTTTTTCCCAGTATATGCGGGAGGTGCAATTTTCTAAAAAAATTGACACGAAAGAAAAAATAAATTATTAAAAAACAACGACAAAATTTGGAATGCCATGTTATAGCGTTTCGGAAAGCCAGAAATCTCTATTTTTATTATATTTTTAAGTAAAGTTTTTTATAATTAAATTGTTTTCGCAAAATTAATTAATTAATTTCCAAACTAAAAATTTCAAGTAATTTTTTTTGAAAATTTCCTGAACGAGGACCTACTTATACGACTTTTTTCTAGTTTCAACCCAACTTACTCGCTCTATCTTTTTGGCACACCTTCTGTGAATCACCCTACATAGGTTCGTGTATACAGTATTCCTACATAAAATTTTAGAAAACAATTTTGTATAAACTTTTTTTTTTACAAAATTAAACGTTTGAAAATTAATTTTTTAAAAACTGTTTGATAAAAAAAAACTTTATTTCAACAATAAAACAAAAATAGAGATATCTGGCTTTACAAAAAAGTGTAATATGTTATTGCGTTTCCGCCTTTTTTCTTTTTTTTTTTTTTTTCAATTATCTTTTATTGCCCCTCCCAGTTAGCAGTGGGGAATAAACCACCGTCCATTTAATTTTTTTTCTCATCTTGACCCAACCTACTAGCTTAACATTGTTTTTTTTTTTTACAAATTATGTTAATAACCTTGTATATAGAATTACTGTACAGTACACATCTACTTTTATTGTTGGGGTCAAAATACCCAAAAAAAAAAATTTGCTGTATCTCGTCAATATTTGGCTCACAGATCTGCTTCACCAAACAATTTTAATGAAATTTAATGGTTTTTAACTTTTTTATTCAATATATAGAATTTGCTGAAATTGGCATACTCAACATTTATTATAAAAATATCTAAAAAAAAGTTAAAAAAAATACAATTTTATCAAAAACTGGACGATAGATTTTGTTAAAAAAAAATCTAAAATACATGTATTGTAATATATGAGGCTGGGAGCGCAAAAGTGGCGTAACTTTAAAATTTAACAACGGAGATAATCGTGAATGAAAAAGAAATGATCGCGTCCATAGAAATGCTCCAGGACGGAAGCAACATTTTATCATTCTCTGATTTATTTATAAGCTAAAAAGAACACCAATGGGTCGCCAGAACTTGCTCTATTCGCAATTTGTCTTTAGGTCCAGTTTTCAATTAAGGAAGAAATTATTTGAAATAAATTTTAACACAAAATTAAAATTGTCGTTATTATTTTGCCTGCGGGGTTTATCTTTAGTTGATCGATAACATATTTATTTCTATAACGTTAATTCTCATCCCATTTAAATATACCCATTTAACTACTAAGAGTTTTAAACGTGATGAATGTTTTGGAAGATACGGAGTGATAAAAATTTTCTGAGTATAATCCAGAATGTCAGAATTTCCACTACATTTTGTTGGTACCTCTTCAGTAAACAATTTTTACCACATTCTGAGTATTTGAATAGAAGCATCCCACTTCTGACATTTTGAATTCGTTTTTAACTAACATTTGAAGAACTGGGGACCTCTTACGTCATTGATTTCATAAGAAAAACTTAGTGTTGAGAAATTTTGGTTACTAAGTTCATTTTGGAACACCAATTATGGCAGCTCTCTATGGTTAAAATTTTTTTTTTAAGATTAAATTATAGTTTTTATTCAATTCTATGACAAATCAAAAAATTTACGTTTTGTAACCGTGACATCACAACAGTTTTTCAGCATCAAAATTGTTTTCTTCATTGGTAACACTTTTAGTATTGATTACACCATGAAAACTTTATCTTCATTGGTATGAGAACGGTTAACAAAAACAAACTAAACCCAAGCAATAAGTATTATGTGAAGAGAACTTCGTTACTACTGTTTGGCATTATCTGCGGTCTGTCTTGACTTAAAATATCTATCTTATTATATAGTATCTTTCACACCAGAAAAAAAAAACTTCAAGAAGAAAAGAAACCCAGAGGGGAAAAAAAAAAAAAACTTTGCGGCTGCGCATTTGACTGGAAAGTTAAAATACCTTACCGTTGAGAGTTTGTTTGACGTGCGATCGATTTAATCATACGGATGGTTGCTGGTTGCAGCATAAACAAAAATCATAAACACAAAGGTTCCACGTTTGGTTCGCACCTTTTCTATTTTTATTTTTTTATTTTATGTCCGTTTAAAATCAAATGCATTTCGATATGTTTAACATTTGTTTAACATAGACATTTTTTTATTTCTTTAAACCGTTGTAAGTCATTTGTCATCTGTATTCAGTCAACAGGAGAATCCACTCAGAGCTTCAAACTCTACCAAAGATAATAGTAGGACAAGTTCTTGGATACACACAACAATTCTTGCCTTAAAAATTATCTTTGCATCTTTTAAAACACAAGTTTCTCATGGTGTCGTCTCAAGAATGGAGAGGTATAAGAAGACTGCCACGAGTTTGGAGAAGAAGTCTTTTAAATCTTCATTGAATATTTGACACGCTTCAAGAGATGGTGGTGACGTCGAATAATACACCAGTGTATAGAAAAAGTTGCAGATAGAAATGTTTGGTACCAGCTGAGGTAACAGAAATAAAAAAAAAAAGTTAGTAATGCCTGCAGATCATCATCATCATTGAAATGAAGACGAGTTTTTAAAGGAAATAGAGGTTAGAGTTACTTGGCAAAGAAATTAATTATTTGCTTCAGTTATTTTTATAAAAGAGCTCTTCAAAGTGGGAAAAGAAAGATAACATGAATGTGGAAGTGGAAATTTTGCAGAGTTTTTTTGTGTTATAAAATTTGTGCATTGATTGATAGCCTAGGGGGGTTTTTCGTTATGCTTTAACAATAAACTTGTTTGGAAATATTTTTGTTGTTCGTTGTTGTTTTGGTAGGTAGTTTAGTTCAAGATGAAAAGATAGAAGGTACGTAATTTTTTAATGAATTTTGATATAATAAGCCGGCAACAGGTGTCATTGACTTTTGATATCATCATAAAGATATGACAAAGCGGATGCCTTAAAATTATAATTATGTTGTGGGAAGCTAAGTGGAAAAAAGAATAAATTAGATGTTAGCCTTGTGTGAGGAAAACAATCTGTTGTGAGAACGTTTTGAGATGTTTTCCGTTAGAATTTATAGGTAAAAAGAAGAAGTAATATGATGCACATGCAAGCGAAAAAATACTCTTTGGCAGTTGATGCAATAGAAATTAATTTTATTCTTAGAATTTCAGGAATAACAATAACAAAATAGAACGGTAGGTAAATAACATCGACCGAAAACATAAAATAAGAATGCATGATAAAACGACAAGTGTATAATCTCCATCAAGGTTAGCATTTTTATCATGGCGAAGCAAAGCTAATGGACAAGCTACAGTTGGAAACAAGATTATACTAAATTCTGACTGAGATGTTACGACATCATTCGTCATTTTCACAACCAATTCAATCAAACCTCTGGCAAGAAATTTAACCACATAGGTATGGTCACTTTTTGCGTATGCAAACTGTACCATAACAAAAAAAAATACAAAGACTTTTCTCGAAATTATGGAAGAAAGAGTAGCAGACTCAATTAAGTTGACCCCACAAAATAAGCAGTGCAAAACCGTGAGGCTTGGTGACATTTTCTGATAGACACTCCTTCGGTGAAACGATGAAGTGGGGAAGTTGTGGTCCTATTCGAAATCATTAACATAGGTACCTCGAAAAAAAAGAGGAATAAATGCTATTTAGATCTAGAACGAAAACTTTTTTAGACAGCGTAGCCAATGACCAAATGTCGGTCCATCAGACCCACTACATGAATCACAGTCAGTGAGTTGCAAGCATAATCCGCACAAGGATACTGGTGCGCATGTTATACCAGCCGAACTTTTCAAAGCAGTGCGAGATGTCTCGACAGTCTTTAAATTCTTCGGATAGAGTACGCAGTAATTACAGGCGAAGACCCCATCTAAAGCGTGCGCAAATAAGTGAAACAAACATTAAAAAACATATAGAAAGAAAGAAAAAAATTCGGAAAAATTTAAATTTTTGCATTTTAGAAAAGCGATTTATCTCGAGAACAAATTACATTTAAGCAAAAATAACGATTTTGCGATTTAATAACCATTTTGCGATTTTTACGGGTTCTGTGAAGGGAAACCAACTATAAAAAACACATTGGAAAAGGTAAAACAGATTTGAAAAAAAATCGATTTCGATTTCGGAATTTTAGAAGAAGCGCTATATCTCGAGAATAAAGCACTTTTAAGCAAAACTAACGATATTTAGGGTCCATTTTGCGAATAACGAAAAAACATTTTATTTTGAACGGAAATCACTTTCAGCTAAAAGTAACAATTTTTACGGGTTCTGTGAAGGGTAATCAACTATAAAAAAACACATTGGAAAAGGTAAAACAGATTTGAAAAAAAAATCGATTTTGGAATTTTAGAAAAAGCGCTATATCTCGAGAATAAAGCACTTTTAAGCAAAACTAACGATATTTAGAGTCCATTTTGCGAGTAACGAAAAAACGTTTTATTTTGAACGGAAATCACTTTCAGCTAAAAGTAACAATTTTTACGGGTTCTGTGAAGGGTAATCAACTATAAAAAAACACATTGGAAAAGGTAAAACAGATTTGAAAAAAAAAATCGATTCTGGAACTTAAGAAAAAGCGCTATATCTCGAGAATAAAGCACTTTTAAGCAAAACTAACGATATAAAGGCCATTTTGCGAATAACGAAAAAACGTTTTATTTTGAACGGAAATCACTTTCAGCTAAAAGTAACAATTTTTACGGGTTCTGTGAAGGGTAATCAACTATAAAAAAACACATTGGAAAAGGTAAAACAGATTTGAAAAAAAATCGATTTTGGAATTTTAGAAAAAGCGCTATATCTCGAGAATAAAGCACTTTTAAGCAAAACTAACGATATAAAGGGTCCATTTTTCGAATAACGAAAAAACGTTTTATTTTGAACGGAAATCACTTTCAGCTAAAAGTAACAATTTTTCCGGGTTCTGTGAAGGGTAACCAAATATAAAAACACATTGGAAAACGTAAAACAGATTTGAAAAAAAATCTATTTTGGAACTTTAGAAAAAGCGCTATATCTCGAGAATAAAGCACTTTTAAGCAAAACTAACGATATAAAGGCCATTTTGCGAATAACGAAAAAATGTTTTATTTTGAACGGAAATCACTTTCAGCTAAAAGTAACAATTTTTCCGGGTTCTGTGAAGGGTAACCAAATATAAAAAACACATTGGAAAAGGTAAAACAGATTTGACAAAAAATCGATTTTGGAATTTTAGAAAAAGCGCTATATTTCGAGAATAAAGCACTTTTAAGCAAAACTAACGATATTTAGGGTCCATTTTGCGAATAACGAAAAAAACGTTTTATTTTGAACGGAAGTCACTAAAATTAACAATTTTTCCGGGTTCTGTGAAGGGTAACCATCTATAAAAAAACACATTGAAAAAGGTAAAACAGATTTGAAAAAAAAATCGATTTTGGAATTTTAGAAAAAGCGCTATATCTCGAGAATAAAGCACTTTTAAGCAAAACTAACGATATTTAGGGTCCATTTTGCGAATAACGAAAAAACGTTTTATTTTGAACGGAAATCACTTTCAGCTAAAAGTAACAATTTTTCCGGGTTCTTTGAAGGGTAACCAAATATAAAAACACATTGGAAAACGTAAAACAGATTTGAAAAAAAATCTATTTTGGAACTTTAGAAAAAGCGCTATATCTCGAGAATAAAGCACTTTTAAGCAAAACTAACGATATAAAGGCCATTTTGCGAATAACGAAAAAACGTTTTATTTTGAACGGAAATCACTTTCAGCTAAAAGTAACAATTTTTATGGGTTCTGTGAAGGGTAACCAACTATAAAAAACACATTGGAAAAGGTAAAACAGATTTGAAAAAAAATCGATTTTGGAATTTTAGAAAAAGCGCTATATCTCGAGAATAAAGCACTTTTAAGCAAAACTAACGATATTTAGGGTCCATTTTGCGAATAACGAAAAAACGTTTTATTTTGAACGGAAATCACTTTCAGCTGAAAGTAACAATTTTTACTGGTTCTGTGAAGGGTAATCAACTATAAAAAAACACATTGGAAAAGGTAAAACAGATTTGAAAAAAAATCGATTTTGGAACTTTAGAAAAAGCGCTATATCTCGAGAATAAAGCACTTTTAAGCAAAACTAACGATATTTAGGGTAAATTTTGCGAATAACAAAAAAACGTTTTATTTTGAACAGAAATCACTTTCAGCTAAAGGTAACAATTTTTTAGGGTTCTGTGAAAGGTTATCAACTATAAAAAACACATTGGAAAGGTTAAAATAGATTTGAAAAAAAAAAAATCGATTTTGTCATTTTAGAAAAAGCGCTATATCTCGAGAATAAAGCACTTTTAAGCAAAACTAACGATATAAAGGCCATTTTGCGAATAACGAAAAAACGTTTTATTTTGAACGGAAATCACTTTCAGCTAAAAGTAACAATTTTTCCGGGTTCTGTGAAGGGTAACAGAATATAAAAAACACATTGGAAAAGGTAAAACAGATTTGACAAAAAATCGATTTTGGAATTTTAGAAAAAGCGCTATATTTCGAGAACAAAGCACTTTTAAGCAAAACTAACGATATTTAGGGTCCATTTTGCGAATAACGAAAAAAACGTTTTATTTTGAACGGAAGTCACTAAAATTAACAATTTTTCCGGGTTCTGTGAAGGGTAACCAACTATAAAAAAACACATTGAAAAAGGTAAAACAGATTTGAAAAAAAATCGATTTTGGAATTTTAGAAAAAGCGCTATATCTCGAGAATAAAGCACTTTTAAGCAAAACTAACGATATTTAGGGTCCATTTTGCGAATAACGAAAAAACGTTTTATTTTGAACGGAAATCACTTTCAGCTAAAAGTAACAATTTTTACGGGTTCTGTGAAGGGTAATCAACTATAAAAAAACACATTTTAAAAGGTAAAACAGATTTGAAAAAAATCGATTTTGGAATTTTAGAAAAAGCGCTATATCTCGAGAATAAAGCACTTTTAAGCAAAACTAACGATATTTAGGGTCCATTTAGCGAATAACGAAAAAACGTTTTATTTTGAACGGAAATCACTTTCAGCTAAAAGTAACAATTTTTACGGGTTCTGTGAAGGGTAATCAACTATAAAAAAACACATTGGAAAAAGTAAAACAGATTTGAAAAAAAATCGATTCTGGAACTTTAGAAAAAGCGCTATATCTCGAGAATAAAGCACTTTTAAGCAAAACTAACGATATAAAGGGTCCATTTTGCGAATAACGAAAAAACGTTTTATTTTGAACGGAAATCACTTTCAGCTAAAAGTAACAATTTTTATGGGTTCTGTGAAGGGTAACCAACTATAAAAAACACATTGGAAAAGGTAAAACAGATTTGAAAAAAAATCGATTTTGGAATTTTAGAAAAAGCGCTATATCTCGAGAATAAAGCACTTTTAAGCAAAACTAACGATATTTAGGGTAAATTTTGCGAATAACAAAAAAACGTTTTATTTTGAACAGAAATCACTTTCAGCTAAAGGTAACAATTTTTCAGGGTTCTGTGAAAGGTTATCAACTATAAAAAACACATTGGAAAGGTTAAAATAGATTTGAAAAAAAAAATCGATTTTGTCATTTTAGAAAAAGCGCTATATCTCGAGAATAAAGCACTTTTAAGCAAAACTAACGATATTTAGGGTCCATTTTGCGAATAACGAAAAAACGTTTTATTTTGAACGGAAATCACTTTCAGCTAAAAGTAACAATTTTTACGGGTTCTGTGAAGGGTAATCAACTATAAAAAAACACATTGGAAAAGGTAAAACAGATTTGAAAAAAAATCGATTTTGGAACCTTAGAAAAAGCGCTATATCTCGAGAATAAAGCACTTTTAAGCAAAACTAACGATATAAAGGGTCCATTTTGCGAATAACGAAAAAACGTTTTATTTTGAACGGAAATCACTTTCAGCTAAAAGTAACAATTTTTCCGGGTTCTGTAAAGGGTAACCAAATATAAAAACACATTGGAAAACGTAAAACAGATTTGAAAAAAAATCTATTTTGGAACTTTAGAAAAAGCGCTATATCTCGAGAATAAAGCACTTTTAAGCAAAACTAACGATATAAAGGCCATTTTGCGAATAACGAAAAAACGTTTTATTTTGAACGGAAATCACTTTCAGCTAAAAAAAACAATTTTTCCGGGTTCTGTGAAGGGTAACCAAATATAAAAAACACATTGGAAAAGGTAAAACAGATTTGACAAAAAATCGATTTTGGAATTTTAGAAAAAGCGCAATATTTCGAGAATAAAGCACTTTTAAGCAAAACTAACGATATTTAGGGTCCATTTTGCGAATAACGAAAAAAACGTTTTATTTTGAACGGAAGTCACTAAAATTAACAATTTTTCCGGGTTCTGTGAAGGGTAACCAACTATAAAAAAACACATTGGAAAAGGCAAAACAGATTTAAAAAAAAAACCGATTATGGAATTTTAGAAAAAGCGCTATATCTCGAGAGTAAAGCAATTTTAAGCAAAACTAACGACAGTTAGGGCTTATTTTGCGAATAACGAAAAAACGTTTTATTTTGAACGGAAATCACTTTCAGGTAAAAGTAACAACTTTTACTGGTTCTGTGAAGGGTAACCAAATATAAAAAACGCATTGGAAAAGGTAAAACAGATTTGAAAAATAAATCGATATTGTAATCTTAGAAAAAGCGCTATATCTCGAGAATAAAGCACTTTTAAGCAAAAATAACGATATTTAGGGTCCATTTTGCGAATAACGAAAAAAACGTTTTATTTTGAACGGAAGTCACTAAAATTAAAAATTTTTCCGGGTTCTGTGAAGGGTAACCAACTATAAAAAAACACATTGGAAAAGGCAAAACAGATTTAAAAAAAAAACCGATTATGGAATTTTAGAAAAAGCGCTATATCTCGAGAATAAAGCAATTTTAAGCAAAACTAACGACAGTTAGGGCTTATTTTGCGAATAACGAAAAAACGTTTTATTTTGAACGGAAATCACTTTCAGCTAAAAGTAACAAATTTAACGGGTTCTGTGAAGGGTAACCAAATATAAAAAACGCATTGGAAAAGGTAAAACAGATTTGAAAAAAAAAATCGATTTTGTAATTTTAGAAAAAGCGCTATATCTCGAGAATAAAGCACTTTAAAGCAAAACTAACGATATTTAGGGTCCATTTTGCAAATAACGAAAAAAACGTTTTATTTTGAACGGAAATCACTTTCAGCTAAAAGTAACAATTTTTATGGGTTCTGTGAAAGGTAACCAACTATAAAAAACACATTGGAAAAGGTAAAACAGATTTAAAAAAAAATCGATTATGGAATTTTAGAAAAAGCGCTATATCTCGAGAGTAAAGCAATTTTAAGCAAAACTAACGACAGTTAGGGCTTATTTTGCGAATAACGAAAAAACGTTTTATTTTGAACGGAAATCACTTTCAGGTAAAAGTAACAACTTTTACTGGTTCTGTGAAGGGCAACCAAATATAAAAAACGCATTGGAAAAGGTAAAACAGATTTGAAAAAAAAATCGATTTTGTAATTTTAGAAAAAGCGCTATATCTCGAGAATAAAACACTTTAAAGCAAATCTAACGATATTTAGGGTCCATTTTGCAAATAACGAAAAAAACGTTTTATTTTGAACGGAAATCACTTTCAGCTAAAAGTAACAATTTTTATGGGTTCTGTGAAAGGTAACCAACTATAAAAAACACATTGGAAAAGGTAAAACAGATTTAAAAAAAAATCGATTTTAGAATTTTAGAAAAAGCGCTATATCTCGAGAATAAAGCACTTTTAAGCAAAACTAACGATATTTAGGGTCCATTTTGCGAATAACGAAAAAACGTTTTATTTTGAACGGAAATCACTTTCAGCTAAAAGTAACAATTTTTATGGGTTCTGTGAAAGGTAACCAACTATAAAAACACATTGGAAAAGATAAAACAGATTTAAAAAAAAATCGATTTTAGAATTTTAGAAAAAGCGCTATATCTCGAGAATAAAGCACTTTTAAGCAAAACTAACGATATTTAGGGTCCATTTTGCGAATAACGAAAAAAACGTTTTATTTTGAACGGAAATCACTTTCAGCTAAAAGTAACAATTTTTGCGGGTTCTGTGAAGGGTAACCAACTGTAAAAAACACGTTGAAAAAGGTAAAACAGATTTGAAAAAAAAAAAATCGATTTTGGAATTTTAGAAAAAGCGCTATATTTTGAGAATAAAGCACTTTTAAGCAAAACTAACGGTATTTAGGGTCCATTTTGCGAAAAAGGAAAAAACGTTTTATTTTGAACGGAAATCACTTTCAGCTAAAAGTAGCAATTTTTACGGGTTCTGTGAAAGGTAACCAACTATAAAAAAACACATTGGAAAAGGCAAAACAGATTTAAAAAAAAAACCGATTATGGAATTTTAGAAAAAGCATTATATCTCGAGAGTAAAGCAATTTTAAGCAAAACTAACGACAGTTAAGGCTTATTTTGCGAATAACGAAAAAACGTTTTATTTTGAACGGAAATCACTTTCAGCTAAAAGTAACAAATTTTACGGGTTCTGTGAAGGGTAACCAACTATAAAAAACACATTGGAAAAGGTAAAACAGATTTGAAAAAAAATCGATTTTGGAATTTTGGAAAAAGCGCTATATCTCGAGAATAAAGCACTTTTAAGCAAAACTAACGATATTTAGGGTCCATTTTGCGAATAACGAAAAAACGTTTTATTTTGAACGGAAATCCCTTTCAGCTAAAAGTAACAAATTTTACGGGTTCTGTGAAGGGTAACCAACTATAAATAACACATTGGAAAAGGTAAAACAGATTTGAAAAAAAAATCGATTTTGGAATTTTAGGAAAAGCGCTTTATCTCGAGAATAAAACACTTTTAAGCAAAACTAACGATATTTAGGGTCCATTTTGCGAATAACGAAAAAACGTTTTATTTTGAACGGAAATCACTTTCAGCTAAAAGTAACAAATTTAACGGGTTCTGTGAAGGGTAATCAACTATAAAAAACACATTGGAAAAGGTAAAACAGATTTGAAAAAAAAATCGATTTTGGAATTTTGGAAAAAGCGCTATATCTCGAGAATAAAGCACTTTTAAGCAAAACTAACGATATTTAGGGTCCATTTTGCGAATAACGAAAAAACGTTTTATTTTGAACGGAAATCCCTTTCAGCTAAAAGTAACAAATTTTACGGGTTCTGTGAAGGGTAACCAACTATAAATAACACATTGGAAAAGGTAAAACAGATTTGAAAAAAAAATCGATTTTGGAATTTTAGGAAAAGCGCTTTATCTCGAGAATAAAACACTTTTAAGCAAAACTAACGATATTTAGGGTCCATTTTGCGAATAACGAAAAAAACGTTTTATTTTGAACGGAAATCACTTTCAGCTAAAAGTAACAAATATTACGGGTTCTGTGAAGGGTAACCAACTATAAAAAACAGATTGGAAAAGGTAAAGCAGATTTGAAAAAAAATCCATTTTGGAATTTTAGAAAAAGCGCTATATCTCGAGAATAAAGCACTTTTAAGCAAAACTAAAGATATTTAGGGTCCATTTTGCGAATAACGAAAAAACGTTTTATTTTGAAAGGAAATCACTTTCAGCTAAAAGTTACAATTTTTCTGTGTTCTGTGGGTTCTGTGAAGGATAACCAACTATAAAAAACACATTGGAAAAGGTAAAACAGATTTGAAAAAAACCGATTTTGGAATTTTAGAAAAAGCGCTATATCGCGAGAATAAAGCACTTTTAAGCAAAAATAACGATATTTAGGGTCCATTTTGCGAATAACGAAAAAACGTTTTATTTTGAACGGAAATCACTTTCAGCTAAAAGTAACAAATATTACGGGTTCTGTGAAGGGTAACCAACTATAAAAAACATATTGGAAAAGGTAAAACAGATTTGAAAAAAAAATTGATTTTGGAATTTTAGAAGAAGCGCTATATCTCGAGAATAAAGCACTTTTAAGCAAAACTAACGATATTTAGGGTCCATTTTGCGAATAACGAAAAAACGTTTTATTTTGAACGGAAATCACTTTCAGCTAAAAGTAACAAATTTTACGGGTTCTGTGAAGGGTAACCAACTATAAAAAACATATTGGAAAAGGTAAAACAGATTTGAAAAAAAATTGATTTTGGAATTTTAGAAAAAGCGCTATATCTCGAGAATAAAGCACTTTTAAGCAAAACTAACGATATTTAGGGTCTATTTTGCGAATAACGAAAAAACGTTTTATTTTGAACGGAAATCACTTTCAGCTAAAAGTAACAAATTTTACGGGTTCTGTGAAGGGTAACCAACTATAAAAAACATATTGGAAAAGGTAAAACAGATTTGAAAAAAAATCGATTTTGGAATTTTAGAAAAAGCGCTATATCTCGAGAATAAAGCACTTTTAAGCAAAACTAACGATATTTAGGGTCCATTTTGCGAATAACGAAAAAACGTTTTATTTTGAACGGAAATCACTTTCAGCTAAAAGTACGGGTTTACGGGTTCTGTGAAGGGTAACCAACTATAAAAAACATATTGGAAAAGGTAAAACAGATTTGAAAAAAAAAAAATGATTTTGGAATTTTAGAAAAAGCGCTATATCTCGAGAATAAAGCACTTTTAAGCAAAACTAACGATATTTAGGGTCCATTTTGCGAATAACGAAAAAACGTTTTATTTTGAACGGAAATCACTTTCAGCTAAAAGTAACAAATTTTACGGGTTCTGTGAAGGGTAACCAACTATAAAAAACATATTGGAAAAGGTAAAACAGATTTGAAAAAAAATCGATTTTGGAATTTTAGAAAAAGCGCTATATCTCGAGAATAAAGCACTTTTAAGCAAAACTAACGATATTTAGGGTCCATTTTGCGAATAACGAAAAAACGTTTTATTTTGAACGGAAATCACTTTCAGCTAAAAGTAACAAATTTTACGGGTTCTGTGAAGGGTAACCAACTATAAAAAAAACATATTGGAAAAGGTAAAACAGATTTGAAAAAAATCGATTTTTGAATTTTAGAAAAAGCGCTATATCTCGAGAATAAAGCACTTTTAAGCAAAACTAGCGATATTTAGGGTCCATTTTGCGAATAACGAAAAAACGTTTTATTTTGAACGGAAATCACTTTCAGCTAAAAGTAACAAATATTACGGGTTCTGTGAAGGGTAACCAACTAAAAAAAACATATTGGAAAAGGTAAAACAGATTTAAAAAAAAATCGATTTTGGAATTTTAGAAAAAGCGCTATATCTCGAGAATAAAGCACTTTTAAGCAAAACTAACGATATTTAGGGTCCATTTTGCGAATAACGAAAAAACGTTTTATTTTGAACGGAAATCACTTTCAGCTAAAAGTAACAAATATTACGGGTTCTGTGAAGGGTAACCAACTAAAAAAAAAAATTTTGGAAAAGGTAAAACAGATTTAAAAAAAAATCGATTTTGGAATTTTAGAAAAAGCGCTATATCTCGAGAATAAAGCACTTTTAAGCAAAACTAACGATATTTAGGGTCCATTTTGCGAATAACGAAAAAACGTTTTATTTTGAACGGAAATCACTTTCAGCTAAAAGTAACAAATTTTACGGGTTCTGTGAAGGGTAACCAACTATAAAAAACAGATTGGAAAAGGTAAAACAGATTTGAAAAAAAAAATCGATTTTGGAATTTTAGAAAAAAGGCTATATCTCGTGAATAAAGCACTTTTAAGCAAAACTAACTGTTGCTTTAGCATCAGGATTAAAAAAGTTCTTCGAATTTGTGAATAGAATTTTTTATTTGTTGGACAAATATAAACTATTACAAATTTCCTGCAATTGAAATTTGTATTTTATTTTAAAAGATTTAACAATAATTGTATTTATTTGGTATCTTACTTTTAGTATTCTTTTTGATTCAAAATTAATTTTTATTTTCTCCGCTATATTTTTATATAAGTACGTCTTTTCTTTTAGATGATTTGTTTTGAATTTTCTAGTTGCTGTTATTATTTTTCAAGTTTTTTTTAAATTTTTTTTTCACGGCTATTCGATCAAATTTTATTTTTTACACAAAGTAGTTTTTATTTTTTGTTTTTTATTTTAAGAAGTAGATTATTTTCGAGATGTCGTTCGGCTTGCCAACATTCTCCCCTCCGGTATGACGACTCATCCTTAAGTCGACTTACTCTTTTTGACATCGAGAATGGCCAACTTAACGGCTGGTCTTTCATAAATACCTTTAGCAGTTTGGACTGTTGCTCGTCTTACTTGACCATCCTTTCCTTTGATCGTGTCAATCACTCTACCTTTTAACCATAAGTTTCTTGGGCTACATTCATCGAATATTATGACGATATCTCCAATTTCAATTGGTTTGACGGGTTGGTACCATTTACTCCTTCGATTTAAATTTGGCAAATATTCACGTATCCAACGTTTCCAGAAGGAATTGGCGAATTGTTGGGATTTTAACCAGTTCATTCGAAGTAATATGCCATCATCGCATTCGATTCCGTCAGGCTTCTCACCGTTCGATGATCCCAGAAGGAAATGATTTGGCGTCAGTACTTCGTCGTTTTCGTTTTCCAAAGGAATGTAAGTTAGTGGTCTGGAATTAATTACTCGTTCTACTTCCACGAGCATACTGTGAAGCAGTTCATCACTAGGGTTGCGTGTTGGAAGAATTTGGTAAAGCGTCTTCTTAACCGACCTGATTAGCCGCTCCCAACTTCCGCCCATATGTGGTGAGGCTGGTGATAGGGCTGGAGAACTCGTTAGCCATAGCTATGTACTGTTGTTTTGATAAAGCTTTCTTCAGTTCCTTTTCGGCTCCGTGGAAATTTGTTCCGTTGTCGCATCGAATCTCACTTGGTATGCCACGTCGTCCTATGAAGCCCTTAATAGCTAGAATGCATGAATCGGATGTTAAACTATTAGCTACTTCAATGTGAATCGCACGGGTTGTCATACACGTTATCAGCACCCCCCATCGTTTTTCTGTGCGACTTCCTATTGCTACATATATTGGGGCGAAATAGTCAATGCCAATGAAAGTAAATGGACGGGTAAATGTTGAAAGTCTTGCTGGAGGAAGATCACCCATTTCTGGTGGGTTGGGCATTGCTAGTTGATTCTTGCATTTTTGACAATTTCTTCTTTCAGTCTTTACTGCTACTCGCAATTGATGAATGATAAACTTTTGGCGAAGTTCATTTATGACGGTTTCATGATTATGATGATGGTACCTCTCATGATATGATTTAATTACCAGACTCGTAATTTTGTGTCCCTTTGGCAGCAGAACTGGTCGTTTAAGATCCGTGGATGCTCCAATAGCAGCGTCAATTCGTCCACGTCCACGTAAAACTCCATCCTGGTCTAGGTATGGTGAGAGTTTGCGAATCGAGCTAGATTTATGTAACGGTTTACGTTTGACGATGGGTAAATCCTTGTTAATTTCTAATACAGCTATATCGCTCCAATAAACATCTTGCTGGGCTTGTTTATACAAATTATTTTGTGCTACAATATATTCTTCTTTTGTAATGTATTTATCGCTTCGCTTACATACACCTTTGCGTTTCGACAAAGCGTTCCAGATGAATCGAGAAGCAAATACTTGAGTCCGAATTAGGGTTCTCCAGTTGGAAAAGTTTTCTGGTTCCACTAAAACTATTTTGCGTACCTCACGATGGAATAAAACTGATGTTTTAATCTCCTCCTGTGTAGCTGCCAGGTTTGTCAACTTTGTGGGCCATTCATTTTCAGAATTCATCAGAAAAGATGGACCCATAAACCAACGGCTAGATGGATAGAACTCGGGAAGCCTCTGCCATTTGGTTCCATCATCAGCAGGATTCAACTTGGTAGAAACATACCTCCATTGATTTTCGTTTGTTGACTCGAGAATTTCACTGACTCTAAAAGCCACAAAAAGACGATAATTTCGAGCATCCGATTGTATCCAGGAAAGAACAGTTTTTGAGTCCGACCAGTAGATCTCTTTGTCAAATTTTATGGTATGACATTCCTTGATACTGTTGGCCAATCTAACGCCAAGTCTAGCTGCTTCTAGCTCAAGCCGCGGGATCGATACCAAGCTGAGAGGTGCAACTCTGGTTTTGGACGATATAATTCTGCGCTCTACATAATTGCCTTTGGACACCCTGATATAAGCAACAGCTGCGAAAGCGTTCATGCTTGCGTCGACAAATACATGTAATTGGGTCTCGTCTTGTTCGCCAAAATTTATTTTGTTAGTGTAACATCTTGGGATTTGGATTTGATTGATGTTTCGTAGATGTTTTACCCATAAGAGCCACTTGTCATAAATATTATCGTTAATTGGATCATCCCAGTCAATTTTTGTTCTCCATATTTCCTGCATTATAATTTTTAAGTAGATCATGAAGTGCCCAATCAGTCCAAGTGGATCAAATATTGTCATTAAAACACGCAGTACTTCTCGTTTGGTTGGACAAGTATCACCGAGTAACAATTCAGACATTGATGCTTTTGGTGAGAGTGCATATGTAAAATTATCAGAAGTAGTGTTCCACCATATACCCAGAACTTTTTCTGTCACAGACTCTTGATTTAAACACATCTCTCTCTTTTCAAATGACTTTTCTTCTCCTAGAGCCTTGATAACTTTGTAAGAATTGGAGATCCAGTGCCGTATTTCAAAGCCGCCACAGTTGTGAATATGCCTTATTTCTTGAGCAAGTTCAATAGCTTTATCTTCGTTGTTAGTGTTGTCCAAGAGGTCATCGACATAGTGACTTTTTAGAATAGAATCCACTGCCCTTGGATACTTCGCTGCAAACTCTCGTGCATTTGTATTTTTGACAAATTGAGCAGTACTTGGAGAGCTAGTAGCCCCAAATGTTAACACTTGCACTACGTACACATCGGGTGTTGCTTCAAGGTTCTGGCTCCACAGGAATCGCTGAGCGTGTTGGTCTTCATTGTTTATTCCGACTTGGTGAAACATCTCGCGAATGTTGGCACATATGGCAATCCTTCGCTCTTGAAATAGGTATAAAACAGATATCAATGAAGCAAGCTGGTCGGGACCCGTGAGTAATACTGAATTCAAAGAAACTCCATGAACTTTTGCGGCAGCGTTCCAGACTATTCTTGTTTTATTTGGTTTGTTTGGGTTCTGAACGGCAAAGATTGGAAGATACCATGTACGGGGATGATTTTGGTGCAATTCTTTTTCAGACAGCTTACGAATATAGCCCTTTTGTAAATATTCTTCAATTTTGTTTTTGAAGCTTGAAGCCAGTTCGATATCCTTAAATAATTTTTTTCTAAGACATTCGTATCTGCGGAGAGCCATGGGGTAACTGTTGGGCAATTTCACATCGTCGAATTTCCATAGTAAACCCGTTTCAAAATGTTTACCCTTCCGAACAGTTTGGCCCTTAAGAGTCTTAAGTGCTCGATTTTCATCCGCTGATCTTACCAAGTCAAGATTGGCTACTCCGAGGCTGTAAAGAGGGAAGTAATCCTTGACCAAGCCATGCAATTTGTTGTCATCGTTTCCGCATTCACATTCCTTATAGTTATGGAAATTTTAAACCAATGCTGACTCACCTGAACAGTTGACCTCCGGAGCGGATGGGCCATACGCAACCCATCCAAGTCTAGTATTTGTTGCTACTGGAAAACCTGCACCTCCTTCGATCACCTTAAGTGGAATTGCTAGCCTCAGGTTGTTAAGGCCAATGAGCATTCGGGGCACTGCTTGCTCATATGACTCAATTGGATATTCCTTTAGATAAGAATATTGTGAGGCGAGCTCTTTTACGTTCAAAGACTGTTTAGGAAGTCCTAAACATTTAACCGTTCTCACAACTGGAACTTGATACCTTTTCTCAGGATTGTGAGTCCCGGAGATCATGACAGATACCATTTGGGAGTCATTTTCATAACGATTGGTATTTCCGGTCCACCTTAAATGCAACGGCCTTTTGGTTCCTTTGAGGTTTAACTTATTTGCCAGAGACTCCTCCATCATTGTAAGGGATGAGCCGTCGTCCAGAAATGCGAACGTGTTGACTTTCGCATTATTATTATAAAGAATAACTGGGACTATTCTGTATTTGATTGCTTGAGGTGGTCCTTGTGCAGTGCAACTGTACTCGCCTACTTCAGTTTTAAGTTGTTTGCTTTGAACTGATGGGTTCATCTTCTGAGCATGGGGCCTGGTAGAAACATTCTTTTGTACACTTGTCCTTTGTACTGATGATACTGCATTTCCATCATTGTTGTAATTATGCAGCAGCTTGTTATGTCTGGATACGCAACCACTCTGGCCGCAAAGGCGATCTATGTTGCAGCGTGTTCCCAAATGTGATTTAAGGCAAGTGCGGCATAGTTTATGCTTTCGCCTCGCATCCCACTTCTCATTTATATTCATGTTGTGAAAACGGCTACAATCCTCAATGCTTTTACACGATTGGTTACAAATAAGACACAATCCTGATGATGCCACTTTGTTATTTTCCTCTGCATGTGCATTAACGCGACCTCTTGTCTTCTTGTGTGGATCCGTTTTACTTTCAGCAACAAATGGAGTTATGAGTGTGACACAACTGACGGTCTCTGCAAGTTGGTATAACCAAGCATTAAACTCCAACAAACTGACATATGGCAATGTTCTCATGTGAGTTGCCCAATTCAATTTTATTTGGGCAGGTAGTTTGTCCTCGAGTTCTTGTTGCAGCGACGTATTTGATAGATGAGAATGAAGTGAACAGGCTTGCATAGTTGAACATAAGTTTTGAACCGAGAGTGCAAATGGTATGATTGTTTCCAACTTATCTGCACGGGGCATTGGTTCTGCACGAACTTTTTCGAGAAGTGTGTGGATTATCAATTCAGGTCGTCCAAACAACATTCTTAATGTCGATATTGCGTGTGGAACATTTGAAGGCAGAGTCAATCTATCCTTTACTACGGTTGCTGCCGTGCCCTTAAGACAATTAACTAGGCGCAAAAGATTTTCCTCATTTGAGAAACCACATAATTTAGTGCTGTTCTCAAAAGTGCTAATGAATAGAGGCCATTTTTCTGGATCTCCATTAAAATGTGGGAGTTCTTTTGGTGTTGATTGTCGGGCTGCTAGTTGGTTCCTTGTCAAAGGTGCAAAATATGGTTCTATCTCGTTAGGATCATGTAAACGGTGAAATTTGTTGCCGTCTTGATGATTGGAGTTGAGATGATGAACACAACATGGACTGGTTGGCATTTGTGGATATCCGATTGTTTGAGGAACATTTGTGTGGTGTTGACGTACACTCTTGTGCTGAGCTGATGCGTGAAGCAGTCCTGTTGCATGAGGAATATCTTTATATTTATGATAAACCTTCGTTGAACTTCTTGGATACGATTTTGTGAGATATGAGCTACGGCTCCCAAATTGTTGTCCGGCTGAGTTGCGTGTATAACATTAAAATTGGCATACACATGTTGCTGATCAGTTGCGAACAGATGCTGGGTATGACCCTCCTGTAGCCACTCACCAACTCGTTCCTGTGCGTTTGATTCTAAATCAACTTCGCTTTCTCCATCTAATATAACATATTTTTGCTTTAAATATTCCTCGTCTCTTTTTGCCTGTCGTGTTCTCAGCTCCTCGTCCCGCTTTTCTTGCAAAGTTCTTGCTTCTTCCAACATTTGAAGCTGAAGATCGGCATGCTTTGAACGTGCTGTGGATTTTGTTTTTGTTGACCGTGTAGACAATGGTTTTTTGCCTGCATCTTTTACGACACAAGCTTCACACTTCCATGGCGAAAACTCGATCTCAGCGGTAACGCCTACACATTCGAAATGAAACCATCTTTGACAAACAGGATTATCGCATTGCACCATTTCGTCGGTGTCTGGTTGTTTGCATATTTCGCAGCTGATGTTTTCCAAATTAATTATCCGATTCTGGTGCTTAATTCGCTGACTCCTGCGGGGTCTCGGGGTTTCTTGGTTCGGCATGATAAATAATTATTTATGTCTGTATACCACAAATTGTATAGGCCTTTGATTTTTTCTTTTTAAACCATTAAAAGAAATTTGTAAAAATGTTGCTTTAGCAACAGGATTAAAAAAGTTCTTCGAATTTGTGAATAGAATTTTTTATTTGTTGGACAAATATAAACTATTACAAATTTCCTGCAATTGAAATTTGTATTTTATTTTAAAAGATTTAACAATGATTGTATTTATTTGGTATCTTACTTTTAGTATTCTTTTTGATTCAAAATTAATTTTTATTTTCTCCGCTATATTTTTATATAAGTACGTCTTTTCTTTTAGATGATTTGTTTTGAATGTTCTAGTTGCTGTTATTATTTTTTAAGTTTTTTTTTAAATTTTATTTTCACGGCTATTCGATCAAATTTTATTTTTTACACAAAGTAGTTTTTATTTTTTGTTTTTTATTTTAAGAAGTAGATTATTTTCGAGATGTCGTTCGGCTTGCCAACACTAACGATATTTAGGGTCCATTTTGCGAATAACGAAAAAACGTTTTATTTTGAACGGAAATCGCTTTCAGCTAAAAGTAACAAATATTACGGGTTCTGTGAAGGGTAACCAACTATAAATAACACATTGGAACAGGTAAAACAGATTTGAAAAAAAAAATCGATTTTGGAATTTTAGAAAAAGCGCTATATCTCTAGAATAAAGCACTTTTAAGCAAAACTAACGATATTTAGGGTCCATTTTGAGAATAACGAAAAAACGTTTTATTTTGAACGGAAATCACTTTCAGCTAAAAGTAACAAATTTTACGGGTTCTGTGAAGGGTAACCAACTATAAAAAACATATTGGAAAAGGTAAAACAGATTTGAAAAAAAAATTGATTTTGGAATTTTAGAAGAAGCGCTATATCTCGAGAATAAAGCACTTTTAAGCAAAACTAACGATATTTAGGGTCCATTTTGCGAATAACGAAAAAACGTTTTATTTTGAACGGAAATCACTTTCAGCTAAAAGTAACAAATTTTACGGGTTCTGTGAAAAGTAAAAACATATTGGAAAAGGTAAAACAGATTTGAAAAAAAATCGATTTTGGAATTTTAGAAAAAGCGCTATATCTCTAGAATAAAGCACTTTTAAGCAAAACTAACGATATTTAGGGTCCATTTTGAGAATAACGAAAAAACGTTTTATTTTGAACGGAAATCACTTTCAGCTAAAAGTAACAAATTTTACGGGTTCTGTGAAGGGTAACCAACTATAAAAAACATATTGGAAAAGGTAAAACAGATTTGAAAAAAAAATCGATTTTGGAATTTTAGAAAAAGCGCTATATCTCGAGAATAAAGCACTTTTAAGCAAAACTAACGATATATAGGGTCCATTTTGCGAATAACGAAAAAACGTTTTATTTCGAACGGAAATCACTTTCAGCTAAAAGTAACAAATTTTACGGGTTCTGTGAAAAGTAAAAACATATTGGAAAACGTAAGACAGATTTGAAAAAAAAAGTCGATTTTGGAATTTTTGAAAAAGCGCTATATCTCGAGAATAAAGCACTTTTAAGCAAAACTAGCGATATTTAGGGTCCATTTTGCGAATAACGAAAAAACGTTTTATTTTGAACGGAAATCACTTTCAGCTAAAAGTAACAAATTTTAACGGGTTCTGTGAAGGGTAACCAACTATAAAAAACATATTGGAAAAGGTAAAACAGATTTAAAAAAAAATCGATTTTGGAATTTTAGAAAAAAAGCTATATCTCGAGAATAAAGCACTTTTAAGCAAAAATAACAATATTTAGGGTCCATTTTGCGAATTACGAAAAAACGCTGTATTTTTCACGGAAATCACTTTCAGCTAAAAGCAACTATTTTTACGGGTTCTGTGAAGGCTACCCAACTATAAAAAACACATTGAAAAAGAGAAAACAGATTTGAAAGTTTTTCGATTTTTGAACTTTAGAAAAAGGGCTATAACTCGAGAAGACATCACTTTTAAGCAAAAATAACAATATTTAGGGTCCATTTTGCGAATTACGAAAAAACGCTGTATTTTTCACGGAAATCACTTTCAGCTAAAAGCAACTATTTTTACGGGTTCTGTGAAGGCTACCCAACTATAAAAAAAATATTGAAAAAGAGAAAACAGATTTGAAAGTTTTTCGATTTTTGAACTTTAGAAAAAGGGCTATAACTCGAGAAGACATCACTTTTAAGCAAAAATAACAATATTTAGGGTCCATTTTGCGAATTACGAAAAAACGCTGTATTTTTCACGGAAATCACTTTCAGCTAAAAGCAACTATTTTTACGGGTTCTGTGAAGGCTACCCAACTATAAAAAACAAATTGAAAAAGAGAAAACAGATTTGAAAGTTTTTCGATTTTTGAACTTTAGAAAAAGGGCTATAACTCGAGAAGACATCACTTTTAAGCAAAAATAACAATATTTAGGGTCCATTTTGCGAATTACGAAAAAACGCTGTATTTTTCACGGAAATCACTTTCAGCTAAAAGCAACTATTTTTACGGGTTCTGTGAAGGCTACCCAACTATAAAAAACACATTGAAAAAGAGAAAACAGATTTGAAAGTTTTTCGATTTTTGAACTTTAGAAAAAGGGCTATAACTCGAGAAGACATCACTTTTAAGCAAAAATAACAATATTTAGGGTCCATTTTGCGAATTACGAAAAAACGCTGTATTTTTCACGGAAATCACTTTCAGCTAAAAGCAACTATTTTTACGGGTTCTGTGAAGGCTACCCAACTATAAAAAACAAATTGAAAAAGAGAAAACAGATTTGAAAGTTTTTCGATTTTTGAACTTTAGAAAAAGGGCTATAACTCGAGAAGACATCACTTTTAAGCAAAAATAACAATATTTAGGGTCCATTTTGCGAATTACGAAAAAACGCTGTATTTTTCACGGAAATCACTTTCAGCTAAAAGCAACTATTTTTACGGGTTCTGTGAAGGCTACCCAACTATAAAAAACACATTGAAAAAGAGAAAACAGATTTGAAAGTTTTTCGATTTTTGAACTTTAGAAAAAGGGCTATAACTCGAGAAGACATCACTTTTAAGCAAAAATAACAATATTTAGGGTCCATTTTGCGAATTACGAAAAAACGCTGTATTTTTCACGGAAATCACTTTCAGCTAAAAGCAACTATTTTTACGGGTTCTGTGAAGGCTACCCAACTATAAAAAACAAATTGAAAAAGAGAAAACAGATTTGAAAGTTTTTCGATTTTTGAACTTTAGAAAAAGGGCTATAACTCGAGAAGACATCACTTTTAAGCAAAAATAACAATATTTAGGGTCAATTTTGCGAATTACGAAAAAACGCTGTATTTTTCACGGAAATCACTTTCAGCTAAAAGCAACTATTTTTACGGGTTCTGTGAAGGCTACCCAACTATAAAAAACAAATTGAAAAAGAGAAAACAGATTTGAAAGTTTTTCGATTTTTGAACTTTAGAAAAAGGGCTATAACTCGAGAAGACATCACTTTTAAGCAAAAATAACAATATTTAGGGTCCATTTTGCGAATTACGAAAAAACGCTGTATTTTTCACGGAAATCACTTTCAGCTAAAAGCAACTATTTTTACGGGTTCTGTGAAGGCTACCCAACTATAAAAAACAAATTGAAAAAGAGAAAACAGATTTGAAAGTTTTTCGATTTTTGAACTTTAGAAAAAGGGCTATAACTCGAGAAGACATCACTTTTAAGCAAAAATAACAATATTTAGGGTCCATTTTGCGAATTACGAAAAAACGCTGTATTTTTCACGGAAATCACTTTCAGCTAAAAGCAACTATTTTTACGGGTTCTGTGAAGGCTACCCAACTATAAAAAACAAATTGAAAAAGAGAAAACAGATTTGAAAGTTTTTCGATTTTTGAACTTTAGAAAAAGGGCTATAACTCGAGAAGACA